>JAVIAB010000124.1:93019344-93626844 GCA_032433765.1 Megaustenia siamemsis
TGTTATTTTTTTTTCTTTGGTTCCCTCTATCTCTTCGTCCCTCAATTTTTCCAGTTGTTACAATATATTCCAGCTGTTCTCTTCTCATTACATGGCCGAAAAAAATGATGATTATTTCTTCCTAATATTGTAAATTAGCTTTCTTTTTTCTTTGACCTCTTTCATAACATTTTCATTACTCTTCTTAGCTGCCCATGGTATTCTCAACATTCTTATGTAAAACCACATTTCTATTTGTACAGTATTATTATTTTTATTATGTATTGCATTTTTGTATAGCTGAATATTATCGAGAGTTATCAATATGGCGATATCCAACTCCTCTCAGCCTTGGCGATGATGAAATGGAAACATGTCATTGAGTGTTGCCTTGTCTTAGTACAGTTTCAATACTCACAATAACGCTGATTTTGGGCTTTAATATTCCAAATATTAACATCATTAAAAAGGGTAGACTTAAATTAAGTAAAAGCAAGACAACCCGGTCAAACATATGAGTAGTACTTCTTTATGCTTCTCATTTTTAATCTTGACACATTGGCTTTCACAAAAGCGAACGTATCACAACGTGGTTTTTAACTAACATTTTGTTCTGGCTGTTTGGTGTACAATAATGTAGCTCTCATTGTCTATGTTTGAACGAATTGTGGCTCACCAAAGAAAGAGAAACTCAAGACATAAATGCTACCGCATATAACTGATTTGTGTTTTATGACAAACGTAATTTTACATTTTAATTGTAAAAACATTGCAGTACAATCCAAACATTTATTTCCTGTGGGTAACATTTAGGAGGTGACATTAACTGTTCACATGTAACACATACATCTAATGAGAAATTATTATATTAAAACAACAATGTATGTTGTTTTATTTGATAATTTAGTTAGTCTGTTAGGGACATTAACTGAGATGCTTGAAATAAAGACAGTACAATCGATATATTGTAATATAGGTTACGTTCCAAAGAAAGGATAAAACATCCACAAAATATAAAACAAAAATGCCCATGAAGAACTTTTAAAAAAAAAATGTATTTCTTTACACGCTATTACTGTTTTTACTTTTTCATAATTGGTATAATTTTTTTTTTCTTTTTTTTTTCCAGAAACACAATTCTATTGCTCTGATTTTCTCTGTTGTACATATCTCAAATGAGAAGTGAACATTGTTCCAGAATGTACATTGATCGATATTAACATATATTAATTGTGCACATTTTAAAATATGACAATATATAATCTGTTTGTGAACACTGTTAGTCATAGAACACGCTTTTATCGAGCAACGCAACTGGAAACCAGCGGCGGACGGTACATTTTAAACTTGAGGAACCAACTATGCAATAACTGCCAAAGAGTAGTCATTCAGTGGATACCATCACACTGTAATATACACGGGAACGAACACGCAGACAAATTAGCTATAGAGGGAGGGAGATTACCACAAGAGAACACTCCGCTCAGTTATGATGAAGCCAAATCCATCCTCAAGGGTCAGTTCCATGAAAAATGGAAACGAGAACACCCAAAGCATAACGAGAGTGACGGATATCACCAACTATCAAGGAGGGATCAAGTCATCATACTTCGCCTACGCACAGGCCACAATAGAATGAGCAATCACATGTTCACCAAATTCAAAATAGGTACAACCAGCCTATGCCACTGTACACTGGACAATATGACTACAAATCATGTTCTACAGGATTGCCCCCAGTACACGGACCTAAGAAGAGCAATGTGGTCCACGCCCACCTCCCTGGAGGAGAAATTATATGGGGCGATCGATTCGCTTAAACAGACAGCTGACTTCATTATAGAGACTGGAATCCTACTCTGATCGAGTCTTGATCGCAGAGAGAGAAAGAGAGAGAGAGAAAGAGTTTATGACAAAATTACAGGGATATGCCCAAACAATGACATTTATCAGCACGAATACTTTGGACGCCTAAAAATTCTGAACCTACTTTCCGGTTTAATTACAACGACACCACATGTAACTCGGACACAAATTCTACATCAGTTGAGGCAACTCTCAACCAATCTTTGCTGTTCTCATGGTTTAGGATTTATGTAAATGACTTAATAGTTCCGGACAGTTTCACGACAATACTAAATGGTTCTGCCTCATGTAGCAATGATTCAAGGTTTGTAGTTAGTCAGCACGAGATTGATGTGCTCTGGGGCTGGTCTGATCAACAAGTTATGGATTGCAGGGGCGATAGTTGCAAATATCTGCTCCATCCACATAGGCGGGGGTTGGAATGTGGCTCTCAAACGGGAACACAAACCAGGCCGACACGTTTAATTCTTGTTATACAGGAGACGAATGTGGACCAGAGGCTGCAGTAAATAGCAAAAGAAGGACCAATCTCTATGACAATGACTGCACACACACAAATCTGAGAAGTAGAAACAGTCCTGTTTACTGGTATCTGAACTTTGCCACGCCCCAGAAGATTCACACCATTCGATTCTATCATCAAGCTAGCACTATGATTCGGGTAAAGAATGCCACTCTAAAGGCTTTCTCTGACAGTGGCGGTGTAGTGTTCCAGTCTAATGATATATCATACCCAAATGTTACTATGAACACTATTGCAGTCACCACACAAACGCCAATGGCACACATTAAGACTGAGTTCTCACCGACCATTTCGCAGGCCGGCAGTGAACTGACGGTGTGTGAGGCGCAAACATTTGCAGACACCTATTGTCTGGACAGGTATTCTTTGTCGTTTTGTGCAGTGTGTAGTGGGTGTAGCAAAAGCTGCGACTTCATCATTGGTACGTGTCACGGCAAATGCTCACATGGGGTCTATGGACACGATTGCTCCAGGTCTTGTCTCAGTGTCTGTCCTTTATGTGGGAAAAATCTGGAAAATGACTACAATGTAAACATCCTGGCTATACCTGTAATGACACTTGTCCCGATGACAATTTTGGGCTACAGTGCGAACAGACATGTTCTTATGGCTGTGACATCATATGTGACCCGGAAAGTGCAGACTGCACGTGCAAGGAAACGTACTACGGGTCAGACAGCACTCTCAAATGTCCAGACAACTGTTTCAACGACACCTGTGAACAGTCAGCAGGGAACAGTGCATGCAAGGGAAAGTTCTACGTGTCAGACTGCATTCTCAAATCTCCGGACAACTGTTTGAACGAAACCTGTGGACAGTTAATCGAAGCCTGCGTATGTCAATGATTCACACGTTAAGAAGAGTCTGCAGACTAACCCAAGCATATGGATACCTCAATGTGTTTATGTGCTAGACTTGGCTCATTTCTTGGTGTTTTTCCGTGAAGACATGACTCATATCTTAATGTTTTTTCTGTGCTAGTCATGGCTCATATCTTGGGGTGTTTCTGTGCTAGCCATGGCTCAAATCTTAGCTTATTTGTGTGTTGTGTGTGTGTGTGCTAGCCATGGCTCATATCCATTTGTGTGTCATGTTAGTCATATCTCATATCTTGGTGTGTCCGTGTTAATCATGTCTCTTATCTTTATGTGCGTCTAAGTTTAGTAATATATCATAACTTAGTGTGTATCTGTGTTAGTCATGTGTCATATCTTTGTGTGTGCATGTCTGGGTTAGGGATATCTCATATCTTTGTTTGCATGTTTATGTTAGTCATATCTCATATCTTTGTGCGTACATACATGTCTGTGTCTGTCACATCTCATATTCTTGTGTGTGCATGGCTATGTAAGTCACATCTCATATCTTTGTGTGTGCATGCCTATGTTAGTCATATCTTATATCTTTGTGTGTATGTCTATGTTAGGTATGTGTCATATCTTTGTGTGTGCATGTCTAAGTCAGTCATATCTCATAACTTTATGTGCATGTCTATGTTAGTCATGTGTCATATATCTTGATGTGTGTCGGTGTTAGTTATGGCTCGTATCGCTGTGTACATGTCTGTGTTATTCACATCTCATATCTCTGTGTGTGCATGTCTGTGTTAGTCACCTCTTGTGACTCGGGCAGATGGTGCTCGTAAACCTGGGAGGGTAGACCATCTAAGGGCAGAATCCACCTGCAGAAAAGACAATCTGCTGCCTTGCAGGAAGATTGGGGACAATCAAAGGCTAAGGAAAGCAAACCTGAAAAAATGCTGGCTGAAATCGGATGCACTGGGCCACTGGCGCAGAACACAGTGCAACGTATTAACGGGTGTTCAGTCAGAGTGGATCTGGCGGACTCTAAATGTGACGTTCTGTCTGTGGGGGCGATCAACACACTTAACCTGACAGCTGACTTCATGTGGGAGTCTGGATTCCTACTCTGACTGAGTCCTGATCGCAGAGAGAGAGAGAGAGAGAGAGAGAGAGAGAGAGAGAGAGAGAGAGAAACTTGAGGAAGGGCAGCCATGAGACCAAACTCGTAGTTTGACCTTTAACCTGAACATTTGCGACATAAACGTTACTGCTATGTGCGCTTTGTAATATAGTTCTTTCAATTATAAATGAACATAATTATAATTAAATCACAATAGCATTGCTATTTGTATTATTAGTTATGCAAAAATGTGATTTTGCTATTAGTTAAATACTCTTAGAGTGTTGTTCAGGTTTGCTTTTTTTTTGTATAAAAATACACAGCGCAGTGATTTTTTACAGTCGCCAGTTCATAATTTTTGTTCCCTATCTCACAACTACCAATGTTTCAATAAAAAGATATAACGTAATCTGATTTGTTGTTCTTTTGTTGCCATCGATACAGGGAAGTAATTTTTAAAACAGCCTGCCTAGTCCTCAAACACATTGATAGGTCGATAGATACAGTTGTACAGTTGTAGTCAATTTGATCTTCACAGACATTGACGTTTAGTCATTAGAAACGGTTTAGGACATTTGAACGATATCATGGCTACAATAGGAAATACGATGGCTGGTTGTACATTGACATTTAACTCATTGAGCTGGAATGTCATTGTTTTCTGTATTCTGATAAAATATTACATGATTAGTAGCCTACATCGCCGCCCCTGAATATCCGCCGCTGCTGGAGCGTGAGAGTTAAGACAGCAATTATTGAAATCGCGGTGTATTATTTTATTGTTTCTTAAATGTTATCTTGAATTGACAGTTCTCCGAGGAATTCTATTTCATAATGTTTTTACATAAAAAATGAAATAACGTTACTAATTAAGTTAAAATGAGCACAACAGATGTATGATTCATACATCTAGTACATTTGCAGGCATCTTTATTGATTTTCGGATTATTTAATTACTTTTTATGCAGTGCGAACAATTCGAAAAATATATCTCTGTACTTACTGCTTGTGTGGTAAGTAAATAAACATGCTCACTGAAGTTCTTATACACTCCAAGATGTACATTACTTCGCCAATAATTAATGTCTTTAATCTATATTCTCTTTTGCTGTTTAGCTCTGGTGGAATATGAAATGTTCTTGGCACTATCTTTGGTTGGCTTTATGCGCGGTGATTGGTGTTAAACAAAAAAAAAAAAGTACAGAACCCGTTACGCCAAGTGGCGTATGGGGAATATGCTGTTAGAGACAATGATTTTTACAGATCGGCACATGATTTTTGGGGTATTGTGGTCGGTATTACGCCCGTGCCTCTTTTCTTTCCCAGAAAATTCCGGTACCCATTTAAGGCTGGGTGAACCTGGCAGCCGACGGTCAGGACTGAACCCGGCCTCTTGTCCTTTGTAGTCCAGTGGTAATTGGTGTGGAGTTTGATAAATATATTCCAGACATACCAAAAAGATTTATACTCACACATACCAAGAAGAAATATATTAGACACACAGCAATAAGAAACATATCCCACACGTACCAACAAGAAATATATCTCACACACACACACACAACAAGAAATATATTACAAACACAACACGAATAAATATATCCCACACGTACCAACAAGAAATATATCTCACACATACCAAGAATAAATATATTACACACAAAACTAGAAGAATTATATTTCACACACACCAACAAAAAATAGATTCCCCACACTGCAATATGTATATATATATATATATATATATATGGCCTTTGGCGAATCATGATAAGTCTGGTGTTTGGTAAAGTATTAGTGTTTCATACTGGGTGCTGCTTTACTGAACAGCTTCTGTCGTGGCTGAATTTGTCAATATAGGACAGACAGATCCATCCGCAGAACCAACAGGGTGTATTTGCAGTACCTGGCGTTGTCTCTTTTCTCTTGCGCCTTTTGTCTTCTGGATTTGATATCAACCCTGTCTCGAAAGTTGCTGTTCATTTTTTTTTATTTTTGGTCTCCATGTGCTACGATCCGCAGCCACATTTTCCCAGTTTCTTTTACTGATAAAAATTAAATTCTCTCAAGGAAGCCTTGCAAACATCCTTATATCTCAGCACTGGTCTGCCCTTTGGTCTCTTTCCGTCTTCAAGTTCGCCATACAATATTTATTTGGGAATACAATTGTTCGTAATTATTCTTACATGGCCCAGCCCCCTTAGTTTGCGACTCCTAAGTGTTGCCATGATCGATGGGAGTTTGGCTCGTTGTAAGACATTAGAGTTCGCCATTTGATGTTCATAATCTTGCGAAGGCAACGTACATGAAAGCTGTTTAACCTTTTCTCCTCCCCTGCATACGTAATCCAAGCTTCTAATCCATATAGAAGTGTACTAAGCACACAACATTGGTAAATTTGAATCTTAGTCTTGAGTGTTAAATTGGTGTTGGCCCATGCTCTATCTATAAGTTTACCAAATGTGGAAGCTGTATTTCCGATTCAGGAATTTCCTAAGGAGGATAAAACTGACATTTCAACTTGCTTGCTATGCCTAGGCCAATAATATCGAGGTAATGCTTTGCCCAAAACGCACTACCCCCCCCCCACCCCACCCCTCTCGTCTCCTCTTTGAAGCGTTCCCGTCTCCTCTTTGAAGCGTTCCGAAGGAGGGACTAGATCCTTACATATAGTGTAATACAATACAATAGGATTAAGATGAACGATAACACTGCAATAAGAGTTGAAGAAGAAGATACTGCACACAATTTAATTAACCTGCTACACAAGTGTATTTGTTATTATCATCAGCCAATAACTGCGAGCTCTGCATATAATCGTTTAGCACATTCAAGTAATAGAAATAACAACGTCCACACGTGTGTGAATTGTGGACAATATGACTTTACAACTTTTAATTATGAACACAAGTTAATATTTCGATTTTAAAGAAAATACAATTCAACTATATGTCCAATTAATGCAGAAGAGAGAGGAAATAAACAAAAGAATATGCATGGCAAAAAGTAATTTTAATGCCATGAAAAGTATTCTAATATCAAAATAAATAACACCAGGGCTAAAACTAAGAATAGCAAAATGTTACATCTTCTCAATATTCCTGTATGGCGCAGAAACATGGAAATTAGTTAAGAAAACAGAACAGAAAATTGAAGCCTTTGAAATGTGGATAAGAATAGGTAGAATTGGATAGAAAGAAAGAAAACAAACGATGAAGTTTTAAAACAATTTTAAATTAAAAGAGAATTACTAATCACAATTAGAACAAGACAAATGAAATTTTTGGGGCATGTTAAAAGACACAACAGTCTACTAAAACTAATATTGGAAGGGAAAATATAAGGTAAAAGAGGCAGAGACAGAGCAAGACTAACATGGACGAGTAGCATCAAGAGATGGACAAGTAAGCCTATTACAATCTGCACCATCAAAGCAAGAGACAGTGTGGAAAGGCGCAACATGGTAGCCAACCGTCGACGCGGAAACGGCAATCAATTATGAGAATGATGATGAATGCAAAATATCTTGCAAAAAGTCACTCTATACCTACTGCTCAAACGGTAGTAAATAAATATGTTCATTGACGAGTTTATGCACTCCAAGATGTATATAAGTCCGGAAATGCTTATTGAAATGTTCATATACTTCCCGTGAATTGAAAGATCTGGTAGGAACGCGACTACTAACATCATGATGTTGACGGGAACAAAACAAACAATAAACAAAGTTGAAATCATGATACTCATTTGTGCTACCCGCTGATTACGTGTTGAAACTCTGTCGTCCTTTGTATCGGAAATGATTTTATTCCTCCAGGTGGCTTTTAGTTTCAGCTCATATGATAGTATTGCCGTACAGACAACAATGATCACAAATGCGCCTACTGGAATAAAAAAATTGCTAATGACAAATGATATTGTTTCAACCGTTGCTCTATTTGTCGTGGAAATGAGACCAATAAGAGTTTTGTTTCTGAGTGGAGAAAATGTTGTGCCCAGTCTGTTGACAGCGTATACCGGTGCTGATGAGAAGAAGAAGATAATAAACACACAAACGGTGATGACTGCCGTGCGTTGTGATGTAATACGACTTTTTATCTGAAAATAGAAAAGAAACTAAATTATAAATTAACAATTATGTTGTCTCATCCTCTTTAAAGAATTCCACTACTATAACGCTAATATAGTATGGGAGTCACGGAAGCTCAGTGGTTAGTGAACTGGACTCCAAAGGACAAGAGTTCCGGTTTCACTCATCCTTAAATAGGTACCGGATTTTTTCTGAAAAGTAAAGCGGCAAGGACTTGCTTAACACCGATTATATTACCCCAACAATCATGTGCCGAAAGTTTTAAAAAATCATTGTTACTAACACCATATCCCTTATACGCCACTTGGCGTGACAGGGCTCTTTACCTTTTACATTTTATGTCAATTCAATTATTTGGTTGAAGTGTTGTTAAACTGAATAAATATATATATATATATGAACCCTTTTTTAAAAAAAAATTTTTTTACCTTATTAACCAACTTCCATATAACTGAGTCTAGCAATACCGTTTATATTGTTTACGTTTTCTCTTCTATATTTTCTTATTCCTCTTCGTAGTTTGTGATTTTAGTTTATAAAATGATGTAATTAAAAATACGGTATATTTGCACCTTGTGATGCTCAACACTACACAATATTCGATATTCGAAAAGCTATGTTTGAATTATTTAAACGAATAATGCACACTGTGTGTTCCTCTCTAAGGAATATTTAATATGGTACGACTAACTCGGGTCTTTCCTTAGAAGATTCAGAGGAACTTTTGTAATACACTTTTTTGAAATCAAAGATTAGTGCACCCATTTATTTGCTCATATATACTCTCCACATAGACCTCTCCACATATGTCAACAATGTTTATTTTCGTCTTTCGAGATCACGTTTTTTTATCTATCTAGAGCAGCGAGGTTCACAAATTGGATGGACTTAGAATCTACATTTTTCAAGACAGTTTAACATGCTGGGTTGCATAATAAGACCAAATTGTATATGCCTTGTGTTTGAGGTCGGTACAGTAATACATTGTTGAAATAAGTAGATTGAGCAATGAGGAGAGAAAAGGAAAGTAGATAATGTCTGATTTTAATGCTTTCTTTAAAGTTGCAAAACATGTATACAAGTTAAACACAAAATCGTATTACATGATTATGGAGGTGGGTAAGGAAGGTGTTTGTTTCACGAGATAATATCATTAATGATATCAGAAATTAAACCAATATGAATAGCATGGATTAGTGTAACGCAGTAACCTACTTGTTGAGAAATATGAAAGTATAATAGCAAAACAACACACAATGCTAACCTTTAAAGGTGATGTTATACATAGGCATCTCTCCAAAGATATCATGGCCGTGATACAACTGCTGACTCTTGTGAATGAGAAATGAGGCATTGCTGATGTCAAGTACATGACATCAAGGGGGTCAAATGATAAATCAGCTGTCATAACTGCAGGGGTAATGGAAATGCAGGTCCAAACCATTGACGCAAGACTTCCTAGGTCAGAAACTGCCAAACCTAAGTGATAAAATAATGTAGTGTCATCATTGTGTTATATTGTTATTGTGATCATTGCGATATGGCTTAATGAATCAAAGACCATGTCCATAAATTGCGTTTGCAGGCAGTCTAGACCTACTTATTTGGATTGCTCGCAACAGTTACATTTGTCGACTCAAAATCTTCAGAGTTTATTCATCCTCTAATATTTGTTACAAGGTCTCGTGCATGAGTCGATGACATTTGTAGAAACCGCAAACCTGACAAGAACTTTTACACACTGTCCAGGTTGGTGGCAATGAAAGAACAAGGGAGATTGGCAGCGCCAGGATATTACAAATATTTTGAATTAAAGAAGGCAAACAGCCAGTACCGAATTGGAATAGTTAGCCGTTGTGGGTTGAGGATAAATTCAGAGAAACTATGGATGTGACCGGAGCCAAATGATGATAATCCTAACATACCATAATCAACCTAAAATAGCATACCATACAGTAACATATAATCAACATCACTGCACTCTCACAATGTCCGTTCGAGCACATACCCGTATCTACTCTTGCATACATTTTTGAGCCTGTGGTCTATCTGTTGTTTCTGGTTATCTGTTGTTTCTTTATGTATTCTGTGGCTGGGGCTATTCCTGGTTTTTTTTTCTCAGTTCTTTATTTCTGATCTTGTCTCTCAGGCTGTTTCCTGTCATTCGTCTAAAACAATTCATCTAAAACAATTCATCTAAAACAATTCATCTAAAACAATTCGTGTAAAACAATTCATCTAAAACAATTCATCTAAAACAATTCATCTAAAACAATTCATCTAAAACAATTCATCTAAAACAATTCATCTAAGTAGAGTAATTGTTCTTATTGTTCCGGCATCTAGGGTCCAGATGCATTGGTTGCACAACGGTGGGATGAAGATTGTATTGTACAGTGCTCGTTTTGCATCTGGAGCTATTTCCTTGTTGGACAATAGTGATGTTAGTTATCCAATGATTTGACAAGATTTAATGCATTTTGAGTATATCCCTGCTGTTTATGAATTGTGGTTTGGCACTAAAATTCCAGGTATTTGAACTCCTTTACTTGTTTCAGTTGTCTGTCTTCTATAGTTATGTTGATGTTCTGTTTATCTTTGATGACATTCATGACATCTGTTTTGATGATGTTGATTTTCATGTTGTATTTTGTGCCTGTGCTGTTGAGTTTATTTAAGTGTTCTTGTAATTCATCTATTTTTCCATGTATTAGTGCCGATCGTCCGCAAAAAAATAAGCTTGTCTCTTCCCTTTTAATTTGCCAGTTGTAACGAAGTATTCCAACTTTCCTTTTCTCATGATGTGCCCAAAAATGGTGATTGTTCAAAACATAGCCCTTAAAAATTAGAGCCTTCTTTTCCTAATAAATTGTGCATTTTTAATTAATGTTAAATGTGACTGAGTAAAATTTAAAAAAAAACCACGAGTCATGAATGTATCACACTCATACACAGTGTTTCCCTGCTTTTTCGCTATTGCATATTCTACTCTTTTGCTCATGTATGAGCACATTAGTATATGCACATATTATGGTATTCACAACTCTCTTCTACTGGACCACACTGCGACACTTCTTGTCCTATTATATCTCTTGTGTCGGGGCTGTATACTTTTGTGCAAGTCGATACCCTTTCAACCTACACTTCACGGTAGCTTACCTTTCACATGTTCGTAGTGAGCCCCACTCTGAGGCATCTCACTCTTTCACCCTTCGGGTACCCTGTATGGTCTGTCCTTTCTGCTTTGTGCATGCACACGAACCTAGGTGTGGACACAGCTGGGCATGAATGTTGTATGCGCACTTTTCCTCACTCAATGTACGCATACGTACGGATGTAGCTGTATACATATATATACATATACATTCATAAGTACTCTTATAGTACACTTATATAAGTATATATGGGGATACATATATATATATATGTATGTGTGTGTGTGTGTCTTGAGATACAATACACCCCCCCCCCCCGCTCACATTTTTAGAACCCTTCCACCTGAGTTTCTGTCAACCCAATAGCTGGTCAACCACACCTTGCCGCGCGGTATCTCGTTCATTTTCCTGCTGCCCACATCTCTGTGCACAGGGTGATATTTTTATTTTTCATTCTAGATTTACATTGTGTTTTAGATACTTCATTAATAGTTATCTATGCAGGGCTAATTTTATTTACTTACATATGTGTGTGTGTTGTTTGTTTCTGCTATAGTCTATTTAGCCGAAACGTCATTTCATTTGTGTCACCCATTAATTACGCAAAGATTTACAAATATCATCTTTATCAATTTACTTTTCGTTTTTAATATTCAATTTTAATTTCATTCAGTAAAAATTAGCGACAAGAAAGTATGTCGCGAGCGCCAGGAACGTAAGTTGATGGTGCCATGACGCCGCATGTACAACTCTATAGGGACATAATCACAAACGAGTTAGTATAATCATCACAATAACATAAATCTATGTGATAAGCCTTTTTATCTTTTTCTATTTTTTTAATGTGATCATGTCACAAGATATAACGTCCTTGTCATAAAAAAGTACATGGAATATTGAAATATGGTCCGCATAGGTGTAGACGAATATGAACGATTTTAGATTATTTAAATAGAAAACATGTTTACCATCTCAGATATTGTTGTACTAAAGAAGAATGAAAAATAAAGCATCATGTTGAAATTGTAGAGACTCAGAGTGAAATAAAAGCTGTTAGATAGACGGTGCTGGAGTGTTCATTTGTTTTCTCTATGAAGACAAATGAGTTGAATGGCGTGAACGATGACTTGTGATAGAAGTATGATAATTACTGACGGAGAAAATATAGCCTTAATAAAGATAAGATGCTAAAAACTGTACAAAAACGTGTACACCAAAACGAAGTAAACAGAAAATACAAGTGCAAAATGTGTGTCTTGAAAAAAACATATACAGATATTTTCTGCAAATCATATACGTACTGCGTTAACACGAAAGGTAACAGAACACTAAAAATAGATAACTTTGAAAATGCAAAGTACTGGGTTTGGAAATTTCAGTCATGACCTTTGTTTTCAACGTTGAAGTATTCGTAACTCATAACCATCATTCGGTTATCATAAACTGAACTCCATGACTTTCATTCAAGACAATAGAATCAGTTGTTTGGTATCAATTGTTCCTTCTAGATCAACGACTTTTTCTACTTTGAGTTTTAGCACGTTCCCTTTCGAAAACATGAATTGATAGCAAGCTTACAAAACTATCTTTAAGGTATAGTAAGGTGAATTCTACTATAGTGTAGAAAACTAGGAAATAGCTGCAGATAATAGAAGGACGTATAGAGGTAATATAAGAAGCGACAGAATAATAGTTGGCAGGAAAATAAAGTCCAAGGCAAATTTTTAAAAAGACGCAAGGAAAGGCAAGGCAAACCCAAAGAAATAAATCTGCCTGGATTATTCTACAGCCTGTTCTGTTACTCGTTTAATGGAAAAACGTCATGGTAGAAGATGTTAGAGGAAAGAGTTGCATTGCTTTACAATTACATGTCGACCTAATTTCAAGCGTTTGTGAGGAAGTAAAAATCCATAAAACTAGTTCACTGCTAAGATAAAGAAAATACTTGCAGTAAAGAGGAATAAAAAAAAAAAATTATATACCGCATTGTCCCATTACAGCAATGTTCTGCTAAATACAGAGTGGGGTGGGTGGGTGGGACATAGAGTATCGGAAAAATATGGCCGCTTGTCATTTGCTGTCGCAACGAGGTGTTCAGTACTGAGTTATTTCACCCCCTTAAAAGAAAAGCGTTTGACCTTACCGGAAATCGAACCCGACTTCTCCTGGCTTGGAGTCTGACGGGTTATCAGTTCGGCCACCCGCTCTCCTAAAAAGATTAATACTGACTCCCTACTATAATAGTTTTATGAATAAAAGAATAATTATACATCCTTTTTTTTTTATTTATGGAGATAAATCGACGTGTTGCAGTAGAGGAAACAAGAGAGAACACGCCAAAAGTTATGACTAAAGTGTCGTATTTAAAAATAACATATACAGCAGAAATACAGAATGTTATATTTAAACAAGAAAACAGAACAGAAAATTGAAGCCTTTGAAATGTGGATTTATAGAAGAATAGGTAGAATTGGATGGAAACAAAAGATAACAAACGATAAAGTTTTAACACAACTGAAAATAAAAAGAGAACTACTAAATACAATCAAGACAAGACAAATGACATTTTTGGGGCATGTTAAAAGACACAACAGCCTACTAAAAGTAATATTGGAAGGAAAAATACAAGGTAAAAGAGGCAGAGGCAGACCAAGACTAACATGGACGAGTAACATCAAAAGATGGACAAGTCAACCTCTGACAGCCTGCACCATCAAAGCAAGAAACAGAGTAGAATGGCGATCCATGGTAGCCAACCTTCGTTGCGGAGAAGGCACACGATGATAATGATGATGATGATGATGATATTTCAACAAACAACTTAGAGATATACCCAATAGACTGATGTTCACTGACTCTTGGAAACCTTGCTTCGTAAAGCAGATAATGTTGACGATGTTTGTTCCAATGCCAAATATGTTGATTATCTGAATGACTCCAGCAAAGATAACCCATGAGTAAATTGTTATATCCTGTTCACTAATACCAAAACCTTCTTGAGATGGCTTCATTTATGGTGTTTATGTGAATACAGTCTTTCATCTATGCTTTTATTTATGCTTTAATCTTTTTTTAAAAAAAGTATTGTTAAATTCTCTTTTACTATATGAAATAGAACACTAATTTATGTGCGAATTAATTACATGAATATATATTAATGTTTTTTTATCTTGCTCGATATACAAAGAGAATGACTTGTTGACTAACCTGTTTTTTTTTGTGTTTTGAGGACACAAATTTGTATGAAAATCAAATTACAACTTCAGTCTTGTCTTATTTTGAGATCACTTAGAATGCCAATCAATATCTTTGGCATGTATGTGTTTTATTTGCATTTTCACGTTTAAATGTAGCTGCGTGAAAAGAAAAAATCGTGATACACGACAATGATATTTTGCTAGTTGTAACTATTAATGTGAACATAAATTAAGTTAAGAATTAAATGAATAATGTTAAAGAATTAAGATTGAAAGAAAGATATTTGGTCCACGTGTAGAAATTATAATACAGTTATTTTTGTACTTTAGACCTTCAGGAAAATTACATATTAGCCATAATGACGTCTATTCGTCCAAGTGCAAAAACTGTCGTATTTTCAATTATAAAATACAATACTTGCTTTGCACTGTCTTAAGAAAATATAAAGGCAAATACCTTTATTGTGTACTGTCAACCTTCATTTATTAATGGCTACATAAATTACCATTATGAACAGTAGTTAGTGTATGTTGATTTATAGTGTTTTTTCTTCTTAAATATACTATATAAGCTTGATTCGCAGATCCTCTTTATCACAGGAAATAGTTGAAGTCAATGCATAATTTAAAGAGCTGCAGTGTTTACGCTGATGTTGAAGTCAACGCATGTACACATAGATTAGTAGGTTTGACAACCAAATGAAATAGACAATGAATTAATAAGGAAATATTATTAACAACCTTAATTAATATTGCAGAATGAAGGATGTTAGAAGAAGTGAAATAAATAATTATAGCAGTCTGTGTCGGCTTAGAAAAGACATTTATGAATAATAGAAAGAGGAATTGAAATTCAAGGTGAGCGGAAATAATATTTGAGGGAGAATGTACAGAAGGATTAGTCACTACCTTGAAAAAAAGAATAGCCAGAGTGTTAATGGACAGACCAGTCAGAGTGTAAGTTAATGGGCAGACCAGCCAGAGTGTAAGTTAATGGACAGACCAGTCAGAGTGTAAGTTAATGGGCAGACCAGTCAGAGTGTAAGTTAATGGGCAGACCAGTCAGAGTGTAAGTTAATGGACAGACCAGCGCGAGTGTAAGTTAATGGGCAGACCAGCCAGAGTGTAAGTTAATGGACAGACCAGTCAGAGTGTAAGTTAATGGGCAGACCAGCCAGAGTGTAAGTTAATGGACAGACCAGTCAGAGTGTAAGTTAATGGACAGACCAGTCAGAGTGTACGTTAATGGGCAGACCAGCCAGAGTGTAAGTTAATGGACAGACCAGCGCGAGTGTAAGTTAATGGGCACACCAGCCAGAGTGTAAGTTAATGGACAGACCAGCCAGAGTGTAAGTTAATGGACAAACCAGCTAGAGTATAAGTTATTGTGCAGACCAGCCAGAGTGTAAGTTAATGGGCAAACTAGCTAGAGTGTAAGTAAGCAGGACAAACACGCCAGAGTGTAAATAAATGGGCAGAGCAGCAAGAGTGTAAGTTAATGAGCATACCAGCCAGAGTGTAAGTTAATGGGCAGACCACCCAGAGTGTAAGTTAATGGGCAGACTAGCTAAAGTGTAAGTAAATAGGCAGACTAGCCAGAGTTTAAATAAACGGACAGACCAGCAAGAGTGTAAGTTAATGGGCAGACCAGCCAGAGTGTAAGTTAATGGACAGACCAGTCAGAGTGTACGTTAATGGGCAGACCAGCCATAGTGTAAGTTAATGGACAGACCAGTCAGAGTGTACGTTAATGGACAGACCAGCGCGAGTGTAAGTTAATGGGCACACCAGCCAGAGTGTAAGTTAATGGACAGACCAGCCAGAGTGTAAGTTAATGGACAAACCAGCTAGAGTATAAGTTATTGTGCAGACCAGCCAGAGTGTAAGTTAATGGGCAAACTAGCTAGAGTGTAAGTAAGCAGGACAAACACGCCAGAGTGTAAATAAATGGGCAGAGCAGCAATAGTGTAAGTTAATGAGCATACTAGCCAGAGTGTAAGTTAATGGGCAGACCACCCAGAGTGTAAGTTAATGGGCAGACTAGCTAAAGTGTAAGTAAATAGGCAGACTAGCCAGAGTTTAAATAAACGGACAGACCAGCAAGAGTGTAAGAAATCGGGCACACCAGCAAGAGTGTAAGTAAATAGGCAGACTTGCCAGAGTTTAAATAAATGGGCAGACCAGCAAGAGTGTAAGTATATAGGCAGATTAGCCAGAGTTTAAATAAATGGGCAGACCAGCTTGTGTGTAACCAAATGGGCAGACCAGCAAGAGTATAAATAATTGGGCAGACTAGCAAGAGTGTATGTAAATTGGCAGAACAACCAGTGCACGTATGTGGACAAACAAGCAAGAGTGTAAATAAATGGGCGGACCAGCAACAGTATAAGCAAGTGTACAAATCAGCCATAGTGTAAATAAATGGGCAGAACAGGCAGATTGTAAGCAAATTAACAATGAAAATGGTAATGATTCAACCTTCCATGACTAAACTAACCAACATGTTATCAATAAAACATCTTCAATAAATGACATGGTCATTTTGTCTACTTCCAATAAACGGCGTATAAATTATTATTCGAACCTATACGCAATACGCCCAATCGATTATACATAATGCGTTTCATGTATTATTATGATTTTTATCTACTCACCTTTCATGTCCCAATTTGCCATACAATGTTCCAGAATATATAAGGCGATGTCAATAGCTACAGTAAGATTGTAATACAATGTTTACTGTATTTTATATAATACAGCGTTTGTTTAATTTGGACAATGAGAGTAATCGAAAAATAAACGTGTCGTGCTATATTCAGACAAATATCGATCAAATTCAAACAAAATCAATAACATATAACTTATTTAGGGCTTGTTACATCTCCGGAGACTAATAAAATAAGACTGACGTCGATGTTCAGTAAATAAAAAAAAGCGACACTATTTTACCGAGAAACATCTCTCATGGTTAATAAGATATTTGTGTCTTAGTGTCGAGACCACTTGTATTTTGGGTCTTTATTCTTCTTCTAACATTAACTTCATGTTATTTTCATGTGTAATATATTTCATATGTAATATGTGGAATACCACAACATATTGTTTACGGCATCAAAGATCTATACGGCTTCTCGTGTGTGAGAGCCAGAAAGTACAAGACAAATATGCATAAGAATTATGAGGTAATTCAGAAACAAAATACCATCACAATAAAGAAAAGGCTGACAACACATTTCTCCACTCAAACAGTGCTAATGATTTATTCGATCTAATTGAGGCGCTCATAGAATACACTGATAATAGAAACATGTATCCAAATATTCGTTAAATGAAGTTAATTTAAGCATTTATGCAAAATGCCAACACACTTTTATCTTTATTAGTTATTTCATCTATTGAAGACGTTTTAAACATGACAGCAACTACCAATAACACAACAAAAACCACGCAAGAATGCCCAAACTTTGAACCTAACATCATGAAAGAGTAAATAGAAGAAATAATCAAATATGCACCAAGAAATAAAACACCGGAGATGGATAACATATCAATAGAAATAATAGTAACAGTTGGAGAAACGGGAGTGCAATGGCTGCAAAAAGTATTCAATGCAGGTTGCTATCAACAAAAAGCCACAGAAGACTAGCAACAGGCAATAATCGTACCAATATGAAAAGGGTAGCATGAAAGACTGCAGTCAATATAGAGGTATATCGCTTCTCAGAGGTACATCAGCAGCAGCTGCACAGTCAGAACAGCAACATGTTACACAGGACTTCCGTTTCCACGATGGTGGGACTAGTTCGTGTTCTCTCGATCGCTGAGTACTTTGCATTTGGGGTGTGATTAATTTCGGCTCTCCATTGCAATTTTCTGCGTTAAAGTCAAAATGATGTTCGATTTAACAAATCTGCGCCGACGAAGCGGAGTAGTATGCACGGCAATATTCCTTTTTGAGAAATAAAGTGTTGTGAATGCGACTTTGCACCGTCTAAAGTCGATCTGCGGTTTACGACACATTGAGTGATGTTCAATGACCATCGTTGGAATTGTTTGACGCAAGTCATTTAGATGTTACAACTCATTAATGTGGATTGCTCCGTCAAGTCAGCCGAAGTTTTATCTCTTTAGTGAATATGCACCGTGTTTCGTTCGTTGTAGGCTGCATTCACTAGAGTAATCAGGAATGTGTGTGCTACGTCATCATAATGGGTCATCGTATATCCCTAGACCGGCCATACGCTAATCTTAAAGTCTGTTGTTTGGTGTGCGACGGGGATAATCCGATGACTGTGTTCGGATTTGGAGTCAAAAACGATGTCCTAATATCATCAAGCGCTATACATTTTTTAAGAAATATGACAATCATCATTTTCAGGAGGACATGAACTTCCGGTCAATATGGTGGATAGGAGGCAGGAACCATTAAAGGCTATTTATGAAAGTGTTCCTTGTTGCAGTTTCCTCATATTTCAACTCCGGCTTATTGCAGGAGCTACTGAGTTAGGTGCTCTGTGCACACCGTGAGCTGTGTGTTTCATCCATTTTGATCATGTTTCGATATTCCAATTGTTTACAGTGAATGATGATATCGTATGGCAGGGAACCGTTGGCTGTGTTCATTTTCTGTGATGTTTCACCTGTGTCGTTTGGCGTGTGCTGAGTTTGCTCTGATGGGGATTACAACTACCTTTCTTTGTTTGGAACATGATTAAGTAATTCGGATGATTCCACTGGCACGGGCGGTTTAGCAATTATGGATTTTAATTCGTTTGCAGTGATACCGGGGCCTTCCATAAACAAAGAACGAAATGTTACACCGACCGCTTCGAAGTTAGATCTAGTGTAAGACAAGGGTGTGTACTTTCCCCCTCTCCACTTTCCCCTGTTGTTTATAACATACTAGGAATATATATTTGCAAGTTAGCCAACCCATCAGACAGAGGAGATCAACGAGCTTCTATTTTGCAGACAACCAGGTACAAATACAAGGAAAAATAGAAAACGTCAAGAACACTTAAATAGACTCAACAGGAAAGGCGCAAAATACAACATGAAAATCAACATTAACAAACCAGAAGTCATGAATGTCTCAAAAGAGAAACAGAATATCAACATAACTATAGAAAGCAGGCAACTAAAACAATTAGTAGAATTTAAATATCTGGGTCTTTTGGTGACAAACAATAGTTCACCATCACCACTATTGTCTAAGAATAAAATAACTCTAGAGGCAAAACGGGCACTCTGCATTAGAAACTTCATCCCAACACTGAGCTACCAATGCCAGTCCTGGAACCTGGGTGCACGAGAAATAAGACAAATAACTGCTACTGAGATTATATATGTTAGACGAATGACAGGAAACAGCTTGAGAGATAAGATCAAACATGAAGAACTAAGAACAAAGCTAGGGATAGCTCCTGCCATAGAATATATAAATAGACAACAGATCAAATGTTTTGGCCACGTGACAAGGCAGACAGATTCAAACACAACACAACGAGACTGCAAGAAACGTTTTGCTAGAACACCAGTCCCAAGAGCTGATCCCACAAAAAAAGATGTATTGACGGAATATTAGAAAAATCTAAGAGACATAACAGCATCGGAAGTGAAAAGAAGAGCAAAGTATCTCTTCTCGACGCTGAAAGGCAAATGAGGAAGAAAATAAGAAGTAAAGAAAACAAAAGCAGACTGGAAATAGCAATACAAACATTAAATATTATCAAGAACATATGACACAATTCCAACAAGTTCGTAAACGTAAATCTACTAAGGCCATGTTATTATCATAAAATATCATGTTGTTGCGAATCACAGACATTCACGCAAAACTAATGAAGAAAAAAAATGGGTCTGTTTAAAGTAAAATACTAAAGAAATAGTCCTAGAATATCTTGGATAATCATCATCATGTGCCACACCGGTTGGCGTAAGCGATCATGTCCTTCCACAATCTTCTATCTACAGTGCGTCCTATCAGTTCTGATGTTGACTGTTTGACATGCCATGGCTCCAAGCTATCTAGTATTTTCTCTCTTAGGCGTGCGCGATTTCTCTTTTCTTTTCTTTTTCCTGTTGTAACCAAGTATTCTTGGATAAAGAAAAAAATAAGACACTAAAAGACATGGACTTTGAAGAGAACTAACAAGCATGCATTATGTTTCACAGTGAAATAAAATAATTTTGTCACACTCGGTGGTAAGAAAATTAGTAAGGGATAGCATAGTTCCAGTAACACGAGAAAATTGAAAGATTGCCTAACTGTTGGAGATGTATATACGGGACATGCCATTTAATAGTTTAAAGTCTACCCAGTAGATGGAATGTACGACCTTGTGCGTCATTTTTTTCTTATTTCTATTTTTCGTGTAATTATTGACAAATTGCGGCCACTGTGTTTTGCAACAAATGGTTCACTGATTCGCAGCTCATATATTAATTTAGGACTGCTTCAATTGTATATCTCCAAGGAAAACTAGTTTACCGATTTAACGAACATTTCATACTTTGATTGCACCAAATTGTGCATCATTCACTTGAATCGGTGCTAAACAAGTTCTTTCTGCGTAAATAGTTGCTGTGGTTTCAACTCGGTTCACACTATTATTTGATGTGAGACTTTATCTACTTGTATCTACTGATGATAATATGGAAAGTTTGGCATTTAATCTACAGGTTTAGTCATTGCATCTAGAACCGCTCCGCTCGAACAATTGAAATCGTCACTCTGGTTACTTCTATAGATGGCGATGGTTCACAAAGATTCAGAAAATATATTAGATCCATCAATCCACATCATCACAGACAGAAGATTAATGAGCTTGTATTTGCAGACGATCAGGCACAAATGCATGGAAAAATAGAAGACCTCCACAAACACCTAAATAGCACAGGAACGCAATACAATATGAAATTCAACATCAATAAAACATAAGTCATAAATATTGCAAATATACACAGAACATCAACATAACGATTGACGGCAGACAGTTATAACACCAGTAGAGAAATTTAAATATTTAGGTAATATTGTGACAAATAACAATTCACAAACATCATATATGTTATAGGCATAACGCCGCGATGGACCTTAACGAGGTGGAATCAACAGCCAGTTGTCGTCAACAGAGTAGCAACTTTATTTACATGAAACTGTCGACATGGCTGTATAAAATATTGATATCATTCACATTTTTTCCACATGAAAAAACCATCAGTTGGTAATATGACTAATGCAGTTGATGACCAGCGAGAGAGAGAGAGAGAGAGAGAGAGAGAGAGAGATAGTTTCCTCTCCTCCCAACTATTTATACCACCCTCCTATTCACTATCAAAAAATCCTCCGTAACCAATCATTTTTAATCTTCTATCCCTTGTTTACTATGCATACCCAATACGTCACTCCTATAACCTTCCAGATCCATCTGTCTTAACCCTTTGACTTTGACCCTATCTAGGTATGTTTCTAGCATAACTGCCCACACCCAGTGTCCTTAATGCTTCCACGACTTCCCACTGACTGCACGCCCTCATGGCGGTATACCCTTATACCCATCTATAGTCTATTTCTATCATACCTAGTCTCTCCCCTCAAATACACTCAACACTTGCCTACCTGGCCGTTTACTATGTTTCAACACTTGGCTATTTACTATTACATATATAGATTCAAGATGCAACAAAGCTTGTCAAATCATCGGACAACTATCACTACTATTGTCAAACAGGGAAATAACTAGAAGCAAAACGGACACTCTACAATATAATCATCATTCCAACGTTGTACTCCCAATGCTAGACGTTGACCTTAGAGTTAAGTACAATTAGAAAAAATAATCACCACTAAAATTAGATGTGTTAGACACATGACAGGAAACAGCTTTGGAGATAATATACAAAATGAAGAACTAAGAGAAAAAATAGTAATAATTCCACCATGGAATACATTAAGAAGCAACAGATAAAATGGTTTAGCCACGTGATAAGACAGAACCACCAAAACTCAACATAACGAGCATTTAATAAAAATTGCAAGAGCACGAGACTGAAGGGTCTACCACAAAAAAAAAACCATTAATAGATGGAATATTAGAAACACTAGGAAACATAACAGCACAAGAAGCCAACAGAAGAGCAAAAGATCGCAAATTATATCTCCCCTCAACGCTGAAAGGTAAATGAGGGTTTAAAGAAGAAGAAGAATAGTAGATCCCACACCGTCCATCTTTCATTGAGACGCATAAATACCTTTCTAAGATTAATCTATAGTCGAACTATGATGCATCAAACAAGTAAACAACAAATATGTTCCACTCTACCGCGCCAACAAATAAAAATAACATTACCAAATGACACGTAATGGGAGTTAAATTAGTTAACTGACTCTGATGAATGAGTGAAATGGTATTACTGATGTCAACTATATGACTTCTGCTGGGTCATGTATTAAATGGGCTATCTGAACTGTACGTGTAAAGGAATAAAAAAAAGTGTGAATGTCCAAGTAGACGTGTTGGCTCCAAGCGGATGTTACAAGGCTTCCTAAATCAGACACTGTCAAACCAGGATAAAGCATAAGCTGTTGTTGTGTGCTTTATTACACTCTCAGCAGATTCTAATTATTTTTGAAATTTTTAAAATTATTTTTCCGTTCGCCAGTTTTTACCTCTGACGAAGTCTCTATAGACTAGGAACAGAATTGTGCGTGTTAATCCATTTTTATCTGGCAGCCGTGTGCACAGTGGTCCCTCGCCGAACAGGCAGATAACTGCGTCTTTGAAGTACTCATACTTTTTCCGTCTATGAGTAATTGACGTTTCAAGCCGGGCCTCGCTGCTGAGAGAGTTTAAACCCCCGACTAGAATGGGACGAGTAGGGGCTACAATTTGGTAGTAGGGGCAAATTTGTAGGGGTCGTTGTCGCAGAGAGAAATCATAAACACAAATCCCAACTGTTGCAGCCGAGATTTGAACCCACAACCTCTCTGTCTCGAGGCCGGCGTCTTGCCTCGAGACCAACCAGTCCCCCATTTTCTGTTTTAAAAACCAATAAAAAACAAAGTGTTCTAAAAAAACTATCTTTACTACACATAGTACCATCGCTGGTGTATGTCGGGGGGCAACGATAGAACCAGAAGGATAAAGGCCACTTGGTCAAGCAGTCGCCACGACGTGTGAGACTCAGGATTATTATTTCACCCCGGATAGAAAAAATCCTTTCTGTCTACCGCGGGCTTCGAACCCCGAACGTCTGTTTTTCAGCCAGCGGAACAGTGGTTTTAGCGGCACAGCCACGCGCACCATGTTCTATATATCTTATTAGCCTGATATGTTGATTCTATGGATATAGAGTTCCAGTTTTCTAATCATGTTTGCTTTTAATTTCCTCCTGACAGAAATTACCTGATCTACATCTTTATTGTGTACACCCTGCTAATTTTCTATTTATATTGATATTTCAGAGATATATACTGATTATATAGATCGCCTAAACATGAGATAATGTAGCTATCTTCCTCGAACATATTTCCTCATTTATTGAATTATGTCTACTTGTCAATTACTTTAAAAATTAAAACGCATTAATTACAATTGTAAAAATTATGGTATGAACTTATAAATGTCACTGCAACGTCTAAATTAAATTAGTGAACATCGTAGCCCCTGCTGGTCCCATTCTAGTTGGGGTTTTTAACTTCGACGTGGATTTCTGTCATGTATCTTACTAACTAAACGTACTTCATCTCACTTATCGAACGTACTTCAGTTCATTTACCGTACGTACCTCACTTCCTTTGCTGGACATTCTTCAACGTACCTACTTGACATACCTCGCCGTACATATCTCACCGCACATACCTTACATACCTCACCGCACATACCGTACATACCTCACCGCACATACCGCACATAACTCACCACACATACCGTACATACCTCACCGTACATACCTCACCGCACATACCGTACATACCTCACCACACATACCTTACATACCGCACTGCACATATCGGACACACCTCACCGCACATACCGTTCATACCTCACTGTACATATCGGACATACCTCACCGCACATACCGTACATACCGCACCGGACATACCTCACAGCACATACTAGACATACCTCACAGCACATACCGGACATTCCTCACAGCACATACCGAACATACCTCACAGCACATACCAGACATACCTCACAGCACATACCGTACATACCTCACCACACATACCAGACATACTTCATTGTACATACCTTGCCGCACTTAACGGGTAACTTTACTGTACTTATAGACCAAACTTCAATGCATTTACTGGGCACACTTATCCGCAACTTAAAACTACAAGAAAAGTTTATCATTCATAGATATATGAGAAGGTAAAGCTTAACCGTGTTATCTACTTTGTTATATTACCTGTAACTGTGAATTTCTGGAGAAAAGTATGGCCGTGAAATACTTCGGCAATCTAAATGTGAATATTATTTTTTGTGTGGCTTTTATCTGATGGCTAAAAAAAGGAATGAATAGTGATATCGGCATGGTATATTTAGGTACCGGATTGTCTTCCCCTTTCTATCTCTACTCTCTTGGCCAGAAGTGATAGTCTGTCTGCAGGAGCACCGCTGAAATGTGGAGTATGATCTTAATTAGATGTGTTGTTCACTTATCATGACGCGTGCAGTCAGCTGTGTTGTTCACTTATCATGACGCGTGCAGTCAGCTGTGTTGTTTCTTATCATGACGCGTGCAGTCAGCTGTGTTGTTCACTTATCATGACGCGTGCAGTCAGCTGTGTTGTTCACTTATCATGACGCGTGCAGTCAGATGTGTTGTTCACTTATCATGACGCGTGCATTCAGGCGTGTTGTTCACTTATCATGACGCGTGCAGTCAGCTGTGTTGTCATTCAACAATGACTCATGCAATCAGCCGCAGATCGTTAACCGCACTCAGCACAACTGCCGGATGGATGACTTTCCTCTCCCTCTACGGGAGGGAGAGGCAATTCATTGTCAACTTTCATTGTCAATAGAACTAAAGAGAGTTTCAATGAAATATTGGAAGTCTTGGTAACCGTTAAGAAACAGCCGCTTTTTCTGTATCTTTTTTTTTCTGTTCAATTAAATCAAAGCTGCTTTTAAATGTTACACTAGGAAGGTCACAAATATTGCAATAAAAAGTGAAACACATAGGGAGATGATAAGCTGTACCATAAAACTAACATTTATACACATACTAAATGATGCGCACTAAGGAAGTCTAATATGAAATAAGAGAAAGAGAGAGACGTCTCTCTCTCTCTCTCTCTCTCTCTGCGATCAAGACTCAATCAGAGTAGGATTACAGACTCTCTCATGAAGTCAGCTGTCTGTTTAAGCGAATCGATTGCCCCATATAGTTTTTCTTCCAGGGAGGTGGGCGTGGGCCACATTGCTCTTGTCAGGTCTGTGTACTGGGGGCAATCCTGTAGAACATGTTTTGTAGTCATATTGTCCAGTGTGCAGGCTGGTTGTAGCTATTTTGAATTTGGTGAACATGTGATTTCTAATTCTATTGTGGCCATTGTTTAGGCGAAGTATGGTGACTTGATCCCTCCTTGATAGTTGGTGGTATCTGTCCCTCTCGTTATGCTTTGGGTGTTCTCGTTTTCATTTTTCATGGAACTGACCCTTGAGGATGGATTTGGCTTCATCATAATTGAGGGGATGGTTCGCTTGTGGTAATCTCCTCCCTCTTTAGCTAATGTGTCTGCGCGTTCGTTCCCATGTATATTACAGTGTGATGGTATCCGCTGAATGACTACTCTCTGGAAGTTATTGCATAGTTGATCCAGGGTTGTTCTCAAGTCATCTAGTTCATTGTTCTTGAGGCTTTTTAGAGCTGATAGTACTGACAGTGCATCAATCAGAATCACCAATTTATTGTGCATGTTATTTTTGTGTTGAGTAGCCAGTGTTGCAGCATCTATGATGGCCTCAGTTTCTGGTTTAAAGTTGTTTGAGAATTTTCCAGTAGCTATTGACTTGGTGATCTCGTCCTGATTATACAGCGTCAAGAACACACCTCCCCCTCAATTTCTGGTGGCATTTGTAGCAGAGCCATCTGTGTATATGTGGGGCCAAGAGTCATGTGGGTAGGTATCGTGTATGTGTTTTTCTGCCACGTGTTTTCTTTCTGTGTCTGATATTGCCATTTTTCATATTTCCTGTTATATTTTCCTTAAGTTCTGGTATTTTATGCTTTCCACGAGGAGACATATCAGATGGGCCCAAGGGTTTCGATATTGTTTGGGAAAGTACTGACTCTTCAGTAGTTAGTTCATTGGCAATTGCGGCGAAGTTGCTCCTCTTTAGTCGTACAATTCCGGAACCAGTTATTCTTTGGTGCAGGGGGTGGATAAGGAGCCTTCTATATTTCTCCGCTTGTTGCAATACATTAGTGACCCGTCTGTCATCTAAGGGTTGTAAACCTGTTACTGTATCTAGTCTTGATAGGTGTAGATTTCATAGCATCAATGATGATACGGGCAGCTTGGTTCTGTATTCTGTTAATTTTGCTAAGGTGTTATTGAGAAGTCATAGTCCAGGCTGTGACTCCAAACTCTAAAACTGGTCTGACTCTTCCTACGTATAGTCTTTTCAAAATATTGCTGTCTGCCCCAACCACCCCCAACCCCCCCCCCCCCCCCCCCCAAAGTCCGTTCCTGCCAATTTCTTCATAATATTTGTTAGTTTTCTGGCTTTTTTCATTGCTCTGTCTATCTGAATTTTCCAAGTCATTCTGCGATTCATGGTGACGGCAACATATGTTGGATTTTGGTCAATATGGAGTGTATGGTCTTTTATCTTCATGTTTGCAGAGAGTGTGTTTACTTGATAGGCTGAAAATTGTATATGTAGTTTTTTTTTTCGTTGATTGGTAAGAACAAGGTGTTCGTCGATTTTTCAAGTTCACCTTGGGCATCTTGCATCCTGGGTACAACCACCGACATACTTTCCTCGCGAGCCCATAACGCCAGATCATCTGCGTATATTGCTGAGTGTATTCTGAGTGGAATGTCCATTACGATGTCGTTTATGAAAATTAAAAAAGAGTGTTGGGGACAAAACTCCACCTTGTGGGACACCTTGCTCGATAGAGACCTTCTTACTTAGTTGACCTTGAACTTGTACTCTGGTCGTTCTATCCTGAAGGTATTGAGAGACCCAATTGAATAAACGACCCTGAATGTCAAGTCTAAAAAGCTTGTTCTTTAGACCCTCTCGCCAAACCCTGTCAAAAGCCTTCTCCATGTCGACCCACACTGCTAGTGTGTGTTTCTTTTCTTGTAGAGCATCCTCTATTTCCTGTACAATTAAGTCGATCAGGTCTTCAGTTGATCTGTGCTGACGAAAGCCACGTTGTTGTGGTACGATTTGTTGTTTTGTATCCAAATGCCACATAAGTCTTCTGTTAACCAGCCTTTCCATGTATTTACTCAGGCAGCTCAGTAGGCTAATTGGTCTATAGCTACTTGGGTCTAGTGGATCTGTTCCACGCTTGAGGATGGGCATCATAATAGCTTCTTTCCAGATTGCCGGCACATGACCTCTCTTCCAGCTTGCATTTATTATTCTTAGAAGCTGGCTCTTGGCTTTCTGTCCCAGATTTAGGAGCATTTCGTTGGAGATTCCATCTTTTCCAGGGAAACTTTTGAGCTTCAATCCTTTGAGGGCAACATCTAATTCAGTTGGGGTAAAGATGGTCGTCTGATGCTCTTCTGGTGCTAAAGGCATGTGTTTTGCATCTTGGTTTTCCCGTCTTGCAGCTTTCTGTTTGTGTATTGGAATGTTTATTCTAATAATATTTTTGTAAGTCTCTATCAGTTGATTTGCTGCCCTTTTTCCTGTGAGGACGTTCTGATTGTTTGTTAATGATATTGGAGGTCGGCAGTTGTTTTCGTCGCTCAGAGCTTTCGCAAGTTTCCATAGTTTATGACCATTTTTGTCTAGATTAAGGCTCTCTGTTTTGTCTATCCAGCTCTGTCTTGCTGATATCATGACCTCACGTCTGTATTTCGCAGATGCTGCTTTGTAGGCAATGGTGCTCTCTGTGTCATGTTTCAGCTAGTTCTCTGGCAGAGTCCAGTTCCTCTTCTAGTCTTTGTATTTCCTTGCTCCAGTATGGCTTGTAATTTCTTCTTGCTCCTCTAGGAATGCATTCTTTAGCAGCTCTCAGGATTCTATTTGTTAAACGCTCTGTCATATTATTGACCTTCTTTTCGTGGGTGTTGAAGAGAGAAGTCGAAGTTAGGCGCATTTACAACGACGTATTTAGAGAGTTAACAGGTTAAATATAAACGAATATTTCCATCGATATGAAAATATAATAAACATCTTACTAGGTCTGTTAGTATTGCTCTGGTATTGTCAAACAGGCCAAAAAGTAAAACAAAAATTAATAAGATAAGAAGAAATGTGTAAACGGTTTCTAGAAAATATAATTGCTTCTCGAAGCTATAAGGTACAAGAGAAGATAAATCAGACCATATTCTTAATTAGAGCGTATGTTACATCAAAACAAAGCAATTGTATTCCTTTTATACAGAGAGTTGCATTGTTTAACGTTGCGTCCATCGGTGCATACACCTTCAGATATTTTTCAATTCTACTTTTTTTCAAATTAGGGGTATTTCATTTTGTAAAGCAACATTGCCATATAACAAGTCTTTCATATTTGGGCTAATATGAAATATATTGATTTATTTACCACATGCAGTAAGAAAAACATACGATGTTCGTGGCGATGGGAAATAACCGTTACAATAGTTTGTTTTATTATAAACGTAGTTTCATCCCTTAGTTCACCTTAAGCCAGTTGTTTTAAAACATAAGGATTTACATTTTCTCTCAGGTAAACCAGACTCTATTAAGTTTATGCAAGGCATCATTGCTTCAGAATATCTAATATCAGAATATATAATATCAGAATATCTAATATCAGAATATATAATACTGCTTTCAGATTGATATGGCCTAATCTAAGAGTTGATAAAAATGCATTGCAGATTTGATCAATGCATGAATTTGATACGGATTTTTCTTAGCGAAAGCAACTTTAGTATGTTTAGATACGTTAGAATATTAGAGCAGAGATGGTTGAACGCAGGTTCTTGAATATTTGTGGAAGATGTTTGCTTGTTTTTGAAGGAAAACGCGTAAAAGGCTGCATCTTTATCCGCCAGATATAACATCACCAGTATCTGACTTATATAACTTAACTATAAGACACACAATTATCATCTTTCTCAATAAATAATTTATCATCTTTGTGCGTCACACATAATTAATCACCTTATCTGACTTATATAATTTATCATCTTTATGCGACAGACATAATTTATCACCTTATCTGACTTATATAATTTATCATCTTTATGCGACAGACATAATTTATCACCTTATCTGACTTATATAATTGATCATCTTTATCCGTCACACATAATTTATCACCTTATCTAACTTATACAATTTATCATCTTTATCCGTTAGACATAATTTATCACTTTATCTGACTATACACTTTATCATCTTTATCCGTCAGATATAATTTATCACCTTATCTGACTTATATAATTTATCATATTTATGCGTCAGACATAATTTATCACCTTATCTGACTTATACAATTTATCATCTTTATCCGTCAGATATAATTTATCACCTTATCTGACTTATATAATTTATCATATTTATGCGTCAGACATAATTTATCACCTTATCTGACGTATATAATTTATCATCTTTATGCGCCATACATAATTTATTATCTTATCCGACTTATATAACGTATCATTTTTACCTGACTAACGTATCTTTATCCGCACTATAAAACGCTATCTTTATCCGCTATTTATAACTTAATCTTCTTATGAAAGAAGAAGACATATGCATTTCTACTTTACAGAAAGCTTACTTTATATAATTGATTGTTTACTTATATCAACCAGATGTATAGGTAGACCGAACAGTATTTGTTTTACTGCTGTAGAGGAGTGTAGTGTAGACACACCACAATACTTTAGTACATCTTTTGAGGGAGCACAATCCAATGCTCTCTTCTTGGATGCCTGACTTTCTCTGACCAACGGCCAGTGAGTAACATACAATCCATAACTTTTATGTAAGTAAAAAAGTAAAGAGCCCCGTCATGTCAAGTGTCGTATAGGGAATAGGGTGTTAGTGACCATAAATTGTACATACCTTCAGCACATGTTTTACGGGGTAATGTAGTTGGTGTAGCGCCCGCGCCGCTTTACTTTCCAGGAAAAAAATCCGGTACCGATTTACAGCTGGGTGAACCCGGAAGCCGTCGGTTGGGATCGAACCCTACCCCTTGTCCTTTGTAGTCCAGTTCACTAACCACTGAGCTATCGCAGCTACCACTTTTTCTGTAGCTCAGTTGAATGATTGGAACGACAAGCTTCGAACCCTAGTATTCGGCGTTGGAGAGCTGGCCCTCTACTACTGCACTAGTGAAGCTATATACACAGTCATTTCTGAATGCATCATTTTCTTTCGTCTGGGAAGCCAAGTTAGGATAACATATACAACTATTTCACTCCGTCTTAAAACAAATTAATTGTCTTTGAAAATAAATTCCTATAAAGATTCCTAAACATAAACTTGAGAGACGTAACACCAAATAGAACTGTAATAGAAGAAATTAAACACGAATACGTATCGAGCTGTGTAAGGAGAAATCACTGAAAGTACATTGAGCGCTCGGTCAGAATGGCCGAAAGAAAACTCAGATGAGGCATTCATCTAAGTGGCATAGAAGAAAAAAAAAGTTGAATAATAAATTATGATAGTTACAATTAATACAAAGGACTTAACTATGGGCTTATGAAAGAACAAAGACCTTCAAAATATATCAGTGAGCCGTAGTTTTTAATGTATGTCCTACAATTATAGTTACTCGAAAGACCCAGTATCACTGCAAACGAATGAAAATCTACAATTGGCCAACCGCCCGTGCTGGTAGAATTATCCAAATTAACATCTCATCAATTATCCACACTGAAAGGCAAATGCAGTCTCCATCATAATACAGAAAGGCAGCTGCAGTCTCCATCATAGCCGCTTCAGTACACGCCAAAATACATAAGGCCACGCCGCATCGAAAATGAACGCAGATGAACTGTCCGTCGTCATACGATATCATCATTCATCGTCGGCAATTTGAATAAAGAAACATCATAGGAATAATTATGTCATATATACCGCTTCAGGCAAAAGGAAATGAACTAATGCAGTTAAATAACGACATAATTAACACAAATGATAAAATATTCAGTGTAAAATTAAATGAATTAATAATGATAATAACAATTACAATATCCGTTCAACATGAGTGGTAGCAACTACAGACTTGCAGTTACACATCTCTTGTGGGGACATAACAATTACTAAACGAAATCCAGTTTTGTTATAAAATTAACCGCCACAAGCACAGGCTTAATGTTCAGATGTGACCGCATGATGTGACTGATCTTTCCTTCCTAACATCACCTCGATGATTCGGCGTTTATCGGCGACTATGATATTTAGTTATATCGAAGAAACAATCATCACCATCATGCAGCATAAAAATAAACGAGACAAATCTGAAACCAGTGCAACGTTTCATATACTTGGGCACAACAATAACATCAGATGAGAGATGCACCACAGAAATAAAAAGCAGAATAGCTCAGGCCAAAATAGCATTTCAGAAAATGAAAAATATAATATGCAACAAATCTATGTAAATAAAAATGAGAAAGAGAGTTCATCAGTGCTATAGAACCAATTCTGACCTATGGAAGCGAATCATGGACAGTAGACAAACAAATGAAAAGACGATAAGAGGCCACAGAGATGGGATTTCTCAGAAGAATGGTAAAGTTCCCTGGACAGCTAAAAAGACCAATGAGAAAGTTCTCAAAGAGGCCAACACAAAAAGGGAGCTCTTAAAAAACATCAGAAAGAAGCAATCAACATTTTTCGGGCACATCATGAGAAGAGGAAAGTTGGAATACTTGGTTACAACTGGCAAAATAGAAGGAAAGAGAGATCGCGGACGACAGAGAAAGAAAATACTGGATAGCTTGGTGTCATGGCATGGAAAACAGTCAACAACAGAACTGATACGATGCACTGTAGATAGAAGATTGTGGAGGGACATGATCACCTACACCAACCGGTATGGCACATGATGATGATGATGACATTTAGGTGTTTCTTGTTTCAATGTCGCGTTTATCGGCGGTCTGTGGTTTATACTGTGTTATATTGTGCAAGACTTTCCTATGCTAATGATGAAGCTAAGAAGGGATGTCTTGAGAGAGACTTCATTGTTCCGAATCTGACCAGCAACATATCTCAAGCAATTGTTTAGTTTACTCTTCATCCGTGTTTTTTTAAGCAAATAACCATCCATGCAGGAAATGTTACAGCTGGAACAATTCGGAGCACTTTCCGAGGCACTTTCCTGTAAACATTTAGAACAGTAATAGCCCAGACATATAAATTGTACATTTTACATGTAAAACTAAATTTAAATTCCCATTTAGCAATCGCTGATAACAATACCAATGTAACTACACCACAATTTCAAAGGCTTGGTATATTACTATTATTTCTCTTTAATAAGGGAAGTGAGTTCCGGTGAACTTTTTTAAAGAAAAAACGAACTTGATTTATGCGCGCAAGGTCATCATGTTCAATATACCAGGGAGCGGTACTGTCTTTGATTGAGAATGATCTTGTTTAACAAAACCACATTGTTCATCACTAATTTCCAGTTATTTTGTTTCGCACTCTTCAGATCATGATTCTTAGTAATATCTTAGTCATATGACTCATAAGGCTTATTGTTTGATGATCATCACATTCAATCGCGCCAGATTTCTTTGATAGGACTATGCATATTGATTTGAGCATGTCGTCTGGTATATATCCACTGTTGTAGATATCATTCAATATTTTTGTTATTATTTCTATTCCAAAATCACCCATGGCTTAAATCACTCTTCTTTAGTTATACTAAAATATACATAAAATATAGAAATAAAAATTACTAAGCACACAAAGCTCAGGATTTTGAAATCAAATATATTATCCACCATTACTTATGCACGCAAGAGCTGGAAAACAACTAATGAAATAGAATACAAAAACTGGATGTATTTGAAAACAAAAGTGTCAGGAAAATACTGAGTATACCATGGGGCATCGTAGGTTCGATGCAGGAAAGGAAACTATTCAGAAGTCCCCCTTCTGAATAGCCGACGGAGCATATGTGGGTGAAAACTCGCCTGCTACGACATCGATTCAAGTCACGTACTTTACTTTTACCTTACACAATGGCATTTTTTTTTTGCATTCGCCAGCATTCACTCCTGGCATGTCCCTAAATACTAGGAATTGAATTTTGCGTGTTAATCCATCTGTCAGTCATCGAATTACGTGAAAAAAAAAACGGAAAAATGCGTAAAAAAACGGTGTATCTGGCAACCCTAAGATAGATAGATAGATAGGTAGGTAGGTAGGTAGTAGATAGATAGATAGATAGATAGATAGATAGATAGATAGATAGATAGATAGATAGATAGATAGATAGATAGATAGATAGATAGATAGATAGATAGATAGATAGATAGATAGATAGATAGATAGATAGATAGATAGATAGATAGATAGATAGATAGATAGATAGATAGATAGATAGATAGATAGATAGATAGATAGATAGATAGATAGATAGATAGATAGATAGATAGATAGATAGATAAACTGGCAGCAGTTTAATTTTCTCCAACTTGTAAAATATTTCAGAAATGTTCTAAAGATTGACCGAAACGCGTTCTCGATCTTTCCGGTTGAAAATAACTGATTGTTATTATTATTTTAAATATAATAGTAAACAATGTTTTGTGTTGGATTTTACCTCGAAGGGAAAAAAATATGATTAAAATGAGATGGCTAAGGTAACTAATGCGACTCCACGACTACATTACAAGGTGGCGAGGATGGTCAAAACTAGCCTTGAAACTCAGCATTCGCATAAATAAAGAAAGTAAAGAGCCCCCGTCACGCCACGTGGCGTATAGGGAACATGGTATTAGTGACCATAAATTTTACAGACCTTCAGCATATTTTTTTTGGTGGGTAAAATGGTCAGTATACGCCCGTGCCGCTTTGCTCTCACAGAATTAAAAAGCTGGTACCCATTTAAGTCTGGGTGAACCCGGATACCGTTGATTGGGATCGAACCTTACTTCTTATCATTTGTAGTCCAGTTCACTAACCACTGAGCTATCGCGGCTCCCTCAGCATTCACATGTTGGACATCAAATACTATTTACACCACACATCACAATTCTGATGGGTGTTTTTCTGATGATCAGAATCTTTCTGTTTCAAAGCTCTATAAAATTGCTTATTGTAGAGAGATATATCTTGGCTTCAACACTACTCCCATAGTTTCACTGTGGCTATTTGTTCTAATTTATAACTTCTTATAACGTTATGTCTTTGTTTGCTTTTTTCGTATTATATGAGTTTATTTCTTTTGTTTTCTTCGAAAACGTCTTGATGTGTTTGTCATATATCCTTGATATTTTGAGCATTTATGCCCAGTATTTAGTCTTTACAGTAATTAATTGTGTTGACATTATATATTAAAAGTGGTTTTTTATCTCAAAATTGTCCACTGGCGATTTATTTTACTTTATATATGAAAATGATCTATTAGAATCACTCTTTTTCGCTTATTGTATCACTCTATTTCTTATTCTATTGGAAACACTTTATTTTCTTAGTCTATTGGAAACACTTTATTTTCTTAGTCTATTGGAAACACTTTATTTTCTTAGTCTATTGGAAGCACTTTATTTTCTTAGCCTATTGGAAACACTTTATTTTCTTAGTCTATTGGAAACACTTTATTTTCTTAGTCTATTGGAAACACTTTATTTTCTTAGTCTATTGGAAACTCTTTATTTTCTTAGTCTATTGGAAGCACTTTATTTTCTTAGTCTATTGGAAACACTCTATTTTCTTAGTCTATTGGAAACACTTTATTTTCTTAGTCTATTGGAAGCACTTTATTTTCTTATTCTATTGGAAACACTTTATTTTCTTATTCTATTGGAAACACTTTATTTTCTTAGCCTATTGGAAACACTTTATTTTCTTAGTCTATTGGAAACACTTTATTTTCTAAGTCTATTGGAAACATTCTTTTTCTTCTCGCATTAACTCGCTATGATTGATATGCTTGGACGATAAAACATTGATATTGCTATTACTCAGTGCAGGGCTAAGAAACTGTCGGCACCAGATTTGATGCTGAACGGCGACACATAACTGACTAACATCCTACTCCACCTCCCCGCTGTGATTCTGACAAATTAGGCCACATGAGTATGAATTGAAAGGACAGGCTTACCGATATTCAGAAATGCCATAAGTCAGATGTGTTGGTCTGGGTAGCGCTGATAAAACTAATAATTGTAAACAACAACGCAGCCAATCTATTATCAGTAAATTTTCTTTTCAGGGCGGGCAATAAAGAGAACTAGTCCAGTGGGGAGGTATTATAATCAGAAGGAAGCAATTATTGCTATAGCTGGTAAGGATTTGTTCATGTCTGCTGAGTTAAAACAATACAGTTACTAGTTGTAAATTTGTACACTACTTCTTCAAAGCCAGGCAGTGATTACCTCCCTCTAAAATGTATAGTTACAAGTGGGCTGGGGAAATGTATAGCAATGTGTGGTATTAACAGATATAACATAACATTATATACTTTCTGTTTTTCTCTGGACTCTGTAGTTAATTTAACATTAAAAATAAGTACACTTTTAATTATAGTTCAGTCAGAATATTAAATAATTAAATACATTCAGTATTATTTTGTCTTATAAAATTTACTCTAAACAACATTGTCACTAATAAAGTGTTTCGTATTGTTAATATTAACTGTAACATTACAGAAGTTACTTAAAATTAGACCCAGCAGTTAGCTTGCGGTTTATTCTATAGAATTATGCATTGTCATTTCGTTCTTCCCTTTCTTTCTTAAAGTTGGGAGTAAACTTAGATTCATTTTTATTCTAAGCTTCGGGATTTCCAATAATTAAAGTAAGTTAATGCCATGACATTTCAATATATGTCTACAGCAGTCAGACCTACAACTTATACATATTATATTTTACAAAAGAATAAATTATGGGTAACCTTTGATAACGATGTACGCTATGCGCTGTGATTATACTTTTCTCTGGGTAGATATTATCTTTAATTACAAAGAGTCTTTACTTTACAAAGAAACACACACAATTCATTGAAAAGTATACTTTCTTTACAATTTGACTAGATTTACTAGAACACGATAAGATAAATGGCGTTAATAAAGAGAGTACTACTAACAAACTGTGACAACTCAAACTATAAGAACATTACATATATAGTTTAAATAATGAAATAAAATAAAATAAACTTGTATTCCGGCCACAATGACCTCGGTGGACGTATTTGGTATAAGCAATCAAGACGTAAATATTTATTCGTGGATAGTCTGGTGTGCGCTCTGTCAAACTGTCAACGTATTTGGAATCATCACAAACATTATCAACATGATCTGTTTTGTGAAGCAAGGCTTCGAGGAATCAGTGAATATTAGTCTGTTAGGTATCGCTAAACTAAAATAATTATATCTATTTATAGTCACAGCCAGAGCCGGATTAATACCCTTAGAGGTCCTAAGCACTTAAAAGATTTAGTGCCCCCCCTCCCCCATATACACGTAATTCAAAATGTAAGCACTAATAACCCCGGAAAAAGTTGTATATATCGACATTAAACAAAAGTTAAAGTATGACGGAACATATTTTTTCTTTATTTGTGTATACTTCCACTTTATGTTTGATAGGTTTTCTTGTACTTTTTTGTTTCATTGCAAAGTCTCTGATCCGATCCTCACAGCTAACCTTATGTAACATCAGCTTCTATATTTAAACAGAGATAAGGCATCCAGCCTGCCTTGTTGTTCTGATGGAATTGTTAATCTACTTCAACTGAGATTATGAACGCTCAGCTGGGAAATGTGTGACCATTAATATAAAAACTATACAAAAGACAATGTCAACACCTGGAAAGGCACACTTAATACCGTCTTCTACACTTATATTATAATGTACAAGGTTGATTGAAACTGTTTTTACATTTTGTTGTTGCACTGAACATATGGCGCACATCTGAATGAAACTTCTTAAGCTCAGCTGAGAAATTACTGTTCATGCCCTCTGGGTAAGCATCAATCAGCTTTTGACAGCGCTCAGCTTACCTTTCAGTATTAGTAGATGACTAAGTGACATTATGTGGCACATCACTTAGACAAGAAAATCTCGCTGCTATTTCTGTCTATATTTCTCCTCTTCATTTCATCTCAGTTTCAAGTTTGTCAAACAATTATGTAAAAGGTGGTGATACGAAATTTATCTCTGGCATTCAGATATACTTCTGGTGCATCTCCGTCATTGGGTATCGATGCCTTCTTTCTCACACGTTTGCGAGTTGTAGCTGCCTTGTAATCAACATCTGGTAGTATTTCCTTTGTTATCTGCAATAATAGTTGCTTTCCTTCTAGCATCTCCCTTTTGTGACAGCTCTTCAGCTACAAAATCTATTGCTTCTAAACTTTTAAGGAAATATTTTTAAAATGCTGCGGTTGCCATACCATGTACTTTCCATCTAGTATAAGTAAGGGATTTTAAGACGCTTTCATTTCTAATATAATCTTTAAGAATTTTGCATAGGCTGCTTGAGGCTTAAAAACCAGATATAGATTAATTGCATTTTCGGGAAGTAATGCACTGCCTCTTGACAGTAGTTATCAACACTGTAGAGAAGAAATGAACAACCTCTTGACAGCAGTTATCAACACTGTAGAGAAGAAATGAAATGCCTCTTGACAGCAGTCAACAACACTGTAGAGAAGAAATGAACTGCCTCTTGACAGTAGTTAACAACACTGTAGAGAAGAAATGAACAACTTCTTGACAGCAGTCAACAACACTGTAGAGAAGAAATGAACTGCCTCTTGACAGCAGTCAACAACACTGTAGAGAAGAAATGAACTGCCTCTTGACAGTAGTTAACAACACTGTAGAGAAGAAATGAACAACCTCTTGACAGCAGTCAACAACACTGTAGAGAAGAAATGAACTGCCTCTTGACAGCAGTCAACAACACTGTAGAGAAGAAATGAACTGCCTCTTGACAGTAGTTAACAGCGCTATAGAGAAGAAGAGAACAACCTACTGACAGTATTTAACAGCACTATAGAGAAGAAGAGAAAAACCTCTTGACAGCATTTAACAACACCGTAGAGAAGAAATGAACAACCTCTTGACAGCAGTCAACAAAACTGTAGAGAAGAAATGGATTGCCTCTTGACAGTAGTTAACAACACTGTAGAGAAGAAATGAACTGCCTCTTGACAGCAGTTAACAACACCGTAGAGAAGAAATGAACAACCTCTTGGCAGCAGTTAACAACACTGTAGAGAAGAAATGAACAACTTCTTGACAGCAGTTAACAACACTATAGAGAAGAAATGAATTGTCTCTTGACAGCAGTTAACAACACTGTAGAGAAGAAATGAAAAACCTCTTGACAGTAGTTAACAACACCGTAGAGAAGAAATGAACTGCCTCTTGGCAGCAGTTAACAACACTGTAGAGAAGAAATGAACCACCTCTTGGTAGCAGTTAACAACACTGTAGAGAAGAAATGAACAACTTCTTGACATCAGTTAACAACACTGTAGAGAAGAAATGAATTGTCTATTGTCAGCAGTTAACAACACTGTAGAGAAGAAATGAACAACTTCTTGACATCAGTTAACAACACTGTAGAGAAGAAATGAATTGTCTACTGTCAGCAGTTAACAACACTGTAGAGAAGAAATGAACAACCTCTTGACAGTAGTTAACAACACTGTAGAGAAGAAATGAACTGCCTCTTGGCAGCAGTTAACAACACTGTAGAGAAGAAATGAACAACCTCTTGACAGCAGTTAACAACACTGTAGAGAAGAAATGGACAACCTCTTGACAGCAGTTATCAACACTGTGGAGAAGAAATGAACAACCTCTTGACAGTAGTTAACAGCACTGTAGAGAAGAAATTAACTTCCTCTTGGCAGCAATTAACAACACTGTAGAGAAGAAATGAATAACTTCTTGACAGCAGTTATCAACACTGTAGAGAAGAAATTAACAACCTCTTGACAGTAGTTAACAGCACTGTAGAGAAGAAATTAACTGCATCTTGGCAGCAATTAACAACACTGTAAAGAAGAAATGAACAACTTCTTGACAGCAGTTAACAACACTGTAGAGAAGAAATGAACAACCTTTTGACAGCAGTTAACAACACTGTAGAGAAGAAATGAACAACCTTTTGACAGCAGTTAACAACACTGTAGATAAGAAATGAACAACCTTTTGACAGCAGTTAACAACACCGTAGATAAGAAATGAACTGCCTCTTGACAGCAGTTAACAACACTGTAGAGAAGAAATGAACAACCTTTTGACAGCAGTTAACAGCACTGTAGAGAAGAAATCAACTACCTCTTGACAGCAGTTAACAACACCGTATAGAAGAAATGAAACCTCTTGACAGTAATTAACAGTACTTGTGCCTCTCAGAGTTAGTGAAATTTCACCAAGGATGTTATGTTTTTGTCAGTGCATGTTTGTGTTTGGTTGTATTTTTCCAATGACATTGCTCAGAAAGCGTACACATTAACAAATTATATACACAGTTTCCCCTACATTCAATTATGCGGGTAGAGGGCATTTTTTTCCCCGATGATGTCATGACCTTTGACTGAAGTGCTCTTGTCAGTTTTGTACATGTCTGTATATAATTTTTTTTTTTTCATTTAATATGGCGGTCTCTTTATGGTCCCCTCTTCCATTGATGTCCTCAGCAGGTGAGCATTTTGCTTAATGGTTCATCCACTCCTGATCGCGTTTTTTAAATCGCGTTAATGCATGAAAGAGCATTGGGCAAAGTCTTGGGCTCTTAAACACCAGTGTGATGTCGATATTAGAGGTTGTGATAGTCAAACGACACTAATGTCTTAGAAGATGCATTGTGAAATAGAGATCGCCTTCTTCTTCGTCCCTTCCTCATTTGCTTTTCAGCGCCGAGGGGAGATAAATTTGCGGTCTTTAGCTCTTCTGTTCAATAGAACTTCTGCTGTTATGTTTCCTAGTGCTTCTAATATCCCATCGATCCATCTTTTTCGTGGTCGACCCTTGTTTCTAGTATTCTCGAAACGTTTATTGAGAATTTGTTGTGTTGTATATTGATTACTCTGCCTTGTCACGTCGCCAGAATATTGTATCTGTTGTTTCTTTATATATTCTATCATCACCATCAAGTACCGCGCCTGCTGGTTGTCATGTCTCTCGACAACTTTCGATCTCGGCAGCTATTTATCATTTCTGTTGTTGACCTTCTGCCAAGCCATTCTCTTAAGCTGTCTGTTATTTTTCTATTTGCTTCCCTCTATCTCTTCGTCCCTCAGTTTTTCCAGTTGTTACAATATATCCATGTTGTTCTCTTCTCATTAAATATTCTATAGCGGGGGCTATTCCTAGCTTTTTTCTCAGTTCTTCATTTCTGATCTTATCTCTCAGACTGTTTCCTGTCATTCGTCTGACACATTTCATCTCAGTAGATGTTACAATAGAGATCAACAGTAATAATAAGGTGCTGATCTAAGACAAGATTTTCCCAATTCTGAACTATTCCCAGTGTTAAGTATATCATACTTTACTCATTAATAATGTTCTGGAACAACATAAAAGCAAAAGACTCCAAACTGTACATTCCCTTGAAGCTGAAAGGCTAATGAGAAAGGAAAGAAGAAGACATGAAAGCATGACGACTGCGGCGACAAGCGAAACTCGATTGTCAATGAAATGTATAAGCTTCCATGAAGACTTTCACTTGATCAATGAAAGAGAGTTCTTAAGCTTCCAATGAAGACTTCTACTTGATCAATGAAAGAGAGTTCTCAAGCTTCCAATGAAGACTTCTACTTGATCAATGAAAGAGAGTTCATAAGCTTCCAATGAAGACTTCTACTTGATCAATGAAAGAGAGATCTTAAGCTTCCATGAAGACTTTCACTTGATCAATGAAAGAGAGTTCTCAAGCTTCCATGAAGACTTCTACTTGATCAATGAAAGAGAGATCTTAAGCTTCCATGAAGACTTTCACTTGATCAATGAAAGAGAGTTCTTAAGCTTCCATGAAGACTTTCACTTGATCAATGAAAGAGAGTTCTCAAGCTTCCATGAAGACTTTCACTTGATCAATGAAAGAGAGTTCTCAAGCTTCCAATGAAGACTTCTACTTGATCAATGAAAGAGAGTTCTTAAGCTTCCATGAAGACTTTCACTTGATCAATGAAAGAGAGTTCTTAAGCTTCCAATGAAGACTTTCACTTGATCAATGAAAGAGAGTTCTTAAGCTTCCATGAAGACTTTCACTTGATCAATGAAAGAGAGTTCTTAAGCTTCCATGAAGACTTTCACTTGATCAATGAAAGAGAGTTCTCAAGCTTCCAATGAAGACTTCTACTTGATCAATGAAAGAGAGTTCTCAAGCTTCCATGAAGACTTTCACTTGATCAATGAAAGAGAGTTCTTAAGCTTCCAATGAAGACTTCTACTTGATCAATGAAAGAGAGATCTTAAGCTTCCAATGAAGACTTCTACTTGATCAATGAAAGAGAGTTCTCAAGCTTCCAATGAAGACTTCTACTTGATCAATGAAAGAGAGTTCTCAAGCTTCCATGAAGACTTTCACTTGATCAATGAAAGAGAGTTCTTAAGCTTCCAATGAAGACTTCTACTTGATCAATGAAAGAGAGATCTTAAGCTTCCAATGAAGACTTCTACTTGATCAATGAAAGAGAGTTCTCAAGCTTCCAATGAAGACTTCTACTTGATCAATGAAAGAGAGATCTTAAGCTTCCATGAAGAACTCTACTGAGTTAAATCGTTCTAATCCGTCGTTTTATCTTTTACATTAGTTACGTTTATTCAAATATTTAAATGTCACAGAAACATTAAAATTGATAGAAAGACTACAAAAATAGGAACAACTAGAAAAATGAATTAGAACAGACTGTGCATGAAAATAACAATTCTGAGCAAGTTATAATGCAAAAAAGTAATTATTTCAGTTAAATCAGTTAATAAAAATGATATATTGTTGACAAAATAAAAAAAAAACATAATCTGCGGAGGTCTTTGATACGGAAAAATAAATTCAAAGAGAGGGAAGATTTTCAAGTGAACTCAAAGAGACGCGCTATTGACATTTAGAGTCTACTCAAGTATTAGGTAAATCTGGCTCTCCGTGGTAATCAAAGCTCTAAATCTAAACACGCTACACATTACCTCCAACAATTCCTTTTCTCCTGTCAATATAATAGTCGGTTCTCTTGTGATTTAAAACAAAATATAATTTGGAATCGCATGACTTAAGAATCGGGTGTGTCGAACTATAAACAATATTTGCAAAACGGAAATAGAATGTTGTCTATTTTTTTCTTTTTTCTTTATTATTGCAGCTTTGTCAGTCTCTGATTTAGGAAGTCTCCTGACCATGATCTGGATATGCATTTGCTTTACTCCTGGTTTCATGGCATCTGACTTGTCATTTGATCCTATTGCTGTCATGTACTTGACATCAGCAATGCCACACTGGTCATTCACTCGAGTGAGTAGCAGCATCACTGCCATGATTACATTGGAGAGACTTTTATGTATAACCGTTCCTTTAAAGGTTAGTATGTGCAGTTATTTGTTTGGCATTTAAGGTCTTGTCCGTGAGATGCATAAACTGAAGGTAGACAAGAGTCAAATGGTGATAGGAAAGCTGAAATCTGGCATCCATGACAGCTAACCTCAAGTTCCTACTGAACTCCGTGGAATGTCCACCTTCTCTTGCAATATTTTTTTCAGTCATATCTGTCAATTATGATAAAAATATAGAATCTTAAAAAACAATGTTTGTTTCTTTATCAGGGTTCATGCTATATGATGTTCAATTATTTAGTTTATTCATAATTATTTTCAACCGTTATTTTATCTCCTTGATAGTCTGTTTTTTGTAGGAGCCCCTGTCCTGAGTGGTTAGAGTGCTCGCTTCCTGAGTAGAAGGGTTCGTGTTCGATCCCCAGCAGTGGAGGATTTTTCTTCGGACTAACAATGTTCCGGTGTTACCCAGCCTCTAAAAATGGGTACCATAGATTTTTATTACGGGAAGTAAAGGTGGCCTGGCATGATACCGACTATATCACCCAAACATGTGCCATGGTCATAAAAAAAATATGGTCACTAACAACATATTCCCCATACGACTAGCAAGGCGTGGAGGAAACCTGTTTTTTTAAAGTCTGTCTATCGTTTGTTATCAATGGATCAAAATATCAAAAACTGCACTTATCAATATTAACATTTTAAAAATACACATTTCTTTTCTGTTGTAAAGTATTTTGCTTATATTGAATTGGGATAGATGTTATATTTTTCAATATTACATTGAACTGATGTTATCGAACGGCCAGTGCCACTTATTTGAGTGGACGAAGGTTTTGCATTATCAGCGTATAATATTTCTTGTAGTCGCCTCCAATCGTAAGAGCATAAAATTATTCTTTATTACTTTCATCTCTGACATTTCCCATAATTTATATGTTGCTGTAATGAATAGAGAAGATGGTGGTAATATATACCTCTGTCTAACAATAATACTGGGCCCTGCAGTTTATTTAATATTTTGTATGTTTGATACTTTTTCTTATTACTTCTTTTTATTATTCAGATGAAGGCTATTTCCGAAATGTATTTTGTGTTGTTTTGTACTAGTTTGGGCTGCTCGATATACTTTTATGCTGCTCTCTTTTATAAGTTCTCTGCAGCTATACTATGTCCGGCATTGTATTTATTATTTTGTAAATTTTGTATTTGTGCTTTGTCTAAGAACCCATTGTTCTCTATACCAAACAGGTCTGATTTATCTGATTTCAATGCACACAACTATTTGTTGGTATCTTAATGCAGTTTTATAAAATGTACTAGATGAAGTGAAAGCCCCATCATTAATTTCCACAGCAATTGATGTTATAATTGGTATACCGCTTTTGAATAAACATCATCATCATCATAATCAACATCATCAACATCATCATCATCGAGTGTCATCTCCACAACGAAGGTTGGCTACCATGGAGCACCATTCTGCTGTCTCTTGCTTTGATAGTGCAGGTTATCATAGGCTGATTTGTCCATCTTTTGATATTACTCGTCCATGTTAGTCTTGGTCTGCCTCTTTTACCCTGTATTTTCCCACCCAGTTTACTTTTTTTCAACACTTGTGACTTTTAACATGGCCCAAAAATCGCATTTGTCTTGTTTGAATTGTGTTTAGTAGTTCTCTTTTCATTTTTTTGTTTGTTTTAAGACTTCATCGTTTGTTTTCTTTTCTTTCCAACCAATTCTACCTATTCTTCTATATCCACATTTCAAAGGCTTCACTTCTCTGTTCTGCTTTCTTGTCCCATGTTAATTTGAATAAAACAGCAAAGAATTTAAACAGATTCATGATGCATTATCTGCATCTTTCAATTAAATTTCTCATATTAAATATATGGTCAGTATATGAAATTAATTCACATGTGTATGTATGTTGGTATGTATAAATACCACTTAATAAATACTCACTACTTTTTAATTTCTCTTTCCTTAGTAATATGTTACCTGTTGTATATTGAAACTAGAGTTTTGCTGCGCAACATCATACCATTGCTCGTTTATAGCTGTGAATAGTGGACAGCAAACATAACAGATACAACGAATCATTTCAGATATGATTTTATAACACAAAATAATTAAATACATAAAACAGGTGCTTAAGGTACTAAGTAAAACAACAAAATCAATGCAGGAGCAACTAAATGTAGCAGGTGAAGAAAGGAAGATGATATAATAAAATATGAAAAATTCTATATTGAATGCGGGCATGTGTTGAATAGAGGAGCGGCCCGGAATATTTAGTAACTAGGAAATATAGAAGATCATTGCGTTAGATAAAGACAAAGGGAAAAGATGCTGAACGGTGTGACAGAAAGGGGCAGGTATAGATCAACAGTTAAATTGTTACAAAGGCCACACGATCTAGTTATGTAACAACATGATATCCGACAGGCCATGAAGGAATGCCCTGAGAAGGCTATTGTCCACATCGCCAAAACTCCATCATCTTGAAATTAATCGTATAGATAGGCATGCAATATTTGTCATATAATTCATGTTCTTAATTCATCAATTTAATGCCCCTACACTTAACTTCAAACTACTTTACTTAAGAAAGATGTAAGCATAAGAAAGCACACAATAGTTTACATCAAATGGTGCATTGGGTGATATGAAAAGAAAATGAAAGCAAACTGCACTTTCTGCAGAAAAAAATATTTGAAATCGCTTAACGTAACTAAAAATATGAAGTCTACAATACACATATACGTATATGCTTCTTTGACTTTATTGAATGTTAGACAAGACTGTTATTAATCTGCACTATTAGCTGACAGAACCTGATTAATCGAAACAAATTCTCATAACCGATTCTATCAATATTCGAATGGAAAGATCAAAGTAAAATGTAGAAGACACATTATTTTCGTATAATCTCACATTTAATACTATCTATTAGTTATTATTATATTTATATTATAGATATTATTATTATTGCGTCTAATGCCTTGCAAATTATAATACCTCATTTATTTATTTTTTCAATTGTGTTGCGTTTCCTATATGTTTTTTAATGGGTTATGGTTATGGTTAAGGAAGGCCCCGGTATCACTGTAAACGAATTAAAATCCATAATTGCTCAACCGCCCATACCTGTGGAATAATCCGTATTAATATCTCATCTCACAAACAAAGAATGGTAGCTGTAGTCCCCATCATAGCAGTCTCAGCACACGCCAAAAGACATAAGGCGAAACCGCACAGAAAGTGAAAAGAGCCATCTATTTTTCATCATACGATATTATCGTTCATCGTAAACAATCGGAATATGGAAACACGATCAAAATGGATGAAACGCATCACAGTACGCACAGAGCACTTAACTTAGTAGCTCGTGCAACAAGCCGGACTTGGAATATGAGGAAACTGCAACAAGGAACACTTTTCAGACATAGTCTTTAATGGTTCCTGCGCCTATCCCGAAGTAAAACAACCCCACTGCCTTGTGGGTGAGACTTTTTAGTCAAAGGCTAGAGGAGCCAACCGTAAACAAACCGACGGAAGACAGCAGAAAACCACCGTCGAAACTTCTTTGTACAAGCATGAATCGTGACAGTAATAGAAATCACGACAACAACGTTAAGGGGGGTTCCAATGGAAAATCCTCGTTCGGTAAGGGACATCATGTGCTACAGGTGATACCCGATCGTCATCAAGCTACTGTAAGCAAAATAAAGATAAAACATACTCTAAAGATAGGTACTTAGAATGTGAGAACACTCATGCAGAAGGGTAAACTAGAAAACATCATACAAGAAATGAAAAGAATGGGTTTACATTTCCTGGGACTTTCTGCGAAATGAGATACACCGGATCAGGGGAGATATATTCTGATAAACATTGAAACAAATATATTCTGGGGGTACTAAACACCAAAGAGGAGTAGGTATCATCTTGGATGCAGGAAGATCAAGAACAGTCAAAGGCTTTTATCCATATATGACATATATCTGACAGAGTCCTTTTAGTGAAATTGAATGGAAAGCCAATAGATATCAATCTTGTACAAATGTATGCACCAACAGCAGGCAATCTAGAGCAAACAATTATACATTTTACGAGTTAAATAAGGCACTACGTGAATGCAAACCACATGAAAACACCATAGATCTAGAGGATGTTAACGCAAAAGTAGGAAAGGAAATAGTTGAGGAAGTAGTTGGTCATTATGGCTTAGGCAAGCGGAATGAAGGAGGTGAGAAACTTATTGACTGGGCGAGAACACACAACATGATGATAGGAAACACCTAGTTTAAGCAACATCCAAGACGTCTGTGGACATGGATAAGCCCAGGAGACAACGCACGTAATCACATTGATTATATAAGGATAAGCAATAGATTTAGAAACAGTCTGGTGTGTGTGAAAACTAGACCAGGGGCAGATTCCAATAGTGATCATGTACCAGTTGTGGGAAAGCTTAGAGTAAAATTTAAAGGAACAAAACGAGCCTCAGTTAACATGAAATTAAATTGAGATTTACTCAAACCAGACAAGAAGTTGAAAGACAAATATAAAATCACAATTCAGAACCGGTACAATGCCATAGAGAAGATACAAAGCATTGATGAACAGTGGGAAATGATAAAAGAATCAATGCAACAAACATCACAAGAGTTCATACCACCAGTGGCAACAAATTCAAGAAAGAAATGGATGGCAGATACAATGTTGCAGATAATGGATACAAGAAGGTAAAATAAAGAAAATAAAGACGAGTATAAGATATTAAATAAAGAAATTGTAATAAAATACAATGAAGGAAAAGAAGTTGGCTAAAAGAGAGATGCAAAGATAATGAAATGCAACAAAAAGGAGATGCCAAAGCAATATACAAACAAATTGAAGAATTAACAGGAAGAAAAACGCAATCAAAAACTGGTTGTTTAAGATCAATCTAAGGAGAACTGTTGATTGATCAAAAAAACATAAAGGAGCGATGGACAGAATACATTAACTATTGTTATAATGATGAACGAACAGAAGTAAATATTAAGGATAATGGGGAAGGATCAGAAATACTCAAAGAAGAAGTGGAAGACGCCTTGCGCAATATGAAAGCAGGAAAAGCTCCTGAACCAGATAATATAACTAAAGAAGAGATTGAAGCCATGGGTGATTTTGGAATAGAAATAATAATACAAAAATATTGAATGATATTTACACAGCGGATATATACCAGATGGCCTGCTCAAATCAATATTCATATCCCTAGAAATAATCAAACGTTTAGAAGGCATAAACGTAGACAGCAAAGATCTAAGAATAATAAAGAACATGTACTGGCAACAAACAGCGGCCATAAGAACTGGAAATCAATTGGAAATGTTTCAAGAAATAAAGCAGGGGGTTAGGCAAGGTTGTGTGCTGTCACCAGATTTGTTTAATATGTATAGTGAGATTATTTTAAGATCCATAAGGGGCATGTCTGGAATAACAATTGGGTGTCATAATGTAAATAATATAAGGTATGCTGATGATACAGTCTTAATCGCTAATAGTGAAAATGGGTAACAAGAAATGTTAGACATTATAGTGAAAGAAAGCAAAAATAAAGGACTCAGCCTTAATAGCAAAAAGACAGTAGTAATGGTAACAACAAAGAAAAATACATCACCTCAGTGCAAAATAAAGACAAGTGGAACAATATTGAAACAGGTAAATGAATTTAAATATCTCTTTGTTAACCTCAGACGGTAGATGCACAACAGAGGTGAGAAGCAGAATGGCTCAGGCAAAAGCAGCTTTCTAGAAAATGAGGAAGATACTATGCAATCCATATTTTTACTATGGAAACAAGATCGAGAGTTCTTAAATTTTATGTAGAGCCAGTTTTAACATATGGATGTGAATCATGGACAATAGGACAGCAGTCAAGAAAATCACTGGAGTCTGTAGAAATCTGGCTTTACAGAAAAATGTTGAGAATATCATCAACAGCTAAGAGGAGCAATGAAAACTTTCTGAAAGAGGCCAAAGCAAAAAGAGAGCTAATTTCCAATATTAGGAAGGGAAAATACAAGATAAAAGAGGCAGAGGCAGACCAAGACTAACATGGATGAGTGACATCAAAAGATGGACAAGTAAATCTATGACAGGGAATAATAGAACAAAGAAGTATGTGTTAGCACTCGGAAAAATTGACAGACAAACAACAATAGAAAAAAACGAAGAACAATATATAGTCCGAAGTGGGATCGAACCCGTACTCAGTGGCACCGCGCCTTGCCACGAGAAGCCGAACGCTTGGCACACTACCACGCAGCCAACTAAAAAATTGGCTATTGCAGTAGTGTCTTACACGATGACGTTCTCAATGACTATAGCATAGGGTAACGATCACAGACCGGAAACAAATTGTATATTTGTACTTTCCTATTAATGCAAGTATCTCCCAGTAGGGCTGAATACTTGTGTTGTAGACAAACATTTATTGGACGAAACAGCACGAATAGTAGTTCCCAGTGTTTATATACTGGGTACAAATAATAATACATAAATATTATTATATGGGGAACTTCCGAGGCGATAATAGGGAATAATAGAACAAAGAAGTATACTTCTTTGTTCTATTATTCCCTATTATCGCCTCGGAAGTTCCCCATATAATAATATTTATGTATTATTATTTGTACCCAGTATATAAACACTGGGAACTACTATTCGTGCTGTTTCGTCCAATAAATGTTTGTCTACAACACAAGTATTCAGCCCTACTGGGAGATACTTGCATTAATAGGAAAGTACAAATATACAATTTGTTTCCGGTCTGTGATCGTTACCCTATGCTATAGTCATTGAGAACGTCATCGTGTAAGACACTACTGCAATAGCCAATTTTTTAGTTGGCTGCGTGGTAGTGTGCCAAGCGTTCGGCTTCTCGTGGCAAGGCGCGGTGCCACTGAGTACGGGTTCGATCCCACTTCGGACTATATATTGTTCTTCGTTTTTTTCTATTGTTGTTTGTCTGTCAATTTTTCCGAGTGCTAACACATACTTCTTTGTTCTATTATTCCCTATTATCGCCTCGGAAGTTCCCCATATAATAATATTTATGTATTATTATTTGTACCCAGTAAATCTATGACAGCCTGCACCATCAAAGCAAGAAACAGAGTAGAATGGTGATCCATGGTAGCCAACCTTCGTTGCGGAGAGGGCACTCGATGATGCTGATGAGGAAGAAACAATCATCATTTTTGGCCATGTAAAGAGAAGGGAACATTGAATGTCGCTTACATTACATCAGCGGTGGCTCATCTCTCCTTCACCAGAGTTAGTATTTGTATCACGGCCATGATTACGGTAGAGAGATGTTTGTGCATTACTGCTCCTTTAAAGATAGGAATTTACTGGTAATTGTAATCGCGTTCAAGTGGATGAAATAATGTATATATACTTAGAGCATTAAGAAAGTAATTCATCAAGTCGATTTTCTCGGGAACCGCTAATTCAAAAAGTATTACATACTTACACAGTATGTATGGATATGTCACAACTGGAATATATTGTTACAACTGGAAAAAATTGTGGGACGAAGAAAGGGAGGGAAGCAGAGAGAAAAAAACACCAGACAGCTTAAGAGAATGGCTTGGCAGAATGTCAACAACAGAAATGATAAATAACTGTCGAGATCGAAAGTTGTGGAGAGACATGATCACCTACGCCAGTAGGCCCGGTGCTTGATGATGATGCCGACTATCCACCATATTGACCGGAAGTTCCCGTCTCTCTGAAAATAATGATCGTCATTATTTTGTGTTTTTTTTTGCTGCCAAAATTGGCTGCCAAAATATTCCAATTGTTTTCTCACATTTTGCTTCTTTTTTAATTGTTTTGCTGATATCGGCGAGCGTTAGGGATAAATACGTACTCATATCGCAACTTTAGTATATCAAACAAGTCTGGTTCCCATTCTAAAGTTAAACAATTTGTTTGCATGTATTGGTGACATTTCTAACCTACTCGAAGGTTTAAATTACTGACGAAACGAAGCTTTAATTACTGACATGATTTGTATTTCTCCAGATAAAAAGTATTATCACACCACAACGAACAACCGTGATCATCGTATGTGTATCAGTCACCTTCTTCTGTACGTCTACGCCAGTGTATTTTGTCAACAGTTTGGGAATGAAATTTGATATAATTAGAAATATAACTCTTGTTGGACTCGTCTCCACTGAAAATCGCGAAGAAGTGGAAATGCTTTCTTACGCCATTAATAACTTCTTCATTCCTTTTGGTGCTTTTGTTATCATCATCGTGTGCACGACAATACTTTCACTAAAGTTAAAGACTCAAGCAAAATGGAGACTGAAGACTATCACAAGTAAACAGGCTGAAATAATTTCCAAACGCAACCAGAGGGCAGGGAAAATGGTTGTCATGGTTTCCACTTTGTTTATTGTTTGTTTTATTCCTGTCACCATTATTTTGTTAACAGTCGGCTTTATACCAGAAATGTCCATTTATGGGAAATACATTAACATTTCAATAATACTTGGTGGATTTGGATACTTGTTAGAGAGTATCAACTCGTCAATGAATATTTGTATTTACTATCACATGAGCAGTAAGTACAGGGACTGCTTTTGGACACTATTCAAGGAAAAACATAATGGCGTTTTCATATAGTAATGATGATAAACTGTTTCCCAATAGTTTAAAAGTAATCTACAACATACAGAACAATATGCAGTACATGCGTTGTGTGTCATTTTGTCTCAAAATACGGGGAAACAATTCGTTATTGAAGAAAATAATAATGTCCCTTTACACGATAAAAATCCTACAAATTGAATTTTTGCAAAATAAGCAAATTAAAAACGTATTTATGAATCACTTCATTAATATTTCTTCAAAACATTTAAATTATTGTTTGTATTGTTGAGGGTAATATCACATGTTAATGGTTACGACCTCTGTATTATTAAAACATAAATGTCATTCAAAGAAGTGATATTTTAAAAATGAAGTTTTAGGAGTACACAATTTATATTTTATGTTATTTATTTTGTTTGTGAAAACTAATGTGTTCAAAGTTATTAACATTTAACACCATACAGATTATTGTATTATACATTAAAATTACATATCTGAATAGCGACCACCATGCGTCCATCACGTACAAAAATTGTCGTCTTCGCTCTCACTACTTATCTTCGCAGAATGTACATTTCTGCACACAAAATAAATGGCCCTAAATGTCCAGCACAGGCATTTTCCTCTTTTACTTAGGTAACCGTTGTAGATTACTGCAATTTCAGAAATAATATTTCCACACGAATATGTTTATCTTAAACTTTGAGAAGACAGTTGACATAGTTCATACATTTCATTAAATGAAATAAACTTCACACACTGACGAGCGGAACACAGTTAACTATCTGGATGCGAAGGTAGAAGTCATTATGGCTGGATTGTAACAACCTCTACGGCTATAGAGACTGGATCAGTTTAACATAAACATCTGTGACTTGTAAAGGCTGTACTGATCTGAGGAACGTGTGTTATAGATACTGCTCCAACATGTACAGAACTAACGTCCTCTGGAAGAATAGATGGCATAAATGGGTACTTTTAATCACATTTTAAAAATATATTTTATCATTAATTTAGCAATCATTGTCATGAACATACCTATTGTTGTGGGCACATAGGGCTCACGCAAGGTTTTTGACAAATATATTGTTTTTAATGAACACGGAAAATTAAGTGAATGCGTCAGTTGAACTGTAGCAGTTGGGATTACACAAGCACGTTAACCTACAAGTTAGTGCAGAATAAAACAATTATTCGTATGTATCCCCTCTCCCACAACACGCATATCTTCTGTGGCTATATAATCTGATACATGTTTCATATTGTGCATAACATTCTCTATTTCTCCAGTGAGATGCTCAGATGGAAAATTATGTATATATAGCATGTGGAGATAAACTTTAGTTAATCATCATCATCATCATCATTGAATGCCGTCTCTGCATTAAAGGTTGCCTACAATTGGGCGCTATTCCACTCTTGCTTTGATGGTGCAGATTGTCATAGGCTGACTTGTCCATCTTTTGATGTTACTCATCCATGTTAGTCTTGGTCTGCATCTGCCTCTTTTACCTTGTATTTTCCCTTCCAATATTGTTTTTATTAGGATCAGTGTCTATTAATATGCCCAAAAATGTCATTTGCCTTGTTCTAATTGTGTGTTGCCCCTTTCGTCATGAAATAATTATGTTATATATTCTTGCTATCTATCGATTATATCTTTGTTGTCTGTTAGCATTCTTCCCTCTTTGTTTGCGATACAACCGCTTCCTGCAGCTTTTTTTTTATCTTTATTAGTTGATCTCTTTATTTCTGTGTGCATCCCTCTTAAATTTTGTTTACTTTCCATAGTTTCGACTTCTAGACATCTTTGGTTCAGCCAGTCTTCTTTTGCCTTTGTGTACATTTTGCGTATTTCGTTATCAATTTCCTTGTATCTGGCAGTGTTCTTCGCTTGTCTTCTGTCTTTCATTTTTTCTAGGAAGTCAGTTTTCAATTTTTGTGTTTTGTTATTTTCTTTTTTGGGTAAGGTTTCACAAGATTCGTGTATGCTCTTTTCATACATTGACATTTGGTTGTGATTTTTTCTTCAGGATTTTCTCTTCCGTACTGCTCAATCACTTCTTCTAGCAGCTTCTAATATGTGCTCTTTTCTTTTACTGTATAATTTTCTTTAACATCTTTCTTATTTAAAGCTGTTATATCTATTGGTATTGCTGAATTAGTCTTTTGTTTGTTTCTCTTTAATTTGATTTTCATTTTAATCATTACAGGATTGTGATCTGAGTTAATAACTGCTCCTGTGTAGGTTTTGGCTTTCTTGGTGCTGTTACGGAAGCTAGTTTTAATCATTATGTAGTCTATTTAGTTCATCTTCTTATCTCCGGGGCTTTTCCATGTGTATAGTTTCCCTTTCTCTTGCTCAAAGTAGGTGTTACATATTATCAGCCTGTTTTCTTCACATAATTGTATTCAAATTTCTCCAATACCATTTCTTTTTCCTAGACCATGATTTCCTACAATGGTCTTATATCTACCTGTTCCTACTTCATCGTTCATGTCACCAATTACAATCAAGATGTCTGAAAATTTCACTTGCTTCATAACTGTGTTTAGATCTTCATAGTATGTTTCTATTTGTTCATCTGTATAGTCTTGAGTAGGTGCGTATGTCTGTATTATTGCTTTGTCAAATGGTTTTGCCTTAATTGTTAATAGTACAGTAAAGTCTCGATTATGCGGTACTCAATAATCCGGAATTCTCAATTTAACGGACTTTTTTTTTTTTAATTATTATAGGGAGAAAGCTTGAATCATGTTTTGTTCAGTTAAATTAAATGCCTTTATCCGGAAATCGAAAACGCTACAACACGGTTTGTGCGCTGCGCTTACTTCTACAGGCTCTATCATTACACAATATTGCGTTTACAATAGTGTATTTACAGTAATATACTTCAAATAGGAGCGAACATATTTTATTCAATCCAGACATTGTGTCTCCAAATATTCCAAGTAAAAGCGACAGACAGTCTATATCTTCACTTTTTCCCCCGACTAAATGTTTTTGTCGGGAAATCTTAGTCGTGCCAAAAACACTTATCTACATGATTTTACAAATGTGCTTAATTTTCTCATAGCCTGCTTTAGATCTAAAGTTGGTCATGAATTTGTCAAAAATATGGCGTTTGACAGCCTGACCGAACATTAGAAGCAGACGTATTGTTTGTGAAAATTGAAGAGCCCATAACTTTGATGATTATAAATCAAAGGTTGAGCAGCCGGCGTGCAGTGACATAGAGATGGTGAGAAGAAAGGGGGAGGGGTTCAAAAATTACCGACTGGAAATTCAAAAAGAGTAAGATACAGAGTTTGACGTTAGTTTGTCTCAGACATTTGTGCAAGCTGAAATTCGTTCCATCAGTATAAATTATACATGATATGCTATAAACGCATGTGTGCATACTTTTTAACGGAATACATTTTTGTGTTAAATAATGGCCTCTGCGAGTGCAAACCACACCTCAATTTCCCGCAAAGGTAAACGCAAGCGAACTGTATTGACACTGAACCAGAAGATTGAAATCGCTAGTAGACTTGAAAAAGGCGTTAATCGCAACGTTTTGATGACTGAATTTGGCATAGCCTCTTCAACATTATATGACATACGAAATCAAAAAGATGAGTTGTTTAAGTTTGCGTCGGAGTCTGAAAGCAGCAACAATATACACCAGAGACGAAGTATGAAACGGCCAAAATTTGAAAAACTCGACGACGTCCTTTATGTGTGGTTTTTAGAAAGAAGAAGAAAAGGAATGCCAATATCAGGACCCTTGTTGATAGAGAAAGCTAGTGAATGTCACACGAATTTAAATATTTCTGAGCATTGCAATTTTTCAATCATGTTTTTTCATAAATTTTGAGTTTGGTTTTCTTACTCTCGATTATCCAGAAAAATTCAATTATCCAGAATGGGTTCTTCCCCGAGCATTCCGGATAATCGAGACTTTACTGTATAATCCTATAATTTTATGTCCAGTGGGTATTTATATATTTTGATACCTCTCTTTTTTTATTAGTATGCCTACTCCTCTTTGATGTTCTGTTGTGTTACCTGACTATATAAATGTACTTTTATTGTCTTGTATGTATCCATTTTCTGTTCATCTTGTTTCTGATATACCTAAATGTCTATGTTTAATCATAATACTTCTACCAAAAGATTTTTTTTTATTTTTCTTGTCGGTATAAGGTGAGTTAATAATGTGAATTATTTGAGAGTTTCAGCTGATAAAAGCAGACATATAGTACTGGACAATATGAGCACTTTCTGTGACAAAACATCAACAAAAACTTTAAGGGAAAGGTAATTCATGTTGAAGTAAATTCAATTACTGAACACATTAGTATTACCCATTGACATATATCATGTCGTGTCCCATACATAGTCAATTTACAAGCTACAACATTTATAGGTGACGGAGTTAGTGCACTTCCTCCCTGCCATTATTTTCTATTGTTGAGGTACCCATTTATATTTCGGTTGCGTCAAGCTGCATTTTAACACATGCTTACGTTATGGTCAAGTCATGACGTTCCTGGACATTCAGTCTTTTAAATGTAACTGTTCTTTCTTACATATTCTATCTACTAAAAGATATAAAGGAGTTAGACAAAGTTCTCTTCCCTAATTTGAACTCACTTTACAGCGAATATATTATGAGATCAATAGAAAATGAAAAAAAAGGAGTTGAAGTTGACGGTCACAACATACCTAATTTGTGCTATGCGGATGATTATAGCAAAATAGAACAATAGTATTTTAGAAAATGCTAAATATCTTATGCAACAACTATATCTCAATAGAAATGAGAAATAGAGTTAATAGGTGATATATAGAGCCAATTCTGACCTATGGAAGCGACCTTGGACAGTAGACAAACAAAGGAAAAGACGATTAGAGGCCACAGAGATGGGATTTCTCAGAAGAATGTTGAAAGTTCCCTGGACAGCTAAAAAGACCAATGAGAAAGTTCTCAAAGAGGTCAACATAAAATGGAGCTCATAAAAAACATCAGAAAGAAACAATCAACATTTTTCGGGCAAATCATGATATGAGGAAAGTTGGAATACGTGGTTACAAAATACACAGAAAGATAGATCGCGGACGACAAAGAGAGAAAACACTGGATAGCTTTGTGTCATGGCATGGAAAACAGTCAACAACAGAACTGGTACGATACACTGTAGATAAAAGATTGTGGAAGGACATGATCGCCTACGCGAACCAGTATGGCACATATTGATGATGATGCGGATGATACAGTTTTATAGCAGAGGCGAAACACGGACTAAAAGTATTGATATACATACTAGTGAAAGAAAGCAACAAGAAAGGTCACAGCGTAAACAGTAAGAAAACGAAGTAATGGCCGTAGTGAAGAAATAATCATCACCATCATGCAACACAAAAATAAGCTGGGAACATTTGGAAGAATTGGAGGGCGTAAAATACCTGGCCACAAAAATAATATAAGAAGGAAGATGCACCATCAATAGAGTGTACAATAGCACAGGCCATAATAGCATTTTAGTAAATTGAAAAACATATAGTAAAAAACAAAACTATGTCAATAGAAATAAGAAAGATACTTCATCGGTGCTATATAGAAACAACTCTGACCTATGTATGCGTATCACGGACAGTAAACAAACACATGTAAATACGATTAGAGGCCACAGAGATGTAATTTCTCAGAAGAATGTTGAAAGTTCCCTAGACAGCTAAAAAGACCAATGAGGAAATTCTAAAAGAGGCCAACACAAAAATGGAGCACCAAAAAACATCATAATGAAACAATCAACATTTTTCACTCACATCATGAGAAGCGGAAAGTTGAAACACTTGGTTGCAACTGGAAAAAATACAGGGAAAGAGAGATCAAGCACGACAAAGAGAGAAAATACTGGATAGATTGGTGTCATGACATGATAAACTATACAGTCAATAGCAGAATGTATACGATACATGGTGGATAGAAGATTGTGGAAGGACATGACCGCCTACGACCACCGGTATGACCCATGATGATGATGATGAACATTTTGGAAAGAATCATGGATCACCTCTGTATATGTCCGGAGAGAACGAATTCTCATTATTCAAAACATCTTAAGTTCACGTGTAGTTAACATGTATAATATTATTATCCAGAACTTTAGTATAAGAATGTTAACTTTCACCAATTCTAATTTTCAATTCTTCATCTTCTTCGTGTCATTCGCTATTCCATAACCACGGGGATTGTTGCACTGCTGAATCTGTCCTTCTTTTTGTATCTCTAGCTCTGAAACTAGACATATGTATTTGTTAATGTTATATCTCCATTTCTTTCTCTGTCGACCTCTCCTTCTCTCTTCCTTTCACAGTTTCATGCAGAGTGATTATTGCCAAACCCGATGATGAAATACGTAGTCAAAGCATTTCATTTAGCAAATGCTTCATGATAGTCACATTTTCACCATTACCTTGTCTGTCTTTTTAGGCATACGAACTAAATAAGAGCAACGCAAAACATTAACATAACACTTTGTCTTCCTAACTTTGCATTTTCTTCAGTAATTGTGTTATAGGGTTCCATGTTTTGCAATTATATAAAAGATCATAAATATAACCAGGGCGCTCATCAACCTGATGTTAGAGCCAAGAGTGACTCTCTTATCTTTCCAAATAAGTTTTAGCGTCAGCTAAAGATAAAGAAATTGTATTATCAACATCATAAAAATCAGTCATCATTTGTTTGCCATACAAAATCAATGGACTATCTAGCATAAACGATTTATGACAATTGAAAACAATTAAGGATTAGTGGAAAACAGATAACAATTCTCAGACAATTTAAGAGACTATCTTGTCTACAGTCAAAACTATAATCAATGCCGAGACAAAAAGTTATAGAAGACATGTTTACCTAACGTCAGTGTGCACGTTGCTAGAAGATGTATGTTTAAGTTATCTCTTTGTACCCATATCGCCATATTTCTTGTGATGTCTAGCTGGCATAACCGTTATCATAACTTCTCATGAGCAGATCTTTCAATAATATCAAGTCACACTTTCATTTTAAAATATGAGGTCTCTCGTCCTACTGGCATTTGATTAACGGATTTCATTGCATATCTTCTTATATGTCAAGTAACCTTTAAATACATATTCCCAAACGTATCTCCATATTCGTTTATTTTAATCTCTCACTTGCCTGGTTATTGTCAAAGTTTTCAATCAGGGTATTTACAATATTTATTTGTGTGCTGCTATTCTTATAATTGTTTGGTGAAATCATCTTATTTTATTACTTCACTTCCTTGTTGAGGAAATGATACATAGGGACATCAATAATCAATATTGTTGGTACCTAATGCGTACCTAGTTGTTGCAGATAAATCTTTGACTGTGGTAAGTAAGAATACATTTTACAACATGGTGTTTACATTTAATGGTGCCAGCTGCTATGGTGTTTAAATGTTACATCATTATGGTTATGGTTATAGTTATGGAAGGCCCCGGTATCACTGCAAACGAATTAAAATCCATAATAGCTCAACCGCCAGTGCCAGTGGAATCATCCGAGTTACCATTTCATCTCCGAAAAAAAGAAATGTTCACATCATTAACGTCAGAATAATCATATATTCGCCGTTTGTGATCGTTGTTTTCACTGAAAATGTTTAATGATCACATTCTATTGTCGTTGTCTTACGTGCACTGTTAACGTTATGTAGAGTTAAACATAGTGGGTACAAATAATAATACATAAATATTATTATATGGGGAAGTTCGTGGAAACTAACAATTTAGAGAACAACGGTTCGATCCCACTTCGGACTATATATTGTTCTTCGTTTTTTCTATTGTTGTTTGTCTGTCAATTTTTCCGAGTGCTAACACATACTTCTTTGTTCTATTATTCAGAGTTAAACATAGTCATCTACTCTAATTTTTATTCATAACTAAGAAATAGTACATTGACATATTTTCCTTTGTTTTCCATCCGTACAATATGTACTAAAGAATACTTGGCAATTACGCATAGCTACATTTTGCTGTTCATAGTGCCAGACTCTATTGTAGGCTTTGGATGTCAGACCCAACAATTAAATTATTCCTCAGTACCAGACATTAACAATTCATTCCTTGTTTCTAGATGGGAAAGAACTTCAATTAGTTGTCAGTCTAAATGTCGAGCGTTCCGGAAATTAAAGTAATTAAATGTCATTGCATTAGCTATATTTTACATTAAACGTGTACAGATAAACATACCAATTAACTAAACACGGTGCTCTGAAACTTAATTGTTTAAAATAGCATAACTAACTATTACTGTGCTTGTTATATTACTGAGGATAACATTATATTGTTGGAAAGACAACTACTGGACTTAGACATAATACTATTAAATGAAATAGCTATGGAATAAACATTCTTCGTCTACCTTTTTAGCTCCCAGTGGAGCAAATGTCTTCAACAAACACTTTTCAAGTCTTTCTGTTTTTTTGCCATTCTTTTAAGATCATTCCATGTCTTCCTAGGGTTGCCAGAACCTTCGAATCAGAAAGCGGGACAAATGGTACTTTTTTAGACGCGAAAGCGGGACACATCATGTAAAGCATAATAGCCATAGGAAAAGTCAGAGATAGCACACACATAGACTAATTATTATTACATTATAATTCTAATACATGTACCAGTAATTTTTTTAATTAATAAAAAAAATGTTTACCTTGATTTCCAGCTTCTTAAGTCGGTGCCGGCTGCATCTCATATTTGTCTGACTTCATACTCTGAGTGAGAAGATCTTGTCGCTGGATTACGTAGTCATAAAACTCGGTGCAGCTAAGTTTTTTGCATTCTGCTTCATTCTCACTTCTACCTTGTTTTATGAAAGACCATTCTTCCCAATAGTTTTCTTGGAAAAAACACTTTCTCTTCGGCATTTCCAAATAAAAATAAATCCAAAAAAAGAATTCACAAAATTAGAATGCTCAATTAAAAATGAACAAATTTAATATTTCACAACCACCGGTAACAACAGACTGGATTCCTGGATGCAACCTCCAGCCTCCAACACATAAAGAAAGAATGAAGCCAAAATTTCTTCTTGCTGCTGGTGAGGATGGCCCGATGTTGTTGAATGAATTATTAGCGCCTACAGAAATACGACAAGGACAAAAGCATGCAGGCAGATTGTCACGTAGGCACAGATCACGTGAGCGGTGAGCGGTGAGATGGGTAGAGTAAGGCTCGGCGCCTCGGCTAAGAGTCGCCTAAGAGTAAGACGAAGCCGAAGACGTCATCTTTTGTAAATTTTTAAATAATACCGCCTTCCGCACTAACAATTTTGTGCTGGATATTCTCAAATGAGTATTTATGAGATGAGTTGTATCTACAAACTTTATTATTAAACAGCGATAGCGCAGGACTCTACAAATAGACGTTTCGGACTAAGAAGCTTCATTTTGTAACAAAACTCAAACCAATAATAAATAATTTAAGAAAATATTAAAATTTGTAGGTGAAAAATTTGGCTGGATTAAAAAGCGGGACAAATTGCTGTCCCCCAGACCCTTAGGCGGGACAATTAATTTTTGATGAAAAAGTGGGACAATCCGGAAAAAGCGGGACGGATGGCAACCCTATGTCTTCCCCATCATCTTCATCTCTGTTTCTATAATTATATTGCTTATTTGTGCCAATAGTATCTTTGTTGTTTCTTCTTCATAACAAATATGCATACACAAGAAACACTTCATACATAAGTGTGGCTCTACACGATATTTCTTTGCTAAAGCGATCGAGACAAGACGAACGACTTATATAAAGGGCATTACTATTTGAGAATTGTGAATGTGCAGTCTGTAAGGAAGCTTCTTGTTTTGACACAATGACAACAGTGGACGTTTCCGGAATTAGCGATGGAGTCATAGTCATTTATTCATGGATTGTTACAGGCGTCCTCTGTCAGATCGTCAACGTATTTGGAATGATCACAAACATTATCAACATCGCCTGTTTCGTGAAACAAGGTTTTCAGGAATCAGTGAACATTTGCCTATTAGGTATAATCGTATTTTAGTGGCTACTTTATGTGGGATAATTTCGATCACATTTTATACGAAAGTAGGTTGTCACAAGAAGTGAGGAAGGAAATGAGGAAGATACTACGCAATCCATTTTTGACAATACAAACAAGAAAAAGAGTTCTTAAATGTTATGTAGAGCCAGTCTTAACATATGGATGTGAATCATGGACAATAGGATAACAACCAAGAAAATCACTGGAGTCTATGGACATGTGGTTTTACAGAAGATTGTTGAGAGTACCATGGACAGCTAAGAAGAGTAATAATACCGTTCTGTAAGAGGCCAAAGCAAAAAGAGAGCTAATTTCCAATATTAGGAAGAAACAATCATCATTTTTTGGCCATGTAATGAGAGGAGAACAACCGGAATATATTGTAACAACTGGGAAAATTGAGTGACGAAGAGATAGAGGGAAGCAAAGAGATGAAATACCAGACAGCTTAAGAGAATGGCTAGGCAGAAGGTCAACAACAGAAATGACAAATAACTGTCGAGATCGAAAGGTGTATAGAGACATGATCACCTACGCCAGCAGGCCCGGTATTTGATGATGATGATGATGATGATGTCACAAATAAAAACACACACACAAGCACACACACAAACACACACACACACATATATATATTTATATATATTATGTTAGTGATCGAAATATATTTACTGCGATAGTTATTTTTTTTTAATCTTTACCCGTCACAAATACTCTCAATGTAGACTGGATGGAAAACCTAGTCTTATTGGAGACTGGAAGGTCGTTCAGTATTCGACATCGGCACAAAAAAGAGGGCTATCCAGCTACAAGTAGAAAAATTAAGTTGCAAACCCCTACAAGAGCCACATTTGAAAGTTATAAAAAAAATTATAATTTGAATCTTCTATAATAAATAACTAGCTCTATGGAATCACCCTGCGTCAGCTGAACATCATCAAAATCATCATGTGCCATACCGGTTTGCGTAGGCGATCGTGTCCTTTCACAATTTTCTATTTACCGTGCATCGTATCAGTTATGTTGTTGACTATTTTCAATGCCATGACACTAAGCTATCCAGTATTTTCTGTCTTTGTCGTTTGCGATATCTCTTTCCCTGCATTTTTCCAGTTGTAATCAAGTATTCCAACTTTCCTATTCTCATGATGTGCCCGACAAATGTTTATTTTTTCTTTCTGATATTTCAAGCTCCCTTTTTGTGTTGGCCTCTGAGAATTTCTCATTGGTCTTTTTAGCTGCCCAGGGAACTTTTAACATTCTTCTGAGTAATGCCATCTATGTGGCATCTAATCGTCTTTGTATTTGTTTGTTTACTATACATGATTCGCTTCCATAGGTAAAAATTGGCTCTATATAGCACCGATGTACTCTCTTTCTCACTGTTATTAAATAAATGTGTTGCATAAGATGTTTGTTTTTCTTCTGAAATGCTATTTTGGCCTGAGCTATTCTGCTTTTTATTTCTGTGGTGCATCTTCCCTCTGATGTAATTTATTTGTTTTTATAATATATGAAAGTATTTGACGCGTTGCACTTGTTTCAGATTTGTTCTGTTTATTTTTATGCTGCATGCTGGTGATGATTGTTTCTTCGATGTGACCATTACTTCTGTTTTCTTACTATGCAGACTGAGACTTTTCTAGTTGTTTTTTCATTTACTATTATATCTACGCTTTCTATGTAATGCATTCTCTGTCTGTGCTATTAAGACTGTTTAATCCGTATATCGCAAATAGTTTATGTTAGGAACGTTGACTTCAATTCCTTTTGTATCTACTATTGATCTCATAATATGTTTACTGTAAAGTGAAACAAATCCGGCAACAGAACTCAGTCTTGTCTGACTCCTTTTTTATATATTGTATCTGGCCTGTTTAGTTTCAAATTCTTATGGATAGGTTTGTTGATGGTACACGTTTTCTATTCGCAGATCCTTGCCATCAATGTGTAATTTTTCAAGCATATTGATTATTTCCTCATGCTTTACATTGTCAAATGCTTTTGTGTAGTTTATAAAGTACATAAATAGATATTTCTTTACCTTTATAGCTGTTTCTATCAATGTTCTTAAGAAGTGTAATGCATTATTGGTGCCCTTTCCATTCATAAATACATATTATTCCTCATTTATTTGTTGTTTTATTTTATTCCTTTGTTGATGATTCTTAGCAATATTTAATATAACTGGTCAGCTTACCTGTGATACGAAATGCACGCACTGCGACGACATCGCTTTCTTCTATCACAAAAAAGATCGAAATTCGAATGGCAACTGCCCAAGTATAATGTTAATAAACGTACATTGCTATAACTACCGAAGCGAAATTAGTTAATTAATGCAATAAGAAACAGAAGGAACAGTTACTGCCACCGACCATAGAAAGAGAAATAAACTTGAGACAGATCAATGTGACTATCATGGTAATTGGTGTGCGTTCATTTAGAATGACAAATACTATTTAAATAACTGATAGAGAAGTGTTCTTTACAGCTTTGCGAGTTAAAAACGGAACAACCCATAACGGTTCGACGTGAATTTTTATAACATCAAACAAAAAAAAAACAAGAAACATAATACACCAAGAACTCATTTCGATGCTAGGGACCACGCCCCTTCACGCGATGTGTTAGGGCCCGGATTAGTCTGTGAGCTCAAAAGTGAACAAGTTCATTACTAAAAAGCCATAAGTGGACATACATAGTGCATGTTATATTCATGGTTATCATTGCTATAATACCGTCAAGGTATTTATTTTTTCGTTTGATTTATCATTACTTTTGTCTTTTTCTTGGTCAATCTCAAGCCCAATTCCCTAGCCATTGATGACAGGACATTTGATTTTTTCTTGCATCATGTTTACATTGTTATTAAAAGAACTATGTTGTACGTAAGATCAAGGTCCTCTAGCTCTAATTGAGGTCGAAGTGTCCATTCAACATAGAACATATTCTTCAAGCATAACGTTCAAGGAAATTGATATAAATATGAATAAATAAAGAATTGAAAGGATGGAGAACTTAACAAATAATAGCCCTCTGTTTTAACAGTGGGGTAACGATAGCTCAGTGGGTTAGTGGACTGGTCTACAGAAGACAAAAGGTCAGGTTCGATGGAACAACGGCTTCCGGGTTCACCCAGCCTTAAATGGGTACCGGATTTTTTTCTGGGAAAGTAAAGCGGTACGGGCGTAATATCGACCACATTACCCCAAAAATCATGTGTCGAAGGTATATACAAATTATGGTCACTAAAACCATATTCCCTTTACGCAACTTGGCGTGACGAGCCTCATTACATTTTTCTTACTATGTTAACAGACAGATGGATATGTCCTAGTTACTCACTGAAAAGAAAGCACATCAAAGACATTACCTTTGTTTACACAAGCCTGTGATAACTGAAAAGAAAACACAGCAAAAAAATTACCTCTGCATACACATGCAACGGGGCAACATATATAAAGATTCTGATTTGCACAGGTTTCAGAATACCCCTTTCTTTTCGACTGTTGTTGTTTCTCTAAAGGGACACGTGCTACATTTCTTACTGACTTGATTGTCAGAGATTTTTGAAACTCTCTGTAACAGATCACTAATTTATTGTCACCATTCCGGATTTTCCATTTTCTGGAAAAGTAAAGCGGCACGGGCGTAATACCGACCACATTACCCCAAAAATCATGCGCCGAAGGTCTCTAAAGTTTATGGTCACTATCACCATATTCCCTATACGCCACTTGGTGTGACGGAGCTCTTGTTTTCCTTTTTATTCAGGACTTTCTGTTTGGTTTTTCTTTTCTTTTTGTTTATTTAACTCTAACCATTTCCTCCCCCGAGACATTCACAAGTCAGCGCGGACGAGATACACGTCACAGTTATTTGTTCTCATAAAAAAGTAGAAGCGGTGGGGGGTTGGAGGGGGGCTGGTTGGTCGCGAGGCAAGACGTCGGCCTCGAGACAGTGATGTTGTGGATTCAAATCCCAGCTGCACCGGTTGATGATTTTTATTCATGATTTCTCTATGCGGCAACCACCCTTCGTCTCAGCAGCGAATCTCGGCTTGAAACGTCAGTTACTCATCAACGGAAAAAATATGAGTACCTCAGAAGTCAGATTTATCTGCCTGTGCAGCGAGGGAGCCCTGTGCGCACGGCTGGCAGGGAAAAATGAATTAACACGCAAAATTCAGTTCAGAGGTAAAAGCCGGGGAATGAAAAAAAAAGTAGAATTATATTATAATTTATGGACATTAGACAAGAAAACAGAACAGAAAATTGAAGCCTTTGAAATGTGCATTTATAGAAGAATAGGCAGAATTGGACGGAAAGAAAAGAAACCAAACGATGAAGTTTTAAAAGAACTGAAAATAAAAAGAGAACTACTAAATACAATTAAGACAAGACAAATGAATTTTTTGGGGCATCTTAAAAGACACAACAGCCTACTGAAAGCACTATTGGAGGGGAAAATACAAGGTAAAAGAGGCAGAGGCAGACCAAGACTAACATGGACGAGTAACATCAAAAGATGGACTAATCAATCTATGACAGCCTGCACCATCAAAGCAAGAAACAGAGTAGAATGGCGATCCATGGTAGCCAACCTTCGTTGCGGAGAAGGCACTCGATGATGATGATGACGAAACATTATAAATAGAAATAATGCCAAGCTACAAATTATACATTAAGAAATATGAAAGCATGCAATAATACTGTCGTTCTTGAGGAGAAATCAAAGTGTTAAAGAGGGGAAAGCTGTACAAGACTAAAAGGGGATTCATACCATAAAGGGATGGGATGAAGATATATTGCAGTGGACCTGCCATTTAGATAAAGAGTCAGAATAAACATATGTATTCATGACAGCCAACGTTTAATAAGTAGACCTGTAAGTTTACCTGTAAGGTAAGATGTGCTCATATTCTACATTACGTATTTTATTTTCATATTTTAATGTTGGGAACAAGTTTCTAAGAAACTTGTATGAACTATTTTGTGTGTGTTTTTTGTATTTTTTTTCAGCGTTAGCAGTTTCTGATTTAGGGAGTCTTCTGTCCATGATCTGGATATGCATTTGCTTTACCCCAGCGTTCATGACATCTGATTTGCCTTTTGATCCTGTTGCGGTTATGTATTTGACATCAGCAATGCCACATTGGTCATTCACCCGAGTGAGTAGCTGTATCACGGCCATGATTACGTTTGAAAGACTGCTATGCATTACTACGCCACTAAAGGTTCGTATGTGTTGTCTGTTGTATTAAATACTTTCTCTTCTCTTAATAACCGTTAACTGAACTAGTAATACTAATGGCCTGAAAGAAAGTTTTCCTTTTGGGGCAAACTATTGAAAAGAAAGGACATACGAATTTTGCACTAAGGAATAAACAACAGTGTAAGGGAAAATTTTACCATAGCCTCTAAAATGTCAATGTCTTTCGAGTTTTATTTGATGTTAACACCAATAATTATTGAGTTCATTTGTTTCCTTGTAAGTAACAGACTGTGCAGTGAACAGCATTGTTCAGCAATTCCTTTACGTATTCCATGATATGGACCGCATTTCCTTTATTGTGATCACTGGTAATCTATCCCTCAAATGGGAAAAGAAATGAGGAAATATTGAATGTTTTAGGAAATATATGAATTTTACAAGAACTGTTATGGAATTCCTTTATAATTCGTTGTTATCCTTGACAGCGCCTATTCATTGTCCACCAATAAAAATAATTTTTTAACTGCTGTATATATGAGTTGTGTTGTAATTTACAACTAGCAGCAATGCATCCGCCATTCGCCCAAAACATTCTTAAGCATAGCATTTTTGAAGGGAATCAATTCAAAGGAAGGGGTATGCTTACAGTACTCGGAAAAATATTACAAAAGAAAAATATATGTCCAAAGCAGAGTTTAACTTGTACTCCTTGGCACAGCGCCTTGCCACGAAAAGCCAAACGCTAGGGAACACTGCCAACTTGGCTAACCTTGGGTCAGGTTTTCTCCCTTCTCTTTCCGACACTCACAGATTGTTTATTTTGATTCTAGACCAAACGCGGTGAGGTGGAGAAAAATATGTATCAATTGCTGATAAGCAATCATACCACAGACAGTCAACTCTGATTCACCGATTTTAACCCCCGTACTATTGAGTGATTTGTCCAGTGAATGAGTTGAAAAAAGCTCGTGCATTCATGTTACTCTCGGATCAACGACGACACAGTGGTCGGAAGTCTTAGTTCTTTACTACTGACGATCTACTACCAGCTGCTGCAGGTCTTTGCTTGTTTCTCAGTCCATGGACTTAGCTCGTTCACAGCATATGTATGTAAAATGATGATAATGTGTACTTTTTTCATCATCATCATTGAGTGCCGTCTCCGCATCGAAGGTTGTCTACAATGGAGCGCCATTCTATTCTATCTCTTGCTTTGATGGTGCAGATTGTCATAGGTTGACCTGTCCATCTGTTTATGTTATCCGTCCATGTTAGACTTGGTCTGCCTTTGCCTCTTTTACCTAGTATTTTCCCTTCAAATATTACTTTTAGTAGGTAATTGTGTCTTTTAACATCTTTGTATCACAATTTTGTTATATTATAACTATTCACATACCCTTTACTTGTTACATGTTCTATCCAACATACACATTATAAAAGACTAACATATTTTTGTTTTTATTTTCCTCCAGGTAAAAAGTATAATTACACCTAAACGAACGACTGTGATCGTAGTTTGTGGATCGATCATCTTATTCTGTACATCCGCGCCAGTGTATTTTGTCAATAGTCTGGGAATGACGTTTGGTCTAATTAGAAACAAAACTCTTGTTGGGCTTGTCTCCACAAAAGATCGAGAGAAAGTTGAGATGATTTCTTATGCAATTAATACCCTATTCATTTCTTGTGGTTCCTTTGTGATCATCATTGTCTGCACGATAATGCTTTCCGTGAAACTAAAGAGTCAAACAAAATGGAGATTTGAGACCATCACAAGTAAACAGGCTGATCGAGTTTCAAACCGGAATCAAAAGGCAGGGAAAATGGTTGTCATGGTTTCCACTTTGTTTATTGTTTGTTTTATTCCTGTCACAATTATTTTGCTAATAATTGGTTTCATACCTGAAATGTCAGTTAACGGTAAATATTTGAACATTTCAATCATACTTGGTGCTTTTGGTTACTTGTTAGAGAGCATTAACTCATCAATGAATATTTTTATTTATTATCACATGAGCAGTAAGTATAGGGACTGCTTTATCGAGCTTTTCATTAAAAAGACGTAACTGTGTTTTCCTATAGTTAGAACTGCCATAAAGCAAATAAATAAAAGTTAATAGTTTCATATAACACTACCTCTTACAATGATTTCATCTATATCCTCTCCCCTTTCCACCTCTTAAGTAGCTAAAGATAGAAGAACATAAAAACATTATTTTGTACAGAAATTTTTTTTTAACTCGTCGTATATCAGGAGTTATCAAACCTAATATTTTAAAATCAGCAAGGTAAAGTACACAAATCTGATGCTTCTTTATAAAATGTGTTCTTTTTATTTTATTATTCTTCACAACTCTCGAGAAGCGGTCAACAACGTAGCACATGGAACATGAAGTCAGCAATCATGCCAAGCTTTACATTTAATTCACTGACCTACTTATTTTTGTATTTAGTTTCAGATGTAAATGAGCTAATCAGTAATTGTGTCACACTATTGACTATTTGAAGACTTCTGCAACGAAGTGTTCAATTGTTAACAAAACTGTTCTACTTTTTTAAGTTATACGTTTTTCTCTGATACTTAAGTTATACCAATGGGATGTAGGTTATATTTGACTATTGAACAATTTGGGAACACATTTAAAACATCTATGATAAATGGAGCAATGATAAATGGATCAATGATATATGGATCCATGATAAATGGATCTATGATAAAAGGATCTATGATAAATACATCCAGATGTATGAATGTGTACAACAAATATGTTTAAATGTAGTGCATTAAAAAAGGGTTCATATTTCACAAGCACTAAATTAATTGCCTGTTTTTTTTTTTTTACTTATTCTTTTGTTCTTTTGAGTTGACAACCACAACACTCCGGGCAAATTCACATGTTTTTTTTTAACATTCAGCAGATGCAAAACATTAATCGTCCCAGTTCCTAGTTGGAACTGATTATACACACACCTACCTCACTCTAGGATGTTCTCGTTCTTTCGTCTTCATCGTCCATGATGTTGTAGCCTCAATACTATATCCTCACTGACAGCTGTATCGGTTTTAAGCATAACAAGGTTGCGGACCTTTAGGAGAATGTTATTGTGAATGAATATTATGTCCACATAATCGTAGCTCACACTTCTTGTATGTAAACGTATCTCCTGACCCCAGTGTTAAAAAAAAAAAGAAAAAAAAACATGTTTATTATGGACTTTGTGATACAAGCTAGAAGAGTGCACATAAAGAATAGTGAACTAAATTTTATCATAAAATGTAGATACCTTCTTCATCAAGGCTCAAACTATAACCACAGCCATCTTTACATTTACTAAGGCCCGCGATATGAAATTACAATTCCAGAATAGCCAAAGTTTGTGACGTCTTCTCTTCACCTATTGTGAGCTATAAACAGTCATTTCACCCCAAACCGCTCCTGCTTCCAAAACTAAAAACGTCACAAATATTGTGTGATTTTTTTCTGCCCGCTAGCCTTAGCAAACTATATATGGGTGTGACTGCAAAGAACTCTTTTAGTTAATTGTTGCTGCTTTTCTCCCGTCACTTTTTTAATTAACAATTTTATTCTCCCCTTTATTCAAATACGTGGAACTACCGCTAAGAAAGTAGCATTATGTCTCTACCAGATGTGATACAACCGTAAATGATGAGGACAAAATAACAAAACCGGGTACACATAAAGAATACATTTTATCACAGGAAACCAATGAAGGAAGCAAAATAACTAATAAAAGGAAGTATAGACATATATTGCAGACTACAGTAAGGAATACATTCCCGCAATTTTCAATACTTAACATGAGAAAACAGTAATAATCAGTTCCCGACCCTGAAGAAGGCACTACAGACAGAACGCCAAGAAATGACATGATTGTCTACATACATCAAGCCAGACTCGAACAAGATGTCCCACAAGGCTCCTATCCGCAAGGCTCTTTTTAATTTTCATAAATGATATCGTAATGGACATTCTACCCAGAATACACTCAGCAATGTACGCAGACGACCTGGCAATATGGGCACGTGAAGAATCTACGTTAGTGGCTAGCTCCAGAATGCAAGATGACCTATGAAGACTTGAAAAATGAACACATTGCTACCACCGATTAACGAAAAAAAAACTACATACACAATTTTTAGTCTCTCAAGAAACACACTATCTGCAAAATTGAAGATAAAAGATCACACACTCCTTATTGACCAAAACCCAACATATCTTGGCGCCACCATGGATCGCAGAATGACATGGATAAATCAGATAGACAAAGCAAACAAAAGAGCCAGAAAACGAGCAGATATTATGAAGAAATTAGTAACAAAGGAATGGGGAGCAGACAGCAATATCTTGAAACGACTATATGTAGGAAGAGTAAGACCAGTCTTAGAGTATGGAGTCACAACCTGGGCTACAGCTTTCAAATCACAGCTTAGCGAAATTAACAGATCACAAAAACCAGGATGAAATCTACACCTATCGAGACTCTAGAAACAATAACAGGCTTACAACCTTTAGAAGACAGACGGAAAACTAAAGTAATGCAACAAGCGGATAAATATAAAAGGCTTCCTAACCACCCCATGCACCAAAGAATAACTGGTTTCGGAAAAGGAAGACTAAAGAGGAGCAACTTTGCTGCATTCTCCAAAGAACTGACAACTATTGGCCCAGTACTGTCCAAAACAATGCCGAAATCCATAAGCCCATATTATATGACTTCTCATGGGAAACATAAAATACAAGAACATAAGGCAGAAATAATGGGAATCGTGAAAAAAGGTGCCCAAACAGACACAGAGAGAATGCACATAGCAAAAAATCACATACACGACATCTACCCACATGACTCCAGTTCACATATGCACAGATGGCGCTGCTACAAACGCCACCAGAAATGGAGGAGGATGTATGTTCTTGAGGTTGAATAACAAAAAAGAGATCACCAAGTCAATAGCTACAGGGAAATTCTCAAACAACTAAAATGCAGAAACTGAAGCCCTCAAAGACGCTGCAAAACTGGCTATCCAACACAAAAATAACATGCTCAAGAAATTGGTAATACTGACTGATGCACTGTCAGTCCTAACAGCTCTAGAAAACCCCAGGAACAGTTAGCTAGATAACTTGAGAACAACCTTAGACTAACTGTGCAATACTTTTCAGAGAGTGGTCATCCAATGGATACCATCACACTGCAATATACACGGAAACGAACGTGCAGACAACATCAGCTAAAGAGGGAGGGAAATTACCACAAGAAAACCATCTGGTCAGCTACAAAGAAGCCAAATCCATCATCAAAGGCCAGTGTAATGAAAAATGGAAACAAGAACACCCAAAGTATAACGAGAGGGACGGATACCTCCAACTATCAAGAAGGGATCAAGTCAGTATACTTCGCCTGCGCACTGGTAACAACAGAATGAGAAACCACATGTTCACCAAACTCAAAATAGGAACTACCAGCCTATGCCACTATACCCTGGATAACATGACAACAAAACATGTTCTACAGGATTGCCCCCAGTACACAGAACTGTGAAGGGCATTGTGGTCCACACCCACCTCACTGGAAGAGAAACTATACGGGGCAATCGAATCACTTAAACAGACAGTTGCCTTTATAAAAGAGTTTGGAGTCCTAGTCTGAATGAGCCATAATCGCAGCAGAAGAAGAAGTTTACATACATCAAAATATGTGGCCTGTAGAGGGAAAATCCTAACAGAACTCTCGACTCTTGCTAATGATGACCTCTTTGTAAAAAGAATTAAAGAGACCCGTCACCTTAGCGGGATAACGAGAATATAGTGTTAGTGACCATAAATTATACAGACCTTCGAAATATGATTTCTGGGGTAATGTGGTCAGTATTACACCAGTGCAGCTTTATTTTCGCGCCCCCCCCCAAAAAAAAAAAATAAATACATAAATAAATAAATCGATACCTATTTATGGGAGAACCCGAAAGCCATCGCTCAGGATCGAAGCCTACCCATTTCACTTTGTAGTCAAGTTCACTAACCACTGAAATATCGCGGCTCCCAATAATGACCTCTTGCTAACGACTAAATCATTGGAGTCTTTCCATGTAATGTGCTGGGCATAAGAAACGGAATGTTTAAAAATACGAAGACGAAGAATGGTGTTTGGAATTTACGTCCTTGGAGTATTTCTTACAATAACATTATTGTATTATTTATGTTAATAATGTTTTGAAAGTTAATAATACTTTATCATGTTTATTTTTAATTGTATGTCCTTCATTAGCAAATTCAATCATGTAAATGTAAATGAACGTTATGCATCAAAGATGTGTCCAGTGATTTTTTTAAAATCCACTTACTTCACTCTATTTATTTATCACTCACTATATTTAACAACTAAACAACTGTTTGGAATTTCACAAAACTGTATACAACATCTAAACAACTGTTTGTAATGTCACTATCATGATTGACTTCGTCTCTCAAATATTTAATTGTCTCATTATGTCCCAACTGTTTTATTCTGCGAAAAATACCAAAAGATGATGATAACTACTGTTGTTTTTATCTTGGATATTACTAATTTTTTTGACAAGATACGATCCGTTTAACCAAAGGCAATATTTTCTAGGTTATAAAGGTAAAGGTAAAGTACGAGACTTGAACCGGCGTCTTAGCACGCGAGTTTCCACCCATATGTGCTCGGCCGCCTATCCAGAAATGTTCGGAGATTTCTTAATAGTGTCGCTTCAAGCATCGAAACTCACGATGCGAGGCGGCATTCCTCACCTTCCCATGGTAATACTCTGGTACCCACTTCTGCCAACGGCTGGGTCTACCGTGAGGGTATTTTTCAAACCACGAGTACAACTCACACTGCTCCCAGCCGAAATCGAACATGGGTTGTCCGAATATCGGTAGTCCATTCGGGTCGTTTTCCCAACTCGGCTACCGAGGCTCCCTTTTCTAGGTTATATTAACACATAAATGGTAGCCGCGGTAGCTCATTGGTTAGTGAACTGGGGAGCCGCGATAGCTCATTGGTTAGTGAACTGGGGAGCCGCGATAGCTCATTGGTTAGTGAACTAAACTACGAACGACAAGAGGTCGGGTCCGATCTTGATCGACGGCTTCCTGGTTCACCCAGCCTTAAATGGAATTTTTCCGGGAAAGTAAGGAGTATGGGTGTAATACCGACCACATTACCCCAAAAATCATGTGCCGAATGTCTATATAAATTATGGTCACGAACATCCACTAACTATACTTTCACTAAAGTTAAAGATTCCAGCAAAATGGAGACTAAAGACCATCACAAGTAAACAGGCTGAAATAATTTCCAGGCGCAACCAAAGGCAGGGAAAATGGTTGTTATGGTTTGCACTTTGTTTATTGTTTGTTTTATTCCTGTCACCATTATTTTTTAACAGTCAGCTTTATACCAGAAATGTCCATCTATGGGAAACACATTAACATTTCAATCATACTTGGTGGATTTGGATACTTGTTAGAGAGTATCAACTCGTCAATAAATATTTGTATTTACTATCACATGAGCAGTAAGTACAGGGACTGATTTTGGATACTATTCAAGGAAAAGAACAATAGTGCTTTCATATCGTAATGATGATAAACTGTTCTTAAATAATTTAAAAGCAATCTACAACATACAGTACAACATAAAGTACACCATACAGTACAACGTACAGTACAACGTACAGTACAATATACAGTACAATGTACAGTACAACGTACAGTACAACGTACAGTACATGCGTTCTGTGTCATCTTGTCTCAAAATAAAGGGAACAATACGTTACTGAAGAAAATAATCAGGTCCCACTACACGAGAGAAGGTCTGAAATCCTGCAAATTGAAATTTGGTAAAAATAAGCAAATTAAACACTTCTTTATGAATCACTTCATTAATATTGTTTAAGACATTTAAATCATTGTTTGTATTGTTGAGGGAAGTCTGCATTATGAAAACATAAATGTCATTCAAAGAAGTGACATTTTTAAAATGAAGTTTCAGAAGTACACTAATTTACATTTAATTTTATTTCATTTGTGAAAACCTACATGTTTAAAATTATTAACATTTTGACACTATACAGATTATTGTATTATACATTTAAATTCCATATCTCAATAGCGAACACTATGTCCCTCATTTACAAATTTGTCGCCTTCGCTCCCACTACGTATGTTTTCGGTGAATTCAAATTTTAGCAACAAAATTAAGCGGCCTTAAATGTCCAGATCAGGCATTTTCCTCCAGTAATTGGGCAGCCGTTGTAGGTTACTGTAATTTCGGAAATAATAATTCCACATGAATATGTATATCTTGAACTTTAACAAGACAATTCATATCGTTCTTACATTTTATTAAATGAAATAAACTTATCAGCTGAATAGCAGGAACAAGTTTGTCGTCTGGATGGGAAGGTAGAAGTCATTATAGCTGGTTTGTAACAACCTCTACCACTATAGAGATTAGATCAGTTTGACATAACTCTTTGCGTACGTTTCTCCGCACTGTGCGCCATACCGATTTTGGCAGCATACGTTGCGCCGCATAGTGCACCACCTCAATTTGATTAGTGTGAACGCCATCAAACCATATTCTTTTTATATGTCTTGTATCATCTTGATATTGGTGAAATCTAATACCTTGCTCAAATATCTAAACATTAATATATAACATGTTATGTGTTAGATAAATATAAATATGTAGATTGATTCTTAAAACCATGAACAATTTTGTCTCTGAAATCTTTTCCGTTGCGTCCATAAAAAGCTTCCGTTCAGAAAAAAGATCAACACCAGTGACTTGTAAAGGCTATATTGATGTAAAGAGCTTGTGTGTTATAAGTAATGCTCCCACATATCTAGACATGTCTAGAACTAACGTCCTCTGGAAGAATAGATGACATTAGTGTTTACTTTAAATCATAATAATAAATATTTGCATGAATTAGGAAATCATGATCATGAACATAACTATTGTTGTGGGCACATTTGACTCACGTAAGGTCTTTGACAGATATATTCCTTTCAATGAACAGGACAATTGTGAAAAGTGTGAAAACATCAGCTGAACTGCAAAAATTCGGATTACACAAACACGATAACGTACAAGTTTGTGCAGAATCAAACAAATATTGATATAAATCCCCCCTCCCCCCCCCCCCTTTTCCAGAACACGCATTTCTTCCGTGGCTATATAATCTGAATGATAAAAAAAGTAAAGAGCCCCGTCACGCCAAGTGGCGTATAGGGAATATGGTGTTAGCGACAATAATTTTTTACAGATCTTCGGCACATGATTTTTGGGGTAATGTGGTCGATATTACGCCCGTGCGGTTTTACTTTCCCAGAAAAAAAAATCAGATACCCATTTACGTCTGGGTGAACCCGGAACCGACAGTTGGGTATATAATCTGATTCATGTTTCATATTGTGTATACCGTTCTCTACTTTTCCAGTGAGAAGCTCGGATGGAAAATTATGTGTATAGCATATGGAGATAAACATTAGTCAATAACGTGAATTATTTTAGAGTTTCTTAAAAGAAGCCACAATTTAGTACTGGACAACAGGAGCACCTGCTGTGACAAAAAAGAAACCAAACCTTTAAGGGAAAGGCAATTCATGTATAAGTACATTTAGTTAATGATCAAATTAGCTTTTTCCACTGACATATGTTATTCCGTGTTTCATTCAAAGTCAACTTACTTCAGTTCGTCCAGAAATTCGTGCCCACAGAGTTGATCAATTATCTCGGAAACTGTTTGACGAATTTTTGTATTTGATTTTCATGATATCTTATTTTTTCACCGACCCTAAGATTTTTTAACGTTTAAGTAGAAAAGTAGTCGAAATTTTGCACAAATCGTTTGTTGTTATATAATATTAGGAAACTATCAAACCGTGTGCTCTAAACATTCGATTTTACTGTAAATTACGTTAATTTTCTAACAATGCAAGTCAAAGGTGTATCCGTATCACATTGAAGAGGGTCAGAATTGTTCATTTGATTTTATATCTACGTCATAGAGGAAGGTAACTCCATATGTGCCTGTACAATAACACAGTTAGCTTTTGCATAGTGATGAATTTACACTTTAAATTCTTCATGATTTAAAAAAAAACTCAAGTAGTCACTTCACAACAACTTACAAATTATCACATGTAAAGGAATATACAATAATAGTAAATATTTTGTCAAAATACGCCTCTGGAACTATTTAACAAAAAAAATCTTAAATGACAAAAGTGGCGCGTCTTTCAAAATCACGTTCAATAAGTGCTTGCAAGTGCTAAGATTAGATAGTCGCGCTAGCTCAGTGGTTAGGGAACTGGATTAAAAAGGACGAGGGGTAGGGTTCGATTCCAACGGACGGCTTCCGAGTTCACCCAGCCTTAAAAAGGTACCGGATTTTTTTCTGGGAAAGTAAAGCGGCACAGGCGTAATACCGACCACATTACCACAAAAATCATGTGCTGAAGGTCTGTAAAATGTATTGTCACTAACACCATATTCCCTATAGCCACTTGGCGTGACGGGGGCTCTGTACTTTTTACTTTACTAAGTGCTAAGATTGTGTGGATAAACATGTTACATGTTGCCTTTTTTTAAATGACAATGTTGATTACAAGAAATGTGGGTATTGTAAACTCCTAAAAATTAGAACAACCAAGGAAATAATATTTTTATATACCTTAAAAAAAACACAAATATTTCCTAAATGCATGACAGTAGGGAACAAATATTAGGCTTATGTTCGGTGAAAAAAAAGATTTAATGAAAATAATGTTTGAAATTTAATAAACTGTTTCCGAGATAATTAATAAATTCTGTGGGTACGAATTTCTGAACGAACTATAGGCTACTCCATTTGTAGGTGAGGGGGTCAGTGCACTTCCTGGTTGCATAATTTCCCTCTGTGAGCCTTGAGGTACCCATTTATTTTTCGGCTGCGTTAAGCTGCATTTTAACACATGTTTGCGTTATCGTCAAGCCATGACGTTCCTAAAACACAATTGATGCATTCAGTCTTTTAAATGCAACTGTTGTTTCTTACATATTCTATCTACTAAAATATATCAAGGAGTTAGACAAAGTTCTCTTCCTTGATTTGAACTTAACTCTACAACGAAAATATTATTAGATCAATAGAAGACGAAAAAACGAATTGTAGTTGACGGTCAACATAAATAATTTGCGTCTGCGGATGATACATTTTAATAGTTGAGACGAAGAACGAACTAAAAGAAATGATAGACAAAATAGTGAAAGAAATTAACAAGAATGGCCTCAGCGTAAACAGTAAGAAAACTGAAATAATGGCCATAGTGAAGTAATAATCTTCACCATCATGCAACATAAAAATAATCGGGGCAAATCTGAAAAAAAATGCAGGGCGTAAAATACATGTGCACATAAATAATATCAGACAGAAGATGCACCACAGAAATATAAGGCAGAACAAAACAGGTCAAAATAGCGTTTGAGTAAATCGAAAATCATATTGTAAAAACACATCTATGTCAATAGAAGTGATAAAGAGATTTCATTGATGCTATATAGCAGGGATGGCCAATTAAGTGCCCGCGGGCCACTTGTGGCCCGCGACGTCCTTTTTGTGTCCTTCGTCGGATTAAAAATAAAATCAGTTTGCATTGAGCAAAATGTCCTGGGTAAAATTGATTACAATTTTTTATATTAACTTCTACCGTGGAGAAAGCTAACTCAGATATTCCCTAGTAGACCTATGTTTAAAACTCGGAACACTCTAGTAGTTAGTTTAACGTCGACTTCCCGTCATTCCCGGCCCATCCTTTTTTTTCCTTTTAATCATCCTGCGATCGACTTAAACAAAGGAAGAAGCCAACGATTGGTTCTAGAGCCGACTCTCGGATCGTCCAAGATCCCGCCAAGAAATACTGTCAGTCTCCCACCTCATCCAACCCAACACATTCACCTCACAATTATTTTACTTTCAGTTTCATTCTCTCCAAACCTCTTTTCATCAGTCAAAATTATATATCCGATCTGATCATTCTGATTTTGTCGAGTTACAGTGAACAGTTCCATTTTAACAGGAAACAATGCTATTGTTATAATCTGTGTTTTCATTGTCTGTTGCTTCGGTCGTGGTATAATATGAATAATAAACGTCAATTAAATTTAAAAAATCAGATCGTTTAATGAGCAATGGGAACATTATTGTTTTATTTATCAACAATAAGGATAGCAAACCGCAGTGCCTTGTGTGTTTGCAAGTGTTGTCTGTAAATAAAGAGTATAATCTTAAACGGCATTACACACAGCATCACGCCGCTAAATACAAGGACTACATTGGTACAATACGTTCTACACTTGTGTGCGATTTGAAGAAAAAGGTTAGTGCTGAAAAATCTATTTTTACTACATTAACAACAAAACAAACAAGTTCCTTAATGGCATCGTTTGTTGTAAGCACAGAGTTAGCGAAATAAAAAAAAATCATTTTGTGACGGTGACTTCGTAAAGCGTTGTTCTATTAACATGACGCGTGCATTTGGGGAATAAAAAATTGCCAGTCATTTTGAGAGCGTCCCACTATCAAAACAGACAGTCACTAGAAGGGTTGAGGAAATACGTTCTCATATATCTAGGAAATTAAAGAGTGTTGTTACAAATTCCGCTTACTTTTCTCTGGCTTTGGATGAATCTACTGAAGTATCAGACACAGGACAACTTTTAATTTTCATAAGAACTGTTTCAAAAGACTTTATTATCAATGAAGAGCTACTAGCTTTAGATTCATTGCATAAAACGACCAAAGGACAAGCCATTTATAACTCACTTATGAAAGTTGTTAACGGTATCGGTGACATAAACAGACTTTCAGCAATAGTGACAGATGGCGCTAAGTAAATGTGTGGTACTCAAACAGGTTGGATTATTAAGGAAGGCTGGAATCCATTGCCCAGCATCACACGCATTATACACCAGGAGGCATTGTGTGGCAAGATTCTAGACGTGGAGGATGTTATGAAAACTGTAATAAAGTGTGTGAATTTAATAAAAGGCGGGAATCGGTCTTTGACACACCGACAGTTTATAGATTTTCTATCATAAGTTGAGGCGGAATATGGCGATTTGGTGCTCTACACACAAGTACGCTGGCTAAGCAGAGGGAATTGTTTGAGGCGGTTTTTTGCTTTGAGAAACGAGATAAAGAAGTTTTTAGAGAAACATAATACCAACAAAGAACTGATCAGAAAAATGTCTGATCCACATTTTAACAGCGTATTGGCCTTTTTAACTGATATCAACCAGCACATGAATGAACTCAACGTGAAGCTACAGGGACGTTCCCAAACAGTCTCAGATTTGGTAGGACACCTAGATGGATTTATAAGTCAACTAAAGTTTTTAGATTTACCCTGGCCAAAGAAAACTTCATTCATTTTCCTTCATGCAAAGAATTGATTGAGGAGCGCAGTGACACTGATTAACAATTTTCTGTATTAATGTTAGACAAACTATTTGAGCAATTCAATGAACAATTTTCTGACTTCAGTGGTATACGACCAAAACTGGCATTGTTTAACAACCCTATGAAGTGTGACAATTTCCAACATGACACTTTTCAGTTGGAGTTATGTAACCTCCAAAGTGACCCCTTTTTCCAATCAAGGATGGAGATAGTAGTTGACTTTTGGAAACTTGTGCCACAGGACAAATATCCCGCATTGAGTGATTTCAATTTCAAAATTACTTCTATGTTCGGAAGCACATATATATGTGAATGCGTTTTTTCAACAATGAAGGCGATTAAATCGTCACAAAGAAACCGACTCACTGATGGCCACCTATATTTTACGAATATCATCATCACCTTTACACACTGACTTTGATAAACTTGTTGCTGCAATTGAACGTCCACATTGTTCTCATTAAGGTTTGTTACATATCAACTTTAAAATGACCTAACTAAAACATGTTTGTTAAACAATATAAATAGCAAATTTTATTGATCAAATCATGAGAAGAGGAAAGTTGGAATACTTGGTTACAACTTTTAAAATACAGGTAAAGAGAGATCACGGACGACAAAAAGATAAAATACTGAATAGTTTGGTGTCATTTAATGGTAAACAGTCAACAACAGAATTTATACGATACATGGTGGATAGAAGGCTGTGGAAGGACATGACCGCCTAGGACCGGTATGACACATGATGATTATGCATATTTTGGAAAGAATCATGGAGCACCTCCGTATATGTCCGGAGAGAACAAATTCTCATTATTCAAAACATCTAAAGTTCACGTGTAGTTAACATGTATACTATTATTGTCCATAACTTTAGTATAAGAATGTTAACTTTCACCAATCCTAATTTTCAAGCCTTCATCTTCTTCGTTATTCCATAACCACGGGGATCGTTTGTACACTGCTGAATTTGTCATTTTTGTATCTCTAGCTCTGAAACTATACATGTGTATTTATTGATGGTATATGTCCATTTATTTTTCTGTCGACATCTCCTTCTCTCTTCCTTTCACAGTTTCATGCAGAGAGATTATTGCCAGACCAGATGATCAAAATACATGGCCAAATCATTTCATTTAGAAATCCTTCACGATAGTAACATTATTACCATTACCTCGTCTGTCCTTTTAGGCATACGAACTAAATAAGAGCAACGCAAAACAATATCATAACAGTTTGTCTTCCTAACTTTGCATTTTCTTCTGTAATCTTGTTATAATGGACCATGTTTTGCAATTATATAAAAGATCATAAATATAACCAGGGCGCTCATCAACCTGATGTTAGAGCCAAGAGTGACTCCCTTATCTTTCCAAATAAGTTTTAGCGTCAGCTAAAGATGAAGACATTGTATTATCAACATGAGAATCCAGTCATCATTTGTTTGCCATACAATAACAATGGACGATCTAGCATAAACTTTTTATAACGATTGAAAACAATTAAGGATCGATGAGGTAGTGGAAAACAGAGTACAATTCTCAGACAGTTTAAGAGACTGTCTTGTTTACAGTCAAATCTATAATCAATGCCGAGACAAAAAGTTATGAAGACATGTTTACCTAACGTCAGTGTGTACGTTGCTAGATGATTTCTGTTTTAGTTATCTCTTTGTTCCCGTATCGCCATATTTCTTGTGATGTACTAGCTGTCATAACCGTTATCATAACTTCTCATAACACTTCTCATGAACAGATATTTCAATAACATCGAGTCACACTTTCAGTTTTTAAACAACGAGGTCTCTCGTCCTACTGCATTTATGTGTGGGATTTTATCTCATGTCTTCTAATATGTCAATTAGCTTTTAAATACAGTTTTCCCAATCCTCTCTCCATATTCGTTTATTTTAATCTCTCACTTACCTGTTTGTCATTGTTTTGAATAGTGGTATTTCCAATATTTATTCGTGTGCTGCTATTATTTAATTATTTGTTGGAATCATGTTATTTTACTACTTCTCTTCTTTGTTGAGGAAATGATACACAGTAACGTCAATAATCAACATTGTTAGTAATTAATGCGTACCTAGTTGTTGCAGATGAATCTTTGTCTCTGGTAAGTAAGAATACATTTTAAAACATGGTGTTTCCACTCAATGCTGCCAGCTGCTATAACGTTTAAATGTTAGACGATTAACATCAGAATAATCATATATTCGCCGTTTGTGTTTGTAGTTTTCACTAAAATGTTATAATAATCACATTCGAAAATCTGTGTTCTAAGTGTACTGTTAACGTTATGTAGAGCTAAACATAGACTTAATTTAAATTATTATTCATTAAATAAGAAATAGTACAACGATATATTTTCCTTTCCTTTTTCATCGTACAATGTGCAATAACGAATACTTGGCTATTACGCACAGCTACATTTTGCTGTTCATAGTGTCAGACTCTATTGTAGGCTTTGGATGTCAGACCCAACAATTAAATTATTCCTCAGTACCAGACATTAACAATTCATTCCTTGTTTCTAGATGGGAAAGAGCTTCAATTAGTTGTCAGTCTAAATGTCGAGCGTTCCGGAAATTAAAATAATTAAATGTCATTGCACTCGCTATATTTTACATTAAACGTGTATTGATAAACATACCAATTAACTAAACACGGTGCTCTGAAACTTATTTGTTTAAAATAGCATAACTAAGTATTGCTGTGCTTGTTATATTACTGCGGATAACATTATATTGTTGCAAAGACAACTACTGGACTTAGACATAAAAATATTAAATGAAATAGCTATGGGATAAACATTTGAGAAATATAATTATTTTGCTTATTTGTGCCAACAGTATCTTTGTTGTTTCTACTTCATAACAAATATACACACACAAGAAACACTTCATACATACATGTGGCTCTACGCAATGTTTCTTGGCTAAAGTGATCTAGACAAGACGAACGACTTGTAAGAAGGGCATTTACTATTTGAGAATTGTGAATGTACAATCTGTAAGGAATCTTCCTGCTTTGACACAATGACAACTGTGGACGTTTTCGGAATTAGCGATGGAGTCATAGTCATTTATTCATGGATTGTTACAGGCGTCCTGTGTCAGATCGTCAACGTATTTGGAATCATCACAAACATTATAAACATCGTCTGTTTCGTGAAACAAGGTTTTCAGGAATCAGTGAACATTTGCCTATTAGGTATAATGGAATTTTACAGACTACATTACGTGAGATAATTTCGATCACATTTCTAACAAAATTATGTTGACACACACACTCATATATATATATATATATATATATATATATATATATATATATATATATATATATTGTTAGCAATGGAAACATCTATTGTCCAACAAGGAAATAACTGTAGAGGCAAAACGGGCACTATACAATACAATTTTCATCCGAACGTTCTACTACCAATGCCTGACCTGGACCCTAGATACAAGAACAATAAGAAAATAACATCTACTGAGATGAAATGTGTTAGACGAATGGCAGGAAACAGAGAAATGAAGTCAGAAATAAAGAACTTAGAAAAAAAAGCTAGGAATAGCCTCGCCATATAATATATAAAGAAACAACAAACAAAATGGTTTGACCCCGTGGCAAGGCAGAAGGATCAAAACACAATACAATGAAGAATCAACAAATGTGAGAATACCAGACCCAATGGTCGGCCACAAAAAAGATGGATGGATGGAATATTAGAAGCACTAGGAAACATAACAGCAGCAGAGGCGAACAGAAGAGCAAAATTATATCTCCCCTCGACGCCGAAAGGCAGATGAGGAAGGAAAGAAGAAGATGAATGGAAACATAATTATAGCGATAGTTCATTTTTTGGGGTCTTTTCATGTCACCAAAACTCTCAATGTAGACTGGATGGAACACCTAGTCTTAATGGAAACATACGACAGAAAGGTCGTTCAGTATTCGACATCGGCACAAAATAAAGATGACTGTCCAGCTAGAAGTAGCAAAATTAAGTTGCAAACCTCTACAAAAGCCCAATTTCAAAGTTGGAAAACATATAATTTGAACTATCTTCTATAATAAATAACCAGCTTTATGGAATCACCCTGCATCAGCTGACCATTATCATCATCATCATGTGCCATACCGGTTAGCGTAGGCGATCGTGTACTTTCACAATTTTCTATTTACTGTGCATCGTATAATTTTCTGTTGTTGACTATGTTCCATGTCATGACACTACCCTATCCAGTATTCTCTCTCTTTGTCGTCTACGATATCTCTTTCCATGCATTTTTCCAGTTTTAACCAAGTATTACAACTTTCCTCTTCTCATGATGTGCCCGAAAAATGTTGATTTTTTCTTTGTGATATTTCAAGCTCCTTTTTTGTGTTGACCTCTTTGAGAATTTCCTCATTGGTCTTTTTAGCTGTCCATGGAACTTTTAACATTCTTCTGAGAAATCCCATCTCTATGGCCGCTAATCGTCTTTCTATTTGTTTGTTTACTATCTATGAGCCGCTTCCATAGGTCAACATTGGCTCTATACGGCACCAATGAACTTTCTTTTTCACTTCTATTGACATAAATTTCTTGCATATGATGTTTTGTATTTTGTGAAATGATATTTTTGTATCAGCTATTCTGCTTTTTATTTCTGTGGTTCACCTTCCATCTGATGTAATTATTTATTTGGTTTTATTATATATGTAAATATTTTATGTGTTGCACTTGTTTCAGGGTTGTCCTGTTTATTTTTATGCTGCATGCTGGTGATGATTGTTTCTTCGATATGACCATAACTTCTGTTTTCTTACTATTCGGATTGAGACCATTCTTGTTGCTTTCTTTTACTGTTATCTCAACGCTTTCTTTGTAATGCATTTTCTTTATCTGCTATTAAGACCTTGTGATCCACATATCACAAATAGTTTATGTTGTGACCGTTGACTTCAATTCCTTTTGTATCTGCTATTGATCTAAAAATATGTTCGCTGCAAAGTGAAAACAAATCCGGCAACATAACACAGCCTTGTCTAACGCTTTGTTTCATATATTGTAACTACCGTGTTTAGTTTCTAATTCTTATGAATGCAGTTTGTTGCCAGTACATATTTCTTTATTCGCAGATTCTTGCCATCAATTTTTAATTTCTCCAGCATATTGATTATTTCCACAATCTTTACTTTGTCAAATGCATTTGTTTAATCTATAAAGCACATATATAGACCTTTCTTTACCTCTATAGCTCTTTCTAAAAATGTTCTTAAGATGTATCGTCATCATTGGTGCCATTTTCTTCCATAAATAAACATTGTTCCTCATTTATTTCTGGTTTTATTTTGTTCCTTACATGTCTCCTGATGATTCTTAGCAATATTTAATATAACTAGTCAGCTTACCAGTGCTATGAAATGCACGCACTGCGACGACATCACTTTCTTCTATCACAAAAAAGATCGAAATTCGAATGGCAACTGCCCAAGTATAATGTTAATAAACGTACATTGCTATAACTACCGAAGCGAAATTAGTTAATTAATGCAATAAGAAACAGAAGGAACAGTTACTGCCACCGACCATAGAAAGAGAAATAAACTTGAGACAGATCAATGTGACTATAATGGGGTAATAGGTGTGCGTTCATTTAAAGTGAGAAATAATATTTAAAAACGGATAGAGAAGTGTTTATTACAGCTTTACGAGTTAAAAACGGAGCAAAACATAACTGTCCGACGTGAGTTTTTATAAAATCAAACAAAACAAACAAGAAACATAATACACCAAGAACTAATGTCGATGTTAGGGATGACGGCCATTCACGCGATGTGTTAGAGCTGCGATTAGTCTGTGAGCTCAAACAGTGACCAAGCTCATTGCTCAAGGCCCTAAGTGGACATAAATGTTAAATTTTATGTTCATGGTTATTGCTTAAGAAAATGAAACTCTCAAATGCTATCGAAGGTTATTAAATTATATATCTTGTCCACTGTGCCTATTAATTTGTATATATACAACAACACACACACACACACACACACACATATATGTTGTCCACTCGAGCCGAAGACTGTCCACGGAGCAGACATTCTAGGCTCTAGTGTTTGATGATCTTTCTATTGTCGCAACTTGCACAAGACCTGCATTTTGTCTCGCCACACGGCTATGTCATGGACGACTTGTTCAATCTCGGCTAGGGAGCTGATGGTTATCTCTTTAGTTTTAGAATTCTTTTTAGTGTGTCTCTGGATGTTTTGTGAGATTTCTTATTTCTGCACTAGTATTGAACTCATTCAATGGCACACAATGTATCTTCCTTGGGCATTTGTTTTCAAATGCACCCAGTTTATTTTACATCTCTTTAGTTGTTTTCCAGCTCTCGTTTGCGCAAGTAAGGGTAGTTAATACATTTGATTTGAGAATCCTTAGCTTTGTTTTTGTGCTTAGTAATTGTTACTTTCATATGTTATCAAGGTTTCTGAAAGTCATTTCTGCCTTTGCTATTCTGATTATAATTTCTTTCTTTGTGCCTCATTTGTGATCTATGCAGCTTAAAAGATATACAAATTAATTTTCTTTTTCAATTGCTTTTCCGTCAAGGTATATATCATCATCATCATTGAGTGCCGTCTCCGCAACGAAGGTTGGCTACCATGGAGCGCCATTCTGCTCTATCTCTTGCTTTGATGGTGCAGGCTGTCATCGGTTGATTTGTCAATCTTTTGATGTTACTCGTCCATGTTAATCTTGGTCTGCCTCTGCCTCTTTTACCTTGTATTTTCCCCTCCAGGATCACCTTCAGTAGGCTGTTGTGTCTTTTAACATGGCCCACGAATCGCAAGGTATATATATATATATTTATTCTGGGCGAGTTTGATTTCTCATTACTTTTGTATTTTTTTTTAGTTAATCTCAAGTCCAATTTCCTAGCCATTTATGACAAGGCATTTGTTTTTCCTTTCATCATGTTCAATTTTCTATTGATAAGAACTACGTCGTACGTATAATCAAGGTCCTCCAACTCTAACTGAGATCCAAGTGTCTATTCAACATAGAACATATTCTTCAAGTATAACGGTCAAGGAAACTGTTATAAATATGAATAAATGAAGAATTTAATGGATGGAGAAGTTAACAAAAAATGACCAACCTTTCTATGATTAACAGGGGAGTCGAAATAATTGAGTGATTACAGAACCGGTCTAAATTGACAATAGGTCGGGTTCGATATTGATCGACGGTTTCCGGGTTCACCCAGCCTTAAATTGGTACCTGCTTTTTATATGGGAAAGTAAAGCGGCATGTGTGTAATATCGACCACAATACCCCAAATATCATGTGCCGAAGGTCTGTACAATTTATGGTCACTAACACCATATTCCCTATACGCAACTTGGCGGAACGAGCTTATTTATTTTTTTTTACTATGTTAACAGACAGATGGATATGTCCTAGTTACTCACTGAAAAGAAAACATATCAAATACATTACCTTTGCATACACATGCCTGGGAAACATATATCAAGATTCTGAGTTGCCCAGGTTTCAGAATACCTCTTTCATTTCGACTGTTGTTGTTTCTCTAAAGGGATACGTGTGCTACATTCCTTACTGACCTGATGGTCAGAGATTTTTGAAACTCTCTGTAACAGATCACTAATTTATTATCACCAATGCGGATTTTCTGGGTTTTTTTTCTGCAAAAGTAAAGCGGCACCGGCGAAATACCAACCACATTAGCCCAAAAATCTCGCGCCGAAGATCTGTAACAATTATGGTAATTAACACCATATTCACAAACTACAGTATGAAAATTAACACAGCAAAAACTGAGACTATAAGAATAAGCAAATTAAGACACCCATTAAACATCAAGATCAAAGATAAAGAAATAAAACAAGTAGAGGAATTCAAGTATTTCGGCACAATGTTCACAGAAGATGGAAAACTAGACATGAGAATACAAAAAGCAAATGCTGTCACATACCAGCTTTCACCTTTGCTAAGACATCCAAACATTTCTATGCCAGCTAAACAACAGATGATAAATAGCATCTTCATACCAACTTTATGCTATGAAAGTCAAACATGGACCCTTTCTAAATCACAATTAAGAAAGATCAATACATGTGAGATGCGTTGCTTGAGAAAACTAACAAACAACACAAGAAGAGATAGAATACCAAATGAAACCATAAGAAAAATAGTAGGAACAAAACCCTGCCAAGAATATATAGAACAACATCAACTTAAATGATTTGGTCACCTGGTTAGAATGAATCCTCACCAATCACCATCAAGGGCGTTCTTCTCGAGAATGCATGGAAAAAGACCAAGAGGAAGACCCAGAAGAAGATGGATAGATGCAGTGACAGAGACATGCAACAACAAAGGAAAATCACTAATTCAGACAAATCGAGCCGCACAAGAGCGATAAATGATATAATCCACGACACCTTTTAGGTGTCAGTGAAAAGAGAAAAGAAGAAAGAAGAACACCATATTCTCTTTACGCCACTTGGCGTGACGAGGCTCTTTACTTTTTTTTCTTTTTTATTTCGGATTTTCTGTTTTTTTTTTTTTTTTTTTTTTTTTGGTTTAACCTCTAACCATTTCCTCCCCCGAGACATCGACAAGTCAGCGGGGAAGAAATACAGGTCACATCACAGTTATTTGTTCTCATATCAAAGTAGTACTGTAGTTCCTATCTTGGACATTTTGCAACATTTATGGATGAAGATATTCTTGGCCTAGTACCTCCCACTCATTCTTAGAATTAGTATTGTATGGGAATGGTTTCAGTCCGTGACACCAGGCACACACACATACACAACATAAACATTTTACCTAAAGTAAATAAATAGGTATAACTGATATGGCAGTAGTTACTTTGTGTAACAACTCAAATCAAAGATGAGCAAATCTGATAGTTTCAGGAGATGCAATATTCCGTTCTTAACCACACAATTTGAGAAAAGAAAAAAAGCTACACGTTCTTCTACTCACCTTGAAGGTATAATAGAAGAAGCATGAACATTTTTTCTTCTTCGACAAACACAAATGATCAAATCAACTAAAGTATTAGTAACAAACTACTGTGAGGTAGCACCGTTCACTTGGTTGTGACACGTGTGGTGGGTTCGAAATTGGGGATCTGCCTACAATAAAACAAATAATGAAGATCAATTAATATCTTTCAACAATGAAAGAACATTAGAAAGAAGCAATCAACATTTTTGGGCAAATCATGAGAAGAGGAAATTTGGAATACTTGGTTACAACTGGCAAAATAAAAGGAAAGAGAGATCGCGGACGGCAAATAGAGAAAATACTGGATAGTTTGGTGTCATGGCATGGAAAACGGTCAAGAACAGAATTGATACGATGCACTATAGATAGAAGATTGTGGAAGGACACGATTTACTACGCCAACCGGTATGGCACTTGATGATGACGATGATGATGAATGAAAGAACTATTTCACATAAATGAAGCACGAAATAAGAAGACATGTTGACATAATTATAAAAAAAAGAAAAATAATAGCATGCTAAAATTATACCAAAGAGAAATAACACCATTCTAAAAATATAACAAATATAAATAATACCATTCTAAAAATATAAAAATATAACAAATATAAATAATATCATGCTATTAAAATTGTATCGAAAGAAAAAACACCAAAGTAAAAATTATAGCAAATGGAAAAAAATATATTGCTAAAAAATAATAACAAAAACAGATAATACCATGCTACAAATTATAACAAATAGAAATAATGGCAAGCTAAAAATCATAACAAATAATAATGCCCAGCTAAAAATTATTTTTAAAATAGAAATAATAGCATGCTAAAATTATAATAAATTGAAATAATAGCATGCTAAAATTATAATAAATTGAAATAATAGCATGCTAAAATTATAATAAATTGAAATAATAGCATGCTAAAATTATAATAAATTGAAATAATAGCATGCTAAAATTATAATAAATTAAAATATTAGCTTGCTAAAAATTGTAAAAAGAAATAATGCCAAACTAAACATTAAACCAAATAAAAGCATGTAAAATAATGTTGTTCTTCAGAAGAAATTAAAGTGTTAAAGATGGAAAAGCAGTGTATAACTAAAAGGGGATTCATACCATAAAGAGATGGGATGAATATATCTCGCAGTGGACCTGCCATTTATATAAGAGTTAGAATAAACATATATATTCATGACAGCCAACGTTTAATAAGGAGACCAGTAAGGTAAGATGTGCTCATATTCTACATTACGTATTTTATTTTGATATTTTAATGTTGGGAACAAGTTTCTAAGAAACTTGTATGAATTATTTTTTTATATATTTTTTTTCAGCGTTAGCAGTTTCTGATTTAGGGAGTCTTCTGTCCATGATCTGGACATGTATTTGCTTCACTCCAGCGTTCATGACATCTGATTTGCCTTTTGATCCTGTTGCGGTTATGTATTTGACATCAGCAATGCCACATTGGTCATTCACCCGAGTGAGTAGCTGTATCACGGCCATGATTACATTTGAAAGACTGCTATGCATTACTACACCACTAAAGGTTCGTATGTGCTGTCTATTGTATTAAATAGGTTATCTTCTCTTAATAACCGTTAACTGGACTAGTAATACTATTGGCCTGAAAGAAAGTGATCATTTTGGGGCAATCTATTGAAAAGAAAGGACATATGAATTTTGCACTAAGGAATAAACAGTATACGGGAAGATTTTACCCTAGACTCAAAAAAGTCAATGTCTTTCGGGTTTTATTGGATGTTAATTAATAATATTTAAAATAAAATAATTATTATGTTCATTTGTTTCCTTGTAAGTAACATACTGTACAGTGAACAGCAGTGTTCAACAATTCCTTTGCGTACTCCATGATATGGACCGCATTTCTTGACTGTTTATTTTGATTCTAGACCAATCAGAGTGAGATGGAGAAAAATCTGTATCAATTGCTGATAAGCAATCATACCACACAGACAGTCAACTCTGAGTCTCCGATTTTAGCCCCGGTACTATTGAGTGATTTGTCCAGTGAATGAGTTGAAAACAAAGCTCGTGCATTCATGTTACTCTCGGATCGACGACGGCACAGTGCTCGGAAGTCTTAGTTCTTTACTACTGACGATCTACTACCAGCTGCTGAAAGTCTTGGTTGCTTCTCAGTCCATGGACTTAGCTCGTTCCCATCATATGTACGTAAAATGATGATAACGTGTATTTTTCTAGGCAGTAGCAAATATTATAGTGAGACTACATTTACTAGTTTCTCACTAGTGCAGTGAATCATGCAGTGAATTTTAGAACCACTGGTACAATTGTGCATTCTTCTTTACGACTTCCTCGTTAACAAAATAATAATAGACTCAGCGATCGAAACCTATTAAATTTCTCTATGTAGATTAACATAAAAAGTAAGTAAAAGTAAAGTACCCCCCGTCACGCCAAGTGGCGTATAGGGAAATATGGTGTTAGTGACCCTATATTTTACAGACCTTCAGCACATGATTTTTGGGGTAATGTGGTCGATATTACGCCCGTGCTGCTTTACTTTCCCAGAATAAAAATCCGGTACCCATTTAAGGCTGGGTGAACCCGGAAGCCGTCGGTTGGGATCGAACCCTACCCCTTGTCCGTGGTAGTCCAGTTCACTAACCACTGAGCTATCGCGGCGCCCTAGATTAAACATAACTAATATATTTATTCAATTATTTAAATTGACGTATATCTCTGAATACTGAAGGAATATTAGAAATACGAATAAATATATCAGTAGTTGAGGAGAACATAAGAGCAACTGACCGCAATATATCTGCCGTAGACACTGAAAAGCAAATAAGATAAAAAGAGGATTTCAACAAAAAGGTACAGTCTTTTATAGACACCTTACATATTTCTGTGTATTTCAGTTACTTCGCTGAACGATTATCCACAACGCACATCGAACTGCCAATAAACGTTCAGATCTCCCCCTGAAGAAATCACATGGTGTAAAAACAATAGCTCATTTGGCCGTGTGCTATTGCGTTTGATTTCTCGTGGCAAGGTACTGTGCCAAGGAGTGCGACTTCTGACCATATATTGTATTTTTTTCCTCATGTTGATTATTTGTGATTATTTACGAGTGCTGTAAACATACCTCCTCATCTCAAATGATTCGCTAATCTATCGCCTCGGAAGTTTCCCTTTATATTAATATTTATTTATTATTACTTGTCTCCTGTGAAACAAAAAACTGGTTCAAAAGACCTTCCATGTTCTCCTCGTAGCTCTCCTGAAATTTGGGAAAGTACATCTTGACAAAGGGAGCCGCGATACCTCAGTCGTTAGTGAACTGGGCTACATAGGACAAGAGGTAGGGTTCGATCCTAACCGACGGCTTCGGGTTCACCCAGCCTTTAATGGATACCTGATTTTTTTTTCTGGGAAAGTAAAGCGGTACGGGCGGTATACCGACCAGATTACCCCAAAAATGGTGTGCGAAGGTCTGTAAAATTTATGGTCACTAACACCATATTCCATATAGGCCACTTGGCGTGACGGGGGTACTTTATTTTTTTACGCAAAAAAAATTGTCAATAAAGAATGCACCCACACAGCTGTCCACCTTGAAGAAAACAGCATGAACACCTTAAAGTGGAAAATTCGGTTGACACAATACAAATACAATATAAGGTGGTTTCATGCTATTGGCGCCGAACAAATCAAACGGCTGTTATTGAACATGACACAAAGCGCACATCGACTTCACGACAGCGTAAGGATAGTGTTCAAATCACGTTATTCATAAAAAAGAACGCTGTCTGGCGCAAGAATTCAACCCGCGTGAATCAGTTACGTGGAACATCCGGTTGACTTTAACCCAGAGATCTACATTAGAGAGCTACAATTAGTCAGACTCCAAACGCACATCATGCAGCGGTCGGTAGAACACATATTTTACTCCCCTATCTTGTAACTGGGTGTCTCAAATCTCTGATACATCTCTGTATCACAGTTTTGTTATAGCATACATATTAACATACCCTTTGCTTGTTCCATGTTCTAGCCATTATATGCATTATAAAAGACTAACATAACTATTCACATACCCTTCCTTTACTTGTTCCATGTTCTAGCTATCATACACATTATACAAGACTAACATACCTATTAACATACCCTTTACTTGTTCCATGATCTAGCCAACATACACATTATAAAAGACTAACATATCTATTCACATACCCTTTACTTGTTCCATGTTCTAGCCAACATACACATTATAAAAGACTAACATATTTTTGTTTTTATTTTCCTCCAGGTAAAAAGTATAATTACACCTAAACGAACGACTGTGATCGTAGTTTGTGGATCGATCATCTTATTCTGTACATCCGCGCCAGTGTATTTTGTCAATAGTCTGGGAATGACGTTTGGTCTAATTAGAAACAAAACTCTTGTTGGGCTTGTCTCCACAAAAGATCGAGAGAAAGTTGAGATGATTTCTTATGCAATTAATACCCTATTCATTTCTTGTGGTTCCTTTGTGATCATCATTGTCTGCACGATAATGCTTTCCGTGAAACTAAAGAGTCAAACAAAATGGAGATTTGAGACCATCACAAGTAAACAGGCTGATCGAGTTTCAAACCGGAATCAAAAGGCAGGGAAAATGGTTGTCATGGTTTCCACTTTGTTTATTGTTTGTTTTATTCCTGTCACAATTATTTTGCTAATAATTGGTTTCATACCTGAAATGTCAGTTAACGGTAAATATTTGAACATTTCAATCATACTTGGTGCTTTTGGTTACTTGTTAGAGAGCATTAACTCATCAATGAATATTTTTATTTATTATCACATGAGCAGTAAGTATAGGGACTGCTTTATCGAGCTTTTCATTAAAAAGACGTAACTGTGTTTTCCTATAGTTAGAACTGCCATAAAGCAAATAAATAAAAGTTAATAGTTTCATATAACACTACCTCTTACAATGATTTCATCTATATCCTCTCCCCTTTCCACCTCTTAAGTAGCTAAAGATAGAAGAACATAAAAACATTATTTTGTACAGAAATTTTTTTTTTAACTCGTCGTATATCAGGAGTTATCAACCTAATATTTTAAAATCAGCAAGGTAAAGTACACAAATCTGATGCTTCTTTATAAAATGTGTTCTTTTTATTTTATTATTCTTCACAACTCTCGAGAAGCGGTCAACAACGTAGCACATGGAACATGAAGTCAGCAATCATGCCAAGCTTTACATTTAATTCACTGACCTACTTATTTTTGTATTTAGTTTCAGATGTAAATGAGCTAATCAGTAATTGTGTCACACTATTGACTATTTGAAGACTTCTGCAACGAAGTGTTCAATTGTTAACAAAACTGTTCTACTTTTTTAAGTTATACGTTTTTCTCTGATACTTAAGTTATACCAATGGGATGTAGGTTATATTTGACTATTGAACAATTTGGGAACACATTAAAACATCTATGATAAATGGAGCAATGATAAATGGATCAATGATATATGGATCCATGATAAATGGATCTATGATAAAAGGATCTATGATAAATACATCCAGATGTATGAATGTGTACAACAAATATGTTTAAATGTAGTGCATTAAAAAAGGGTTCATATTTCACAAGCACTAAATTAATTGCCTGTTTTTTTTTTTTTACTTATTCTTTTGTTCTTTTGAGTTGACAACCACAACACTCCGGGCAAATTCACATGTTTTTTTTTTAACATTCAGCAGATGCAAAACATTAATCGTCCCAGTTCCTAGTTGGAACTGATTATACACACACCTACCTCACTCTAGGATGTTCTCGTTCTTTCGTCTTCATCGTCCATGATGTTGTAGCCTCAATACTATATCCTCACTGACAGCTGTATCGGTTTTAAGCATAACAAGGTTGCGGACCTTTAGGAGAATGTTATTGTGAATGAATATTATGTCCACATAATCGTAGCTCACACTTCTTGTATGTAAACGTATCTCCTGACCCCAGTGTTAAAAAAAAAAAAAAAAAAACATGTTTATTATGGACTTTGTGATACAAGCTAGAAGAGTGCACATAAAGAATAGTGAACTAAATTTTATCATAAAATGTAGATACCTTCTTCATCAAGGCTCAAACTATAACCACAGCCATCTTTACATTTACTAAGGCCCGCGATATGAAATTACAATTCCAGAATAGCCAAAGTTTGTGACGTCTTCTCTTCACCTATTGTGAGCTATAAACAGTCATTTCACCCCCAAACCGCTCCTGCTTCCAAAACTAAAAACGTCACAAATATTGTGTGATTTTTTTCTGCCCGCTAGCCTTAGCAAACTATATATGGGTGTGACTGCAAAGAACTCTTTTAGTTAATTGTTGCTGCTTTTCTCCCGTCACTTTTTTAATTAACAATTTTATTCTCCCCATTATTCAAATACGTGGAACTACCGCTAAGAAAGTAGCATTATGTCTCTACCAGATGTGATACAACCGTAAATGATGAGGACAAAATAACAAAACCGGGTACACATAAAGAATACATTTTATCACAGGAAACCAATGAAGGAAGCAAATAACTAATAAAAGGAAGTATAGACATATATTGCAGACTACAGTAAGGAATACATTCCCGCAATTTTCAATACTTAACATGAGAAAACAGTAATAATCAGTTCCCGACCCTGAAGAAGGCACTACAGACAGAACGCCAAGAAATGACATGATTGTCTACATACATCAAGCCAGACTCGAACAAGATGTCCCACAAGGCTCCTATCCGCAAGGCTCTTTTTAATTTTCATAAATGATATCGTAATGGACATTCTACCCAGAATACACTCAGCAATGTACGCAGACGACCTGGCAATATGGGCACGTGAAGAATCTACGTTAGTGGCTAGCTCCAGAATGCAAGATGACCTATGAAGACTTGAAAAATGAACACATTGCTACCACCGATTAACGAAAAAAAACTACATACACAATTTTTAGTCTCTCAAGAAACACACTATCTGCAAAATTGAAGATAAAAGATCACACACTCCTTATTGACCAAAACCCAACATATCTTGGCGCCACCATGGATCGCAGAATGACATGGATAAATCAGATAGACAAAGCAAACAAAAGAGCCAGAAAACGAGCAGATATTATGAAGAAATTAGTAACAAAGGAATGGGGAGCAGACAGCAATATCTTGAAACGACTATATGTAGGAAGAGTAAGACCAGTCTTAGAGTATGGAGTCACAACCTGGGCTACAGCTTTCAAATCACAGCTTAGCGAAATTAACAGATCACAAAAACCAGGATGAAATCTACACCTATCGAGACTCTAGAAACAATAACAGGCTTACAACCTTTAGAAGACAGACGGAAAACTAAAGTAATGCAACAAGCGGATAAATATAAAAGGCTTCCTAACCACCCCATGCACCAAAGAATAACTGGTTTCGGAAAAGGAAGACTAAAGAGGAGCAACTTTGCTGCATTCTCCAAAGAACTGACAACTATTGGCCCAGTACTGTCCAAAACAATGCCGAAATCCATAAGCCCATATTATATGACTTCTCATGGGAAACATAAAATACAAGAACATAAGGCAGAAATAATGGAATCGTGAAAAAAGGTGCCCAAACAGACACAGAGAGAATGCACATAGCAAAAAATCACATACACGACATCTACCCACATGACTCCAGTTCACATATGCACAGATGGCGCTGCTACAAACGCCACCAGAAATGGAGGAGGATGTATGTTCTTGAGGTTGAATAACAAAAAAGAGATCACCAAGTCAATAGCTACAGGGAAATTCTCAAACAACTAAAATGCAGAAACTGAAGCCCTCAAAGACGCTGCAAAACTGGCTATCCAACACAAAAATAACATGCTCAAGAAATTGGTAATACTGACTGATGCACTGTCAGTCCTAACAGCTCTAGAAAACCCCAGGAACAGTTAGCTAGATAACTTGAGAACAACCTTAGACTAACTGTGCAATACTTTTCAGAGAGTGGTCATCCAATGGATACCATCACACTGCAATATACACGGAAACGAACGTGCAGACAACATCAGCTAAAGAGGGAGGGAAATTACCACAAGAAAACCATCTGGTCAGCTACAAAGAAGCCAAATCCATCATCAAAGGCCAGTGTAATGAAAAATGGAAACAAGAACACCCAAAGTATAACGAGAGGGACGGATACCTCCAACTATCAAGAAGGGATCAAGTCAGTATACTTCGCCTGCGCACTGGTAACAACAGAATGAGAAACCACATGTTCACCAAACTCAAAATAGGAACTACCAGCATATGCCACTATACCCTGGATAACATGACAACAAAACATGTTCTACAGGATTGCCCCCAGTACACAGAACTGTGAAGGGCATTGTGGTCCACACCCACCTCACTGGAAGAGAAACTATACGGGGCAATCGAATCACTTAAACAGACAGTTGCCTTTATAAAAGAGTTTGGAGTCCTAGTCTGAATGAGCTAATCAGTAATTGTGTCAACACTATTGACCATTTGAAGACTTTCCTGCAGTGAAGTGTTCAATTGTTAACAAGGCTGTTCTACCGTTTTAAGTTATACGTTTTTCTATGGTACTTAATTATACCAATGAGTAGTAGGTTATACTTCAAGACTGAATAATGTGGGAATACATTTAAAACATCAAGGAAAAATGGATTTATGATAAATGGATCTATGATAAATGGATCTATGATAAATGGATCTATGATAAATGGATCTATGATAAATGGATCTATGATAATGGATCTGTGAAAAATGGATCTATGATAAATAAATCGAGGTGTATGGATGTGCACAACCAATGTGTTTAAATGTGAAGCATTAAAAAAACGGTTCATATTTCACATACACTAAATTAATTGATGTTATTGTTTACTTATTCAATGTTCTTTGAGTTGACAACCACTACACTCCGGGCAAATTCATATGTTTTATTCATGTTCAGCAGATGCAGAACATTAATCGCCCCAGTTCCTAGTTGCAACTGATCATACACACACCTACCTCGTTCTAGAATGTTCTCGTTCTTTCGTCTTCAAAGTCCGTGATGTTTTAGCCTCATTACTATATCCTCACTGATAGCTGTATCAGTTTCAATCATTTATAGGTTGCGGACCTATAGGAGGATGTTGTTGTGAATGAATAGTATGTACACTATGTAGAGCCAGTCTTAACATATGGATGTGAATCATATATATCAAAACAGACAAGAAGATCATTGGAGTCTGTAGAAATGTGGTTTTACAGAAGAATGTTGAGAATAAGATGGACAACTAAGTAGAGTAGTAAAAACGTTCTGAAAGAGCCCAAAGCAAAAATAGAGCTAATTTCCAATAATTGGAAGAAACAATCATCATTTTTTGGCCATATAATGAGAAGAGAACAGCTGGAATATATTATAACAACTGGGAAAATCGAGAGACGAAGAGAAGCAGGGAAGCCAAGAGAAAAGATACCAGACACTTTTAGAGAATGGCTTGACAGAAGGTCAACAGCAGAAATGATAAATTACTGTCATGATTGAAAGTTGTGGAGAGACATAATCACTTACGCCAGCAGGCTTGGTACTTGATGATGATGATTATGTCCAAATAGTCTTTGCTCAGACTTATTGTATGCAACTGTATCTCTTGACCCCAATGTTAAAAAAAAAGATAAACAAAACATGTTTATTGTGGACTTTATGATACAAGCTAGAAGAGTGCACATAAAGAATACTGAACTAATTATTATCATAAAATATAGATAGCTTCTTCATCAATGCACAAACTATAACCACAACCACATTTAGTTTTACTAAGGCCCGCGAGATAAAAGGAAAATTCCGGAATCAGCCAAATTTTTGTGACGTCTTCAGCTATTGCGAGCTGCAAACATTCATTTTACACCCAAACCGTTCTTGCTTCCAAAGCTAAAAACGTCACAAATATTGGGTGATTTTTTTCTGCTCGCGGGCCTTAGCAAACTATACATTGTGTGACTGCAAATAATTCTTTTAGTTAATTGTTGCTGTTTAGTGACCATAAATTGCACTGACCTTCGGCATATGATTTTTGGGGTAATGTGGTCAGTATTACACCAGTGCCGCTTTACTTCGCCCCCCCCCCCAAAAAAAAAAAAAAAAAAAAAATCCGTGACTTATATAAGGTTGGTCAATCCCGGATACCATCGATCAGCTTCGAACCCTACCCATATTACTTTGTAGACTAGTTCATTAGCCATTGAGCTATCGCGGCTCCCAATAATGACCTCTTGCTAACCACCAAATCATTGGAGTCGTTCTGTGTAATGTGCTGGGCATAGGAAACTGAATGCTGAAAAATATGAAGACGAAGAAAGGTGTTTTGGAATTCATGTGCTTTAAATAATTCTTACAATACAATTGTTATATTGTATTATGTAATTAACGTTTTGAAAGTTAATACTACTTCATCATCTTCTTTTTTTATTTTTTGTTCCTGAGCAAATTCAATAGTGCAACGATAAATGAACTTATTGCAATAAGTATGTCTCCGGTGATTTTGAAAATCTACTAATTTCACTATATTTCTTTTTTACTGATTTCATTCAAAATCTAACCAACTGCTTGGAATTTCACTGTCTGTATACATCATCTAACCAACTGGTTGGAATTTCACTGACTGTATACATCATCTAACCAACTGCTTGGAATTTCACTGACTGTATACATCATCTAACCAACTGCTTGGAATTTCACTGACTGTATACATCATCTAACCAACTGCTTGGAATTTCACTGACTGTATACATCATCTAACCAACTGCTTGGAATTTCACTGACTGTATACATCATCTAACCAACTGCTTGGAATTTCACTGACTGTATACATCATCTAACCAACTGCTTGGAATTTCACTGACTGTATACATCATCTAACCAACTGCTTGGAATTTCACTGACTGTATACATCATCTAACCAACTGCTTGGAATTTCACTGACTGTATACATCATCTAACCAACTGCTTGGAATTTCACTGACTGTATACATCATCTAACCAACTGCTTGGAATTTCACTGACTGTATACATCATCTAACCAACTGCTTGGAATTTCACTGACTGTATACATCATCTATACAACTGTTTGGAATTTCACTGACTGTATACATCATCTATACAACTGTTTGGAATTTCACTGACTGTATACATCATCTATACAACTGTTTGGAATTTCACTGACTGTATACATCATCTATACAACTGTTTGGAATTTCACTGACTGTATACATCATCTATACAAATGTTTGGAAATTCATTGACTGTATACATCATCTATACAACTGTTTGGAAATTCATTGACTGTATACATCATCTATACAACTGTTTAGAATTTAACTGACTGTATAGAAGATCTAAACAACTGCTTGGAATTTTACTGACTGTATACATCATCTATACAACTGTTTCGATGTTCAATGACTGTATACAACATCTATACAACTGTTTCGAAATTCATTGACTGTATACAACATTTATAAAACTGTTTGGAAGTTCACTGACTGTATACCATATCTATACAGAATTTCCGTTGTAAAGATTGTGGGATCTAGGTCACGTTCTCTTGATCGCTGTAGAAAGTGCATTCGGAATCTGATTAATTTCGGTTCTCCGTTGTACTTTTCTGCGTTAAAGTAAAAGTGATGATCTTCTTATTACATCTGCGCCGCTAATGCGGTGTTGTACGCCGGCAACAGTCCCTTTTTGACAAATCAAGTGTCAAGTGTGACACTTATTGTGACTGCGACCTTCCAACATCTAGACTTGGTCTGCGCTATACGTCACATTGGTGCTTTTCATGGCCGTTGTTGGAATTCCTTGACGCAAGTTATTTCCATGTTACTTATCAATGTAAACTACTTCGTCAGCCGCAGTTTTATCTCTTTACGGAATTTGCACAGTGTTTTGTTCGTCTTAGGCTGCTTTACTAGAGTAATCAGAAATCGAAAGGGAGCGAAATTGTGTGTACGACTTTTTTGTGTGTGCTACGTCATCATAATGGTTCATCGTATATCCCTAGACTCTAGACCGGCCATACGCTAATCTTATGATCGGTTGTTTGATGTGCGACGGGGATAATGTGACGACTAACTGTGTTCGGAATTGGAGTCAACAACGATGGCCTAACATCATCAAGCAATCTACATTTTTTTAAAAATATGACGATCATCATTTTCAAGAGGACGTGAACTCCCGGTATATGGTGGATAGGCGGCGGGAACAAATGAAGGCTATGCATGAAAAGTGTTCCTTGTTGCAGTTGCCTCATATTCCAAGTCCAACTTGTTGCAGGGGCTACTGAGTTAAGTGCTCTGTGCACACCGTGAGCTGTGTGTCTCATCCGTTTTGATCATGTTTCGATATTCCAATTGCTTTCGATGAATGATGATATCGTATGACAGGGAAGAGTTGGCTGTGTTCACTTTCTGCGCGGTTTCGCCTTATGTCTTTTGGTGTGTGCTGAGACTGCCGCTTAAGAGAATGGCTTGGCAGAAGGTCAACAACAGAAATGATAAATAGTTTCCGATATCGAAAGTTATTGAGAGACATGATCACCTACGCCAGTAGGCCCGGTACTTGATGATGATGATGATGATTCAACCTCTATACATCTGTTTGGAATGTCACTGATTGTATGCAACATGTATACAACTGTCTGGAATGTCACTGATTGTATGTAACATCTATACAACTGTTTGGAAATTCACTAATTGTATTCATTATCTATACAACTGTTTGGAATGTCACTGATTCTATTCGACATCTATACAATTTTTTTGGAATGTAACTGATTCTATTCAACATCTATACAACTGTTTGGAATTTTGATGGCATGAGTGCATTTTTTATCAAATATTTAATTGTCTCATTATGTCCCAGCTATTTTCTTCTGCCCCCCACCCCCTCCCCAAAAAAATAAAAATAAAAACTAAAAGATGATGATTACTGCTGTTGTTCTTTATTTGGATTTTACTCATTTTCTTGACAAGATACGACCCGTTTAACCAAAGGCGATATTTTCTAGGTTATATTGCACATAATTTGTCTTTAACAATTTGCAGTGAAAACGACGTTTGTGCAACGGAGACACCCGTCAAGTCAGGTCTATCGCTGAGAGATCCACTGTCCAAGTACTTATAAGTCACAAATGTTTACCTGTGATGCTTTGGTTGATTTCCTCGTGTATGTCTTTTAGGCGAGACAAAATACACATCCTTCATCTAATATACATTCAACGTGATTATTAGAAACTCAGTTAACAAGTTTTAATACTTTTTAGCTTAAACGTTGAATATTGCAATATCTTTGATATTTTTGGTACGACCTTTAGCTTTTAAAATAGTAAACATATACAGACAATTGCTTTAAACAATTTCAAGTTTTGCGTCTGGTGTCACAAATTGAAACCACTTCCATAAAATATCAGCTTTAAGAAAGAGTGGAATGTATCAGGCTCAGACCATCTTCATCCATAAATGCTGCAAAGTATAATAAAGCAGTAAAAGTAAGTTCATTTTGAAGATGACACCTGTTGGTAGCTTCTAGATAACTAGAAACAATTAGTGTTTTTGCAGAAAAATAGACGATTACGCATTTGTACAGCATTCAGCAACAGTGTTGCAGCACTAAATCATCATCATCATGTGCCATACCGGTTGACGTAGACGATCATGTCCTTCCACAAACTTCTATCTACCCTGCATCATATCAGTCCTGTTCTTGACGGTTTTCCAAACCATGACACCAAGCTATGAAGTATTTTCTAATTTCGTCGTCCGCGATCTCTCTTTCAATGAAATTTGACAACAGATAAAGTGGTTCGGGTATGTGATAAGACATAAGTAATTAAATATAATACACCGAGTTACCAACAAACAATACGAAAACATTAAAATAAGAAGCTAATCAGTCGGAGGTATAACAGCAGAGATGCCAATAGAAGACAAATAAACCACAAACTATATCTCCCCTCGACGCCGAAAGGCAAACGAGGAAGGAAAGAAAGAAAGGCAAAAGAGGAAGGAAAGAAAGAAAGGCAAACGAGGAAGGAAAGAAAGAAAGGCAAACGATAAAGGAAAGAAAGAAAGGCAAACGAGAAAGGAAAGACAGAAAGGCAAACGAGAAAGGAAAGAAAGAAAAGCAAGCGAGGGAGGAAAGAAAGAAAGGCAAGCGAGGGAGGAAAGAAAGAAATGCAAACTAGAAAGGAAAGAATGAAAGGCAAACGAGGAAGAAAAGAAAGCAAGGCAAACGAGGAAGAAAAGAAAGCAAGGCAAACGAGAAAGAAAAGAAAGAAAAGCAAGCGAGGGAGGAAAGAAAGAAAGGCAAACAAGAAAGGAAAGAAATAAAAGCAAGCGAGGGAGGAAAGAAAGAAAGGAAAACAAGAAAGGAAAGAAAGAAAAGCAAGCGAGGGAAGAAACAAAAGAAAGGTGAACGAGAAAGGAAAGAAAGAAAGGCAAACGAGAAAGGAAAGAAAGAAAGGCAAGCGAGGGAGGAAAGAAAGAAAGGCAAACAAGAAAGGAAAGAAAGAAAAGTAAGCGAGGGAGGAAAGAAAGAAAGGCAAACGAGAAAAAAAAGAAAGAATGGCAAACGAGAAAGGAAAGAAAGAAAGCAAGCGAGGGAGGAAAGAAAGAAAGGCAAACGGGAAAGGAAAGAAAGAAAGCCAAACGAGGAAGGAAAGAAAGAAAGGCAAACGAGGAAGGAAAGAAAGAAAGGCAAACGAGAAAGGAAAGAAAGAAAGGCAAACGAGGAAGGAAAGAAAGGCAAACGAGAAAGGAAAGAAAGAAAGGCAAACGAGAAAGGAGAGAAAGAAAGGCAAACGAGGAAGAAAAGAAAGAAAGGCAAACGAGAAAGGAAAGAAAGGCAAACAAGAAAGGAAAGAAAGAAAAGCAAGCGAGGGAGGAAAGAAAGAAAGGCAAACGAGAAAGGAAAGAAAGAAAGGCAAACGAGAAAGGAAAGAAAGGCAAACAAGAAAGGAAAGAAAGAAAAGCAAGCGAGGGAAGAAAGAAAGAAAGGCAAACGAGAAAGGAGAGAAAGAAAGGCAAACGAGAAAGGAAAGAAAGAAAAGCAAGCGAAGGAGGAAAGAAAGAAAGGCAAACGAGAAAGGAAAGAAAGAAAAGCAAACGAGAAAGGAAAGAAAGAAAGGCAAACGAAGAAGAAAAGAAAGAAAGGAAAACGAGAAAGGAAAGAAAGAAAAGCAAGCGAGAAGGAAAGAAAGAAAGGCAAACGAGGAAGGAAAGAAAGAAAGGCAAACGAGAAAGGAAAGAAAGAAAGGCAAACGAGGAAGGAAAGAAAGAAAGGCAAACGAGAAAGGAATGAAAGAAAGGCAAACGAGAAAGGAAAGAAAGAAAGGCAAACGAGAAAGGAAAGACAGAAAGGCCAACGAGAAAGGAAAGAAAGAAATGCAAGCGAGGGAGGAAAGAAAGAAAGGCAAGCGAGGGAGGTAAGAAAGAAAGGCAAACTAGAAAGGAAAGAAAGAAAGGCAAACGAGGAAGAAAAGATAGCAAGGCAAACGAGGAAGAAAAGAAAGCAAGGCAAACGAGAAAGGAAAGAAAGAAAGGCAAGCGAGGGAGGAAAGAAAGAAAGGCAAACTAGAAAGGAAAGAAAGAAAGGCAAACGAGGAAGAAAAGATAGCAAGGCAAACGAGGAAGAAAAGAAAGCAAGGCAAACGAGAAAGGAAAGAAAGAAAAGCAAGCGAGGGAGGAAAGAAAGAAAGGCAAACAAGAAAGGAAAGAAAGAAAAGAAAGCGAGGGAGGAAAGAAAGAAAGGAAAACAAGAAAGGAAAGAAAGAAAAGCAAGCGAGGGAGGAAAGAAAGAAAGGCAAACGAGAAAAAAAAGAAAGAAAGGCAAACGTGAAAAGAAAGAAAGAAAAGCAAGCGAGGGAAGAAAGAAAGAAAGGTAAACGAGAAAGGAAAGAAAGAAAGGCAAACGAGAAAGGAAAGAAAGAAAGGCAAGCGAGGGAGGAAAGAAAGAAAGGCAAACAAGAAAGGAAAGAAAGAAAAGTAAGCGAGGGAGGAAAGAAAGAAAGGCAAACGAGAAAAAAAGAAAGAATGGCAAACGAGAAAGTAAAGAAAGAAAAGAAAGCGAGGGAGGAAAGAAAGAAAGGCAAACGGGAAAGGAAAGAAAGAAAGGCAAACGAGAAAGGAAAGAAAGAAAGGCAAGCGAGGGAGGAAAGAAAGAAAGGCAAACGAGAAAGTAAAGAAAGAAAGCCAAACGAGGAAGGAAAGAAAGAAAGGCAAACGAGGAAGGAAAGAAAGAAAGGCAAACGAGAAAGGAAAGAAAGAAAGGCAAACGAGAAAGGAAAGAAAGAAAGGCAAACGAGGAAGAAAAGAAAGAAAGGCAAACGAGAAAGGAAAGAAAGGCAAACAAGAAAGGAAAGAAAGAAAAGCAAGCGAGGGAGGAAAGAAAGAAAGGCAAACGAGATAGGAAAGAAAGAAAGGCAAACGAGAAAGGAAAGAAAGAAAGGCAAACGAGGAAGGAAAGAAAGAAAGGCAAACGAGAAAGGAAAGAAAGGCAAACAAGAAAGGAAAGAAAGAAAAGCAAGCGAGGGAAGAAAGAAAGAAAGGCAAACGAGAAAGGAAAGAAAGAAAGGCAAACGAGGAAGAAAAGAAAGAAAGGAAAACGAGAAAGGAAAGAAAGAAAAGCAAGCGAGGGAGGAAAGAAAGAAAGGCAAACGAGACAGGAAAGAAAGAAAGGCAAACGAGAAAGGAAAGAAAGAAAGGCAAACGAGGAAGGAAAGAAAGAAAGGCAAACGAGGAAGAAAGGAAAGTAAGGCAAACGAGAAAAGAAATAAAGAAAAGCAAGCGAGGGAGGAAAGAAAGAAAGGCAAACGAGAAAGGAAAGAAAGAAAGGCAAACGAGAACGGAAAGAAAGAAAAGCAAGCGAGTGAGGAAAGAAAGAAAGGCAAACGAGGGAGGAAAGAAAGAAAGGCAAACGAAGGAGGAAAGAAAGAAAGGCAAACGAGGGAGGAAAGAAAGAAAGGCAAACGAGGGAGGAAAGCAAGAAAGAAAGGCAAGCGAGGGAGGAAAGAAAGAAGAGCAAACGAGAAAGGAAAGAAAGAAAGGCAAACGAGGAAGGTAAGAAAGAAAGGCAAACGAGGGAGGAAAAAAAGAAAGGCAAACGAGGGAGGAAAGAAAGAAAGGCAAACGAGGGAGGAAAGGAAGAAAGGCAAACGAGAAAGGAAAGAAAGAAAGGCAAACGAGAAAGGAAAGAAAGAAAGGCAAACGAGAAAGGAAAGAAAGAAAAGCAAGCGAGGGAGGAAAGAAAGAAAGGCAAACGAGAAAGGAAAGATAGAAAGGCAAACGAGAAAGGAAAGAAATAAAGGCAAACGAGGAAGAAAAGAAAGAAAGGCAAACGAGAAAGGAAAGAAAGAAAAGCAAGCGAGGGAGGAAAGAAAGAAAGGCAAACGAGAAAGGAAAGAAAGAAAGGCAATCGAGAAAGGAAAGAAAGAAAGGCAAGCGAGGGAGGAAAGAAAGAAAGGCAAACGAGAAAGGAAAGAAAGAAAGGCAAACGAGGAAGGAAAGAAAGAAAGGCAAACGAGGAATGAAAGAAAGAAAGGCAAACGAGAAAGGAAAGAAAGAAAGGCAAGCGAGGGAGGAAAGAAAGAAAGGCAAACGGGAAAGGAAAGAAAGAAAGGCAAACGAGGAAGGAAAGAAAGAAAGGCAAACGAGGAAGGAAAGAAAGAAAGGGAAACGAGGAAGGAAAGAAAGAAAGGCATACGAGAAAGGAAAGAAAGAAAGGCAAGCGAGAAAGGAAAGAAAGAAAGGCAAACGAGGAAGGAAAGAAAGAAAGGCAAACGAGGGAGGAAAGAAAGAAAGGCAAACGAGGAAGGGAAGAAAGAAAGGCAAACGAGGAAGGAAAGGAAGAAAGGCAAACGAGAAAGGAAAGAAAGAAAGGCAAACGAGAAAGGAAAGAAAGAAAGGCAAACGAGGAAGGAAAGAAAGAAAGGCAAACGAGGGAGGAAAGAAAGAAAGGCAAGCGAGAGAGGAAAGAAAGAATGGCAAACGAGAAAGGAAAGAAAGAAATGCAAACGAGAAAGGAAAGAAAGAAAGGCAAACGAGGAAGGAAAGAAAGAAAGCAAGCGAGGGAGGAAAGAAAGAAAGGCAAGCGAGGGAGGAAAGAAAGAAAGGCAAACTAGAAAGGAAAGAAAGAAAGGCAAACGTGGAAGAAAAGATAGCAAGGCAAACGAGGAAGAAAAGAAAGCAAGGCAAACGAGAAAGGAAAGAAAGAAAAGCAAGCGAGGGAGGAAAGAAAGAAAGGCAAACAAGAAAGGAAAGAAAGAAAAGAAAGCGAGGGAGGAAAGAAAGAAAGGAAAACAAGAAAGGAAAGAAAGAAAAGCAAGCGAGGGAGGAAAGAAAGAAAGGCAAACGAGAAAAAAAAGAAAGAAAGGCAAACGTGAAAAGAAAGAAAGAAAAGCAAGCGAGGGAAGAAAGAAAGAAAGGTAAACGAGAAAGGAAAGAAAGAAAGGCAAACGAGAAAGGAAAGAAAGAAAGGCAAGCGAGGGAGGAAAGAAAGAAAGGCAAACGAGAAAAAAAAGAAAGAATGGCAAACGAGAAAGTAAAGAAAGAAAAGAAAGCGAGGGAGGAAAGAAAGAAAGGCAAACGGGAAAGGAAAGAAAGAAAGGCAAACGAGAAAGGAAAGAAAGAAAGGCAAGCGAGGGAGGAAAGAAAGAAAGGCAAACGAGAAAGTAAAGAAAGAAAGCTAAACGAGGAAGGGAAGAAAGAAAGGCAAACGAGGAAGGAAAGAAAGAAAGGCAAACGAGAAAGGAAAGAAAGAAAGGCAAACGAGAAAGGAAAGAAAGAAAGGCAAACGAGGAAGAAAAGAAAGAAAGGCAAACGAGAAAGGAAAGAAAGGCAAACAAGAAAGGAAAGAAAGAAAAGCAAGCGAGGGAGGAAAGAAAGAAAGGCAAACGAGATAGGAAAGAAAGAAAGGCAAACGAGAAAGGAAAGAAAGAAAGGCAAACGAGAAGGAAAGAAAGAAAGGCAAACGAGAAAGGAAAGAAAGGCAAACAAGAAAGGAAAGAAAGAAAAGCAAGCGAGGGAAGAAAGAAAGAAAGGCAAACGAGAAAGGAGAGAAGGAAAGGCAAACGAGAAAGGAAAGAAAGAAAAGCAAGCGAAGGAGGAAAGAAAGAAAGGCAAACGAGAAAGGAAAGAAAGAAAGGCAAACGAGAAAGGAAAGAAAGAAAGGCAAACGAGGAAGAAAAGAAAGAAAGAAAACGAGGAAGGAAAGAAAGAAAAGCAAGCGAGGGAGGAAAGAAAGAAAGGCAAACGAGATAGGAAAGAAAGAAAGGCAAACGAGAAAGGAAAGAAAGAAAGGCAAACGAGGAAGGAAAGAAAGAAAGGCAAACGAGGAAGAAAGGAAAGTAAGGCAAACGAGAAAAGAAAGAAAGAAAAGCAAGCGAGGGAGGAAAGAAAGAAAGGCAAACGAGAAAGGAAAGAAAGAAAGGCAAACGAGAACGGAAAGAAAAAAAGCAAGCGAGTGAGGAAAGAAAGAAAGGCAAACGAGGGAGGAAAGAAAGAAAGGCAAACGAAGGAGGAAAGAAAGAAAGGCAAACGAGGGAGGAAAGAAAGAAAGGCAAACGAGGGAGGAAAGCAAGAAAGAAAGGCAAGCGAGGGAGGAAAGAAAGAAGAGCAAACGAGAAAGGAAAGAAAGAAAGGCAAACGAGGAAGGTAAGAAAGAAAGGCAAACGAGGGAGGAAAAAAAGAAAGGCAAACGAGGGAGGAAAGAAAGAAAGGCAAACGAGGGAGGAAAGGAAGAAAGGCAAACGAGAAAGGAAAGAAAGAAAGGCAAACGAGAAAGGAAAGAAAGAAAGGCAAACGAGAAAGGAAAGAAAGAAAAGCAAGCGAGGGAGGAAAGAAAGAAAGGCAAACGAGAAAGGAAAGATAGAAAGGCAAACGAGAAAGGAAAGAAATAAAGGCAAACGAGGAAGAAAAGAAAGAAAGGCAAACGAGAAAGGAAAGAAAGAAAAGCAAGCGAGGGAGGAAAGAAAGAAAGGCAAACGAGAAAGGAAAGAAAGAAAGGCAATCGAGAAAGGAAAGAAAGAAAGGCAAGCGAGGGAGGAAAGAAAGAAAGGCAAACGAGAAAGGAAAGAAAGAAAGGCAAACGAGGAAGGAAAGAAAGAAAGGCAAACGAGGAATGAAAGAAAGAAAGGCAAACGAGAAAGGAAAGAAAGAAAGGCAAGCGAGGGAGGAAAGAAAGAAAGGCAAACGGGAAAGGAAAGAAAGAAAGGCAAACGAGGAAGGAAAGAAAGAAAGGCAAACGAGGAAGGAAAGAAAGAAAGGAAACGAGGAAGGAAAGAAAGAAAGGCAAACGAGGAAGGAAAGAAAGAAAGGCAAACGAGAAAGGAAAGAAAGAAAGGCAAACGAGGAAGGAAAGAAAGAAAGGCAAACGAGGGAGGAAAGAAAGAAAGGCAAACGAGGAAGGGAAGAAAGAAAGGCAAACGAGGAAGGAAAGGAAGAAAGGCAAACGAGAAAGGAAAGAAAGAAAGGCAAACGAGAAAGGAAAGAAAGAAAGGCAAACGAGGAAGGAAAGAAAGAAAGGCAAACGAGAAAGGAAAGAAAGAAAGGCAAACGAGGAAGGAAAGAAAGAAAGGTAAACGAGAAAGGAATGAAAGAAAGGCAAAGCGGGAAAGGAAAGAAAGAAAGGCAAACGAGAAAGGAGAGAAAGAAAGGCAAACGAGAAAGGAAAGAAAGAAAAGCAAGCGAGGAGGAAAGAAAGAAAGGCAAACGAGAAAGGAAAGAAAGAAAAGCAAACGAGAAAGGAAAGAAAGAAAGGCAACGAGGAAGAAAAGAAAGAAAGGAAAACGAGAAAGGAAAGAAAGAAAAGCAAGCGAGAAAGAAAGAAAGAAAGGCAAAGGAGGAAGGAAAGAAAGAAAGGCAAACGAGGAAGAAAAGAAAGCAAGGCAAACGAGGAAGAAAAGAAAGCAAGGCAAACGAGAAAGGAAAGAAAGAAAAGCAAGAGAGGGAGGAAAGAAAGAAAGGCAAACAAGAAAGGAAAGAAAGAAAAGAAAGCGAGGGAGGAAAGAAAGAAAGGAAAACAAGAAAGGAAAGAAAGAAAAGCAAGAGAGGGAGGAAAGAAAGAAAGGCAAACGAGAAAAAAAAGAAAGAACGGCAAACGTGAAAGAAAGAAAGAAAAGCAAGCGAGGGAAGAAAGAAAGAAAGGTAAACGAGAAAGGAAAGAAAGAAAGGCAAACGAGAAAGGAAAGAAAGAAAGGCAAGCGAGGGAGGAAAGAAAGAAAGGCAAACAAGAAAGGAAAGAAAGAAAGTAAGCGAGGGAGGAAAGAAAGAAAGGCAAACGAGAAAAAAAGAAAGAATGGCAAACGAGAAAGTAAAGAAAGAAAAGCAAGCGAGGGAGGAAAGAAAGAAAGGCAAACGGGAAAGGAAAGAAAGAAAGGCAAACGAGAAAGGAAAGAAAGAAAGGCAAGCGAGGGAGGAAAGAAAGAAAGGCAAACGAGAAAGGAAAGAAAAGAAAGCCAAACGAGGAAGGAAAGAAAGAAAGGCAAACGAGGAAGGAAAGAAAGAAAGGCAAACGAGAAAGGAAAGAAAGAATGGCAAACGAGGAAGAAAAGAAAGGCAAACGAGAAAGGAAAGAAAGAAAGGCAAACGAGAAAGGAAAGAAAGAAAGGCAAACGAGAAAGAAAGAAAGAAAGGCAAACGAGAAAGGAAGAAAGGCAAACAAGAAAGGAAAGAAAGAAAAGCAAGCGAGGGAGGAAAGAAAGAAAGGCAAACGAGATAGGAAAGAAAGAAAGGCAAACGAGAAAGGAAAGAAAGAAAGGCAAACGAGGAAGGAAAGAAAGAAAGGCAAACGAGAAAGGAAAGAAAGGCAAACAAGAAAGGAAAGAAAAAAAGCAAGCGAGGGAAGAAAGAAAGAAAGGCAAACGAGAAAGGAGAGAAAGAAAGGCAAACGAGAAAGGAAAGAAAGAAAAGCAAGCGAAGGAGGAAAGAAAGAAGGCAAACGAGAAAGGAAAGAAAGAAAGGCAAACGAGAAAGGAAAGAAAGAAAGGCAAACGAGGAAGAAAAGAAAGAAAGGAAAACGAGAAAGGAAAGAAAGAAAGCAAGCGAGGGAGGAAAGAAAGAAAGGCAAACGAGATAGGAAAGAAAGAAAGGCAAACGAGAAAGGAAAGAAAGAAAGGCAAACGAGGAAGGAAAGAAAGAAAGGCAAACGAGGAAGAAAGGAAAGTAAGGCAAACGAGAAAAGAAAGAAAGAAAGGCAAACGAAGGAGGAAAGAAAGAAAGGCAAACGAGGGAGGAAAGAAAGAAAGGCAAACGAGGGAGGAAAGCAAGAAAGAAAGGCAAGCGAGGGAGGAAAGAAAGAAGAGCAAACGAGAAAGGAAAGAAAGAAAGGCAAACGAGGAAGGAAAGAAAGAAAGGCAAACGAGGGAGGAAAAAAAGAAAGGCAAACGAGGGAGGAAAGAAAGAAAGGCAAACGAGGGAGGAATGGAAGAAAGGCAAACGAGAAAGGAAAGAAAGAAAGGCAAACGAGAAAGGAAAGAAAGAAGGCAAGCGAGGGAGGAAAGAATGAAAGGCAAACGAGAAAGGAAAGATAGAAAGGCAAACGAGAAAGGAAAGAAAGAAAGGCAAACGAGGAAGAAAAGAAAGAAAGGCAAACGAGAAAGGAAAGAAAGAAAAGCAAGCGAGGGAAGAAAGAAAGAAAGGCAAACGAGAAAGGAAAGAAAGAAAGGCAATCGAGAAAGGAAAGAAAGAAAGGCAAGCGAGGGAGGAAAGAAAGAAAGGCAAACGAGAAAGGAAAGAAAGAAAGGCAAACGAGGAAGGAAAGAAAGAAAGGGAAACGAGGAAGGAAAGAAAGAAAGGCATACGAGGAAGGAAAGAAAGAAGGCAAACGAGAAAGGAAAGAAAGAAAGGCAAACGAGGAAGGAAAGAAAGAAAGGCAAACGAGAAAGGAAAGAAAGAAAAGCAAGCGAGGGAGGAAAGAAAGAAAGGCAAACGAGTTAGGAAAGAAAGAAAGGCAAACGAGCAAGAAAAGAAAGAAAGGCAAACGAGAAAGGAAAGAAAGAAAGGCAAACGAGGAAGGGAATAAAGAAAGGTAAACGAGAAGGAAAGAAAGAAAGGCAAGCGAGGGAGGAAAGAAAGAAAGGCAAACTAGAAAGGAAAGAAAGAAAGGCAAACGAGAAAGGAAAGAAAGAAAGGCAAACGAGAAAGGAAAGACAGAAATGCAAACGAGAAAGGAAAGAAGAAAAGCAAGCGAGGAGATAAGAAAGAAAGGCAAGCGAGGGAGGAAAGAAAGAAAGGCAAACTAGAAAGGAAAGAAAGAAAGGCAAACGAGGAAGAAAAGAAAGCAAGGCAAACGAGGAAGAAAAGAAAGCAAGGCAAACGAGAAAGGAAAGAAAAAAAAGCAAGCGAGGGAGGAAAGAAAGAAAGGCAAACGAGAAAGGAAAGAAAGAAAGGCAAACGAGGAAGAAAAGAAAGAAGGCAAACAAGAAAGGAAAGAAAGAAAGCAAGCGAGAGAGGAAAGAAAGAAAGGCAAACGAGAAAAAAAAAGAAAGAAAGGCAAACGAGAAAGGAAAGAAAGAAAAGCAAGCGAGGAGGAAAGAAAGAAAGGTAAACGAGAAAGGAAAGAAAAAAGGCAAACGAGAAAGGAAAGAAAGAAAGGCAAGCGAGGGAGGAAAGAAAGAAAGGCAAACGAGAAAGGAAAGAAAGAAAAGCAAGCGAGGGAGGAAAGAAAGAAAGGCAAACGAGATAGGAAAGAAAGAAAGGCAAACGAGAAAGGAAAGAAAGAAAGGCAAACGAGGAAGGAAAGAAAGAAAGGCAAACGAGGAAGAAAGGAAAGTAAGGCAAACGAGAAAAGAAAGAAAGAAAAGCAAGCGAGGGAGGAAAGAAAGAAAGGCAAACGAGAAAGGAAAGAAAGAAAGGCAAACGAGAAAGGAAAGAAAGAAAAGCAAGCGAGGGAGGAAAGAAAGAAAGGCAAACGAGGGAGGAAAGAAAGAAAGGCAAACGAAGGAGGAAAGAAAGAAAGGCAAGCGAGGGAGGAAAGAAAGAAAGGCAAACGAGGGAGGAAAGCAAGAAAGAAAGGCAAGCGAGGGAGGAAAGAAAGAAGAGCAAACGAGGGAGGAAAGAAAGAAAGGCAAACGAGGAAGGGAAGAAAGAAAGGCAAACGAGGAAGGAAAGGAAGAAAGGCAAACGAGAAAGGAAAGAAAGAAAGGCAAACGAGAAAGGAAAGAAAGAAAGGCAAACGAGGAAGGAAAGAAAGAAAGGCAAACGAGGGAGGAAGAAAGAAAGGCAAGCGAGAGAGGAAAGAAAGAAAGGCAAACGAGAAAGGAAAGAAAGAAAGGCAAACGAGAAAGGAAAGAAAGAAAGGCAAACGAGGAAGGAAAGAAAGAAAGGCAAACGAGGGAGGAAAGAAAGAAAGGCAAACGAGAAAGGAAAGAAAGAAAAGCAAGCGAGGGAGGAAAGAAAGAAAGGCAAACGAGTTAGGAAAGAAAGAAAGGCAAACGAGCAAGAAAAGAAAGAAAGGCAAACGAGAAAGGAAAGAAAGAAAGGCAAACGAGGAAGGAAAGAAAGAAAGGCAAACGAGAAAGGAAAGACAGAAATGCAAACGAGAAAGGAAAGAATGAAAAGCTAGCGAGGGAGGAAAGAAAGAAAGGCAAGCGAGGGAGGAAAGAAAGAAAGGCAAACTAGAAAGGAAAGAAAGAAAGGCAAACGAGGAAGAAAAGAAAGCAAGGCAAACGAGGAAGAAAAGAAAGCAAGGCAAACGAGAAAGGAAAGAAAGAAAGAAAAGCAAGCGAGGGAGGAAAGAAAGAAAGGCAAACGAGTTAGGAAAGAAAGAAAGGCAAACGAGCAAGAAAAGAAAGAAAGGCAAACGAGAAAGGAAAGAAAGAAAGGCAAACGAGGAAGGAAAGAAAGAAAGGTAAACGAGAAAGGAATGAAAGAAAGGCAAACGAGAAAGGAAAGAAAGAAAGGCAAACGAGAAAGGAAAGACAGAAATGCAAACGAGAAAGGAAGAAGGAAAAGCAAGCGAGGGAGATAAGAAAGAAAGGCAAGCGAGGGAGGAAAGAAAGAAAGGCAAACTAGAAAGAAAAGAAAGAAAGGCAAACGAGGAAGAAAAGAAAGCAAGGCAAACGAGGAAGAAAAGAAAGCAAGGCAAACGAGAAAGGAAAGAAAGAAAAGCAAGCGAGGGAGGAAAGAAAGAAAGGCAAACGAGAAAGGAAAGAAAGAAAGGCAAACGAGGAAGGAAAGAAAGAAAGGCAAACGAGGGAGGAAAGAAAGAAAGGCAAACGAGGAAGGAAAGAAAGAAAGGCAAACGAGGGAGGAAAGAAAGAAAGGAAGCGAGAGAGGAAAGAAAGAAAGGCAAACGAGAAAGGAAAGAAAGAAATGCAAACGAGAAAGGAAAGAAAGAAAGGCAAACGAGGAAGGAAAGAAAGAAAAGCAAGCGAGGGAGGAAAGAAAGAAAGGCAAGCGAGGGAGGAAAGAAAGAAAGGCAAACTAGAAAGGAAAGAAAGAAAGGCAAACGAGGAAGAAAAGATAGCAAGGCAAACGAGGAAGAAAAGAAAGCAAGGCAAACGAGAAAGGAAAGAAAGAAAAGCAAGCGAGGGAGGAAAGAAAGAAAGGCAAACAAGAAAGGAAAGAAAGAAAAGAAAGCGAGGGAGGAAAGAAAGAAAGGAAAACAAGAAAGGAAAGAAAGAAAAGCAAGCGAGGGAGGAAAGAAAGAAAGGCAAACGAGAAAAAAAAGAAAGAAAGGCAAACGTGAAAAGAAAGAAAGAAAAGCAAGCGAGGGAAGAAAGAAAGAAAGGTAAACGAGAAAGGAAAGAAAGAAAGGCAAACGAGAAAGGAAAGAAAGAAAGGCAAGCGAGGGAGGAAAGAAAGAAAGGCAAACGAGAAAAAAAAGAAAGAATGGCAAACGAGAAAGTAAAGAAAGAAAAGAAGCGAGGGAGGAAAGAAAGAAAGGCAAACGGGAAAGGAAAGAAAGAAAGGCAAACGAGAAAGGAAAGAAAGAAAGGCAAGCGAGGGAGGAAAGAAAGAAAGGCAAACGAGAAAGTAAAGAAAGAAAGCTAAACGAGGAGGGAAGAAAGAAAGGCAAACGAGGAAGGAAAGAAAGAAAGGCAAACGAGAAAGGAAAGAAAGAAAGGCAAACGAGAAAGGAAAGAAAGAAAGGCAAACGAGGAAGAAAAGAAAGAAAGGCAAACGAGAAAGGAAAGAAAGGCAAACAAGAAAGGAAAGAAAGAAAAGCAAGCGAGGGAGGAAAGAAAGAAAGGCAAACGAGATAGGAAAGAAAGAAAGGCAAACGAGAAAGGAAAGAAAGAAAGGCAAACGAGGAAGGAAAGAAAGAAAGGCAAACGAGAAAGGAAAGAAAGGCAAACAAGAAAGGAAAGAAAGAAAAGCAAGCGAGGGAAGAAAGAAAGAAAGGCAAACGAGAAAGGAGAGAAGGAAAGGCAAACGAGAAGGAAAGAAAGAAAAGCAAGCGAAGGAGGAAAGAAAGAAAGGCAAACGAGAAAGGAAAGAAAGAAAGGCAAACGAGAAAGGAAAGAAAGAAAGGCAAACGAGGAGAAAAGAAAGAAAGGAAAACGAGGAAGGAAAGAAAGAAAAGCAAGCGAGGGAGGAAAGAAAGAAAGGCAAACGAGATAGGAAAGAAAGAAAGGCAAACGAGAAATAAAAGAAAGAAAGGCAAACGAGGAAGGAAAGAAAGAAAGGCAAACGAGGAAGAAAGAAAGTAAGGCAAACGAGAAAAGAAAGAAAGAAAAGCAAGCGAGGGAGGAAAGAAAGAAAGGCAAACGAGAAAGGAAAGAAAGAAAGGCAATCGAGAAGGAAAGAAAGAAAGGCAAGCGAGGGAGGAAAGAAAGAAAGGCAAACGAGAAAGGAAAGAAAGAAAGGCAAACGAGGAAGGAAAGAAAGAAAGGCAAACGAGGAAGGTAAGAAAGAAAGGCAAACGAGGGAGGAAAAAAAGAAAGGCAAACGAGGGAGGAAAGAAAGAAAGGCAAACGAGGGAGGAAAGGAAGAAAGGCAAACGAGAAAGGAAAGAAAGAAAGGCAAACGAGAAAGGAAAGAAAGAAAGGCAAACGAGAAAGGAAAGAAAGAAAAGCAAGCGAGGGAGGAAAGAAAGAAAGGCAAACGAGAAAGGAAAGATAGAAAGGCAAACGAGAAAGGAAAGAAATAAAGGCAAACGAGGAAGAAAAGAAAGAAAGGCAAACGAGAAAGGAAAGAAAGAAAAGCAAGCGAGGGAGGAAAGAAAGAAAGGCAAACGAGAAAGGAAAGAAAGAAAGGCAATCGAGAAAGGAAAGAAAGAAAGGCAAGCGAGGGAGGAAAGAAAGAAAGGCAAACGAGAAAGGAAAGAAAGAAAGGCAAACGAGGAAGGAAAGAAAGAAAGGCAAACGAGGAATGAAAGAAAGAAAGGCAAACGAGAAAGGAAAGAAAGAAAGGCAAGCGAGGGAGGAAAGAAAGAAAGGCAAACGGAAAGGAAAGAAAGAAAGGCAAACGAGGAAGGAAAGAAAGAAAGGCAAACGAGGAAGGAAAGAAAGAAAGGGAAACGAGGAAGGAAAGAAAGAAAGGCATACGAGGAAGGAAAGAAAGAAAGGCAAACGAGAAAGGAAAGAAAGAAAGGCAAACGAGGAAGGAAAGAAAGAAAGGCAAACGAGGAAGGAAAGAAAGAAAGGCAAACGAGGAAGGGAAGAAAGAAAGGCAAACGAGGAAGGAAAGGAAGAAAGGCAAACAAGAAAGGAAAGAAAGAAAGGCAAACGAGAAAGGAAAGAAAGAAAGGCAAACGAGGAAGGAAAGAAAGAAAGGCAAACGAGGGAGGAAAGAAAGAAAGGCAAGCGAGAGAGGAAAGAAAGAAAGGCAAACGAGAAAGGAAAGAAAGAAATGCAAATGAGAAAGGAAAGAAAGAAAGGCAAACGAGGAAGGATAGAAAGGAAGGCAAACGAGGGAGGAAAGAAAGAAAGGCAAACGAGGGAGGAAAGAAAGAAAGGCAAACGAGAAAGGAAAGAAAGAAAGGCAAACGAGGAAGAAAAGAAAGAAAGGCAAACGAGAAAGGAAAGAAAGAAAAGCAAGAGAGGGAGGAAAGAAAGAAAGGCAAACAAGAAAGGAAAGAAAGAAAAGAAAGCGAGGGAGGAAAGAAAGAAAGGAAAACAAGAAAGGAAAGAAAGAAAAGCAAGAGAGGGAGGAAAGAAAGAAAGGCAAACGAGAAAAAAAGAAAGAACGGCAAACGTGAAAAGAAAGAAAGAAAAGCAAGCGAGGGAAGAAAGAAAGAAAGGTAAACGAGAAAGGAAAGAAAGAAAGGCAAACGAGAAAGGAAAGTAAGAAAAGTAAGCGAGGGAGGAAAGAAAGAAAGGCAAACGAGAAAAAAAAGAAAGAATGGCAAACGAGAAAGTAAAGAAAGAAAAGCAAGCGAGGGAGGAAAGAAAGAAAGGCAAACGGGAAAGGAAAGAAAGAAAGGCAAACGAGAAAGGAAAGAAAGAAAGGCAAGCGAGGGAGGAAAGAAAGAAAGGCAAACGAGAAAGGAAAGAAAGAAAGCCAAACGAGGAAGGAAAGAAAGAAAGGCAAACGAGGAAGGAAAGAAAGAAAGGCAAACGAGAAAGGAAAGAAAGAATGGCAAACGAGGAAGAAAAGAAAGGCAAACGAGAAAGGAAAGAAAGAAAGGCAAACGAGAAAGGAAAGAAAGAAAGACAAACGAGAAAGGAAAGAAAGAAAGGCAAACGAGAAAGGAAAGAAAGGCAAACAAGAAAGGAAAGAAAGAAAAGCAAGCGAGGGAGGAAAGAAAGAAAGGCAAACGAGATAGGAAAGAAAGAAAGGCAAACGAGAAAGGAAAGAAAGAAAGGCAAACGAGGAAGGAAAGAAAGAAAGGCAAACGAGAAAGGAAAGAAAGGCAAACAAGAAAGGAAAGAAAGAAAAGCAAGCGAGGAAGAAAGAAAGAAAGGCAAACGAGAAAGGAGAGAAAGAAAGGCAAACGAGAAAGGAAAGAAAGAAAAGCAAGCGAAGGAGGAAAGAAAGAAAGGCAAACGAGAAGGAAAGAAAGAAAGGCAAACGAGAAAGGAAAGAAAGAAAGGCAAACGAGGAAGAAAAGAAAGAAAGGAAAACGAGAAAGGAAAGAAAGAAAAGCAAGCGAGGGAGGAAAGAAAGAAAGGCAAACGAGATAGGAAAGAAAGAAAGGCAAACGAGAAAGGAAAGAAAGAAAGGCAAACGAGGAAGGAAAGAAAGAAAGGCAAACGAGGAAGAAAGGAAAGTAAGGCAAACGAGAAAAGAAAGAAAGAAAGGCAAACGAAGGAGGAAAGAAAGAAAGGCAAACGAGGGAGGAAAGAAAGAAAGGCAAACGAGGGAGGAAAGCAAGAAAGAAAGGCAAGCGAGGGAGGAAAGAAAGAAGAGCAAACGAGAAAGGAAAGAAAGAAAGGCAAACGAGGAAGGAAAGAAAGAAAGGCAAACGAGGGAGGAAAAAAAGAAAGGCAAACGAGGGAGGAAAGAAAGAAAGGCAAACGAGGGAGGAATGGAAGAAAGGCAAACGAGAAAGGAAAGAAAGAAAGGCAAACGAGAAAGGAAAGAAAGAAAGGCAAGCGAGGGAGGAAAGAATGAAAGGCAAACGAGAAAGAAAGATAGAAAGGCAAACGAGAAAGGAAAGAAAGAAAGGCAAACGAGGAAGAAAAGAAAGAAAGGCAAACGAGAAAGGAAAGAAAGAAAAGCAAGCGAGGGAAGAAAGAAAGAAAGGCAAACGAGAAAGGAAAGAAAGAAAGGCAATCGAGAAAGGAAAGAAAGAAAGGCAAGCGAGGGAGGAAAGAAAGAAAGGCAAACGAGAAAGGAAAGAAAGAAAGGCAAACGAGGAAGGAAAGAAAGAAAGGCAAACGAGGAAGGAAAGAAAGAAAGGCAAACGAGAAAGGAAAGAAAGAAAGGCAAGCGAGGGAGGAAAGAAAGAAAGGCAAACGGGAAAGGAAAGAAAGAAAGGCAAACGAGGAAGGAAAGAAAGAAAGGCAAACGAGGAAGGAAAGAAAGAAAGGGAAACGAGGAAGGAAAGAAAGAAAGGCATACGAGGAAGGAAAGAAAGAAAGGCAAACGAGAAAGGAAAGAAAGAAAGGCAAACGAGGAAGGAAAGAAAGAAAGGCAAACGAGAAAGGAAAGAAAGAAAGCAAGCGAGGGAGGAAAGAAAGAAAGGCAAACGAGTTAGGAAAGAAAGAAAGGCAAACGAGCAAGAAAAGAAAGAAAGGCAAACGAGAAAGGAAAGAAAGAAAGGCAAACGAGGAAGGAAATAAAGAAAGGTAAACGAGAAAGGAAAGAAAGAAAGGCAAGCGAGGGAGGAAAGAAAGAAAGGCAAACTAGAAAGGAAAGAAAGAAAGGCAAACGAGGAAGAAAAGAAAGCAAGGCAAACGAGGAAGAAAAGAAAGCAAGGCAAACGAGAAAGGAAAGAAAGAAAGAAAAGCAAGCGAGGGAGGAAAGAAAGAAAGGCAAACGAGTTAGGAAAGAAAGAAAGGCAAACGAGCAAGAAAAGAAAGAAAGGCAAACGAGAAAGGAAAGAAAGGAAGGCAAACGAGGAAGGAAAGAAAGAAAGGTAAACGAGAAAGGAATGAAAGAAAGGCAAACGAGAAAGGAAAGAAAGAAAGGCAAACGAGAAAGGAAAGACAGAAATGCAAACGAGAAAGGAAAGAAAGAAAAGCAAGCGAGGGAGATAAGAAAGAAAGGCAAGCGAGGGAGGAAAGAAAGAAAGGCAAACTAGAAAGGAAAGAAAGAAAGGCAAACGAGGAAGAAAAGAAAGCAAGGCGAACGAGGAAGAAAAGAAAGCAAGGCAAACGAGAAAGGAAAGAAAAAAAGCAAGCGAGGGAGGAAAGAAAGAAAGGCAAACGAGAAAGGAAAGAAAGAAAGGCAAACGAGGAAGAAAAGAAAGAAAGGCAAACAAGAAAGGAAAGAAAGAAAAGCAAGCGAGAGAGGAAAGAAAGAAAGGCAAACGAGAAAAAAAAGAAAGAAAGGCAAACGAGAAAGGAAAGAAAGAAAAGCAAGCGAGGGAGGAAAGAAAGAAAGGTAAACGAGAAAGGAAAGAAAAAAGGCAAACGAGAAAGGAAAGAAAGAAAGGCAAGCGAGGGAGGAAAGAAAGAAAGGCAAACGAGAAAGGAAAGAAAGAAAAGCAAGCGAGGGAGGAAAGAAAGAAAGGCAAACGAGATAGGAAAGAAAGAAAGGCAAACGAGAAAGGAAAGAAAGAAAGGCAAACGAGGAAGGAAAGAAAGAAAGGCAAACGAGGAAGAAAGGAAAGTAAGGCAAACGAGAAAAGAAAGAAAGAAAAGCAAGCGAGGGACGAAAGAAAGAAAGGCAAACGAGAAAGGAAAGAAAGAAAGGCAAACGAGAAAGGAAAGAAAGAAAAGCAAGCGAGGGAGGAAAGAAAGAAAGGCAAACGAGGGAGGAAAGAAAGAAAGGCAAACGAAGGAGGAAAGAAAGAAAGGCAAGCGAGGGAGGAAAGAAAGAAAGGCAAACGAGGGAGGAAAGCAAGAAAGAAAGGCAAGCGAGGGAGGAAAGAAAGAAGAGCAAACGAGGGAGGAAAGAAAGAAAGGCAAACGAGGAAGGGAAGAAAGAAAGGCAAACGAGGAAGGAAAGGAAGAAAGGCAAACGAGAAAGGAAAGAAAGAAAGGCAAACGAGAAAGGAAAGAAAGAAAGGCAAACGAGGAATGAAAGAAAGAAAGGCAAACGAGGGAGGAAAGAAAGAAAGGCAAGCGAGAGAGGAAAGAAAGAAAGGCAAACGAGAAAGGAAAGAAAGAAAGGCAAACGAGAAAGGAAAGAAAGAAAGGCAAACGAGGAAGGAAAGAAAGAAAGGCAAACGAGGGAGGAAAGAAAGAAAGGCAAACGAGAAAGGAAAGAAAGAAAAGCAAGCGAGGGAGGAAAGAAAGAAAGGCAAACGAGTTAGGAAAGAAAGAAAGGCAAACGAGCAAGAAAAGAAAGAAAGGCAAACGAGAAAGGAAAGAAAGAAAGGCAAACGAGGAAGGAAATAAAGAAAGGTAAACGAGAAAGGAATGAAAGAAAGGCAAACGAGAAAGGAAAGAAAGAAAGGCAAACGAGAAAGGAAAGACAGAAATGCAAACGAGAAAGGAAAGAATGAAATGCTAGCGAGGGAGGAAAGAAAGAAAGGCAAGCGAGGGAGGAAAGAAAGAAAGGCAAACTAGAAAGAAAAGAAAGAAAGGCAAACGAGGAAGAAAAGAAAGCAAGGCAAACGAGGAAGAAAAGAAAGCAAGGCAAACGAGAAAGGAAAGAAAGAAAGAAAAGCAAGCGAGGGAGGAAAGAAAGAAAGGCAAACGAGTTAGGAAAGAAAGAAAGGCAAACGAGCAAGAAAAGAAAGAAAGGCAAACGAGAAAGGAAAGAAAGAAAGGCAAACGAGGAAGGAAAGAAAGAAAGGTAAACGAGAAAGGAATGAAAGAAAGGCAAACGAGAAAGGAAAGAAAGAAAGGCAAACGAGAAAGGAAAGACAGAAATGCAAACGAGAAAGGAAAGAAGGAAAAGCAAGCGAGGGAGATAAGAAAGAAAGGCAAGCGAGGGAGGAAAGAAAGAAAGGCAAACTAGAAAGAAAAGAAAGAAAGGCAAACGAGGAAGAAAAGAAAGCAAGGCAAACGAGGAAGAAAAGAAAGCAAGGCAAACGAGAAAGGAAAGAAAGAAAAGCAAGCGAGGGAGGAAAGAAAGAAAGGCAAACGAGAAAGGAAAGAAAGAAAGGCAAACGAGGAAGGAAAGAAAGAAAGGCAAACGAGGGAGGAAAGAAAGAAAGGCAAGCGAGAGAGGAAAGAAAGAAAGGCAAACGAGAAAGGAAAGAAAGAAAGGCAAACGAGAAAGGAAAGAAAGAAAGGCAAACGAGGAAGGAAAGAAAGAAAGGCAAACGAGGGAGGAAAGAAAGAAAGGCAAACGAGGGAGGAAAGAAAGAAAGGCAAGCGAGGGTGGAAAGAAAGAAAGGCAAACAAGAAAGGAAAGAAAGAAAAGCAAGCGAGGGAGGAAAGAAAGAAAGGCAAACGAGAAAAAAAAGAAAGAAAGGCAAACGAGAAAGGAAAGAAAGAAAAGCAAGCGAGGGAGGAAAGAAAGAAAGGCAAACGAGAAAAAAAAAGAAAGAAAGGCAAACGAGAAAGGAAAGAAAGAAAAGCAAGCGAGGGAGGAAAGAAAGAAAGGCAAACGAGAAAGGAAAGAAAGAAAGCCAAACGAGGAAGGAAAGAAAGAAAGGCAAACGAGGAAGGAAAGAAAGAAAGGCAAATGAGAAAGGAAAGAAAGAAAGGAAAACGAGAAAGGAAAGAAAGAAAAGCAAGCGAGGGAGGAAAGAAAGAAAGGCAAACGAGAAAGGAAAAAAGAAAGGCAAACGAGAAAAAAAGAAAGAAAAGAAAGCGAGGGAGGAAAGAAAGAAAGGAAAACAAGAAAGGAAAGAAAGAAAAGCAAGCGAGGGAGGAAAGAAAGAAAGGCAAAAGAGAAAGGAAAGAAAGAAAGGCAAGCGAGGGTGGAAAGAAAGAAAGGCAAACAAGAAAGGAAAGAAAGAAAAGCAAGCGAGGGAGGAAAGAAAGGCAAACGAGAAAAAAAAAGAAAGAAAGGCAAACGAGAAAGGAAAGAAAGAAAAGCAAGCGAGGGAGGAAAGAAAGAAAGGCAAACGGGAAAGGAAAGAAAGAAAGGCAAACGAGGGAGGAAAGAAAGAAAGGCAAACGAAGGAGGAAAGAAAGAAAGGCAAACGAGGGAGGAAAGAAAGAAAGGCAAACGAGGGAGGAAAGCAAGAAAGAAAGGCAAGCGAGGGAGGAAAGAAAGAAGAGCAAACGAGAAAGGAAAGAAAGAAAGGCAAACGAGGAAGGTAAGAAAGAAAGGCAAACGAGGGAGGAAAAAAAGAAAGGCAAACGAGGGAGGAAAGAAAGAAAGGCAAACGAGGGAGGAAAGGAAGAAAGGCAAACGAGAAAGGAAAGAAAGAAAGGCAAACGAGAAAGGAAAGAAAGAAAGGCAAACGAGAAAGGAAAGAAAGAAAAGCAAGCGAGGGAGGAAAGAAAGAAAGGCAAACGAGAAAGGAAAGATAGAAAGGCAAACGAGAAAGGAAAGAAATAAAGGCAAACGAGGAAGAAAAGAAAGAAAGGCAAACGAGAAAGGAAAGAAAGAAAAGCAAGCGAGGGAGGAAAGAAAGAAAGGCAAACGAGAAAGGAAAGAAAGAAAGGCAATCGAGAAAGGAAAGAAAGAAAGGCAAGCGAGGGAGGAAAGAAAGAAAGGCAAACGAGAAAGGAAAGAAAGAAAGGCAAACGAGGAAGGAAAGAAAGAAAGGCAAACGAGGAATGAAAGAAAGAAAGGCAAACGAGAAAGGAAAGAAAGAAAGGCAAGCGAGGGAGGAAAGAAAGAAAGGCAAACGGGAAAGGAAAGAAAGAAAGGCAAACGAGGAAGGAAAGAAAGAAAGGCAAACGAGGAAGGAAAGAAAGAAAGGGAAACGAGGAAGGAAAGAAAGAAAGGCATACGAGGAAGGAAAGAAAGAAAGGCAAACGAGAAAGGAAAGAAAGAAAGGCAAACGAGGAAGGAAAGAAAGAAAGGCAAACGAGGGAGGAAAGAAAGAAAGGCAAACGAGGAAGGGAAGAAAGAAAGGCAAACGAGGAAGGAAAGGAAGAAAGGCAAACGAGAAAGGAAAGAAAGAAAGGCAAACGAGAAAGGAAAGAAAGAAAGGCAAACGAGGAAGGAAAGAAAGAAAGGCAAACGAGGGAGGAAAGAAAGAAAGGCAAGCGAGAGAGGAAAGAAAGAAAGGCAAACGAGAAAGGAAAGAAAGAAATGCAAATGAGAAAGGAAAGAAAGAAAGGCAAACGAGGAAGGATAGAAAGGAAGGCAAACGAGGGAGGAAAGAAAGAAAGGCAAACGAGGGAGGAAAGAAAGAAAGGCAAACGAGAAAGGAAAGAAAGAAAGGCAAACGAGGAAGAAAAGAAAGAAAGGCAAACGAGAAAGGAAAGAAAGAAAAGCAAGCGAGGGAGGAAAGAAAGGCAAACGAGTTAGGAAAGAAAGAAAGGCAAACGAGCAAGAAAAGAAAGAAAGGCAAACGAGAAAGGAAAGAAAGAAAGGCAAACGAGGAAGGAAAGAAAGAAAGGCAAACGAGAAAGTAAAGAAAGAAAGCTAAACGAGGAAGGGAAGAAAGAAAGGCAAACGAGGAAGGAAAGAAAGAAAGGCAAACGAGAAAGGAAAGAAAGAAAGGCAAACGAGAAAGGAAAGAAAGAAAGGCAAACGAGGAAGAAAAGAAAGAAAGGCAAACGAGAAAGGAAAGAAAGGCAAACAAGAAAGGAAAGAAAGAAAAGCAAGCGAGGGAGGAAAGAAAGAAAGGCAAACGAGATAGGAAAGAAAGAAAGGCAAACGAGAAAGGAAAGAAAGAAAGGCAAACGAGGAAGGAAAGAAAGAAAGGCAAACGAGAAAGGAAAGAAAGGCAAACAAGAAAGGAAAGAAAGAAAAGCAAGCGAGGAAGAAAGAAAGAAAGGCAAACGAGAAAGGAGAGAAGGAAGGCAAACGAGAAAGGAAAGAAAGAAAAGCAAGCGAAGGAGGAAAGAAAGAAAGGCAAACGAGAAAGGAAAGAAAGAAAGGCAAACGAGAAAGGAAAGAAAGAAAGGCAAACGAGGAAGAAAAGAAAGAAAGGAAAACGAGGAAGGAAAGAAAGAAAAGCAAGCGAGGGAGGAAAGAAAGAAAGGCAAACGAGATAGGAAAGAAAGAAAGGCAAACGAGAAATAAAAGAAAGAAAGGCAAACGAGGAAGGAAAGAAAGAAAGGCAAACGAGGAAGAAAGGAAAGTAAGGCAAACGAGAAAAGAAAGAAAGAAAAGCAAGCGAGGGAGGAAAGAAAGAAAGGCAAACGAGAAAGGAAAGAAAGAAAGGCAAACGAGAACGGAAAGAAAGAAAAGCAAGCGAGTGAGGAAAGAAAGAAAGGCAAACGAGGGAGGAAAGAAAGAAAGGCAAACGAAGGAGGAAAGAAAGAAAGGCAAACGAGGGAGGAAAGAAAGAAAGGCAAACGAGGGAGGAAAGCAAGAAAGAAAGGCAAGCGAGGGAGGAAAGAAAGAAGAGCAAACGAGAAAGGAAAGAAAGAAAGGCAAACGAGGAAGGTAAGAAAGAAAGGCAAACGAGGGAGGAAAAAAAGAAAGGCAAACGAGGGAGGAAAGAAAGAAAGGCAAACGAGGGAGGAAAGGAAGAAAGGCAAACGAGAAAGGAAAGAAAGAAAGGCAAACGAGAAAGGAAAGAAAGAAAGGCAAACGAGAAAGGAAAGAAAGAAAAGCAAGCGAGGGAGGAAAGAAAGAAAGGCAAACGAGAAAGGAAAGATAGAAAGGCAAACGAGAAAGGAAAGAAATAAAGGCAAACGAGGAAGAAAAGAAAGAAAGGCAAACGAGAAAGGAAAGAAAGAAAAGCAAGCGAGGGAGGAAAGAAAGAAAGGCAAACGAGAAAGGAAAGAAAGAAAGGCAATCGAGAAAGGAAAGAAAGAAAGGCAAGCGAGGGAGGAAAGAAAGAAAGGCAAACGAGAAAGGAAAGAAAGAAAGGCAAACGAGGAAGGAAAGAAAGAAAGGCAAACGAGGAATGAAAGAAAGAAAGGCAAACGAGAAAGGAAAGAAAGAAAGGCAAGCGAGGGAGGAAAGAAAGAAAGGCAAACGGGAAAGGAAAGAAAGAAAGGCAAACGAGGAAGGAAAGAAAGAAAGGCAAACGAGGAAGGAAAGAAAGAAAGGGAAACGAGGAAGGAAAGAAAGAAAGGCATACGAGGAAGGAAAGAAAGAAAGGCAAACGAGAAAGGAAAGAAAGAAAGGCAAACGAGGAAGGAAAGAAAGAAAGGCAAACGAGGGAGGAAAGAAAGAAAGGCAAACGAGGAAGGGAAGAAAGAAAGGCAAACGAGGAAGGAAAGGAAGAAAGGCAAACGAGAAAGGAAAGAAAGAAAGGCAAACGAGAAAGGAAAGAAAGAAAGGCAAACGAGGAAGGAAAGAAAGAAAGGCAAACGAGGGAGGAAAGAAAGAAAGGCAAGCGAGAGAGGAAAGAAAGAAAGGCAAACGAGAAAGGAAAGAAAGAAATGCAAATGAGAAAGGAAAGAAAGAAAGGCAAACGAGGAAGGATAGAAAGGAAGGCAAACGAGGGAGGAAAGAAAGAAAGGCAAACGAGGGAGGAAAGAAAGAAAGGCAAACGAGAAAGGAAAGAAAGAAAGGCAAACGAGGAAGAAAAGAAAGAAAGGCAAACGAGAAAGGAAAGAAAGAAAAGCAAGCGAGGGAGGAAAGAAAGGCAAACGAGTTAGGAAAGAAAGAAAGGCAAACGAGCAAGAAAAGAAAGAAAGGCAAACGAGAAAGGAAAGAAAGAAAGGCAAACGAGGAAGGAAATAAAGAAAGGTAAACGAGAAAGGAATGAAAGAAAGGCAAGCGAGAAAGGAAAGAAAGAAAGGCAAACGAGAAGGAAGAAAGAAAGGCAAACGAGAAAGGAAAGAAAGAAAAGCAAGCGAAGGAGGAAAGAAAGAAAGGAAAACGAGAAAGGAAAGAAAGAAAAGCAAGCGAGAAAGGAAAGAAAGAAAGGCAAACGAGGAAGGAAAGAAAGAAAGGCAAACGAGAAAGGAAAGAAAGAAAGGCAAACGAGGAAGGAAAGAAAGAAAGGCAAACGAGAAAGGAATGAAAGAAAGGCAAACGAGAAAGGAAAGAAAGAAAAGCAAGCGAGGGAGGAAAGAAAGAAAGGCAAGCGAGGGAGGAAAGAAAGAAAGGCAAACTAGAAAGGAAAGAAAGAAAGGCAAACGAGGAAGAAAAGAAAGCAAGGCAAACGAGGAAGAAAAGAAAGCAAGGCAAACGAGAAAGGAAAGAAAGAAAAGCAAGAGAGGGAGGAAAGAAAGAAAGGCAAACAAGAAAGGAAAGAAAGAAAAGAAAGCGAGGGAGGAAAGAAAGAAAGGAAAACAAGAAAGGAAAGAAAGAAAAGCAAGAGAGGGAGGAAAGAAAGAAAGGCAAACGAGAAAAAAAGAAAGAACGGCAAACGTGAAAAGAAAGAAAGAAAAGCAAGCGAGGGAAGAAAGAAAGAAAGGTAAACGAGAAAGGAAAGAAAGAAAGGCAAACGAGAAAGGAAAGTAAGAAAAGTAAGCGAGGGAGGAAAGAAAGAAAGGCAAACGAGAAAAAAAAGAAAGAATGGCAAACGAGAAAGTAAAGAAAGAAAAGCAAGCGAGGGAGGAAAGAAAGAAAGGCAAACGGAAAGGAAAGAAAGAAAGGCAAACGAGAAAGGAAAGAAAGAAAGGCAAGCGAGGGAGGAAAGAAAGAAAGGCAAACGAGAAAGGAAAGAAAGAAAGCCAAACGAGGAAGGAAAGAAAGAAAGGCAAACGAGGAAGGAAAGAAAGAAAGGCAAACGAGAAAGGAAAGAAAGAATGGCAAACGAGGAAGAAAAGAAAGGCAAACGAGAAAGGAAAGAAAGAAAGGCAAACGAGAAAGGAAAGAAAGAAAGACAAACGAGAAAGGAAAGAAAGAAAGGCAAACGAGAAAGGAAAGAAAGGCAAACAAGAAAGGAAAGAAAGAAAGGCAAACGAGGGAGGAAAAAAAGAAAGGCAAACGAGGGAGGAAAGAAAGAAAGGCAAACGAGGAGGAAAGCAAGAAAGAAAGGCAAGCGAGGGAGGAAAGAAAGAAAGCAAACGAGAAAGGAAAGAAAGAAAGGCAAACGAGGAAGGAAAGAAAGAAAGGCAAACGAGGGAGGAAAAAAAGAAAGGCAAACGAGGGAGGAAAGAAAGAAAGGCAAACGAGGAGGAAAGAAAGAAAGGCAAACGAGAAAGGAAAGAAAGAAAGGCAAACGAGAAAGGAAAGAAAGAAAGGCAAGCGAGGGAGGAAAGAAAGAAAGGCAAACGAGAAAGGAAAGAAAGAAAGGCAAACGAGAAAGGAAAGAAAGAAAGGCAAACGAGGAAGAAAAGAAAGAAAGGCAAACGAGAAAGGAAAGAAAGAAAAGCAAGCGAGGGAAGAAAGAAAGAAAGGCAAACGAGAAGGAAAGAAAGAAAGGCAAACGAGAAAGGAAAGAAAGAAAGGCAAGCGAGGGAGGAAAGAAAGAAAGGCAAACGAGAAAGGAAGAAAGAAAGGCAAACGAGGAAGGAAAGAAAGAAAGGCAAACGAGGAAGGAAAGAAAGAAAGGCAAACGAGAAAGGAAAGAAAGAAAGGCAAGCGAGGGAGGAAAGAAAGAAAGGCAAACGGGAAAGGAAAGAAAGAAAGGCAAACGAGGAAGGAAAGAAAGAAAGGCAAACGAGGAAGGAAAGAAAGAAAGGGAAACGAGGAGGAAAGAAAGAAAGGCAAACGAGGAAGGAAAGAAAGAAAGGCAAACGAGAAAGGAAAGAAAGAAAGGCAAACGAGGAAAGGAAAGAAAGAAAGGCAAACGAGAAAGGAAAGAAAGAAAGCAAGCGAGGGAGGAAAGAAAGAAAGGCAAACGAGAAAGGAAAGAAAGAAAGGCAAACGAGCAAGAAAAGAAAGAAAGGCAAACGAGAAAGGAAAGAAAGAAAGGCAAACGAGGAAGGAAAGAAAGAAAGGCAAACGAGAAAGGAAAGAAAGAAAGGCAAGCGAGGGAGGAAAGAAAGAAAGGCAAACGAGAAAGGAAAGAAAGAAAGGCAAACGAGGAAGAAAAGAAAGCAAGGCAAACGAGGAAGAAAAGAAAGCAAGGCAAACGAGAAAGGAAGAAAGAAAGAAAGCAAGCGAGGGAGGAAAGAAAGAAAGGCAAACGAGTTAGGAAAGAAAGAAAGGCAAACGAGAAAGAAAGAAAGAAAGGCAAACGAGAAAGGAAAGAAAGAAAGGCAAACGAGGAAGGAAAGAAAGAAAGGCAAACGAGAAGGAAAGAAAGAAAGGCAAACGAGAAAGGAAAGAAAGAAAGGCAAACGAGAAAGGAAAGACAGAAATGCAAACGAGAAAGGAAAGAAAGAAAAGCAAGCGAGGGAGATAAGAAAGAAAGGCAAGCGAGGGAGGAAAGAAAGAAAGGCAAACTAGAAAGGAAAGAAAGAAAGGCAAACGAGGAAGAAAGAAAGCAAGGCGAACGAGGAAGAAAAGAAAGCAAGGCAAACGAGAAAGGAAAGAAAAAAAGCAAGCGAGGGAGGAAAGAAAGAAAGGCAAACGAGAAAGGAAAGAAAGAAAGGCAAACGAGGAAGAAAAGAAAGAAAGGCAAACAAGAAAGGAAAGAAAGAAAAGCAAGCGAGAGAGGAAAGAAAGAAAGGCAAACGAGAAAAAAAAAGAAAGAAAGGCAAACGAGAAAGGAAAGAAAGAAAAGCAAGCGAGGGAGGAAAGAAAGAAAGGTAAACGAGAAAGGAAAGAAAAAAGGCAAACGAGAAAGGAAAGAAAGAAAGGCAAGCGAGGGAGGAAAGAAAGAAAGGCAAACGAGAAAGGAAAGAAAGAAAAGCAAGCGAGGGAGGAAAGAAAGAAAGGCAAACGAGATAGGAAAGAAAGAAAGGCAAACGAGAAAGGAAAGAAAGAAAGGCAAACGAGGAAGGAAAGAAAGAAAGGCAAACGAGGAAGAAAGGAAAGTAAGGCAAACGAGAAAGAAAGAAAGAAAAGCAAGCGAGGGAGGAAAGAAAGAAAGGCAAACGAGAAAGGAAAGAAAGAAAGGCAAACGAGAAAGGAAAGAAAGAAAGCAAGCGAGGGAGGAAAGAAAGAAAGGCAAACGAGGGAGGAAAGAAAGAAAGGCAAACGAAGGAGGAAAGAAAGAAAGGCAAGCGAGGGAGGAAAGAAAGAAAGGCAAACGAGGGAGGAAAGCAAGAAAGAAAGGCAAGCGAGGGAGGAAAGAAAGAAGAGCAAACGAGGGAGGAAAGAAAGAAAGGCAAACGAGGAAGGGAAGAAAGAAAGGCAAACGAGGAAGGAAAGGAAGAAAGGCAAACGAGAAAGGAAAGAAAGAAAGGCAAACGAGAAAGGAAAGAAAGAAAGGCAAACGAGGAATGAAAGAAAGAAAGGCAAACGAGGGAGGAAAGAAAGAAAGGCAAGCGAGAGAGGAAAGAAAGAAAGGCAAACGAGAAAGGAAAGAAAGAAAGGCAAACGAGAAAGGAAAGAAAGAAAGGCAAACGAGGAAGGAAAGAAAGAAAGGCAAACGAGGGAGGAAAGAAAGAAAGGCAAACGAGAAAGGAAAGAAAGAAAAGCAAGCGAGGGAGGAAAGAAAGAAAGGCAAACGAGTTAGGAAAGAAAGAAAGGCAAACGAGCAAGAAAAGAAAGAAAGGCAAACGAGAAAGGAAAGAAAGAAAGGCAAACGAGGAAGGAAATAAAGAAAGGTAAACGAGAAAGGAATGAAAGAAAGGCAAACGAGAAAGGAAAGAAAGAAAGGCAAACGAGAAAGGAAAGACAGAAATGCAAACGAGAAAGGAAAGAATGAAATGCTAGCGAGGGAGGAAAGAAAGAAAGGCAAGCGAGGGAGGAAAGAAAGAAAGGCAAACTAGAAAGAAAGAAAGAAAGGCAAACGAGGAAGAAAGAAAGCAAGGCAAACGAGGAAGAAAAGAAAGCAAGGCAAACGAGAAAGGAAAGAAAGAAAGAAAAGCAAGCGAGGGAGGAAAGAAAGAAAGGCAAACGAGTTAGGAAAGAAAGAAAGGCAAACGAGCAAGAAAAGAAAGAAAGGCAAACGAGAAAGGAAAGAAAGAAAGGCAAACGAGGAAGGAAAGAAAGAAAGGTAAACGAGAAAGGAATGAAAGAAAGGCAAACGAGAAAGGAAAGAAAGAAAGGCAAACGAGAAGGAAAGACAGAAATGCAAACGAGAAAGGAAAGAAGGAAAAGCAAGCGAGGGAGATAGAAAGAAAGGCAAGCGAGGGAGGAAAGAAAGAAAGGCAAACTAGAAAGAAAAGAAAGAAAGGCAAACGAGGAAGAAAAGAAAGCAAGGCAAACGAGGAAGAAAAGAAAGCAAGGCAAACGAGAAAGGAAAGAAAGAAAAGCAAGCGAGGGAGGAAAGAAAGAAAGGCAAACGAGAAAGGAAAGAAAGAAAGGCAAACGAGGAAGGAAAGAAAGAAAGGCAAACGAGGGAGGAAAGAAAGAAAAGCAAGCGAGAGAGGAAAGAAAGAAAGGCAAACGAGAAAGGAAAGAAAGAAAGGCAAACGAGAAAGGAAAGAAAGAAAGGCAAACGAGGAAGGAAAGAAAGAAAGGCAAACGAGGAAGGAAAGAAAGAAAGGCAAACGAGGGAGGAAAGAAAGAAAGGCAAGCGAGGGTGGAAAGAAAGAAAGGCAAACAAGAAAGGAAAGAAAGAAAAGCAAGCGAGGGAGGAAAGAAAGAAAGGCAAACGAGAAAAAAAGAAAGAAAGGCAAACGAGAAAGGAAAGAAAGAAAAGCAAGCGAGGGAGGAAAGAAAGAAAGGCAAACGAGAAAAAAAAGAAAGAAAGGCAAACGAGGAAGGAAAGAAAGAAAGGCAAACGAGGAAGGAAAGAAAGAAAGGCAAATGAGAAGGAAAGAAAGAAAGGAAAACGAGAAAGGAAAGAAAGAAAAGCAAGCGAGGGAGGAAAGAAAGAAAGGCAAACGAGAAAGAAAAAAAGAAAGGCAAACGAGAAAAAAAAGAAAGAAAGAAAGCGAGGAGGAAAGAAAGAAAGGAAAACGAGAAAGGAAAGAAAGAAAAGCAAGCGAGGAGGAAAGAAAGAAAGGCAAAAGAGAAAGGAAAGAAAGAAAGGCAACGAGGGTGGAAAGAAAGAAAGGCAAACAAGAAAGAAAGAAAGAAAAGCAAGCGAGGGAGGAAAGAAAGGCAAACGAGAAAAAAAAAGAAAGAAAGGCAAACGAGAAAGGAAAGAAAGAAAAGCAAGCGAGGGAGGAAAGAAAGAAAGGCAAACGGGAAAGGAAAGAAAGAAAGGCAAACGAGGGAGGAAAGAAAGAAAGGCAAACGAAGGAGGAAAGAAAGAAAGGCAAACGAGGGAGGAAAGAAAGAAAGGCAAACGAGGGAGAAAGCAAGAAAGAAAGGCAAGCGAGGGAGGAAAGAAAGAAGAGCAAACGAGAAAGGAAAGAAAGAAAGGCAAACGAGGAAGGTAAGAAAGAAAGGCAAACGAGGGAGGAAAAAAGAAAGGCAAACGAGGGAGGAAAGAAAGAAAGGCAAACGAGGGAGGAAAGGAAGAAAGGCAAACGAGAAAGGAAAGAAAGAAAGGCAAACGAGAAAGGAAAGAAAGAAAGGCAAACGAGAAAGGAAAGAAAGAAAAGCAAGCGAGGGAGGAAAGAAAGAAAGGCAAACGAGAAAGGAAAGATAGAAAGGCAAACGAGAAAGGAAAGAAATAAAGGCAAACGAGGAAGAAAAGAAAGAAAGGCAAACGAGAAAGGAAAGAAAGAAAGCAAGCGAGGGAGGAAAGAAAGAAAGGCAAACGAGAAAGGAAGAAAGAAAGGCAATCGAGAAAGGAAAGAAAGAAAGGCAAGCGAGGGAGGAAAGAAAGAAAGGCAAACGAGAAAGGAAAGAAAGAAAGGCAAACGAGGAAGGAAAGAAAGAAAGGCAAACGAGGAATGAAAGAAAGAAAGGCAAACGAGAAAGGAAAGAAAGAAAGGCAAGCGAGGGAGGAAAGAAAGAAAGGCAAACGGGAAAGGAAAGAAAGAAAGGCAAACGAGGAAGGAAAGAAAGAAAGGCAAACGAGGAAGGAAAGAAAGAAAGGGAAACGAGGAAGGAAAGAAAGAAAGGCATACGAGGAAGGAAAGAAAGAAAGGCAAACGAGAAAGGAAAGAAAGAAAGGCAAACGAGGAAGGAAAGAAAGAAAGGCAAACGAGGAGGAAAGAAAGAAAGGCAAACGAGGAAGGGAAGAAAGAAAGGCAAACGAGGAAGAAAGGAAGAAAGGCAAACGAGAAAGGAAAGAAAGAAAGGCAAACGAGAAAGGAAAGAAAGAAAGGCAAACGAGGAGGAAAGAAAGAAAGGCAAACGAGGGAGGAAAGAAAGAAAGGCAAGCGAGAGAGGAAAGAAAGAAAGGCAAACGAGAAAGGAAAGAAAGAAATGCAAATGAGAAAGGAAAGAAAGAAAGGCAAACGAGGAAGGATAGAAAGGAAGGCAAACGAGGGAGGAAAGAAAGAAAGGCAAACGAGGGAGGAAAGAAAGAAAGGCAAACGAGAAAGGAAAGAAAGAAAGGCAAACGAGGAAGAAAAGAAAGAAAGGCAAACGAGAAAGGAAAGAAAGAAAAGCAGCGAGGGAGGAAAGAAAGGCAAACGAGTTAGGAAAGAAAGAAAGGCAAACGAGCAAGAAAAGAAAGAAAGGCAAACGAGAAAGGAAAGAAAGAAAGGCAAACGAGGAAGGAAATAAAGAAAGGTAAACGAGAAAGGAATGAAAGAAAGGCAAGCGAGAAAGGAAAGAAAGAAAGGCAAACGAGAAAGGAGAGAAAGAAAGGCAAACGAGAAGGAAAGAAAGAAAAGCAAGCGAAGGAGGAAAGAAAGAAAGGAAAACGAGAAAGGAAAGAAGAAAAGCAAGCGAGAAAGGAAAGAAAGAAAGGCAAACGAGGAAGGAAAGAAAGAAAGGCAAACGAGAAAGGAAAGAAAGAAAGGCAAACGAGGAAGGAAAGAAAGAAAGGCAAACGAGAAAGGAATGAAAGAAAGGCAAACGAGAAAGGAAAGAAAGAAAAGCAAGCGAGGGAGGAAAGAAAGAAAGGCAAGCGAGGGAGGAAAGAAAGAAAGGCAAACTAGAAAGGAAAGAAAGAAAGGCAAACGAGGAAGAAAAGAAAGCAAGGCGAACGAGGAAGAAAAGAAAGCAAGGCAAACGAGAAAGGAAAGAAAAAAAGCAAGCGAGGGAGGAAAGAAAGAAAGGCAAACGAGAAAGGAAAGAAAGAAAGGCAAACGAGGAAGAAAAGAAAGAAAGGCAAACAAGAAAGGAAAGAAAGAAAAGCAAGCGAGAGAGGAAAGAAAGAAAGGCAAACGAGAAAAAAAAAGAAAGAAAGGCAAACGAGAAAGGAAAGAAAGAAAAGCAAGCGAGGGAGGAAAGAAAGAAAGGTAAACGAGAAAGGAAAGAAAAAAGGCAAACGAGAAAGGAAAGAAAGAAAGGCAAGCGAGGGAGGAAAGAAAGAAAGGCAAACGAGAAAGGAAAGAAAGAAAAGCAAGCGAGGGAGGAAAGAAAGAAAGGCAAACGAGATAGGAAAGAAAGAAAGGCAAACGAGAAAGGAAAGAAAGAAAGGCAAACGAGGAAGGAAAGAAAGAAAGGCAAACGAGGAAGAAAGGAAAGTAAGGCAAACGAGAAAAGAAAGAAAGAAAAGCAAGCGAGGGAGGAAAGAAAGAAAGGCAAACGAGAAAGGAAAGAAAGAAAGGCAAACGAGAAAGGAAAGAAAGAAAAGCAAGCGAGGGAGGAAAGAAAGAAAGGCAAACGAGGGAGGAAAGAAAGAAAGGCAAACGAAGGAGGAAAGAAAGAAAGGCAAGCGAGGGAGGAAAGAAAGAAAGGCAAACGAGGGAGGAAAGCAAGAAAGAAAGGCAAGCGAGGGAGGAAAGAAAGAAGAGCAAACGAGGGAGGAAAGAAAGAAAGGCAAACGAGGAAGGGAAGAAAGAAAGGCAAACGAGGAAGGAAAGGAAGAAAGGCAAACGAGAAAGGAAAGAAAGAAAGGCAAACGAGAAAGGAAAGAAAGAAAGGCAAACGAGGAATGAAAGAAAGAAAGGCAAACGAGGGAGGAAAGAAAGAAAGGCAAGCGAGAGAGGAAAGAAAGAAAGGCAAACGAGAAAGGAAAGAAAGAAAGGCAAACGAGAAAGGAAAGAAAGAAAGGCAAACGAGGAAGGAAAGAAAGAAAGGCAAACGAGGGAGGAAAGAAAGAAAGGCAAACGAGAAAGGAAAGAAAGAAAAGCAAGCGAGGGAGGAAAGAAAGAAAGGCAAACGAGTTAGGAAAGAAAGAAAGGCAAACGAGCAAGAAAAGAAAGAAAGGCAAACGAGAAAGGAAAGAAAGAAAGGCAAACGAGGAAGGAAATAAAGAAAGGTAAACGAGAAAGGAATGAAAGAAAGGCAAACGAGAAAGGAAAGAAAGAAAGGCAAACGAGAAAGGAAAGACAGAAATGCAAACGAGAAAGGAAAGAATGAAATGCTAGCGAGGGAGGAAAGAAAGAAAGGCAAGCGAGGGAGGAAAGAAAGAAAGGCAAACTAGAAAGAAAAGAAAGAAAGGCAAACGAGGAAGAAAAGAAAGCAAGGCAAACGAGGAAGAAAAGAAAGCAAGGCAAACGAGAAAGGAAAGAAAGAAAGAAAAGCAAGCGAGGGAGGAAAGAAAGAAAGGCAAACGAGTTAGGAAAGAAAGAAAGGCAAACGAGCAAGAAAAGAAAGAAAGGCAAACGAGAAAGGAAAGAAAGAAAGGCAAACGAGGAAGGAAAGAAAGAAAGGTAAACGAGAAAGGAATGAAAGAAAGGCAAACGAGAAAGGAAAGAAAGAAAGGCAAACGAGAAAGGAAAGACAGAAATGCAAACGAGAAAGGAAAGAAGGAAAAGCAAGCGAGGGAGATAAGAAAGAAAGGCAAGCGAGGGAGGAAAGAAAGAAAGGCAAACTAGAAAGAAAAGAAAGAAAGGCAAACGAGGAAGAAAAGAAAGCAAGGCAAACGAGGAAGAAAAGAAAGCAAGGCAAACGAGAAAGGAAAGAAAGAAAAGCAAGCGAGGGAGGAAAGAAAGAAAGGCAAACGAGAAAGGAAAGAAAGAAAGGCAAACGAGGAAGGAAAGAAAGAAAGGCAAACGAGGGAGGAAAGAAAGAAAGGCAAGCGAGAGAGGAAAGAAAGAAAGGCAAACGAGAAAGGAAAGAAAGAAAGGCAAACGAGAAAGGAAAGAAAGAAAGGCAAACGAGGAAGGAAAGAAAGAAAGGCAAACGAGGGAGGAAAGAAAGAAAGGCAAACGAGGGAGGAAAGAAAGAAAGGCAAGCGAGGGTGGAAAGAAAGAAAGGCAAACAAGAAAGGAAAGAAAGAAAAGCAAGCGAGGGAGGAAAGAAAGAAAGGCAAACGAGAAAAAAAAGAAAGAAAGGCAAACGAGAAAGGAAAGAAAGAAAAGCAAGCGAGGGAGGAAAGAAAGAAAGGCAAACGAGAAAAAAAAGAAAGAAAGGCAAACGAGAAAGGAAAGAAAGAAAAGCAAGCGAGGGAGGAAAGAAAGAAAGGCAAACGAGAAAGGAAAGAAAGAAAGCCAAACGAGGAAGGAAAGAAAGAAAGGCAAACGAGGAAGGAAAGAAAGAAAGGCAAATGAGAAAGGAAAGAAAGAAAGGAAAACGAGAAAGGAAAGAAAGAAAAGCAAGCGAGGGAGGAAAGAAAGAAAGGCAAACGAGAAAGGAAAAAAGAAAGGCAAACGAGAAAAAAAAAGAAAGAAAAGAAAGCGAGGGAGGAAAGAAAGAAAGGAAAACAAGAAAGGAAAGAAAGAAAAGCAAGCGAGGGAGGAAAGAAAGAAAGGCAAAAGAGAAAGGAAAGAAAGAAAGGCAAGCGAGGGTGGAAAGAAAGAAAGGCAAACAAGAAAGGAAAGAAAGAAAAGCAAGCGAGGGAGGAAAGAAAGGCAAACGAGAAAAAAAAGAAAGAAAGGCAAACGAGAAAGGAAAGAAAGAAAAGCAAGCGAGGGAGGAAAGAAAGAAAGGCAAACGGGAAAGGAAAGAAAGAAAGGCAAACGAGGAGGAAAGAAAGAAAGGCAAACGAAGGAGGAAAGAAAGAAAGGCAAACGAGGGAGGAAAGAAAGAAAGGCAAACGAGGGAGGAAAGCAAGAAAGAAAGGCAAGCGAGGGAGGAAAGAAAGAAGAGCAAACGAGAAAGGAAAGAAAGAAAGGCAAACGAGGAAGGTAAGAAAGAAAGGCAAACGAGGGAGGAAAAAAAGAAAGGCAAACGAGGGAGGAAAGAAAGAAAGGCAAACGAGGGAGGAAAGGAAGAAAGGCAAACGAGAAAGGAAAGAAAGAAAGGCAAACGAGAAAGGAAAGAAAGAAAGGCAAACGAGAAAGGAAAGAAAGAAAAGCAAGCGAGGGAGGAAAGAAAGAAAGGCAAACGAGATAGGAAAGATAGAAAGGCAAACGAGAAAGGAAAGAAATAAAGGCAAACGAGGAAGAAAAGAAAGAAAGGCAAACGAGAAAGGAAAGAAAGAAAAGCAAGCGAGGGAGGAAAGAAAGAAAGGCAAACGAGAAAGGAAAGAAAGAAAGGCAATCGAGAAAGGAAAGAAAGAAAGGCAAGCGAGGGAGGAAAGAAAGAAAGGCAAACGAGAAAGGAAAGAAAGAAAGGCAAACGAGGAAGGAAAGAAAGAAAGGCAAACGAGGAATGAAAGAAAGAAAGGCAAACGAGAAAGGAAAGAAAGAAAGGCAAGCGAGGGAGGAAAGAAAGAAAGGCAAACGGGAAAGGAAAGAAAGAAAGGCAAACGAGGAAGGAAAGAAAGAAAGGCAAACGAGGAAGGAAAGAAAGAAAGGGAAACGAGGAAGGAAAGAAAGAAAGGCATACGAGGAAGGAAAGAAAGAAAGGCAAACGAGAAAGGAAAGAAAGAAAGGCAAACGAGGAAGGAAAGAAAGAAAGGCAAACGAGGGAGGAAAGAAAGAAAGGCAAACGAGGAAGGGAAGAAAGAAAGGCAAACGAGGAAGGAAAGGAAGAAAGGCAAACGAGAAAGGAAAGAAAGAAAGGCAAACGAGAAAGGAAAGAAAGAAAGGCAAACGAGGAAGGAAAGAAAGAAAGGCAAACGAGGGAGGAAAGAAAGAAAGGCAAGCGAGAGAGGAAAGAAAGAAAGGCAAACGAGAAAGGAAAGAAAGAAATGCAAATGAGAAAGGAAAGAAAGAAAGGCAAACGAGGAAGGATAGAAAGGAAGGCAAACGAGGGAGGAAAGAAAGAAAGGCAAACGAGGGAGGAAAGAAAGAAAGGCAAACGAGAAAGGAAAGAAAGAAAGGCAAACGAGGAAGAAAAGAAAGAAAGGCAAACGAGAAAGGAAAGAAAGAAAAGCAAGCGAGGGAGGAAAGAAAGGCAAACGAGTTAGGAAAGAAAGAAAGGCAAACGAGCAAGAAAAGAAAGAAAGGCAAACGAGAAAGGAAAGAAAGAAAGGCAAACGAGGAAGGAAATAAAGAAAGGTAAACGAGAAAGGAATGAAAGAAAGGCAAGCGAGAAAGGAAAGAAAGAAAGGCAAACGAGAAAGGAGAGAAAGAAAGGCAAACGAGAAAGGAAAGAAAGAAAAGCAAGCGAAGGAGGAAAGAAAGAAAGGAAAACGAGAAAGGAAAGAAAGAAAAGCAAGCGAGAAAGGAAAGAAAGAAAGGCAAACGAGGAAGGAAAGAAAGAAAGGCAAACGAGAAAGGAAAGAAAGAAAGGCAAACGAGGAAGGAAAGAAAGAAAGGCAAACGAGAAAGGAATGAAAGAAAGGCAAACGAGAAAGGAAAGAAAGAAAAGCAAGCGAGGGAGGAAAGAAAGAAAGGCAAGCGAGGGAGGAAAGAAAGAAAGGCAAACTAGAAAGGAAAGAAAGAAAGGCAAACGAGGAAGAAAAGAAAGCAAGGCAAACGAGGAAGAAAAGAAAGCAAGGCAAACGAGAAAGGAAAGAAAGAAAAGCAAGAGAGGGAGGAAAGAAAGAAAGGCAAACAAGAAAGGAAAGAAAGAAAAGAAAGCGAGGGAGGAAAGAAAGAAAGGAAAACAAGAAAGGAAAGAAAGAAAAGCAAGAGAGGGAGGAAAGAAAGAAAGGCAAACGAGAAAAAAAAAGAAAGAACGGCAAACGTGAAAAGAAAGAAAGAAAAGCAAGCGAGGGAAGAAAGAAAGAAAGGTAAACGAGAAAGGAAAGAAAAAAAGGCAAACGAGAAAGGAAAGTAAGAAAAGTAAGCGAGGGAGGAAAGAAAGAAAGGCAAACGAGAAAAAAAAGAAAGAATGGCAAACGAGAAAGTAAAGAAAGAAAAGCAAGCGAGGGAGGAAAGAAAGAAAGGCAAACGGGAAAGGAAAGAAAGAAAGGCAAACGAGAAAGGAAAGAAAGAAAGGCAAGCGAGGGAGGAAAGAAAGAAAGGCAAACGAGAAAGGAAAGAAAGAAAGCCAAACGAGGAAGGAAAGAAAGAAAGGCAAACGAGGAAGGAAAGAAAGAAAGGCAAACGAGAAAGGAAAGAAAGAATGGCAAACGAGGAAGAAAAGAAAGGCAAACGAGAAAGGAAAGAAAGAAAGGCAAACGAGAAAGGAAAGAAAGAAAGACAAACGAGAAAGGAAAGAAAGAAAGGCAAACGAGAAAGGAAAGAAAGGCAAACAAGAAAGGAAAGAAAGAAAAGCAAGCGAGGGAGGAAAGAAAGAAAGGCAAACGAGATAGGAAAGAAAGAAAGGCAAACGAGAAAGGAAAGAAAGAAAGGCAAACGAGGAAGGAAAGAAAGAAAGGCAAACGAGAAAGGAAAGAAAGGCAAACAAGAAAGGAAAGAAAGAAAAGCAAGCGAGGGAAGAAAGAAAGAAAGGCAAACGAGAAAGGAGAGAAAGAAAGGCAAACGAGAAAGGAAAGAAAGAAAAGCAAGCGAAGGAGGAAAGAAAGAAAGGCAAACGAGAAAGGAAAGAAAGAAAGGCAAACGAGAAAGGAAAGAAAGAAAGGCAAACGAGGAAGAAAAGAAAGAAAGGAAAACGAGAAAGGAAAGAAAGAAAAGCAAGCGAGGGAGGAAAGAAAGAAAGGCAAACGAGATAGGAAAGAAAGAAAGGCAAACGAGAAAGGAAAGAAAGAAAGGCAAACGAGGAAGGAAAGAAAGAAAGGCAAACGAGGAAGAAAGGAAAGTAAGGCAAACGAGAAAAGAAAGAAAGAAAGGCAAACGAAGGAGGAAAGAAAGAAAGGCAAACGAGGGAGGAAAGAAAGAAAGGCAAACGAGGGAGGAAAGCAAGAAAGAAAGGCAAGCGAGGGAGGAAAGAAAGAAGAGCAAACGAGAAAGGAAAGAAAGAAAGGCAAACGAGGAAGGAAAGAAAGAAAGGCAAACGAGGGAGGAAAAAAAGAAAGGCAAACGAGGGAGGAAAGAAAGAAAGGCAAACGAGGGAGGAATGGAAGAAAGGCAAACGAGAAAGGAAAGAAAGAAAGGCAAACGAGAAAGGAAAGAAAGAAAGGCAAGCGAGGGAGGAAAGAATGAAAGGCAAACGAGAAAGGAAAGATAGAAAGGCAAACGAGAAAGGAAAGAAAGAAAGGCAAACGAGGAAGAAAAGAAAGAAAGGCAAACGAGAAAGGAAAGAAAGAAAAGCAAGCGAGGGAAGAAAGAAAGAAAGGCAAACGAGAAAGGAAAGAAAGAAAGGCAATCGAGAAAGGAAAGAAAGAAAGGCAAGCGAGGGAGGAAAGAAAGAAAGGCAAACGAGAAAGGAAAGAAAGAAAGGCAAACGAGGAAGGAAAGAAAGAAAGGCAAACGAGGAAGGAAAGAAAGAAAGGCAAACGAGAAAGGAAAGAAAGAAAGGCAAGCGAGGGAGGAAAGAAAGAAAGGCAAACGGTAAAGGAAAGAAAGAAAGGCAAACGAGGAAGGAAAGAAAGAAAGGCAAACGAGGAAGGAAAGAAAGAAAGGGAAACGAGGAAGGAAAGAAAGAAAGGCATACGAGGAAGGAAAGAAAGAAAGGCAAACGAGAAAGGAAAGAAAGAAAGGCAAACGAGGAAGGAAAGAAAGAAAGGCAAACGAGAAAGGAAAGAAAGAAAAGCAAGCGAGGGAGGAAAGAAAGAAAGGCAAACGAGTTAGGAAAGAAAGAAAGGCAAACGAGCAAGAAAAGAAAGAAAGGCAAACGAGAAAGGAAAGAAAGAAAGGCAAACGAGGAAGGAAATAAAGAAAGGTAAACGAGAAAGGAAAGAAAGAAAGGCAAGCGAGGGAGGAAAGAAAGAAAGGCAAACTAGAAAGGAAAGAAAGAAAGGCAAACGAGGAAGAAAAGAAAGCAAGGCAAACGAGGAAGAAAAGAAAGCAAGGCAAACGAGAAAGGAAAGAAAGAAAGAAAAGCAAGCGAGGGAGGAAAGAAAGAAAGGCAAACGAGTTAGGAAAGAAAGAAAGGCAAACGAGCAAGAAAAGAAAGAAAGGCAAACGAGAAAGGAAAGAAAGAAAGGCAAACGAGGAAGGAAAGAAAGAAAGGTAAACGAGAAAGGAATGAAAGAAAGGCAAACGAGAAAGGAAAGAAAGAAAGGCAAACGAGAAAGGAAAGACAGAAATGCAAACGAGAAAGGAAAGAAAGAAAAGCAAGCGAGGGAGATAAGAAAGAAAGGCAAGCGAGGGAGGAAAGAAAGAAAGGCAAACTAGAAAGGAAAGAAAGAAAGGCAAACGAGGAAGAAAAGAAAGCAAGGCGAACGAGGAAGAAAAGAAAGCAAGGCAAACGAGAAAGGAAAGAAAAAAAAGCAAGCGAGGGAGGAAAGAAAGAAAGGCAAACGAGAAAGGAAAGAAAGAAAGGCAAACGAGGAAGAAAAGAAAGAAAGGCAAACAAGAAAGGAAAGAAAGAAAAGCAAGCGAGAGAGGAAAGAAAGAAAGGCAAACGAGAAAAAAAAGAAAGAAAGGCAAACGAGAAAGGAAAGAAAGAAAAGCAAGCGAGGGAGGAAAGAAAGAAAGGTAAACGAGAAAGGAAAGAAAAAAGGCAAACGAGAAAGGAAAGAAAGAAAGGCAAGCGAGGGAGGAAAGAAAGAAAGGCAAACGAGAAAGGAAAGAAAGAAAAGCAAGCGAGGGAGGAAAGAAAGAAAGGCAAACGAGATAGGAAAGAAAGAAAGGCAAACGAGAAAGGAAAGAAAGAAAGGCAAACGAGGAAGGAAAGAAAGAAAGGCAAACGAGGAAGAAAGGAAAGTAAGGCAAACGAGAAAAGAAAGAAAGAAAAGCAAGCGAGGGAGGAAAGAAAGAAAGGCAAACGAGAAAGGAAAGAAAGAAAGGCAAACGAGAAAGGAAAGAAAGAAAAGCAAGCGAGGGAGGAAAGAAAGAAAGGCAAACGAGGGAGGAAAGAAAGAAAGGCAAACGAAGGAGGAAAGAAAGAAAGGCAAGCGAGGGAGGAAAGAAAGAAAGGCAAACGAGGGAGGAAAGCAAGAAAGAAAGGCAAGCGAGGGAGGAAAGAAAGAAGAGCAAACGAGGGAGGAAAGAAAGAAAGGCAAACGAGGAAGGGAAGAAAGAAAGGCAAACGAGGAAGGAAAGGAAGAAAGGCAAACGAGAAAGGAAAGAAAGAAAGGCAAACGAGAAAGGAAAGAAAGAAAGGCAAACGAGGAATGAAAGAAAGAAAGGCAAACGAGGGAGGAAAGAAAGAAAGGCAAGCGAGAGAGGAAAGAAAGAAAGGCAAACGAGAAAGGAAAGAAAGAAAGGCAAACGAGAAAGGAAAGAAAGAAAGGCAAACGAGGAAGGAAAGAAAGAAAGGCAAACGAGGGAGGAAAGAAAGAAAGGCAAACGAGAAAGGAAAGAAAGAAAAGCAAGCGAGGGAGGAAAGAAAGAAAGGCAAACGAGTTAGGAAAGAAAGAAAGGCAAACGAGCAAGAAAAGAAAGAAAGGCAAACGAGAAAGGAAAGAAAGAAAGGCAAACGAGGAAGGAAATAAAGAAAGGTAAACGAGAAAGGAATGAAAGAAAGGCAAACGAGAAAGGAAAGAAAGAAAGGCAAACGAGAAAGGAAAGACAGAAATGCAAACGAGAAAGGAAAGAATGAAATGCTAGCGAGGGAGGAAAGAAAGAAAGGCAAGCGAGGGAGGAAAGAAAGAAAGGCAAACTAGAAAGAAAAGAAAGAAAGGCAAACGAGGAAGAAAAGAAAGCAAGGCAAACGAGGAAGAAAAGAAAGCAAGGCAAACGAGAAAGGAAAGAAAGAAAGAAAAGCAAGCGAGGGAGGAAAGAAAGAAAGGCAAACGAGTTAGGAAAGAAAGAAAGGCAAACGAGCAAGAAAAGAAAGAAAGGCAAACGAGAAAGGAAAGAAAGAAAGGCAAACGAGGAAGGAAAGAAAGAAAGGTAAACGAGAAAGGAATGAAAGAAAGGCAAACGAGAAAGGAAAGAAAGAAAGGCAAACGAGAAAGGAAAGACAGAAATGCAAACGAGAAAGGAAAGAAGGAAAAGCAAGCGAGGGAGATAAGAAAGAAAGGCAAGCGAGGGAGGAAAGAAAGAAAGGCAAACTAGAAAGAAAAGAAAGAAAGGCAAACGAGGAAGAAAAGAAAGCAAGGCAAACGAGGAAGAAAAGAAAGCAAGGCAAACGAGAAAGGAAAGAAAGAAAAGCAAGCGAGGGAGGAAAGAAAGAAAGGCAAACGAGAAAGGAAAGAAAGAAAGGCAAACGAGGAAGGAAAGAAAGAAAGGCAAACGAGGGAGGAAAGAAAGAAAGGCAAGCGAGAGAGGAAAGAAAGAAAGGCAAACGAGAAAGGAAAGAAAGAAAGGCAAACGAGAAAGGAAAGAAAGAAAGGCAAACGAGGAAGGAAAGAAAGAAAGGCAAACGAGGGAGGAAAGAAAGAAAGGCAAACGAGGGAGGAAAGAAAGAAAGGCAAGCGAGGGTGGAAAGAAAGAAAGGCAAACAAGAAAGGAAAGAAAGAAAAGCAAGCGAGGGAGGAAAGAAAGAAAGGCAAACGAGAAAAAAAAGAAAGAAAGGCAAACGAGAAAGGAAAGAAAGAAAAGCAAGCGAGGGAGGAAAGAAAGAAAGGCAAACGAGAAAAAAAAAGAAAGAAAGGCAAACGAGAAAGGAAAGAAAGAAAAGCAAGCGAGGGAGGAAAGAAAGAAAGGCAAACGAGAAAGGAAAGAAAGAAAGCCAAACGAGGAAGGAAAGAAAGAAAGGCAAACGAGGAAGGAAAGAAAGAAAGGCAAATGAGAAAGGAAAGAAAGAAAGGAAAACGAGAAAGGAAAGAAAGAAAAGCAAGCGAGGGAGGAAAGAAAGAAAGGCAAACGAGAAAGGAAAAAAAGAAAGGCAAACGAGAAAAAAAAGAAAGAAAAGAAAGCGAGGGAGGAAAGAAAGAAAGGAAAACAAGAAAGGAAAGAAAGAAAAGCAAGCGAGGGAGGAAAGAAAGAAAGGCAAAGAGAAAGGAAAGAAAGAAAGGCAAGCGAGGGTGGAAAGAAAGAAAGGCAAACAAGAAAGGAAAGAAAGAAAAGCAAGCGAGGGAGGAAAGAAAGGCAAACGAGAAAAAAAAGAAAGAAAGGCAAACGAGAAAGGAAAGAAAGAAAAGCAAGCGAGGGAGGAAAGAAAGAAAGGCAAACGGGAAAGGAAAGAAAGAAAGGCAAACGAGAAAGGAAAGAAAGAAAGGCAAGCGAGGGAGGAAAGAAAGAAAGGCAAACGAGAAAGGAAAGAAAGAAAGCCAAACGAGGAAGGAAAGAAAGAAAGGCAAACGAGGAAGGAAAGAAAGAAAGGCAAATGAGAAAGGAAAGAAAGAAAGGAAAACGAGAAAGGAAAGAAAGAAAAGCAAGCGAGGGAGGAAAGAAAGAAAGGCAAACGAGAAAGGAAAAAAAGAAAGGCAAACGAGAAAAAAAAAGAAAGAAAAGAAAGCGAGGGAGGAAAGAAAGAAAGGAAAACAAGAAAGGAAAGAAAGAAAAGCAAGCGAGGGAGGAAAGAAAGAAAAGAAAGCGAGGGAGGAAAGAAAGAAAGGAAAACAAGAAAGGAAAGAAAGAAAAACAAGCGAGGGAGGAAAGAAAGAAAGGCAAAAGAGAAAGGAAAGAAAGAAAGGCAAGCGAGGGTGGAAAGAAAGAAAGGCAAACAAGAAAGGAAAGAAAGAAAAGCAAGCGAGGGAGGAAAGAAAGGCAAACGAGAAAAAAAAAGAAAGAAAGGCAAACGAGAAAGGAAAGAAAGAAAAGCAAGCGAGGGAGGAAAGAAAGAAAGGCAAACGGGAAAGGAAAGAAAGAAAGGCAAACGAGAAAGGAAAGAAAGAAAGGCAAGCGAGGGAGGAAAGAAAGAAAGGCAAACGAGAAAGGAAAGAAAGAAAGCCAAACGAGGAAGGAAAGAAAGAAAGGCAAACGAGGAAGGAAAGAAAGAAAGGCAAATGAGAAAGGAAAGAAAGAAAGGAAAACGAGAAAGGAAAGAAAGAAAAGCAAGCGAGGGAGGAAAGAAAGAAAGGCAAACGAGAAAGGAAAAAAAGAAAGGCAAACGAGAAAAAAAAAGAAAGAAAAGAAAGCGAGGGAGGAAAGAAAGAAAGGAAAACAAGAAAGGAAAGAAAGAAAAGCAAGCGAGGGAGGAAAGAAAGAAAGGCAAAAGAGAAAGGAAAGAAAGAAAAGCAAGCGAGGGAGGAAAGAAAGAAAGGCAAACGAGAACGGAAAGAAAGAAAGGCAAACTAGAAATGAAAGAAAGAAAGGCAAACGAGGGAGAAAAGAAAGAAAGGCAAACGAGAAAGGAAAGAAAGAAAGGCAAACGAGGGAGGAAAGAAAGAAAGGCAAACGAGAAAGAAAGAAAGAAAGGCAAACGAGAAAGGAAAGAAAGAAAGGCAAACAAGGAAGGAAAGAAAGAAAGGCAAACGAGAAAGGAAAGAAAGAAAGGCAAACGAGAAAGGAAAGAAAGAAAGGCAAGCGAGGGAGGAAAGAAAGAAAGGCAAACGAGAAAGGAAAGAAAGAAAGGCAAACGAGAAAGGAAAGAAAGAAAGGCAAACGAGAAATGAAAGAAAGAAAGGCAAACGAGAAACGAAAGAAAGAAATGCAAACGAGAAAGGAAAGAAAGAAAGGCAAGCGAGGGAGGGAAGAAAGAAAGGCAAACGAGGAAGGAAAGAAAGAAAGGCAAACGAGAAAGGAAAGAAAGAAAGGCAAACGAGAAAGGAAAGAAAGAAAGGCAAACGAGAAAGGAAAGAAAGAAAGGCAAGCGAGGGAGGAAAGAAAGAAAAGCAAACGAGAAAGGAAAGAAAGAAAGGCAAACAAGAATGGAAAGAAAGAAAGGCAAACGAGAAATGAAAGAAAGAAAGGCAAACGAGAAAGGAAAGAAAGAAAGGCAAACGTGGAAGGAAAGAAAGAAAGGCAAACGAGGGAGGAAGAAAGAAAGGCAAACGAGAAAGGAAAGAAAGAAAGGCAAACGAGAAAGGAAAGAAAGAAAGGCAAGCGAGGGAGGAAAGAAAGAAAGGCAAACGAGAAAGGAAAGAAAGAAAGGCAAACGAGAAAGGAAAGAAAGAAAGGCAAACGAGAAAGGAAAGAAAGAAAGGCAAGCGAGGGAGGAAAGAAAGAAAGGCAAATGAGAAAGGAAAGAAAGAAAGGCACACGAGGAAGGAAAGAAAGAAAGGCAAACGAGGGAGGAAAGAAAGAAAGACAAAACGAGGGAGGAAAGAAAGAAAGGCAAACGAGAAAGGAAAGAAAGAAAGGCAAACGAGAAAGGAAAGAAAGAAAGGCAAACGATAAAGTAAAGAAAGAAAGACAAGCGAGGGAGGAAAGAAAGAAAGGCAAACGAGAAAGGAAAGAAAGAAAGGCAAACGAGAAAGGAAAGAAAGAAAGGCAAACGAGAAAGGAAAGAAAGAAAGGCAAGCGAGGGAGGAAAGAAAGAAAGGCAAATGAGAAAGGTAAGAAAGAAAGGCAAACGAGGAAGGAAAGAAAGAAAGGCAAACGAGGGAGGAAAGAAAGAAAGGCAAACGAGGGAGGAAAGAAAGAAAGGCAAACGAGGGAGGAAAGAAAGAAAGGCAAACGAGGGAGGAAAGAAAGAAAGGCAAGCGAGGGAGGAAAGAAAGAAGAGCAAACGAGAAAGGAAAGAAAGAAAGGCAAACGAGGAAGGAAAGAAAGAAAGGCAAACGAGGAAGGAAAGAAAGAAAGGCAAACGAGAAAGGAAAGAAAGAAAGGGAAACGAGGGAGGAAAGAAAGAAAGGCAAACGAGAAAGGAAAGAAAGAAAGGCAAACGAGGAAGGAAAGAAAGAAAGGGAAACAAAATCAGAGTTCAAGATTAAAAACACAGAACTACCGCCTCTAACGAGGTTTTGTCTATATCAGGGATGGCCAATGCCTTGTGTGTTTGCAATTGTTGTCTGTAAATAAAGAGTATAATCTAAAACGACATTACACACTGCACCACGCCGTTAAATATAAGGACTACATTGGTACAATACGTTCAACACTTCTGTGCGATTTGAAGAAAAAGATTAGTGCTCAAAAATATGTTTTTACTACATTAACAACAAAACAAACAAGTTCCTTAATGGCATTGTTTGTTGTAAGCGCAGAGATAGCGAAATCAAAAAAAATCATTCTGTGACGGTGACTTCGTAAAGCGTTGTTCTATTAACATGGTGCGTGCATTTGGGGAAGAATAATGAGCCAGTCATTTTTAGAGCGTTCCACTATCAAAACAGACAGTCACTAGAAGGGTTGAGGAAATAAGTTCTCATATATCTAGTAAATTAAAGAGTGTCATTACAAATTTCGCTTATTTTTATCTGCTTTGGATGAATCTACTGACATTTGAGACACAGCACAACTTTTAATTTTCATAAGAACTGCTTTAAAAGACTGTATTATCAATGAAGAACTACTAGCTTTAGATTCATTGCATAATGCGACCAAAGGTCAAAACATTTATGACTCAGTTATGAAAGTTGTTAACGGTACCGGTGACATAAACAGACCTTCAGCAATAGTGACAGATGGCGCGAAGTCAATGTGTGGTACTCAAACAGGATTAATTGGATTATTAAGGAAGGCTGAAATCCATTGCCCAGCATTGCATTGCATTATACACCAGGAGGCGCTGCGTGGCAAGATTATAGACGTGGAGCATGTAACGAAAACCGTAATAAAGTGTGTGAATGTAATAAAAGGCGGGAATCGGGCTTTGAAACACCGAAAGTTTATAAATTTTATATCAGAAGTTGAATTCTCTACACACAAGTACGCTGACTAAGCAGAGGGAATTGTTTGAGGCGGTTTTATGCTTTGAGAAACGAGATAAAGCAGTTTATAGAGAAACATGATACCACCAAAGAACTGATCAGAAAAATGTCTGATCCACATTTTAACAGCGTATTGGCCTTTTTAACTGATATCACCCAGCACATGAATGAGCTCAACGTGAAGGGGGCCTCGGTAGCCTAGTTGGGTAAACCACCCGACTGGACCACCGACGTTCGGACAACCCGTGTTCGATTCCCACTGGTAGCAGTGTGAATTGTACTCGTGGTTGAGAAAAAAATACCCCCACGGTCGACCCAGTCGTTGGCAGAAATGGGTACCAGGGTATTACCTTGGGAAGGTGAGGAATGTCGCCTCGCATCTGAGTTTCGATGCTTGAGGCGACACTATACAGAAATCTCCGAACATTTCTGGATAGGCGGCCGAGCACATGTGGGTGTAAACTCGCGTGCTAAGACGCCGGTTCAAGTCTTGTACTTTATTTTTACCTTTACTCAACGTGAAGCTGCATGGACGTCCCCAAACAGTCTCAGATTTGGTAGGACACCTAGATGGATTTATAGGTAAACTAAAAGATTTTAGATTTACCCTGGCCAAAGAAAACTTCATGCATTTTACTTCGTGCAAAGAATTGATTGAGGAGCGCAGTGACACTGATTTCAAATTGTCTGTATTAATGTTAGACAAACTATTGACGCAATTCATTGAACGGCTTTCTGACTTCAGTGGTATTCGACCAGAACTGGCATTGTTTAACAACCCTATGAAGTGTGACATTTTCCAACAACATGACACTTTTCAGTTGGAGTTATGTAACCTCCAAAGTGACCCCTTTTTCCAATCCAGGATGGAGATAGGAGTTGACGTTTGGAAACTTGTGCCACGGGAAAAATATCCCGCACTGAGTGATTTCAGTTTGAAAATTACTTCTATGTCCAGAAGCACATATATATGTGAATGCGCTTTTTCAACAATGAAGGCGATTAAATAGTCACCAAGGAACCGACTCACTGATGGCCACCTTCAGGATTTATTACGAATATCATCATCTTCTTTAAACATTGACATTGATGAACTTGTTGCTGCAAATGAATGTCCACATTGTTCTTATTAAGGTTTGTTACATGTCAACTTTAAAATGCCTAACTAAAACATGCTTATTAAACAATGTAAATAGCAACATAAATCAACTAGTCTTTTCTTAAACTCTGTTGCAACAAAATGATTTATGTAAGCAAATAATGCCGATAAATAAAACACATATTACCTTAAAACAAATGCCAAGTTTATTTGTATTGAATGTTGTTATGTGTGTGGACCGCCACCAAAAAAAAAATAATAATAATACAAAAGTGGCCAACCATTTGAAAGAAATTGGCCATCCCTGCTCTAGAAGACAGGAGCACTAATCGTTAAGACACATTTGCAGACACAGACTTTAGTGAAAAGAAAAACAAGAAGAGAATCATGGAGAAATACAAAATGTTCAGGCAACACTTATGATGATACATTCTCCAAGGGTTCAAGTTTGTTGTGTGTGAACGGATTATGGAAGTTGTTGGTTGTGTAACTTTATTTTTGATTGTGATTGACTTAACAGAGCAAAGTGTTCAAAAATACTGCTATATCTGTGCAACCGTCAAATGTAGGCAAGAAAGAAATGTGTGTACTTCTGAAATTAATTACAACAAAATGGCAAATATGTCACAAAGTAGTCATTTTATATGACAGCTAATCATACACTCATAATGCATATACTTAAAATATTAACATGTTGACATATAGAGACATTGAGTAAGAAGGGAAAAAAGGAAGAAAAATGAAGACATTTATTCATTAAGAATGCGTTTAATTAAATGTTTTTGTTTAACTTTAATTTTTTGGGAGTTACAATTACTAATTCATAGGGATTAGTTATTTTCTTGAAAAATACAGTTTCTTCGTTTATTGTATAGAATTGTGGGAATGAATGGCAGAAACATCTGTTATATGTAGTTTTCATAACTTCAACTTGTTTTCCTTGTTTGTTTATTTTGTGGGTACATTCACATCAGTTTATTTTAATAAAGTCCAAAAAGCAATTCCTGTACTTACTGCTCATGTGATAGTAAATAAAAATATTCATTGATGAGTTGATGCTCTCCAACATGTATCCAAAAGCACCAAGTATGATTGAAACGTTAATATATTTCCCGTTAATTGACATCTCTGGTATAAAACCCACTGTAAACAAAATAATGGTGACAGGAATAAAACAAACAATAAATAACGTGGAAACCATGACAACCATTTTCCCTGCCTTCTGGTTTCGGTTGGAAAGTCTGTCTGATTGTTTACATGTGATGGTCTCCATTCTCCATTTTGCTTGATTCTTTAGTTTCATTGAAAGTATTGTCGTACAAATTATTATGATCAAAAAAGCACCAAAAGGAAGGAAAAAGTTATTAAAGGAAAAAGAAATCATTTCCACTTTCTCTCTATCTTTGGTGGAGACTAGTCCAACAATAGTTTTGTTTCTGATAAGATCAAACGTAATTCCCAAACTATTGACAAAATACACTGGCGCTGATGTAATGACGAAGATGACTGACACACAAACTGTGATCACTGTGGTTCGTTTTGGTGTGATGAGACTTTTAATCTGGAGAAAGAAAAAGAAACCGCGATTCATGTATGCGTTATATGGTGTATGACACATGCCGAAGTATGAGCAGCAATTCCAAAACAATAAACACATATTATACTAGAGTGGGGCATCTGGAAACTTATTTTGACATTCCTTGTTTCATTTTGCCACCAGGTGTCAACATAACGTTTTGGCGTTGCAGTCTCCTGTCACCTATTCTGAGAACAGGACTAATGTTTTTACACCGTTATCGCAGTAAATAGATTTACAAAAAAAAAGCTGTATAGATACATGATAAGAACTGAATAAATATGTCATAATTTGTATTTCCATGAAGACAAAGAATTTCACTTTGAACTTCCATCTGTTTTCTGGAATGCCAACAGTGGTGGAACAGAAAATTAAATCATTGTGATTATACGTATAGATATTGACATCCTTTGATATGTTGCCAACAGGTGTCAACATAATGTTTTGGTGTCGCAGTCTCCTTTCGTCTATTCTGAGAACTTGACTAATTTACTTCCAGCGTCATCGCAGTAAATACATTTACATGGTTTCTTGTTTGGTATATTGTTTCTCGTATGGTTTACACATTTGGTGTAAAGTCTCTCTGATTTAAGTTTAAGAATCTTCGGGTGCATTCATTTTCAGAGAAAATTAGTTTCTTTTTTAGAGTTTCAGTTGAATTCCTGCCCTTGTTTTCTTGAGTCAAACGAGTATCACACGATCTGACTATTGGACTAGAACAGTGATGCTTGACAACAACTGAGGAAAGAAATGTGTGGAACTTTGTTGCTCGATTGATTAATTTTGTTGCTTGCAAGAGAAGGAATTAATACTTAGATTACTGGTGATGACGTCATGTCAGGAAGGAGACGACAGATTTAGTTCTTGTGGAGGAATCATGTTATAGCGGTTGCTCTTTCTTTTTAGGTATAAAATGTGTTTCTAACAAAAAGAGCTATCAATATAAAACTGAAAAGCTGGCTTTCAAAGGAAAGCTAACAATTACAAATTAATGCAGATGATAAAAATAAAGCAAATACGAACCTTTAGTGGCGCAGTAATACATAAAAGTCTCTCCACTGTAATCATGGCCGTGATACAGCTACTCATTCGCGTGAATGACCAGTGTGGAACTGCTGATGTCAAGTACATGACTGCAATGGGATCAAATGACAGGTCAGATGCCATGAAACCTGGAGTAAAGCAAATGCATATCCAGATCATTGTCAGGAGACTTCCTAAATCGGAAACTGACAAAGCTGAAAAAAGAACACTCAGTAGAATGTCACAAGAATGAATAAATAGTGACTCAACACAAATCTATGAAATGTGGATTTTTTTTTTTAATCTGCAAATAAGTCATTGATAGAAACATGCTATACATACGAGCAGAGGCTACTTATTCTTCTGTTCCAGGGATTAGTCCTCGCACCAATCGAGTATGCCCTGGCCATTCTTACTGTCAGTACGACTCAAATTGATTGGCTGGAGAAAATACAAAACGAAGCCATGCGCATTATCCTGGGATGTACGAGGGACACTCCCTGTGTAGCAATGACGTATCTTCTTGACTTTCCAACCATGGATGACAGAATTAAGATCTGGAGAGCACGAGCATACCTGAAGATTAGTACAGATACAGATCATCCATTGCACCACGTGCTCAACACAGAGAAAGGTACCAGGCTAAAAAGAGGCAAATCATGGGTGGGCCGGGCAGAAGATGTCATCAAACAGGTCTGTGGGCTTATCAATATCAGCGTTGGTGAGGAGTGGATACCGGTGCCTACGTCATTCAAGGGAACTTTCTCATGTATTGTCACACTCGACAGGAAAAGTAGGGAACAGAACCCGGTCGTGGTTAATGCTGAGGTCAACGGTCTCATCTGCGATAATACCGATGAGAAAGATGCAGTCATCTATACAGACGGATCTGTAAGACGACACGGAAGAAGTGCATGGGCATTTACAGCACACTCAGCAGGCAGAATAGCCAAGGAAGACAGTGGTGCATACGCCATGACCACGAGTAGCATGACAATGGAGGTGATGGCAGTGACCAAGGCATTCAAATGGTTAGAGTCACAAGACTACATCCATGCATGTATACTGAGTGATTCGATGAGCATGATAAAAAAAGTGGAGGCGGGCTATGTACGCATGCAATGGGTAGAGTCGTTGCAGAAATCCAAAATACGTAAGGTCACCTTTGTCTATGTCCCTGGACATGCGGGAGTACGGGGAAATGAGAGAGCGGACAGGTTGGCTAGCTGCGCTGTCGTTGAGGACGGGCAACCGATGGATCGGGCGGACATCATCAGTGCCCTTCGAGATGTTGGAAGAGCACAGGACTTCAACAAACACAGATCAACGTCACTTCTTCAGATGATGGAAATGGGAGTTAAGATGGGCACGGCCAGAAATGAGAAACTTGGTGGCCGTGTAAGAAGACTTATCAACCAACATAGAACTGGAGTCGTCAGTCGCTGGACACTGAGGGAATTGCTGAGGAGGGGATCTGAGCACCTATGGACATGTTCGGAGTGCAATGTTGATGACCCGCAAATAACTCAATAATAATAATGCTATACTTACCCAATAAAGAGAAAACGAATGTCGACTGGAGTAGTGTTATAGAATGTCTTTTTTCATTATCTTGTACTATTATCACTTTGAACGTTGGCTGTAATTGTATATTATTTTGTTACCTTCGTGGGAAAGGGGGGGGGGGGGGTAGCCTTTGGGAATTATCTCCAGTCTGCATCTTCATTTAATGAGCCCGCTGTTGTTGGTTTTACTCCATTTGCTTCGTATATAGTTTCCATTTTCTCGGAAAGACATAGAGTTATTAATTTTATTATGATAGGAACCACCACTTACTAATTTTAGTTTCAGGTTTATCATTTCACAAATTCACATTGCAGGGGAGATCTCAGCGCTTACGGTCTGTTGTTCGATATACGATGAGGATAATCCGTGGAGTAACTGTGTTTCATATGTTCGGATTTTGAGACAAAAACGATGTCCAAACATCATCAAGCGCAATACATTAAAAGAAATATGACAATCAATAATTTCAAATGGATATGAACTTCCGGTCAATATGGCGGATAGGCGGCAGGAACCGTTAAAGAATGTGTCTGAAAAGTTCCCTTATTACAGTTTACTTATATTCCAAGTATGGCTTGCTGCAGGAGTTACTGAGTTAAGTGCTCTGTGCACAACGTGAACTGTGTGTTTCATCCATTTTTATCGCATTTCGATATTCCGATTGCTTACAATGAATGGATATAAAGTATGATAGGTAACTGGTGGCTGTGTTCACTTTCTGTGCGGTTTTGCCTTATGTCTTTTGGCGTATGCTGAGAGAAGTTATGATGGGGACCTTTTTTTGTTTGGCATATGATATATGAATACAGGTGATTCCACTGGCACCAGCGGTTGAGCAATTATGGATTTCAATTCGTTTGCAGTGATATCGGGACTTTCCATAACCATAACCATGAATACATGTAATCATACAATGAATAAATATAAATAAAATATCACATTTAAATAACCTTTGATAACGATTGATTTGACATTATTGTTAATGTTTTCATCGGAAACTCTTCATTTTTAGATAGTTTGTTCAAAAGTGTATTTTCCTGCCTGCCCTTGTGATAGCAATATTTAGTTATGTCCTGCTGCGTTTCAGTAACTAGTTTTGCATCAAACAATATAGTAAAGTATGTTTGCAAATTTCATGCCTTATATGCATTTCTCTTACAAATACATCATTTAATGAAAATCAACAGAAATGAACAAATATTGTATTTTTAGTACATTGATATCGAAATACCTAACAGGCTGATGTTCACTGATTCCTCGAAGCCTTGCTTCACGAAACACATGATGTTGATAATATTTGTGATGATTCCAAATAAGTTAATGATCTGACAGAGCACACCGCAGATGACCCATGAGTAAACTGTTATGACTTCATCACTTATACCGAAAACATCCACCGACGTCATTATGATCAATTAAAACACCGTTTCTTTCAGCTTTATGTTATATAATTTTTATAGATTGTGCCTTTATATTTCAAGAATATACACGCCAGTCAAGAAACATTATGTGAAGTTACATTTTATCCCCTATTATGCAGTTACATATTTCATTATCAAATTATAAGAAAACATTTCTTCAAAATTAATTGTACTACCATAACATATAATGAATTGTATTACCACATAGAATAAATTACATATTTTTAATTTCTTACTTGTTTGTTTTTTTTATCTATTAACGTTTATTTTATATACACGTTTAATTAATTTTTTTAAAAATTAAATAATATACTGGTGTCTTCAAATAATGTTACTCCAATCGAAATTACTGGCAAAGCCTTTTTTTCAATGATCAATTTGCAAATAGATAGTTTGGTCAATGCATGCGATTACTTGACAAAGTTAGAAAGAAAAATATACATAATATAACAACATTCAACAACTTTAATTACTAGTAATTCCAATTTCTTGACTAACAATTATAAGATGCTTATACTCTAGAAAGAGAAACAAAAAATCCAATGTAAGCGTATAATTCGAAAGAATCAATTGTAACGTTATTCTTTGCTGTTATATTCAGTGTATCATAAAACATCTTTTCATAAATGACAAAACACAATTTCGAGTTGTTGACAAGCTCCAATGTTCTCTGTTGAAAATTAAGTGCAATGGAAAAAGAAAACAAAGAACGAATGTAATTTCCCTTAATTACACAAATTCACTTCTTATAAATAAGTATCGAAGTAAATAATTTTCAAAAACCCTATAGCAAAAAGAACACATATACGCATCGATAAAATACTACTATTTAGTTATTTTCTCATCAAAAAAACAAAATGCACATGTGACATGTGAAATTATATATGCCTTTTTAGCAACCTATTTGATAATACAACCGGATAAAGGGGAAAAGAAACAGAATTGCTGGTTTTCTTGAAAGATACTACGAAGTAGGAAAAGAAGGAACACTGAAATCATCACAATAAACCCGGAGGTACTGAATGAAGAACTGAGAGGAAATAGTTCATCAAATACCGTGCCTGCTGGTGTTGGTGAACATGTTTCTTCACAACCTTCTGTCCCTAAAATTGTTCACCAGTTACGTTGTTCACCAGTTACGTTGTTTACCATTTACGTTGTTTACCATTTACGTTGTTCACTATTTACGTTGTTCACTAGTTACGTTGTTCACTATTTACATTGTTCACTTTTTAAATTGTTCACTAGTTACGTTAGTGACATTTTAACTATCCAATCTCTTCAAATGTCTTGTATCTTTCCCCCTAGTTTCCTTTTCTTTCTTCTTGCTCATTGTTAACTTATCACTATATTTTCTTTGTTATATTTTATATTTTGCAGTTTCTGCAGTTTGATTTTCAAGATGGACACCATTTACTTAGGTGTAGGTTTACATGAACATCTTCTGAAATGGGGAATCAACGGTCGGTCTCTTCGCGTTAGTTATCTAATGTGATAATGAAGGTTAAACATTGCTTATTGTTAAACATGCATGAAGTGTGATCAATACGTTCTGGACATAACCCAATGGGTCGACAATCTTGCCACATTTTTTTTCTTCTTTGTAGATATTCAGTGTAGAACACTCAGGACTAAGATTCAAATCTACCATAGTTGTGTGATTAGTACAGCTCTCTAAGGATCAGTAACTTGGACTACCTATGCAGGGCAGAAGAAAAAGTTAAACAGATTGCATGTGCATTGCATGTGCATCTTAGAAAGATTATGAACATCAAATGGCATGACAACGTAACCAACTCTAATGTCTTTCAACGAGTCAAACTCCCATTCATCATGACAACACTTAGGACCGATGACTAAAGTATCATGTACAAAGAATGGCAAACATTCATATTCCCAAACACATATTGTATTTCGAACTTAAGGAAGGCAAGCGACCAAATGACAGACCATGACTGTGATATAAGGATGCTTGCAGTGCTTCCTAGAGGGAATTTCCCTATCAGTGAAAGAAACAGGGAAAATCTTGCTGCAGATCGTAGCACAAGAAGAACAAAAATACAAAAAATGGCACAGCAACTTTGGAGGCATTGCTGATTGTCAAATTTAAAATCAAAAGGTGCAGGATAAAGTAGACAAGGACAGGTACCACGAATACATCTTGTTAGTTCTGCGGATGGATCTGTCCATTATTATTGGCAGATTAGTCACACAAAAAAGCTGTTCAAAAAAGCAGCATCAGGAATAATACATTAATATTATTACCAAACAACTGACTTATCATGATTGCTTGGTACCAACTGTCTGTCAAGACGTCAAATAACATATATAGTGTAGAACTTGCAAAGGTCTGATGCATTGCTGCTCCCGTTTAATACCAAATGTGTGTTTCTTCATTACCCTGGACCGGAATAATCGGGAATTCATTTAAATGTGGTTTTTTAGGCCACATATTGTAATCAACAGGTTTAATAGTGAAATGTTGGCGATATCATTTGTTAGCCATATTCTACATCTTTTGGAGGTGATTTTGAGTCAAGGAATAAATAATCTGATACTAGAAGAAATGGTTCTGTAATGCGCGAATGTTTTGCCTAGAGCTTTTTTTATTGCTAGTAGTAGGAGCAGAATATTTTGCCAAAGAGCTATTTTTTATTGCTGGCAGGTGCATAATATTTTGCCAAGAGTTTGATTTTATTTCTGGTAGTAGAAGCAGAAATATTTTGCCAAGAGCTTTATTTTATTTCCGGTAGTAGAAGCAGAAAATTTTGCCAAGAGCTTTATTTTATTTTTGGTAGTAGAAACAGAATATTTGCCAAGAGCTTCATTTTATTTCTGGTAGTAGAAGCAGAATATTTTGCCAAGAGCTTGATTTTATTTCTGGTAGTAAAAGCTGAATGGAACGAATTCAAAACAAACGAGGAAATTAGAGAAATCGCCAATCAACCACTAATATCTTCAGTAATAAAGAAAAGACGATGGTCATACGTTGGACATGTGATGAGAAGAGATAATAATCGAATAGCAAAGCAAGCCCTCATATGGGAAACAACAGGTAAAAGAAAAAGAGGAAGACCCAGGGAGACACTGAGAAGAACATTGATGAGAGAGGCAAGAGCAGCAGGAATCGGCTCCCTCAATGAGATAGAACTGCTTGCACAGAACAGAGACAGATGGCGAGATTTAATAAAATATCTTTAAAAGAAAACTGCTAGAACAAAAATTCATATAGGAGAAGGTGTATCTTGGTCTACGCCCTATGGGCCGGTTACGGCTCGAAAGGTCAATAGATAGATAGTAAAAGCAGAATAATTTGTAAAGAGCTTGATTTTATTTCTGGTAATAGAAGCAGAATATTTTGCCAAGAGCTTTATTTTATTTCTGGTAGTAGAAGCAGAATATTTTGCCTAGAGCTTTATTTTATTTCTGGTAGTAGAAGCAGACTATTTTGCCTAGATCTTTATTTTCTTTCCGGTAGTAGAAGCAGAATATTTTGCCAAGAGCTTTATTTTATTTATGGTAGTAGAAGCGAAATATTTTGCCAAGAGCTTGATTTTATTTCTGGTAGTAGAAGCAGAATATTTTGCCAAGAGCTTGATTTTATTTCTGGTAGTAGAAGCAGACTATTTTGCCAAGAGCTATATTTATTTCTGGTAGTAGAAGCAGAATATTTTGCCTAGAGCTTTATTTTATTTCTGGTAGTAGAAGCAGAATATTTTGCCTAGAGCTTTATTTTATTTCCGGTAGTAGAAGCAGAATATTTTGCCAAGAGCTTTATTTTATTTCTGGTAGTAAAAGCAGAATATTTTGCCAAGAGCTTGATTTTATTTCTGGTTGTAGAAGCAGAATATTTTGCCAAGAGCTATATTTATTTCTGGTAGTAGAAGCAGAATATTTTGCCAAGAGCTTTATTTTTTTTGCTGGTAGTAGAAGCAGAATATTTTGCCTAGAGCTTTATTTTATTTCTGGTAGTAGAAGCATAATATTTTGCCAAGAGCTATATTTATTTCTGGTAGTAGAAGCAGAATAGTTTGCCAAGAGCTTGATTTTATTTCTGGTGGTAGAAGCAGAATATTTTGCCAAGAGATTCATTTTATTTCTGGTAGTAGAAGCAGAATATTTTGCCAAGAGCTATATTTATTTCTGGTAGTAGTAGCAGAATATTTTGCCAAGAGCTATATTTATTTCTGGTAGTAGAAGCTGAATATTTTGCCAAGAGCTTGATTTTATTTCTGGTAGTAGAAGCAGAATATTTTGCCAAGAGCTTGATTTTATTTCCGGTAGTAGAAGCAGAATATTTTGCCAAGAGCTATATTTATTTCTGGTAGTAGAAGCTGAATATTTTGCCAAGAGCTTTATTTTATTTCTGGTAGTAGAAGCAGAATATTTTGCCAAGAGCTTCATTTTATTTCTGGTAGTAGAAGCAGAATATTTTGCCTAGAGCTTTTTTTTATTTCTGGTAGTAGAAGTAGAATATTTTGCCAAGAGCTATATTTATTTCTGGTAGTAGAAGCAGAATATTTTGCAAAGAGCTTGATTTTATTTCTGGTAGTAGAAGCTGAATATTTTGCCAAGAGCTTTTTTTTATTTCTGGTAGTAGAAGCATAATATTTTGCCAAGAGCTTGATTTTATTTCTGGTAGTAGAAGCAGAATATATTGCCAAGAGCTTTATTTTATTGCTGGTAGTAGAAGCAGAATATTTTGCCAAGAGCTTGATTTTATTTCTGGTAGTAGAAGCAGAATATTTTGCCTAGAGCTTTATTTTATTTCTGTTAGTAGAAGCAGAATGTTTTGGCAAGAGCTTTATTTTATTTCTGGTAGTAGAAGCAGAATATTTTGCCAAGAGCTTTATTTTATTTCTGGTATTAGAAGCAGAATATTTTGCCTAGAGCTTTATTTTATTTCTGGTAGTAAAAGCAGAATAATTTGTAAAGAGCTTGATTTTATTTCTGGTAATAGAAGCAGAATATTTTGCCAAGAGCTTTATTTTATTTCTGGTAGTAGAAGCAGAATATTTTGCCTAGAGCTTTATTTTATTTCTGGTATTAGAAGCAGAATATTTTGCCTAGATCTTTATTTTCTTTCCGGTAGTAGAAGCAGAATATTTTGCCAAGAGCTTTATTTTATTTATGGTAGTAGAAGCTGAATATTTTGCCAAGAGCTTGATTTTATTTCTGGTAGTAGAAGCAGAATATTTTGCCTAGAGCTTTATTTTATTTCTGGTAGTAGAAGCAGACTATTTTGCCAAGAGCTATATTTATTTCTGGTAGTAGAAGCAGAATATTTTGCCTAGAGCTTTATTTTATTTCTGGTAGTAGAAGCAGAATATTTTGCCTAGAGCTTTATTTTATTTCCGGTAGTAGAAGCAGAATATTTTGCCAAGAGCTTTATTTTATTTCTGGTAGTAGAAGCAGAATATTTTGCCAAGAGCTTGATTTTATTTCTGGTTGTAGAAGCAGAATATTTTGCCAAGAGCTATATTTATTTCTGGTAGTAGAAGCAGAATATTTTGCCAAGAGCTTTATTTTTTTGCTGGTAGTAGAAGCAGAATATTTTGCCTAGAGGTTTATTTTATTTCTGGTAGTAGAAGCATAATATTTTGCCAAGAGCTATATTTATTTCTGGTAGTAGAAGCTGAATATTGTGCCAAGAGCTTGATTTTATTTCTGGTGGTAGAAGCAGAATATTTTGCCAAGAGATTCATTTTATTTCTGGTAGTAGAAGCAGAATATTTTGCCAAGAGCTATATTTATTTCTGGTAGTAGAAGCAGAATATTTTGCCAAGAGCTATATTTATTTCTGGTAGTAGAAGCTGAATATTTTGCCAAGAGCTTGATTTTATTTCTGGTAGTAGAAGCAGAATATTTTGCCAAGAGCTTGATTTTATTTCCGGTAGTAGAAGCAGAATATTTTGCCAAGAGCTTTATTTTATTTCTGGTAGTAGAAGCAGAATATTTTGCCAAGAGCTTGATTTTATTTCTGGTAGTAGAAGCAGAATATTTTGCCTAGAGCTTTTTTTTATTTCTGGTAGTAGAAGTAGAATATTTTGCCAAGAGCTATATTTATTTCTGGTAGTAGAAGCAGAATATTTTGCCTAGAGCTTTATTTTATTTCTGGTAGTAGAAGCAGAATATTTTGCAAAGAGCTTGATTTTATTTCTGGTATGATTTTATTTCTGGTAGTAGAAGCATAATATTTTGCCAAGAGCTTTTTTTTATTTCTTGTAGTAGAAGCATAATATTTTGCCAAGAGCTTGATTTTATTTCTGGTAGTAGAAGCAGAATATTTTGCCAAGAGCTTTATTTTATTTCTGGTAGTAGAAGCAGAATATTTTGCCTAGAGCTTTATTTTATTTCTGGTAGTAGAAGCAGAATATTTTGCAAAGAGCTTGATTTTATTTCTGGTAGTAGAAGCTGAATATTTTGCCAAGAGCTTGATTTTATTTCTGGTAGTAGAAGCATAATATTTTGCCAAGAGCTTGATTTTATTTCTGGTAGTAGAAGCAGAATATATTGCCATGAGCTTTATTTTATTGCTGGTAGTAGAAGCAGAATATTTTGCCAAGAGCTTGATTTTATTTCTGGTAGTAGAAGCGGAATATTTTGCCTAGAGCTTTATTTTTTTGTGGTAGTAGAAGCAGAATGTTTTGGCAAGAGCTTTATTTTATTTCTGGTAGTAGAAGCAGAATATTTTGCCTAGAGCTTTATTTTATTTCTGGTATTAGAAGCAGAATATTTTGCCTAGAGCTTTATTTTATTTCTGGTATTAGAAGCAGAATATTTTGCCTAGAGCTTTTTTTTATTTCTGGTATTAGAAACAGAATATTTTGCCTAGAGCTTTATTTTATTTCTGGTATTAGAAGCAGAATATTTTGCCTAGAGCTTTATTTTATTTCTGGTAGTAGAAGCAGAATATTTTTTCCTGTGCATTCTTTATTGCGGGAAGTAGGAGCAGAATATTTTGCCTAGAGACTTTTTATTTCTTTTATTGCTAGAAACAGAACAGAAAATTTGAAGCTTTTGAAATGTGGATTATAGAAGAATAGGTAGAATTGGATGGAAAGAAAAGAAAACAAAAGAAAACAAAATATGAAGTTTTTAAAAAAAAATCTAAACATGAAAAGAGAACTACTAAACACAATTAGAACAAGACAAATGACAATTTTGGGACATGTTGAAAGACACAACAGCGTAATAAAAGTAATTTTGAACGGGAAAATACAAGGTAAAAGAGGCAGAGGAAGACCAAGATTAATATGGACGAGTAACATCAAAAGATGGACAAGTCAATCTATGTCAGCCTGCACCATCAAAGCAAGAAACAGAGTAGAATGGCGATCCATAGTAGCCAACCTTCGTTGCGGAGAGGGCACACGATGATGATGATGATGACTTAGTAAAATGCATTTGTTATCTGGTTCGTTCAGAAGTCTTACATTCATGAACCAATTTCTGATTAATATTACGAAATTTTAACTTACGTTTGGTGAAAATGACTTCACTTTATTGTCAGTACTGGTAGTCATGCAGGTTACAAGCTTGGGATGTTCTCACCACAGCTATATATTTTCCTCATTTGGTGTGTCTTTGGCAAGTACACTGAGATGCCAGCTACAAACAACAAGTCATACCAGCTCATATCTTTTGGAAAACTCTTCTAATACACATGTACGTTCATGGGTGGTCAGGAACGCATGATGTCAAACCGCGACACGCTAAGGAAACATTAATTGACGTTCTTAATTGACGTATTACGTGCGAAGTAAAAAAGAGCAAGGGATAGCACTGTGGACCAACCCTGGTTCTAAAATGTAACAATGTTCACCAGAGATTCAAGCTTACATTTTACATGACAACTTATAGAACACTTGTAATGCATATGTCTATTGTATTAAAATCTGGCCTCTCTAAGTGTTCGAAAATAATTAAAACAGCAATACTTACTTATTGTCACACAAAAAATGTTCATTTCGCTTAATTTGTTTCATTTTAATGTAAAATAATTAAAATTTATATTCTATCTTATTTTTTCTTTTAACAAATACACAATTTCTTTTTTTTTTTTTTTTTTTTTGCAGTATCGTGAGGATTTGTCTAATACTAAATGTTTTATAGCTTTTACATATGCCATTTTTGTATTTATGCCTGTCTTTAATATATATATATATATATATATATATATATATATATATATATGCGATCAGGACTCAATCAGAGTAGGATTCCAGACTCTCACATGAAGTCAGCTGTCAGGTTAAGTGTGTTTATAGCCCCCACAGACAGAACATCACAATTAGAGTCTGCCAGATCCACTCTGATTGAACGCCCATTAAACCGTTGCACTGTGTTCTGCGCCAGTGGCCCAGTGCATCCGATTTCAGCCAGCATTTTATTCAGGTTAGCTTTCCTTAGCCTTTGATTGTCCCCAATCTTCCTGCAAGGCAGCAGATGATCTTTTCTGTAGGGGGATTCTTGAATAACATCCAAAAGCAGTCACGGTACTTACTGCTCATTGTAAAATAAATAAAGATATTCATGGATGAGTTGATGCTCTCCAACATGTATCCAAATGCAGCAAGTATGATTGTTATGTTAACATACTTACCGTTAATTGACATTTCCGGTATAAAACCCATTGTTAGCACAATAATTGTAACAGGAATAAAACAAATAATAAACAAAGTGGAAACCATGACAACCATTTTCCCTGCCTTTTGGTTGCGATTGGAAACTCTGTCAACCTGTTTTCTTGTGATGGTTTCCATTCTCCATTTTGCTTGCTTCTTTAGTGTCAGAGAAAGTATTGTCGTGCAGACAAAGATGATCACAAAAGCACCAAAAGGAATAAAGAAGTTGTTAATGGCGTAAGAAATCATTTCCACTTCTTCCCGATTGTCAGAGGAGACAAGTCCAACACGAGTTTTGTTTCTGATGCGGTCAAACGTCATTCCCAAACTGTTAACGGAATACACTGGCGCTGACGTACAGAAGAAGAAGACTGATACACAAACTGTGCTCACTGTCGTTCGTTTTGGTGTGATGATACTTTTAATCTAGAAAGGGGAAAAAATGTGTATATATGAATCATGTTTACGCTTTGAATTGTTTCCAACATATGTTTAAGGAATGAACATCAGTCGCAACAAGTAACACATAATGTATATGGAAATTCTAAACTGAAAGCCTTCTCTTGGTAAACCACATGTCAGACTCAATTAAGTCTGAAAGGCATCCATTAGATACCCTTTCGTCTCTTTAGAAAAAAAAATGGCACAAGACTATGACGAGAAGTCCAAGATCAACATCACAGCGACAAAAACCACACCAACCGAAGACATTTTTAGATCCAAGTTTGATGAACTGGTAGAAGAAGTAGAAGATGCATCAAGTGTGGATGACAACTGGTGCTCCCTGAGAACACACATCTATAACTGCGCTCTATCTACCTACGGCCAGAAACGGTTCTCAAAGAACGACTGGGTCGAAGAAAATGCAGCAAGACTAGACCCACTAATAGCTAATAAGAAAAAGGCTCTACTGAACTTCAATAATAATCCCAATCAAATCACCAAGGATCAGCTCAAACATGCGCAAGCCACCCTACAACGCGAAGCAAGAAGATGCGCAAACGAATACTGGAACAATCTATGCTCTGAAATACAGAAAGCCTCAGACAGGGGCGACTCAAAAACCATGCATGACAATATAAAAAAGGCCCTTGGACCAAAAATAACAAAATTAGCCCCCCTAAAATCCAAGTTTGGAGAACCTATTACTGACAAGGGACAACAAATGCAAAGATGGGTTGAACACTACTCTAATCTATACAGTGACGACAGACCAGCAAACACAGCTCTAGCACAATCAATACCCAAATATCCTACAATGTTTGAACTGGATGTTGAGCCTACTATGAACGAACTTGCTGACGCTATAAATGCCCTCTCAAGAGGAAAAGCTGCAGGAAATGACAACATTCCCACAGATGTACTAAAGGACAACCTAAACGTACTACTTCCATATCTTTACAAACTGCTAATTAAATGCTGGAGAAACGGAGAAATACCTCATGATATGAGAAATGCCAAGATTATAACGTTGTACAAGAATAAAGGAGACAGGGGCGACTGCAATAATTACAGAGGCATTTCTCTCCTTAGCACAACAGGCAAAGCTTTTGCTAGAGTCGTACTTAATCGCCTGCATAGACTTGCAGAACGGGTGCTTCCCGAGTCCCAATGCGGTTTCAGACCCGGGAGATCAACCATAGATATGATCTTCACTCTTAGACAACTGCAGGAAAAATGTCGGGAACAAAATATGCCGCTCTATATTGCCTTTGTAGATCTCACAAAGGCATTCGACACAGTAAACAGAGATGGTCTCTACAAGGTGTTAGAAGGCATAGGCTGCCCCCCTAAATTACTTAGGCTGATAATTTCCTTCCATGAAGACATGAATGGCAAAGTCCATTTTGATGGGAGTCCATCAGAGAATTTCAAAGTCAACAAAGGAGTGAAACAGGGATGTGTCCTCGCCCCCACCCTTTTTGGTATATTTTTTGCTGCCCTCCTAAATTACACCTTCGAAAACAGCTCAGGAGATATTTACATTCGCACTAGACCAGATGGCTCACTGTTCAACCTAGCACGACTAAGAGCAAAAACCACAACAAATGTTGCCCTACTTAAAGAATTTTTATTTGCTGACGATGCAGCCCTAGTCGCTCATAGTGAGGCCACCCTACAGTCGCTGATCAACAACCTGGATAAAGCATGCGAACTTTTTTCACTGTCAATTAATGTTCAGAAGACAGTAATACTAAATCAAGGTGACTTCAAACCTATATCTATTACTCTAAAAGACTGCCCACTAGAATCAGTACAGAAATTTACATATCTTGGATCCACAGTTACGCAAACCATCTCTCTTGATGAAGAAATAAACTGTCGAATTGGTAAGGCAGCTACGACCTTCGGCAAACTCACAAAAAAGGGCATGGAACAACACGAAACTAACTCAAAAGACTAAACTCTTAATATATCAAACTTGTGTGCTTAGCACACTACTATATGGATCCGAAACCTGGACAACATACTCAAACCAGGAAAAAAGACTAAATGTCTTCCACATGCGATGTCTCCGCAAAATAATGCACATCAAATGGCAGGATAAAATAACCAACTTAACTGTCCTGCAACGTGCTAAGACCCTAACAATCATGTCGATGCTCAGAAGTCGAAGGCTAAGATGGCTGGGGCATGTCCAACGGATGGAAGAAAAACGCATTCCTAGGCAAATACTATATGGCGAGCTAAAACACGGAAAACGACAAATCGGCAGACCTAAACTACGATATAGAGATATCTGCAAATCATCTCTGAAAGACTTCTCCATCTGTGAAAACGTCTGGCAACATCTGGCAAGTGATCGCACATCATGGAGAGCACGTATAAGGAACGGTATAACAACATTTGAGACTGTTCTAAGACAGGACTTAGAAGAGAAGAGACTCATGAAAAAGGATGGTAAACCCTGTGGACCAGCGAGCCTGACCTGTTCATTATGTGACAGCGTGTGTTTGTCAAACATTGGTAGAATTAGCCACGAGAGAAGCTGTTCGGCAAAAACAATACCTCAAAAAAATACGCAATAGCCTCCACTAGACCGTCTGACAAGACGAAAAGGGCCACACAATGATGAAATGTCAAAATGTGATAATATTAAAGCACATACGAACCTTCAGTGGCGCAGTAATACATAAAAGTCTCTCCAATGTAATCATGGCCGTGATACAGCTGCTCATTCTCGTAAATGACCAATGTGGCATTGCTGATGTCAAGTACATGACAGCAAAAGGATCAAATGCTAAATCAAATGCTAAGAATCCAGGAGTAACGCATATACATAACCAGATCGTAGTTAGAAGACTTCCTAAGTCGGAAACTGCCAAAGCTGAAAAAAGAGAACAGAACAATCTGCTACAGGTATGCATCTATATTTACTTAGAATACCAGTCTGTGAAATACGGTCTTTTTAAAGTAGGGTATATGTTATGACTGCACAACATGCCATTCTATTATCTCTCTCTCTCTCTCTCTCTCTCTCTCTCTCTGCGATCAGGACTCGATCAGAGTAGGATTCCAGACTCTCACATGAAGTCAACTGTCAGGTTTAGTGTGTTGATCGCCCCCACAGACAGAACATCACAATTAGAGTCTGCCAGATCCACTCTGATTGAACACCCGTTAAAACGTTGCACTGTGTTCTGCGCCAGTGACCCAGTGCATCCGATTTCAGCCAGCATTTTATTCAGGTTTGCATTCCTTAGCCTTTGATTGTCCCCAATCTTCCTGCAAAGCAGCAGATGATCTTTTCTGTAGGGGGATTCTGCCCTTAGATGGTCGGCCCTCCCAGGTTTACGAGCACCATCTGCCCGAGTCACTAGAGGTGACTAACACAGACATGCACACACAAAGATAGGAGATGTGACCAATACAGACATGCACACAGCGATACGAGGCATGACTAACACGGACACACATCAAGATATTTGACACATGACTAACATAAACATGCACATAAAAATATAAGATATGACTGACATAGACATGCACACACAAAGATATGACACACGCCTAACATAGACATGCACACAAAGATATGAGATATGACCAACATAGACATGCACACGCACAGATATGAGATGTGACTAACATAACTATTCTATTCTTTTGTCTTGTATTCCATCCATGGAACCAGTTCTATTGCTGTCAGGAATTTTCCATAAGAATTCTAACACTTGCTACAGCATTTTTGAAGACATGGTGTAATGTGTTAGAGAACAAAAAATTGTCAACAAAGGCAGTGAATCAAAATGTTTAATTTAATAATGTGAGGTAATCACGTTGAATGCTGCCTATCATGGGCAACTATTTTTGTATATTGCTCTCCAATTTCAGGTATTATTTTATGAATTCTGTTATAGGCATTTTTAAAAAGATATCATTATCAAGTACCGGGGCTGCTGGCGTAGGTGATCATGTCTCTCCACAACTTTCGATCTCGACAGTTATTTATAATTGCTGTTGTTGACCTTCTGAAGCCATTCTTCTTCCAAGCCATTCTCTTAAGCTGTCTGGTATTTTTTTCTCTTTGCTTACATCCATCTCTTCGTCCCACAAGTTTCCCAGTTGTTACAATATATTCCAGTTGTTCTCTTCTCATTACATGGCCAAAAATGATGATTGTTTCTTCCTAATATTGAAAATCAGCTCTCTTTTTGCTTTGGCCTCTTTCAGAACGTTTTCATTACTCTTCTTAGCTGTCCATGGTATTCTTAACATTCTTCTGTAAAACCACATTTCTACAGACTCCATTGATTTTCTTGTCTGTTTTCGTATTGTCCATGACCCACATCCATATGTTAAGACTGGCTCTACATAACATTTAAGAACTCCTGTTCTTGTTTGTATTGTCAAAAATCTTTGCATAGTATCTTCCTCATTTTTTGGAAAGCTGCTTTTGTCTGAACCATTCTGCATCTCAGCTCTGTTGTACATCATCCGTCTGTGGTTAATAAGGTTCCCAAATATTTAAATTCATTTACCTATTTTAATACTGTTCTACTTGTCTTTATTTTGAACTAAGGTGATGTCTTTTTCTTTGTTGTTACCATTACTTCTGTCTTTCTGCTATTAAGGCTGAGTCCCTTATTTTTGGTTTATTTCACTATAATGTCTAACACTTCTTATAACTCATTTTCACTCTTAGCGATTAAGACTTCTATCATCCGCATATTTTAGATTATTTATATTATGACCTCCAATTGTTATTCCAGGCATGCCCCTTATGAATCTTAAAATATCTCACTGTAAATATTAAGCAAATCTGCACACAGCCTTGCCTAATGCCCTGTTTTTATTTGTTGGAACATTCCCAATTGGTTTCCAGTTCTTAAGGCCGCTGTTTGTTGCCAGTACATGTTATTTATTATTCTTAGATCTTTACTGTCTACGTTTATGCTTTCTAAAATTTTGATTATGTTTTGGTGCTTTACTTTGTCAAATGCTTTGGATTATTTATGAAACATAGGTATAGATCGGTTTTTACCTCTATGTCTCTTTCTACTAAAGATCTTATGATTTATATGGCATTGCTTATTTATTTTTTTTATCTCTAACAAAAGCACACTGTTCATTACTAATTTCTGGACTGAATTTGTTTCGCACTCTTCGCATGAAGATTCTTAGTAATATCTTAGTCATGTGACTCATAAGACTTATTGTGCGATGATCATCGCATTCAATCGCACCAGATTTCTTTGCTAGGGCTATGAATGTTGATTTTAGCAGGTCGTCTGGTATATATTCGCTGTTGTAGATATCATTCAATATTTGTGTTATTATTTCTTTTCCAAAACCACCCATGGCTTCAATCTCTTCTTTATTTATATTATCTGGTCTGAACTGTTCTTGCTTTCATATTGCGCAAAGCGTCTTCCACTTCTTTGAGTATTTCTGCATCTTCTCCATTACCCTTAATATTTACTTCTGTTCGTCCATCATTATAAAGATCCTTAATGTATTCTGGCCATCGTTCCCTTATGCTTTCTTGTTCAATCAAAAGTTCTCCTTCATTTGATTTTAAACATCCAGTTTTTATTGCGTATTTCTTCCTGTGAATTCTTGAATTTGTTTGTATATAGATTTGACATCTCCTTTTTGTTGCATTTCAATCTCTTTGCATCTCTGTTTAACCATGCTTCTTTTGCTTCATTGCATTTTAATACAATTTCTTTATTTAATCTCTTATACTTATCTTTACTTTCTTTATTTCTTCAACTTGTATCCATTAGCCGCAAAATGGCATTTGTCATCCATTTCTTTCTTGAATGTGTCCTCACTGGCGGTATGAACTCTTTTGGTGTTTGTTGCATTGATTCTTTTAGCATTCCCACTGTTCATCAATGCTTTGTATCTTCTCTTTTGCATTATACAGGTTCTGAATTGTGATGTAATATTTGTCTTGCAACTTTTTGTCTGATTTGAGTAAATCTAAATTTAATTTAATATTTTAGAATATATACAATTTAGTTAATAATTAATATGATCCATATCAACCGTACTCCTACCTGTGCAGCTTTTCCTTGTTCGTTAAGGGTACATACATTCCAGGTGCAGACTTTCATTAATGGATGCTTACGCAAAATAAAAAGGGGAAATGGCAGAACAAAATCACTAACATACAATTATGGAAATGTACCAGTCAAATACCTGTGGATAAAGAGATATAGCGAAGACGATGGCGCTGGACATGACGCACACTGTGGAAGCCAACTGAGAATATTACACAACAGACCCTTTTTTGGAATCCCGAGGGGAAAAGACAAAGAGCAGGACCAATGAATTATTGGAGAAAACAGATAGAAGCGGAGATGAAGATGATGGGGAAGACATGGAATGATCGTAAAAGAATGGCAAAAAAACAGAACGACTTGGAAAGTTTTTGTTGAAGACATATGCTCCACAGAGAGCTAAAAAGGTAGAAGAAGATATACCGTGACTAAAGGTTTATGGAATGTTTTTCTTCCTTGACAATACTTTTTTCATCTTCATCAATCTAATTTTTTTCAGCACGACGAGATTAAACATTTAAATGTATTTATTATTCAAACAAGAAATGATAGACATAATAGTAGAAGAAAGCAACAAGAAAGGTGTCAGTCTGAATAGTAAGAAAACAGAAGTAATGGTTATATCGAAGAAACAATCATCACCATCATGTAGCATAAAAATAAACGAGACAAATCTGAAACAAGTACAACGTTTCAAATACTTGGGCACAATAATAACATCAGATGGGAGATGCACCACAGAAAAAAAAAGCAGAATAGCTCAGGCCAAAATAGCATTTCAGAAAATGAAAAATATCTTATGCAACAAATCTATGTCAATAAAAATGAGAAAGAGAGTTGATCGGTGCTATATAGAACCAATTCTGACCTATGGAAGCGAATCATGGACAATAGACAAACAAATGAAACGACGATTAGAGGCCACAGAGATGGGATTTCTCAGAAGAATGTTGAAAGTTCCCTGGACAGATAAAAAGACCAATGAGGAAGTTCTCAAAGAGGCCAACACAAAAAGGGAGCTCTTAAAAAACATCAGAAAGAAGCAATCAACATTTTTCGGGCACATCATGAGAAGAGAAAAGTTGGAATACTTGGTTACAACTGGCAAAATAAAAGGAAATAGAGATCGCGGACGACAAAGATAGAAAATACTGGATAGCTTAGTGTCATGGCATGGAAAACAGTCAACAACAGATCTGATACGATGCACTGTAGATAGAAGATTGTGGAGGGACATGATCGCCGACGCCAACCGGCAGAGTACATGATGAAGATGATGATGATGATTATTCATACTGATTGATGTTTTTGTTCCATATGCATGTGTGAATATATGTAATTCTGTAATGCTAGCTTACGTTAGCCCGATGACTAAAGTATTCTAGAGTATTCGTAGACTAGAATTCCTCTTCGTCATCAAAAAAAAAAATAATAATAAAAATGCAATAAATAAACATAAGAGGCAAAAACAAATATTTGAATAACCGTTAACAGCGACTGATATGATTATAAGGTCAGTGTCTTCATTGTAAGTATTCATTTTACCATATCATTCCAGATAAGTAACACAGAAGTTTCTTTTACTGCCTGGGCTTTTGATTGTAATGTTGTTATTTTTGTGTGTACTGCAGCTTACCGTTTGAGTGTGAAGTTTTCCATGAAAGTAAATCTAGTAAACTATGTTTCTTAACTACGATATTGATTTTATCTCTGCTACGAACAAGTCATTTGTAGAAACTGGAAAGAAATGAACAAATTATTATGTAGCATGTCGATATCGAAATACCTAACAGGCTGATGTTCACTGATTCCTCAAAGCCTTGCTTCACGAAACACATGATGTTGATAATGTTTGTGATGATTCCAAGTAAGTTAATGATCTGACAAAGCACACCGCAGATAAGCCATGAATAAATTGTTATGACTTCATCACTTATACCGAAAACGTCTACAGATGTCATTGTTAGAAAGAAAAAAGACGGTTAATGTTTCATGTTACATTCTTTATATAGATTGAGATTTTACAATTTAACATTAGCTTTATTGTACACCGCTTTGTGTTGTAATGTTTTCACCAATTGAGTCAAGTAACACAATGGGACGTTATATTTAGCCACCATTACCCAATGCAATTTATCTTTATAAATTATCGAAATTAAACAATACATTTTTACTCAAAAGTTTTTATAATTTAATAACTATAATTAATATTAAACTTTTGAAAAAGGTACATTTTTTGTGTTAGTTCATTGTTTCTTACATGTTCATTGTTTTAATTTAATTTTGAAAGAAATACTGGTAAAGCCTTTCTGTAATATTAATTTTTAATACAGTACAATTTGATTATACACGAATAAACTGAACAGATTGATAATGTAAAATGTAAATACTTATAACAACAACTTTAATTACTGGTAATAGTAACATTTTGACTAACAATTAAACGAAGTCTCTTTTGGAGAAACGACACAAAGAATGCAAGGTTAATGTGCAATTAGAGAGAATCCATTGTAATTTTCTTCTTTGGTATAACATTCCGAGTGTATAATAAAACGTCTTAAAATAAACGACAAAATGCAGGCTTGAGTTAGTGACAAGTATTCAGTAAGTAGAACGAGAAATTCAGCTATAATTTCACATAATAACAATTCTTACTAATGAGTAGTGAGTATAAAAGTATATATCTTTCTTTTAACTTTCCTCGCGTACAAAGAGCACGGACAAAAATAAATAATATTTTATAATTATTTTCTTCTCAAACTAACAAAATACACATGATAAGGTATACGATTTTTTACAATGAAAATGTAGATACTGGGTTTATGAAGAACAGAGTGAAAATAGCATAATTACGTGCAGTGTATCTGACCTTGGTGAGCATCTCTCTCTACAACTGTATATACCTACATTTGTTTACTCATGTGTTAGTGAAAATATAAAGAGCCATTATCTTAAGCTATCTTCTATGTTACCATCTTGTTTTCTTTTATCTTTTCTTTCCTAATATATTCAGGTGTCGTCACATTATATATATATGGTGGCTACGTCGACCCTGAGCAAAGAGAGGGGAGAAACGAATATAGCCACTGTCATCTGCAATGCATGTCGTAAGAGGCGACTAAATTGGTTTTCGGAACACTGTCTTCGCCACCGCTACAGAGTTAGGGCATCTCAGCTGAAGCCATCTTCAATGATTTCGCTAGTGTGTGACAGGCATGCTATCGAGATAGTTTCCAGATGAGTGGTCTGGGGCGCTATTGAGTTGCCTGTTAGGCAATGAAGAAAATCTTCCAACAACACTAAACTCTGTTCTGTCCCTGGCGACACAAAAACATATCGGAGAAAGATAATATTCTGCCCGTTCTAAGAATTGTTTCTCTTGTGATCTTTACTGAATAAAGGTTTATCAGTACTGGAGATACTAGCGAATGCTATGAAAGGCCGTGATGAAATGCAGATGGCTCGGTGGTTCACCAATCACATTAAAATACCACACTTTAATGGTGGTTTACCGCAGAAGTTCAATAAACGATGAAAAGACTGATCTCGAGTTCAAAAAGCAAAAACATCAAGATATTCAGACGTACTCTGACGCATGCATTCCCCAGGTCAATTTCGGCAGGAAATGTATTTTCATTGCTTGAATGGGAACCCTGATACATCATGGGAAAAGATCGCAACATTTACCCAAGTCTCTCTTTTTGGACCGTAACACCTGAGGGTAGGTGAAGGAAGTAGTAGCCTCTCCAGCTGATATGTTAATTTCCTGGCAATTATTTCATTCAACAACTTACCAACCCGTTTTGCATGAAGGTGGTAATGTAATAGTTTAGTTTTTTTTCTGTATTTTGTTTGGCTCCAGCAGAGGTATCAAATAACAATGTAACCAGTCATCAGTGACAACTCTCAACGATACTGCCATTATTGATTCTTGTTATTTGCTATAAACGCTCATCGCAGCACTAGCCACATTCCTCATGAGATATGGTCAGGGTGGACTGGTTTTTGTGGAGCTTAGATCTCATCAACCGTAACATGATCATGCTCCATCATTATTGGCCCAACACCAGTCCGAGATAGCGACAGAATAGTGCTGTACCCTTCTTTTCCCCTATTCGCTGTCAGGTAAGATACGAGCTACAGAAGCCACGAACACAATTATTTTTCATAGTGGCCATTAAACTCCTGTGAAGGGTATTTCTATGATGTGTCTGCTCACTTTCTCACAGAACTTTGACCACTTTAACATTTTTCACGTTCTTAAGCAATGGGTTTTTTTAAAGCAATAGAGTGAAAGCTAAAAGATATAGGACAAGCTCCAATATGATGCGATGAGGTCGCATAAAACAAAGTACATACTGAAGCGTCTTACATAACCATTGGATGGAAACAAAGAGATGATAATTATATAAACTATAGACTACAAATGAGTGAAACCAACAGAAAAATCAAGAAAATAAAACACGAATATTTGGAACGTTTGTAACAGCCGTCAGAATATGTTTAAAGGTTGTCAAAGAGTATACGAAAAAGAGACGAGAACTACAAACGCTACGGAAATAATTCATGAGAAATATGGAAGGACTATGTTATTCCATATGAAGAAACATCGTCATCATCATGTACTGGGTCTGCCGGCTTAGGTGATCATGTCTCTCCACACCTTTCGATCACGACAGCTATTTATCATTTATGGTGTTGGCCTTCTGCCAAGCCATTCTCTTAAACTGTCTGGTATCTCTTCTCTTTGCTTCCCTCTTCGTTCCTCAATTTTCCCAGTTGTTACAATATATTCCAGCTGTTCTCTCCTCATTACATGGCCACAAAATGATGATTGTTTCTTCCTAATATTGGAAATTAGCTCTCTTTTTGCTTTGGCTTCTTTCATGACGTTTTCATTACTCTTCTTAGCTGTCCATGGTATTCTCAACATTCTCCTGTAAAACCACATGTCTACAGACTCCATTGATTTCTCTTGTCTGTCTTGACTCCTGATTTCTATTATTGTGGTGATTCATGATTGTAAAAAGTTGTTTTTTTGTTGCCTTCCGTTGGTTTATTTACGGTTGGCTCCACTAGCCTTTGACTAAAAAGTATCACCCACAAGACAGTGGGGTTGTTTCACTTCGGGGTACCCTCCCTTAGCATTTTACTCTCCCGAGCATACCGGCAAGGCAGCAGGGCAGCCGCAGGTTTTACTGTTAACTGCATACAGTAGCAGGTAAAATTATCTGACCTGACACGTTGAAGTAATATAAAGATGGATATACCATCTCAAGGATCTTATTAAAAAAAAACCTGGGAGACTAACAGAACAGACACGTTAAAATCGATATAACAAAAGTTGCTGGAGTCTAAAGTAGTAAAAGTAAGTTCATTTTGAAGACGACATCTATTGGTAGTTTCTAGATATCTTGAAAAAAATAGTGTTTTCGAATAAAAGTAGAAGATTACACATTTGGTCTAAAGCTTTCAGCAACAGTGTTGTTGCACTAAAACATCATCATCACCATGTGCCATATCGGTTGATGTAGACGATCATGTCCTTCCATAAACTTCTATCTACCCTGCATCGTATCAGTTCTGTTCTTGACTGTTTTCTATGCCATGACACCAAGATATGAAGCATTTTCTATCTTCGTCGTCCGTGATCTCTCTTTCCCTGTATTTTGACAACAGATCAAGTGGTTCGGGTATGTGCTAAGACATAAGTAATAAAATCTAATACACCGAGTCACCAACAAACAATACGAAAACATTAAACCAAGAAGCTGATCAGTCGGAGGTATAACAGCAGAAGATGCCAATAGAAGAGAAATAAACCGCGAACTATATCTCCCCTCCACGCCGAAAGGCAAACGAGGAAGGAAAGAAAGAAAGAAAGGCAAACGAGGAAGGAAAGAAAGAAAGGCAAACGAGGAAGGAAAGAAAGGGGAACAAAAATAGAGTTCAAGATTAAAAACACAGAACTACCGCCTCTAACGAGGTTTTGTCTAGAAGACAAGGAGACTAATCGAAAAGACACATCTGCAGATACAGACTTTAGTTAGATAATCATGGAGAAATACAAAATGTTCAGGCAACACTTATGATGATACATTCTCCAAGAGTTCAAGTTTGTTGTGTGTGAACGGATTATAGAAATTGTTGGTTGTGTAACTTTATTTTTGATTGTGATTGACTTAACAGAGCAAAGTATTAAAAAATACTGCTATATCTGTGCAACCGTCAAATGTAGGCAAGAAAAGAACTGGTGTACTTTTGAAATTAGTTACAAGAAAATGGCAAGTATGTCACAAATTAGACATTTTATATAAAAATTAATCATACACTCATAATGCATATACTTAACATATTAACATGTTGACCTATAGAGACATTGAGTAAGAAGAAAAAAAGGAAGACGAATGAAGACATTTATTCATTAAGAACGTGTTTAATTCAATGTTTTTGTTTAAATTTAATTTTTTTGGGAGTTACAATTACTAATTCAGAGGGATTAATTATTTTCTTGAAAAATACAGTTTCTTCGTTTATTGTATAGAATTGTGGGAATGAATGGCATAAACTTCTGTTATAAGTAGTTTTTATAACTTCAACTTGTTTTCCTTTTTTGTTTATTTTGTGGATACAATCACATCAGTTTTCTGGAATAACGCCCAAAAGCAGCTCCTGTACTTACTGCTCATATGATAGTAAATAAAAATATTCATTGATGAGTTGATGCTCTCCAACATGCATCCAAAAGCACCAAGTATGAGTGAAACGTTAATATATTTCCCGTTAATTGACATATCCGGTATAAAACCCACTGTAAACAAAATAATTGTGGCAGGAATAAAACAAACAATAAATAACGTGGAAACCATGACAACCATTTTCCCTGCCTTCTGGTTTCGGTTGGAAACTCTGTCTGATTGTTTACATGTGATGGTCTCCATTCTCCATTTTGCTTGATTCTTTAGTTTCATTGAAAGTATTGTCGTACAAATTATTATGATCAAAAAAGCACCAAAAGGAAGGAAAAAGTTATTAAAGGAAAAAGAAATCATTTCCACTTTCTCTCTGTCTTTGGTGGAGACAAGTCCAACAAGAGTTTTGTTTCTGATAAGATCAAACGTCATTCCCAAACTATTGACAAAATACACTGGCGCTGATGTAATGACGAAGATGACTGACACACAAACTGTGATCGCTGTGGTTCGTTTTGGTGTGATGAGACTTTTAATCTGGAGAAAGAGGAAGAAACTGCGATTCATGTATGCGTTATATGGTGTATGACACATGCTTGAAGTGTGAGCAGCAAATCCAACATAAAGAAGTAAAAATAGTAAAGTATCCCCGTCACGCCAAGTGGCGTATAGAGAATATGGTGTTAGTGACCATACATTTTACAGACATTCGGCACATGTTTTATGGGGTTATGTGGTCGGTATTACGCCCGTGCCGCTTTACTTTCCCAGAAAAAAAAAATTCGGTTCCCATTTAAGGCTGGGTGAACCGGAAGCCGTCGGTTGGGATCGAACTCTACCTCTTGTCCTTTGTAGTCCAGTTCACTAACAACTGAGCTATCGCGGCTCCAATTCCAACATAATAAACACATATTGTACTAAATTGTAGTGTCTGGAACGAGAACCGTGGGCGAATAAGAAGTTTCCTTGACATCCATCAGATATTCTGTTTCTTTAGCATCAACGAATGTTCACAAAACAGATGATTGTAGGCCACAAAGTACATGCTTAAATCAAGTTGCAACATCATTCGGCAGTAAAAGTAAACACATAATAGAAAATAAGGGACACAAAGGATAAAAAAGAATATAATCCACTGCTTCAATTTGTCTAGTCCGTTTCATTTTAGAAACTCACAGCTTTTTAGAAATCAGCCAGAACCTAAGGCAGTTTGCAAAAAACGTGCAGCTACAAACACACATCGAAAATCAGCATATAAGGACGTAACAGTTAATGTGTGCGTATGTTGTAACGTAAAGAAATTTAAAACAAAAGAGCTGTATCTTTTATACATGATAAGATCTAAATAAATATGTCATAAATTATATTGCCATGAAGACAAAGAATTCTTCTTTGAACATCCATCTGTTTACTTGAATGCGAAAAGTAATGGAACAGAAAAATTAAATCATTGTGATTATACGTATTTATTCCATCTTACTTCTTGTGACTTCTACGCATGCTATAGACGAATCAACACTACACATTATTCAATACATTATTAATCTACGACATTTTGGGAAAGAGGAGAAAAGTCTGAAAAGATCGCGTCCATGATGGGTTACATCTATCAAGGACAATGCAACCGACGGCGTCCTGCTCCCAAATCACCAGGTTTGGATATCATGATTCAACTAATAAAAAAAAACGTATTATGGTGGACCAGGTAGGAGCTATAAATCCATCATATTATTCTTGACCACTTAAAGATGTGTCCTGATTTTTTCATGCTGATATTTCCTGATATTTTTGTGCTGCTATTCTTATAATTGTTTGTTGGAATCATCTTATTGCATTACTTTACTTCTTTGTTGAGGAAATGATACCTAGTAACGTCAATAATCAATATTGTTAGTACTGAATGCGTACCTAGTTGTTGCAGATGAATCTTTGACTGTGGTAAGTAAGAATACATTTTAAAACACTGTGTTTATATTTAATGGTGCCAGCTCATGACGTTTAAATGTTAGATGATTAACATCAGAATAATCATATATTCCCTGATCGTGTTCATAGTTTTCGCTGAAAAGTTTTTAATAATCGCATTCGAAAATCTTTGTTCTTAGTGCACTGTTAACGTTATGTACAGTTAAACATCGCCCGTGTGCTGCCGGGGCCTGAAAGGGGAGTAAAGAATAGCGGCGATACGAGCCTACCAGGCATGTTCGTAAGAGGCGAGAAAGGAGGGTTGGGCATGGGACTGGCTATCCCATACTGTAAATTCAAAAATAAGCCGAAAAAAAATTCACAAACATGAACAAGTCATAGAGAGAAAAAGTAAATCCGCCATCCAGAAAAGAGAAGGGTTCTCTGTCTAAGAGACGTATGACGCAAGCCGGAGAAAGCCGTAAGGAGTCCGGGTTGACAACTCACCCTTTGTCTACCAGGAAATTCTCCAGAATTGGCACCTGGAATGTACATACCCTAAGCGAACAGGGAAAAGCTGCTCAGGTTGCAGCAGAAATGACAAACTACAAGATAGATATATCCTGGGAATGTGTGAAACAAGATGCCTAGGATAGGAAAGAATAAAACTAAATACAGGAGATATGATTTTATCATCAGGACACCAGGAACCTGGAGCACAACATAGTGAAGGGGTAGCTATAATGCTACAAGGAATGCACAGACGATACTAATTGATTGGGAGCAGTAGGACCAAGACTAATGAAAACACCATTTAAAACAAACAAAAACAAAATAAAATTATACATTATTAAGTGATATTGCACCAACCAATGATAAGGGTGATTTAGTTAAAGCTGATTTCTAAAAAAACAGCTACAATGTCAGATGGATGCAAGACGAGCCAAGGATATTATAATGTTGATGGAAGACATAAATGCTAATGTAGGATCAGACAACAGAGGCTTTGAAGAGATTATGGGAATCCAAGTACTTGGAGATATAAACGAGAATGGAGAGATATTTGTGAATTTATGCGCACTTAATCAAGTGAGCCTAGGAGGAACAATATTCCAACATAAAAGAATACACAAAGCTACATGGGTGTCTCCAGATCATAGAACGGAAAATCAAATTGATCACATATGTATTAATAATAAGTTAAAGTCATCCTTACAGGATGTAAAAGTATATAGAGGGGCAGATATAGCTTCTGATCATCATCTTCTGACAGCCAAACTTAAAATTAAACTAAAAAGGTATACTACAGCGAATAAGGGTAGACAGTATTTCAATGTAGGGTTTCTTAAAGAACAAGGAATTAAAAATAAATTCCCAGTCACAATATCAAACAAATACCAAGTCCCCCAACAACTAGAAAATACAATAAATATAGAAGATCATTGGAAACAGGTAAAAGGTATATGGAAAAAGACATAAGAAGGAAGGAACACTGGGGAAAAGAGAACAACAGAATAAGGGATGGATGACAGCAGAGTCCCTGGATAAAATTAAAGAAATAAAGAACAATAAGCAGACATAAATAAAAGCAAAACGAGAAGTAATAAAGCCAAGACACAGGAAGCTTACACAGAGTGAACAAAGAAGTGAGAAGATGCATTAAAAGGGATAAGAGGAAGTATATAAATGAACTAAAGAGGCAGAAGAAGCAGCAAATAAAGGGAATATGAAAGAACTCTACAATAGCACAAAGACATAAAGTGGAAAATACAAACAAATCAATGCCTTTATTAAAGATAAGAAAGGAAATCTGCTCAGTAATATAAGGGAACAAATGGAGAGGTGGAAAGAGCATTTTGAAGAACTTTTGAACAGACCCAGCTCAACTAATCCTCCATATATACTACCATTAGAGGAAGAGTTACACGTTAACGGTAGAAAACCAAGTAAAGAAGAAATAATGATAGCTATTACACTATTAAAAAATAGTAAAGCCACAGGACCAGATGAAATTCATTCGGAAGCCATCAAAGCAGGCAGATATTATCACCTCTACCAAGATGTTACATAATCTATTAGATAAAGTTTGGGAGAGGGGAGAAATACCTAAATACTGGAAAGAAGGTTATGATCAAACTACCAAAGAAAGAACATTTACAGGAGCGCACAAATTATAGGGGAATTATGCTACTATTAGTGCAAGGAAAATTATTAAGCAGAATCATTCTGGAGAGAATAAAAGAGGCCTTATAGAAATATTTGAGAGGTGAACAAGCAGGTTTTGGGAAGAACAGATAATGTGCTGATCAAATAACTACTCTACGTATAATAGTTGAACAAAGTTTAGAACTAAAATCTCCACTTTATATTGAATTCATAGATTACGAAAAGGCATTTGATAGTTTAGAAAGAAGAATGCTTTGGAAGGACTTCCGTTTTCAAGATGGCGGAATTGAGTCACGTTCTCTCTATCACTGCAGAAGCTCCGTTGGATTCTTATCAACTTCGGGTTTCCGTTCCAATTTTCTGCATTCCAGTCGAAATGATGTTCTACTTGTTATATCTGCGCCATTGAATTGGCGTTGCACGCACAGCAATACTCCGTTTTGACAAATCAAGTGTTATGAGTGCGCCTTCCAACGTCTAATGTTGATCTGCGTTTTACGTCACACAAAGTGCTGTTCAGTGACCATTTGATGGAGATGGTTGACGCAAGTTATTTACAAGTTACAACGCATTAATGTGGTGGGATCCGTCAAGTCGGTCAAGTCAGCGTCTTTGGGAAGTTTGTACCATGTTTCGTTTGTTCTAGACTGCATTCACTAGAGTAATAATGAATACATGGGCGCAGACATTTTGTGCGTGCTACGTCATCATACTGGATCATCATGTGTCCCAAGACCGACCATGCGCTAATCTTGCGATCTTGCGTTTGGTGTGCATCGGGAATAATCTGACGACGAACTGTGTTTTGTATGTTCGGAGTTGGAGTCAAACACGATGTCCTAACATCATCAAGCGCCATACATTTACTATGACGATCATCATTTTCAGGAGGACGTGATCTTCCGGGCAATGTGATGGATAGGCGGCAGGAACCATTGAAGGCTATGTCTGAAAAGTGTTCCTTGTTGCAGTTTCCTCATATTCCAAGTCCGGCTTGTTGCAGGAGCTACTGAGTTAAGTGCTCTGTGCACACCGTGAGCTGTGTGTTTCATCCGTTTTGATCATGCTCCGATATTTCAATTGCTTACGATGAATGCTGATATCGTATGACAGGAACAGTTGGCCGTGTTCACTCTCTGTGCGGTTTCGCCTTATGTCTTTTGGCGTGTGCTGAGACTGCTATGGTGGGGACTACAGCTACCTTTCTTTGCTTGGGAGATGTGTTAGAAATTCGGATGATTTCACTGGCACGGGCGGTTGAGCAATTATGGATTTTAATTCGTTTGCAGTGATACCGAGGCCTACCATAACCAGATAACCAGATAACCAGATGCTTTGGAAGTTGCTGAGTCATTACGGAATCCCCATAAAGTTTATTAACCTAATACAAACAATGTATGAAGGAATGAAATGTAGTGTGGTGCATGAAAGACAGCTTACAGAAGCATTTGATATAAGAACAGGAGTAACGCATGATGCCTTCTGTCTCCATTTCTCTTTCTACTGGCCATAGATTGGATTATGAAAATAACTCAAAACAACAGAAATGGGATCCAGTATTCACTACCCAAACAACTTGATGATTTAGACTTTGCTGATGACATAGCTCTCCTATCACACATCCATCAACAGATGCAGGGTAATATGAGCATACTTGATGAGAGCTCAAACCTAGGACTGAAGATTAATAGCGATAAGACCAACATTATGAGAATTAATACAGTTGGCAATATCCAAATAAAAATAGGATAAATACCTCTACTAGACGTACAATCTTACATATATCTGGGCAGCAACATAGATAAAGAGGTAGGAACAGAAAATGATACCACAATAAGGATATCAAAAGCAAGAGGAGCTTTCATTGCACTGGAAAACATATGGAAATCCAAAGAAATTAGGTTAAGTACAAAAATAAAAATGTTCAACTCAAATTTTAAGTCGGTCCTATTATATGGCTGTGAAACATGGAGAACATTAAAATTGACAATCACGAAGATACAGACTTTCATTAATGGATGCTTACGCAAAATAAAAGGATGGAAATGGCAGGACAAAATCGCTAACATAGAATTATGGAATTGTACCAGTCAAATACTATTGGATAAAGAGATACAGCGAAGACGATGGCGCTGGATAGGACACACGTTACGGAAGCCAACTGAGAGTATTACACAACAGGCCCTTTTTGGAATCCCCATGGGAAAAGTCAAAGAGGAAGACCAAGGATTTCTTGAGAAGACAGATAGAAACAGAGATGAAGATGATAGGGAAAGACATGGAAAGATCTTAAAAGAATGACAAAAACAGAATGACTTGGAAAGTGTTTGTTGAAGACCTATGCTCCACTGGGAGCTAAAAACATAGATGTTTAGAAGACGAAGAAGACTTGAAGATGCATGACTGAATTTGGTCTTTGAATGTGAATATAAAACAATCAACATTTTCTTCCTTTCTTATTTCTTGTCATATGGAAGTAATAAACCCAGCACTATATAGTTAGTTATTTAGCTAGTTAGTTATTTAGTTAGTTAGTTAGTTAGTTAGTTAGATAGTTAGTTAGCTAATTAGTTAGTTAGTTTTTTAGTTCGTTCGTTAGTTAGTTAGTTAGTTAGTTAGTTAGTTAGCTAATTAGTTAGTTAGTTTTTTAGTTAGTTAGTTAGTTAGTTAGTTAGTTAGTTAGTTAGTTAGTTAGTTAGTTAGTTAGTTAGTTAGTTAGTTAGTTAGTTAGTTAGTTAGATAGTTAGTTAGATAGTAATTTAGTTAGTTAGTGAGTTAGTTAGTTAAGGTCGCATATGGCAAAAATCATCACTTCCCATGTCTGGCGATGGACTGCTCTTATAGATTCTGCATGTTCTGTAATCCCTCATTAATAATTGTTCGTCTTAAAGCTTATTTTGACATCCTTTGTTTTATTTTGCCATCAGGTGTCAACATAACGTTTTGACCTCGTAGATCTCTTTCATCTATTCTGAGATTATGACTAATGCACTCCAAACGCCATCGCAGTAAATAGATTTAAATGTTATTTTCTTGTCTGGTTTCTTCTCGTATGGTTTGCTCATTGGGTGTAAAGTCTCTCTGATTTAGGTTTAAAAGTCCTCGAGTGCATTCATTTTCAGAGAAAATTAGTTTCTTTTTTAGAGCTTCAGATGAATTGATGCCCTTGATTTCTTGAGTCAAACGAGTATCACACGATCTGACTTGTGGATTAGGACAGTGATGCTTGACAAGAACTGCGGAAAGAAATGTGTGGAACTCTGTTGCTCGATTTATTTATTGTGTTGCTTGCAAGAAAAGGAATTAATACTTAGATTACTGGTGATGACGTCATGTCGGGAGGAAACGATAGATTTAGTTCTTGTGGACGAATCATGTTATAGCGGTTGCTCTCTTTTTTTATATATAATTTGTTTCTAACAAAAAGAGCTATCAATATATAATTGAAAAGCTGGTTTTCAAAGCAAAGCTAACAATTACAAATTAATGCAGGTGAAAAACATAATGCAAATACGAACCTTTAGTGGCACAGTAATACATAAAAGTCTCTCCAATGTAATCATGGCCGTGATACAGCTACTTATTCGCGTGAATAACCAGTGTGGCACTGCTGATGTCAAGTACATGACGGCTGTGGGATCAAATGGCAGGTCAGATGCCGTGAACCCAGGGGTAAAGCAAATGCATATCCAGACCATGGTCAGGAGACTTCCTAAATCGGAAACCGACAAAGCTGAAAAAAGAACACATATTAGAATGTGACATGAATGAATACATAATTGCTCAGAACACAAATCTATGAAATGTGATTATTTCAGCTAGTGAATATGATTTTTTTTTTTTTATCTGAAAAGATATTATTGATAGAAACATGCTATACATATCCAATAAAGATCTTAAAAATGTCGACTGGAGTAGTGTTATAGAATGTATTTGTTCATTATCTTGTACTATTATCACTTTGAACGTTGGCTGTAATTGTTTAATATGTAATTACCTTCGTGTTATGGCGCGTGGGAAAGAGGGGGTGGGGTGTGTGGGGGAGGTAGCCTATGGGACTTATCTCCAGTCTACATCTTTATTTAATGAGCCCTAAGTAGTTGTTTTTGCTCCATTTTCTTCGTATATAGTCTCCATTTTCTCAGAAAGACGTCGAGTTATTCATTTTATTATGATAGAAACCACCACGTACCCATTTTTTTTTTTTTTGTTACTACAACTGAATTAATTTTTCTTTCTTTCTTTGCTGTCTTTTGTAGCTTAATATTTGTTACATGTTACACCAGCCCGAATATTTCCACACCACTAGATTACACATTTCAGTTGCTTCATATTTCTTTGTTTATGTCCCGTAAGTAAGAATGTATGTATTCTGTTCTAAGATGGTGAAATGAAGTTCATGTTTTCTCGATCGCTGCAGTTTTGCATTTGGGGATTGATAAATTCCAGTCTAAATGCAGATTTCTGCGCTAAAGTCAACCTGACGTTCCCTTAACGGATTTGCGCCTGTGCTGCTGAGTCTTGCACATGGCAATATTCCTCTTTGGCATGTCAAGTGTTATGAATGCGGCCTTCCCTCATCTTAGAGATGATATGCAGTTTATGTAAACACACTTAGTGCTGGTCAATGGCCGTTGTTTGAATTGTTTGCTCCAATTATTTACAAGTTACAACTCATTAATATGGACTGCTCTGCAGAAATTAACCGAAGATTTTACTTTAGGTATTTTGCATCACCGTTACGGTGTTTCGTGTGTTGTTGTCTGCATTCGCTAGATTAACCGTTCTTTTGTTGGTGCATTCATTGTTGTGTGTGGCACGTCATCGTGCTTGCCAATCGTGTATCCCTAATCCGGCCGTACGCTTATAATGAAGGGCGAAATGACGGAGTTTTGTTCATGACTTTGCAGCCCGCAAGTGACTCTGGAGTTTCGTGTTGGTAAGAATGGATGTTGTCTAGATTCAAGAGGGCTACTGTGACATCGATGGTAGATTTGTGAACTGGTTTATCATTTCACAAATTCATATTACAGGGGAGACGGACTGTTGTTCGATGTACGATGAGGATAATCAGAGGAATAACTGTGTTTCTTATGTTCGGCTGGAGACAAAAACGATGTCCAAACATCATCAGGCGCAATACATAAAAAAAATTATGACGATCAACATTTTCAGGAAGATATTAACTTCCGGTCAATATGGATAGGCGGCAGGAACCGTTAAAAACTGTGTCTGAAAAGTGTTCCGTATCGCAGTTTCCTCATATTCCAAGTCCGGTTTGCTGCGAGAGCTACTCAGATACGTGCTCTTTGCACACCGTGAGATGTGAGTTTCATCTATTTGTATCGTGTTTGGATATTCCGATTGCTTACAATGAATGATGGTATCGTATGACAGGGAACAGGTGGTTGTGTTTACTTTCTGTACGGTTTCGCCTTATATATTTTGGGATATGCTGAGAGTGCTATGATGGGGACTACATCTACCTTTCTTTGTTTGGGATATAAGATATTAATTAGGATGATTCCACTGGCACGGGCGGTTGAGCAATTATGGCGTTTAATTAGTTTGCAGTGATACCGGGGTCTTCTATAACCAAAACCATGAATAATTTCAATCATACAATCTATTTCAACTTAGATCCCCTGTCACGCCAAGTGGCGTATAGAGAATATGGTGTTAGAGACCATACATTTTACATACCTTCGGCATATGATTTTTGCGGTAATGTGGCCCATGCAACTTTACTTTTCCAGAAAACAATCCGGTACCCATTAAAAGCTGGGTGAACCGGAAGCCGTCGGTTGTGATCAAACCCTACCATCTTGTACTTTGAAGTTCAATTTACTAACCGATGAGCTATCGTGGCTCCCACATCTCACAATGAATAAATATAAATAAAATAACACACATTTAAATAACCTTTGATAGCGAATGATTTGACTTTATTGTTAATTTTTTCTTTGGTAACTCTTCATTTTTAGATAGTTTGTTCAAAAGTGTATTTTCCTGCCTGCCCTTGTGATCGCAATATTTAGTTATGTCCTGCTGCGTAGCATTTCAGTAACTAGTGCATCAAACAGTATAGTAAAGTCTGTTTGTAAATATCAGAGCTTACATGCATTTCTCTTACAACTACATCATTAGATGATAATCGACAGAAATAAAAATAAGTTTGTATTTTTAGTACATTGATATCGAAATACCTAACAGGCTGATGGTGACCGATTCCTCGAAGCCTTGCTTCACGAAACACATGATGTTGATAATATTTGTGATGATTCCAAATACGTTAATGATCTGACAAAGCACACCGCAGATAACCCATGAATAAATTGTTATGGCTTCATCACTTATACCGAAAACGTCTACCGATGTCATTGTTAGAAAGAAAAAAAGACGGTTAATGTTTCATGTTACATTCTTCTTATAGATTGTGATTTTACAATTTAACAATAGCTTTATTGTACACCGCTTTGTGTTGTAATGTTTTCACCACGTGAGTCAAGTAACACAATGGGACGTTATATTTAGCCACCATTACCCAATGGAATGTATCCTTTAAAATTATCGAAATTAAACAATACATTTTTACTCAAATTTTTTCATAATATTACAAATATAATTAATTATATTAAACCATCGAATAAAGTACATACTTTTTTTTAGTTTATTAGTTGTTACATGTTCATTATTTTAATTTAATTTTGACAGAAATACCGGTAAACCCTTTCTGTAATATTATTTTTAAATACAGTACAATTTGATTATACATGAATCTACTGAACAGATTAATAATGTAAAATGTGCATACTTATAACAACTTTAATTACTGGTAATATTAACATTTTGACTAACAATTAAACGACGTCTCTTCTGGAGAAACGACAGAAAGAATGCAAGGTTAATGTGCAATTCGAGAGAATCCATTGTAATTTTCATCTTTGGTATAACATTTCGAGTGTATAATTAAAATCTGAAAATAAAAGACAAAATGCAGGCTTCAGTTAGTGACAAGTGTTTATTAAGTAGAACGAGAAATCCGGCTATAATTTCACATAATAACAATTCTTACTAATGAGTAGTAAGTATAAAAGTAGATATCTTTCTTTTAATTTTCCTCGCGTAGAAAGAGCACGGACAAAAATAAATAATATGTAATAATTATTTTCTTCTCCAACTAACAAAATACACATGATAAGGTATATGCTTTTTTACAATGAAAATGTAGATACTGGGTTGATGAAGAATTGAGTGAAAATAGCATTATTACGTGCAGTGTATCTGACCTTGGTGAGCTTCTTTCTCTACAACTGTATATACCTACAATTGTTTACTCATGTGTTAGTGAAAATATAAAGAGCCATTATCTTAAGCTGTCTTCTATGTTACCATCTAGTTTTCTTTCATCTTTTCTTTCCTAATATATTCAGGTGTCGTTACATTATATATATATTTTTGTGATAGGATTTTCATATCATTTCTGTGATATTTTTAAAGATTTTCCCTGTGTTTAGATTGAACAAGCTTGGTGATAGGATGCATCTTTGTCATACTCATCTTTTTATATCAATGGGTGTTAAATTCTATTTCATATTTTATATTATTGTGTTTGCTCTTAGTATAAATTGCATAGTAGTGATATGGCTATGTAATATAGGTGTATACCTTGTTGACAGTCTATATTCTATCAAAAACTTTGATGTAGTCTATAAAGCAGGCATATATTGGTTTGTTTACTTTTGAGTATTTTCGATTAACATCATCATGCAGAATATGACTTCTTTTGCCCCATTGTTTTTCCTAAATCGAAATTGATGTAGTAATTCCATACTAATTTTATTATGCACTCTTCCTTGTATAAGTTTCAGCAAGATTGCTTTTACCTTGCTCATCGTGGAATTCCTGGAATAATAGAAGATCTACAAGAACACTTGAATAGACTCAGCAGCACAGAAAAAAATATAGCATGAAAATCAACAACAACAAAACAGAATTCATGAATGTCGGCAAAGAGAAAAGTAACAACAGCATAACTATAGAAGGTAGGCAACTAAATCAAGTAGAGGAATTTAAATACCTAAGAAGTCTAGTGACATACGACAAATCACAAACAGCAGAAATAGACTTAAGATTCAACACGGCTTGTCAAATCATTGAACAGCTATCACCATCCATGTCCAACAAGGAAATAACTCTAGAGGTAAAACAGCCACTCTAGAGAAAAATCTTCATCCCAACGTTGTGCTACCAATGCCAGACCTGGACCCTACATGCAAGAACGTTAAGGAAAATAACCTCTACTGAGATGAAACGTGTTAGACGATTGACATGAAACAGCCTGAGAGATAAGATCAGAAATGTAGAACTGACAAAAAAGCTAGGAATAGCATCCGCCATATAATATATAAAGAAACAGCAGATAAAATGATGTGGCAACTTGACAAGGCAGATAATCAAAACACAACACAACAAGCCTTCGGTAAATCTTGCGATAACAACAAACGTAAAGGCCGACCACGAACATGATGGATCGACGGAATATTGGAAACACTAGGGAACATAACAACAGCAGAGGCAACAGAAGAACAAAGGACTGCAAATTATATGTCCCCTCGACGCTGAAAGGCTAATGTAGAAGGAGCAAATACGAATACGAAGAACGTTGATAATATCCTTATTGTAAAATTAAAGTAAAGAGCCCCCGTCACGCCAAGTGGCGTATAGGGAATATGGTGTTAGTGACCATAAATTTTACAGACCTTCATGACATGATTTTTGGGGTAATGTTGTCGGTATTACGCCCGTACCGCTTTACCTTCCCAGAAAAAAAACCCGGTACCGATTAAAGACTGGGTGAACCCTGAAGCCATCGGTTGGAATCGAATCCTACCTCATGTCCTTTGTAGTCCAATTCACTGAGCTTTCGCGGCACCCATATCCTTATTGACTGTTAGTATTTTTCTTTTTTTTTTTTTGCAATATATCCACTATCTGTTAATTTTTTAAAAATTATTACTAGTCATTCTGCTACAACAGCATATAACATCTCTAGATAAAAGTTGCACAAATTACAGTATGAAAATTAACACAGCAAATACAGAGGCTATAAGAATAAGCAAATTAAGACACCCATTAAACATTAAGATCAAAGATAAATAAATAAAACAAAAAGAAGAATTCAAGTATTTGTGCACAATGTTCACAGAAGTTGGAAAACTAGGCAGAGAAATTGTCATGAGAATACAAAAAGCAAATGTTGTTACTTACCAGCTTTCATCATTGATAAGACATCCAAACATTTCTATGCCAGCTAAACAACAAATGATAAATAGCATTTGCATACCAACTTTGTGCTATGAAAGTCAAACATGGACCCTTTCTAAATCACAATTAAGAAAGATCAATACATGTGAGATGCGATGCTTGAGAAAAGTAAAAAAAACAACACAAGAAGAGATAGAATACCAAACGAAACCATAAGAAAAATGGTAGGAACAAAACCCTGCCAAGAATATATAGAACAACAACAACTTAAATGGTTTGGCCACCTGGTCAGAATGAATCCTCACCAATCACCATCAAGGGCGTTCTTCTCGAGAATGCATGGGAAAAGACCAAGAGGAAGACCCGGAAGAAGACGAAGATGGATAGATGCAGTAACAGAGACATGCAACAACAAAGGAAAATCACTAATTCAGACAATTCGAGCAGCTCAAGAACGATAAATGATATAAACCACGACACCTTTAAGGTATCAGTGAAAAGAGAAAAATAAAAAAGATTCTGTTTATTTTGTCGTGAATCTCCCTGTGTCTATGATTCTGTATCCTCCAGTGCCGATATTGTTTTCTTGAAGAGATAAAACACACATTACCAACCAGCTACAACTCTTTACTTCGTTCATCACTGTATGCTCCCACACTACAATAGACGTAGAAAAAAGACTAGTGTTATTATAACTTGGAGACAAATATGGTCAATGAATATTATTAAGGAGGGAAACTTTCGAAATGATAGATCAGCGAAACATATTTACGGGAAAAGATATGTTTACAACACTCGGAAATAAATCACAAATAATTAAGAACAGAAAGAAACACAAAAATAAATAGACGAAGCGGATTTGAATAGAGAGCTCGTTTCTATTATACTTAGACTTTGGAACAAAATGGTTTCCCATGAGGCTGATCGTTCCCATTTATGGCCAACTCCCGTTCCAGCAACCAACAAAGTATTCATCCTAATCGTACATACTGTGTCTCTCGAACGTGCTGCGTTCTGTATAAATATCGCGCAGCTCATAATGGACACTTCCTGGTCTTTGTAACGGCCGTCACAGGCAGGATAATCTCCATGAACCTCGCATCAAACACCCGTGATTAGAATTCCTGATCAGTGAGCGTCCCCGAAGAATCGCTGTCCCAAGAAATAAAGTCAGGCCTCCACTTCGGTGAAACACTCAATACGATCGCAGTGCAGTGGTGGCAAAGTTCTAGCTTTCATTTATCTGTTAACGATGCTGCGCTGGCAGCATATTCTGAGGAATACTTAAGCGTACTCATTTATAATAACGGAAACTGTACCCAAAGAGTTTAGCAGAGAGCATACTATTACGATCAATGCGCACAATCTTACAAATGGTTAGCAATATTAGGTTTTTTGGTTGGAACATTAATAATATGATTCTCCTTGATGCTGAAACCACGCATTGGTAAAGTATCGACCGCAAACTATAAATTTACCAGACCTGCTTCTCAGTCCACTACAGTACTGAAGAGAGAGATGGTCAGCATACACATACTAATATTAGATTAACGATCTACCCGCTCTTAAAGAATAATTATATATCTCAATTACAATATCAATGTTGATTAGGAGTGAATACCTGTGCCTACATCATTCAGGGGGATATTCTCGTGTATTGTTACACTCGACAGGAAATGTGGGGAATAGAACTCAGTCGTGATCAATACGGAGATGAACGGTCTCATCTTGGATACCACCGATGAGAAAGATGAAGTCATCTATAAAGACGGATCTGTAATACGACACCAAAGGAGTGTATTTGCATTTATAGCACGCTAGGCAGGCAGAATAGTCAAGGAAGGCAGTGGTACACATGTTATGACCACGAGTGGCATGACGATGGAGATGATGGCAACGAAAGGGCATTTATCTGGTTAGGGTTACAAGACTACACCCACGCCTGCGTGCTTAGTGATTCGATGAGGAAGATAAAAAAGTGGAAGCGGGCTCTGTACGCATAGAATCAATAAAGTATTCGCAGAAGTGAAAAATACTTAAAGTTACCTTTATCTACGTCACAGGACATGCGAGGGTACAGGGAAATGGAAGAACGGACAGGTTGGCAAGCTGCGCTATTATTGAAGACGGTCAACCAATGGATCGGGCGGACAACATCAATGCCCTCCGAGATGTGGAAAGGAGCTTTGTGGGCTTGTAAGAAGACTTATCCACCATCACAGAACTAGAGACATCAGTTGATGGACTCCAGGAGACTTGATGAGGAGGGGATCTGAACACCTAAGGACATGTTCGGAGTGCACTGATTATGACCCGGAAATAACACAATAGCATCATGGGCTAAAAGAACACAATTTATCCAGTCTCTCTATTTTGACGGTAAACCCCGACGTAAGTGGAGGAAGAAGTAGAGTTTCCAGCTGAAAGGTCAAATCCTGGTAATGACTTTCTCCAGCAAGTTATCAAAGACACCTATTGTCTGGACGGGCATTCTTGGTCGTGTTGTGCAGTGTGTAGTGGGTGTTGTAAAGGCTGCAACGTTATCATCGGTACGTGTCACGGCAACTGTTCACATGGGGTCTATGGACACGACTACTCCGGGTCTTGTCTCAGTGTCTGTCCTTTTTGTGAGGAAAAATCCGGAAAATGCCTACAATGTAAACATCCTGGCTACACCTGTAATGACACTTGTCCCGGTGGTAATTTTGAGCTACAGTCCAAACAGGCGTGTTCTGATGGCTGTGACATCATATGTGACCCGGAAAGTGCAAACTGTACGTGCAAGGAAACGTACTACGGGTCAGACTGCACTCTCAGATGTCCGGACAACTGTTTCAACGACAACTGTGTACAGTCAACCGGAAACTGTGCATGCAATGAAATGTTCTACGGGTCAGACTACACTCTCAAATCTCCGGACAACAGTTTGAACGAAAGCTGCGAACAGTTAATCGGCGCCTGCGTCTCGTGTGTCGATGATTCCCACGTTAAATAGAGTCTGCCGGCTACAACAAACCCAGCACATGGATACCTTAATGTGTTTCTGTGCTACACATGGTTCATTTCTTGGTGTTTTTCCGTGAAGCCATGGCTCATATCTTGATGTGTTTCTGTGCTAGCCATGGCTCATATCTTAGCTTGTGTGTGTGTGTGTGTGTGTGTGTGTGTGCTGGCCATGGCTCATATCTTGGTGTGTGTAATGTTAGTCATATCTCATATCTTGGTGTGTCAGTGTTAATCATGTCTCATATCTTTATGTGAGTCTGTGTTTAGTCATACCTCATATATTAGTGTGTATCTGTGTTAGTCATGTGTCATATCTTTGTGTGTGCATGTCTGGGTTAGTGATATCTCATATCTTTGTGTGCATGTTTATGTCAGTCATATCTCATATCTTTGTGTGTGCATGTCTGTGTATATCACATGAATAAAATGCTGGCTGCATTCGGATGCACTGGGCCACTGGCGCAGAACACAGTGCAACGTTTTAACGAGTGTTCAATCAGAGTGGATCTGGCAGACTCTAATTGTGATGTTCTGAGAGAGATATATATGTATATATCATTGTGTGTGCATTGCGTGTGAATCGTTTTATCCGACAGACTCTAATTGTGATGTTCTGTCTGTGGGTGCGATCAACACACTTATCCTGACAGCTGACTTCATATGAGAGTCTGGAATGCTTACTCTGATTGAGTCCTGAACGCAGATATATATATATATATATATATATATATATATATATATATATATATATATATATATATATATATATATATGTCATTGTGTGTGCATGTCTATGTTAGGCATGTGTCATATCTTTGTGTGTGCATGTCTATATCATTCATATCTCATATCTTTATGTGCATGTTTATGTTAGTCAATGTGTCATCTTGGTGTGTGTCAGTGTTAGTCATGCCTCGTATCGCTGTGTGCATGTCTGTGTTAGTCACATCTCATATCTTTGTGTGTGCATGTCTGTGTAAGTCACCTTTAGTGACTCGGGCAGATGGTGCTCGTAAACCTGGGAGGGCCGGCCATCTAAGGGCAGAATCCCCCTACAGAAAAGATCATCTGCTGCCTTGCAGGAAGATTGGGGACAATCAAAGGCTAAGGAAGGGCAAACCTGAATAAAATGCTGGCTGAAATCGGATGCACTGGGCCACTGGCGCAGAACACAGTGCAACGTTTTAACGAGTGTTCAATCAGAGTGGATCTGGCAGACTCTAATTGTGATGTTCTGTCTGGGGGAGGGGGGGGCGGTCAACATACTTAACCTGACAGCTGACTTCATGTGAGAGTCTGGAATCCTACTCTGATTGAGCCCTGATCGCAGAGAGAGAGAGAAAGAGAGAGAGAGAGATACCAGTGTATAAAGAGATACAGCGAAGATGGTGGCGCTGGATAGGACACACACTACGGAAGCCAACTGAGAGTGTTACACAACAGGCCCTTTTTGGAATTGGAATCCCCCAGGCGAAAAGACAAAGAGGAAGACCACAGAATTCTTGGAGAAGAGAGATAGAAGCAGAGATGAAGATGATGGGGAAAACATGGAATGATCTTAAAAGAATGGGAAGAAACAGAAAGACATGGAAAGTGTTTGTTGAAGACCTATGCTTAAAGGGAGCTGAAAGGTAGAAGAGATTATCGTGAATCGCTGCCCCAACAAATGAATTCATGCCTCCATTTCGGTGAACCATTGGATGCAACCGCAGTACAGCTGGTGGCAAAGTTGCAAATGTCATTTTTCTTTTAACGAAACTGCATTGGCAGCTCCTTCACAAAAATACTTACTCATTTATAATGACGAAACTACATGCAAAGATGTTAGCAGGTCGCAAACTATTTTGATTAATGCACACAATCTCACAAATGGTCAACAATCTTAGTTACCTTGGATGCACTATTAATAATAAGACTCTCCCTGATGTTAAAATGAAAACATGCATTGGTAAAGTTTCAAACGCAAAATCCAAGTTTACCAGACTTATATTCTCAGAACACGACCGTATTGAAGAGAGATATGATCAGTATACCCACATTAATTTCAGATTAACGACTTCTAACCATTCTTCGAAAGAATAACTATGATGTCAAGTTTATTATTCTTACTACAGATGGTAGAATTCATCCGGAGTCTGATTCGTTCAGAACTGTTGCGCCACTGAAAAAATTTCTGATTAATGTTTTGAAGATTTGGCTTCTTCTTCTACTTTCCTTCCTCATCTGCCTTTCAGCGTCTACGGGAGATACAATTTGCCGTCTTTTGCTCTTCTGTTCGCCTCTGCTGCTGTTATGTTTCCTAGTGCTTCTAATATTCTATCGATCAATCTTTTTCGTGGTCGACCCTTTGGTCTGGTGTTCTCACAACGTTTGTTGAAGGCTCGTTCGTTGTGTTTTGATCTTTCTGTCTTGTGACGTGGCCAAACCATTTTGTCTGTTGTTTCCTTGCCCAGTTTGCTTGCCCAGTTTTCTTGCCCAGTTTGCTTGCCCAGTTTTCTTGCCCAGTTTCCTTGTCCAGTTTGCTTGCCCAGTTTCCTTTCCCAGTTTGCTTGCCCAGTTTCCTTGCCCAGTTTGCTTCCCCATTTTCCTTGCCCAGTTTGCTTGCCCAGTTCCTTTCCCAGTTTCCTTGCCCAGTTTGCTTGCCCAGTTCTCTTGCCCAGTTTGCTTGCCCAGTTTGGTTGCCCAGTTTCCTTGCCCAATTTGCATTCCCAGTTTTCTTGCCCAGTTCGCTTGCTCAATTTCCTTGCCCAGTTTGCTTGCCCAGTTTCCGTTCCCATTTTCCTTGCCCAGTTTGCTTGCCCAATTCCCTTGCCCAGTTTCCTTGCCCAGTTTCCTTGCCCAGTTTGCTTGCCCAGATTCCTTGCCCAGTTTCCTTGCCCAGTTTCCTTGCCCAGTTTGCTTTCCCAGTTTCCTTGCCCAGTTTGCTTGCCCAGTTTCCTTGCCGAGTTTGCTTGCCCAGTTCCCTTGCCCAGTTTCCTTGCCCAGTTTGCTTTCCCAGTTCCCTTGCCCAGTTTCCTTGCCAAGTTTCCTTGCCCAGTTTGCTTGCCCAGTTTTCTTGCCCAGTTTCCTTGCCCAGTTTCCTTGGCCAGTTAGCTTGCCCAGTTTCCTTGCCCAGTTTGCTTCCCCAGTTTGGTTGCCTAGTTTCCTTGCCCAGTTTGCTTTCCCAGTTTCCTTGCCCAGTTTGCTTGCTCAATTTCCTTGCTCAGTTTGCTTGCCCAGTTTCCTTGCCCAGTTTGCTTGCCCAGTTCCCTTGCCCAGTTTCCTTGCCCAGTTTGCTTTCCCAGTTACCTTGCCCAGTTTGCTTTCCCAGTTCCCTTGCCCAGTTTGCTTGCCCAGTTTCCTTGCCCAGGTTGCTTGCCCAGTTTCCTTGCCCAATTTCCTTGCCCAGTTTCTTTGCCCAGTTTCCTTGCCCAGTTTGCTTGCCCAGTTTCCTTTCCCAGTTTCTTTGCCCAGTTTCCTTGCTAAGTTTCCTTGCCCAGGAAGTTTTGTCTTCCGCTGTCTGAAAGCGTCTTGACTATAATTTCAACACTGAGAGTCATGCAAGCTACAGCTTGTGATATCCTCACCACAGCTATATATTTTCCTCCTGTGATGTGTCTGTAGCAAGTATCAGATTGAACACCCTGTTGCCAGCTCTATAATACAATCACCAAACCATACACACTCATGTAAGTCAAATTAGGTAGAGAATGCATGGAAACTCTTTCTAATTATTCTTGTACGTTCATGGGTTGTCGAGGATCTCAAGCTGTCAAACCGACTCAAGGTAAGAAAATATGTACCACTCTGAAACTAATTGTAAAAAGGTTCAATAGAGAAGTATAGTTTACATTTCACACGATAACATATCATACATTCACAATGCATATGCTTATTGCATGAACACTAAGGCTACATAGATAATTATTCATTAAAAAAATATTCAGTCCGCTCAATCTGTTTCGTTTTAATTTGCTATATTAACCATATCTAAAATATAGTTCGTTTAATATTAATTGTTTTATTAATTTTATTTATGTCTTTTTTTACTTGCTTTGTGACAGGCTTTAATATATACTAACACAATTACCTTTTCTTGAATAACGTCCAAAAGCAGTCACGGTACTTACTGCTCATTGTAAAATAAATAAATATATTCATTGTTGAGTTGATGCTCTCCAACATGTATCCAAATACAGCAAGTATGATTGTTATGTTAACATACTTGCCGTTAATTGACATTTCCGGTATAAAACCCATTGTTAGCACAATAATTGTAACAGGAATAAAACAAATAATAAACAAAGTGGAAACCATGACAACCATTTTCCCTGCCTTCTGGTTGCGATTGGAAACTCTGTCAACCTGTTTTCTTGTGATGGTTTCCATTCTCCATTTTGCTTGCTTCTTTAGCTTCAGAGAAAGTATTGTCGTGCAGACAAAGATGATCACAAAAGCACCAAAAGGAATAAAGAAGTTGTTAATGGCGTAAGAAATCATTTCCACTTCTTCCCGATTGTCAGTGGAGACAAGTCCAACAAGAGTTTTGTTTCTGATGGGGTCAAACGTCATTCCCAAACTGTTAACAAAATACACTGGCGCTGATGTACAGAAGAAGAAGACTGAAACACAAACTGTGCTCACTGTCGTTCGTTTTGGTGTGAGGATACTTTTAATCTAAAGAGGAAACAATAATATATATATATGTATGTGTGTATGAATCATGTTTACGCTTAGTATTGCTTCCATCATATGTTTGAGGAATGAACAACTGTAGCAAAAAGCATAATCATCATCATGTGCCATACAAGGTTTGCGTAGGCGATCATGTCCTTCCACAAACGTCTATCTACAGTGCTTGGTATCAGTTCTTTTGTTGACAGTTTTCCATGCCATGACACAAAAGTATCTAGTATTTTCTCTCTTTGTCGTCCGTGATTTCTCTTTCCTTGTATTTTGCCAGTTGTAACCAAGTATTCCAACTTTCCTCTTCTCATGATGTGCTCGAACAATGTTGATTGTTTTTTTTCTGATGTTATTTAGGAGCTCCTTTTTTGTGTTGGCCTCTTTGAGAATTTCCTCATTGATCTTTTTAACTGTCCAGGAAACTTTCAAAACTCTTCTAGGAAATCCCATCTCTGTGGCCTCTAACCGTCTTTTCATTTGTGTGACTGTCTATTATTCGCTTAGATATTTTAGAATTGGTTCTATATAGCACCGATGAACTATCTTTCTCACTTCTGTTGACATAGATCCGTCCAGACACTGCTCCACCTCTCCGCGGTGCCTCTAGTAACAGAATAACCTGTCTAGTCAGGCCAAGCGAGTAGGGATCTAAGAGGGAAGACAACCCGGTGCTCAAAAATGTCGTGCTGAAGTCGGATGTGTTGGGCCGAAATGCGCAAATATCACAGTTATACTGAAAACCAAAACACAGCGCAGACACACCCACTTAACGTCCATTTAAGGGCGGATGATGAAGAGGAATTCTCTAGTCTGCTTGAACACACTAGAATACTTTAATCATCGGGCGAAAGCAAGCAAGCAAGCATTTTCTGAAATGCTATTTTGGCCTGAGCTGGTCTGCTTTTTATTTCTGTGGTGCATCTTTAATTTGATCTCATTATTGTGACCAAGTATTTAAAAAAAAAATAATGTATGCGGAAATTCTAAAATGAAAGCCTTATGTAGGTAAATCACGTGTGAAACTCAATTAAACCTACTAAGATATCCTTTAGGGAGTCGCAATAGCTCAGTGGTTAGTGAACTGGATTACAAAGAACAAGAGGTAGGGTTCGATTATAATCGATGGCTTCTGGTTCACCCAGCCTTTAATGGGTATCGGATTTTTTTCTGGGAAAGTAAAGCGGACGGGCGTAATATAGACCACATTACCCCAAAAATCATGTGCCGAAGGTCTGTAAAAATTATGGCCACTAACACTATATTCCCTATAAGGCACTTGGCGAGACGGTGGTACTTTACTTGTATACAATCTCTCATTATTAATTGCTATTCAGAAAGTTCATTTTGATACGCCATATTTTATTTTGCCACAATGTGTCTACATAAAGACCTGGATTCGAAGTCCTTTTTGGTCCATTTGAGCACATGACTATGATACTTTCAGCGTCATTTCCGTTAATAGGATCATGCTACTTTCCGTGCGATTTCTTCTCTAATAATTTCCCTCTCTCTCTCTCTCTCTCTCTCTCTCTCTCTCTCTCTCTCTCTCTCTCTCTCTCTCTCTCTCTCTCTCTTCGATCAGGACTCAATCAGAGTAGGATTCCAGACTCTCACATGAAGTCAGCTGTCAGGTTAAGTGAGTTGATCGCCCCCACAGACAGAACATCACAATTAGAGTCTGTCAGATCCACTCTGATTGAACACCCGTTTAAACGTTGCACTTCATCGCCAGTGGCCAAGTGCATCCGATTTCAGCCAGCATTTTATTCAGGTTTGCATTCCTTAGCCTTTGATTGTCCCCAATCTTTCTGCAAGGCAGCAGATGATCTTTTCTGTAGGGGGATTCTGCCCTTAGATGGTCGGCCCTCCCAGGTTTACGAGCACCATCTGCCCGAGTCACTAGAGGTGACTAACACAGACATGCACACACATGCACACTCTAATAATTTAATTGTGTGTAAAGTTCCTTCAATTTATCATTTCTGAGACATCGGAAGGATTTATTTTGAAATGTAATTAGTCTCTTTTCCAGATAGTGAATTGGTTTTCAGCTCTCGCGTTTATGTGTTAACATTTGAACCACGAGACTAAGAACATTATCGTTTTTTCAGAACTGCATGAAAAAAATGGTTGGACATCATTGTTCATTACTGTGTTATGTTGCGTACAAGAAAAGAAATGACTAAATTGATTATTGATGAGAAGGTCGTGTCGAAAGAGAAACAATACCTTTAGTTCTTGTGAAAGAATCATGTTAATGGCTGCTTATTCTTTCATGCGACAGATTTCTTATCTTATAAAACTAGCAGCCAGACCCAATTTAAATAGTCTCCTTTAAGATTAGCCTCTAGGTAATGATTAATCATCATCATCAAGTACTGGGCCTACTGGCGTAGGTGATCATGTCCCTCCACAACTTTCGATCTCGACAGTTCTTTATCATTTCTGTTGTTGACCTTCTGCCAAGCCATTCTCTTAAGCTGTCTGGTGTCTTTTCTCTTTGTTTCCCTCTGTCTCTTCGTCCCTCAATTTTTCCAGTCGTTACAATATATGCCAGTTGTTCTCTTCTCATTACATGGCCAAAAAATGATGATTGTTTCTTCCTAATATAATGATTAATACTAAAATATAAAAATGTGATAACATTAAAACACATACGAACCTTTAGTGGCGCAGTAATACATAAAAGTCTCTCCAATGTAATCATGGCCGTGATACAGCTACTCATTCGTGTGAATGACCAGTGTGGCATTACTGATGTCAAGTACACGACGGCAAAAGGATCAAATGTCAAATCAAATGCCATGAATCCAGGAGTAACGCAAATGCATATCCAGATCAGGGTCAGAAGACTTCCTAGGTCGGAAATCGCCAAAGCTGAAAAACAGAGAACATAGAACAATTTGTTACAGGTATGCAGGTATTTTACAGGTATACATGTATGTTATATGTATTTTTACTCAGAAGAAGTTAGTAAAATGTGGTTTTCTAAGTAGGTAACATGCAGTTACTGCAAAACATTATATTATATTCTATTCTATCTATGGAACCTGTTCTATTGCAGTCAGGAATTCCCAAATCAGTTCCATCGTTTGGAGACATGCTAGAATCCGTTAGAGAATAAAACATTGTAGAAAAAGTAGTCTATCAAAATGTCTAATTTCATTATTAGTGGGGCCATCACGTTGAATGCTGCCTTTCTATTTATGCTGTATTTATGCTATTGTATTTATTAATTGGTTTTATAATATAAATAATCTAAGATATGTTGATGATACAGTCTTAATCGTTAAGAGTGAAAATGAGTTACAAGAAATGTTGGACGTTAAAGTGAAAGAAAGCAAAAATTAAGGACAGCTCTAGTAGCAAAAAGACAGAAATTATGGTAACAACAAAGAAAAAGACATACGATCAATGTACAATAAAGATATGTGGAACACAATTAAAACAGGTAAATGAATTTAAATATTCATGGACATTGTTAACATCAGATGGTAGATTTGCAACATTGGAGAGATGCAAAATGGCTCAGGCAAAAGCAGGTTTCCAAAAAAAAAATAGGAAGATACTGTGCAATCCATTTTTGACAATAGAAACAAGAAAAAAAGCTCTTAATTGTAAAGCCAATCTTAACATATGGATGTGAATCATGGACAATGGGACAACAGACAAGATAATCACTGAAGTCTGTAGAAATGTGGTTTTACAGAAGAATGTTGAGAATACCTTGGACATCTAAGAAGAGTATATAAAAACGCGAAAGAGGCAAAAACAAAAACAGAGCTAATTTCCAATAATCAGAAGAAATAATAATCATTTTTTGGACATGTAATGAGAAGGGAGCATCTGGAATAAATTGTAACAACTGGTAAAATTGAGGGACGAAAAATTAGAGGGAAGTAAAGAGAAAAGATACCAGACAGTTTAATAGAATAGCTTGGCAGAAGGTCAACAACGGAAATGATAAATAACTGTCGAGATCGAAAGTTGTGGAGAGACATTAATACCTACGCCACCAAACACGGTATTTGATGATGATTATATTTATTATTGTCTGATACTTATGTCAGGGAACAGGCAAATAATGCAATGGTGCGGTAAAGCTGGTAGCAAGGAGCCAGTGATGGGGAGTGTTAGACACTCCAAGGTATGGCGACAGCTTTACAAATAGGGAACACAATACAATGATACTTATGTCCCTTGGTGTTATGGCGGGTAGCCTTCGTGACTTATCTCTAATTGACAATTTTATTTTATGAACCCACTACAATTTATGTTGTTGTCTTTGCCTAATATATCGTTATTTCGTTAAGCATATATACCATTTAGTTAATAACTATTACATTTACGATATCAACCGTCACTAATGATATATTTGATATTTAATAGTATATTTTTTTTTCTTTGGCAAATCTTTTTGATCTTCATTAATTGTTACAGTCGTCTCGGATCTTGTTTTCTGCACTACTAGATTAAATATTTAAATAGATTTTTATTAGTAATACCGTTTTATATTTATGTTCCATATGCAGCTGTGAATATATGGAATTCTTTAATGAATAAACATAAGAGACAATAACAAACATTTAATTAACCGCTAACACCTGCTGATATGATTATAAAGTCAGTGTCTTCATTGTAAGCATATATTCTACCATATCGTTCCCGATATTTGACACACAAGTATCTTTTACTGCCTGGGCTTTTCATACTAATGCTTAGTTGTGTACTGCTGTTTAGCGTTTGTTTGAATATGTAGTGTTGCATCAAAGAAAGTTTAGTGAAGTATGTTTATTAATAGCGACATTTATTTTATTTCTTTTACGAACACATCATTTGTTGAAACTGGACAGAAATGAACAAATTATTATGTAGCATGTCGATATCGAGATACCTAACAGGCTGATGTTCACTGATTCCTCAAAACCTTGCTTCACGAAACACATTATGTTGATAACGTTTGTGATGATTCCAAATACGTTAATGATCTGACAAAGCACACCGCAGATAACCCATGAATAAATTTTTATGGCTTCATCACTTATACCGAAAACGTCCACCGATGTCATTTTTCGAAGAAAAAAAAATACGGGTTATGTTTCATGTTACATTGTTCTTATAGACTGTGATTTTAATTTTCAGCATTAGCTTTATTGTACACCGCTTGGTATTGTATTGTCTTTACCATGTGATCCAAACAACACAAAGGGATGTTATACTTATACACTATTACTCCGAGGTATGTACTTTATCATTATCAAATCATGACTACAAACTTTCTTCATAATTATTCATAATACATAAACATATCGTTAATGGTATTAAACATAGAATAACAGTCTATATATTGTTATTAGTTTATTGTGTATTATCTCTTCATTGTTTTATTTTAGACAAACATTGTTTGATTGATACACAATTTTAAGTTAATGTGTTTTAAACAATATGACATTACCTTCACTATAATGTAACATTGAACGAAATAACTGGTAAAGTATTTCTCAAATATCAATTTACAATACTTCACAATTTAATTCTGCATGAATTTACTGAACAGATTGATAATGCAAAATGTAAATACATATAATAATATTCAACAACTTGAATATACTGGTAACATAACTTTCTTGACTAATAAATAAACTAAGTCTCTTCTAGAACAACGAAACAAAGAATACGTTGCTAATGTGCAATTGAAAAGAATAAATTGTTTGCTATAACATTCAGAGCGTATAACACAAACATCTTAAAATAAACGATAAAATGCAGCCTTGAGTTAGTGACAAGTAATTATTAAGTAGAACGAGAAATCCAGCTATAATTTCACATAATAACAATTCTTACTAATAAGTAGTAAGGGTAAAAGTAGATTAATTTGTTTTAACTTTCCTCGTGTACAAGGAACACTAATATAAAAAAATGAAATAAAATGCTGCAATGATTTTCTGTTTAGTTTAAACAAACAAGATATACATATTAAGGTGTATGTCTTTTCTGTTTTATTGTACAATACACCGGGCCACAAACAAAGTTGTAAATGAAAATGAAATTTGTGTCGTTCTTAAGTGAAGATTCTATGAAATGAGGCGAACAAGAAACATTTAATCGTCACAATGAAAATGGAGCTGCTGGCATGAGGGAAAACAGAGTGAAAATAGCATCATTACGTGCCGTGTAGCAGACGTTGGTGAGCATATTTCTCCACATCTATATACCAATAGTTGTTTACTATTTATGTTCAGCATCATCATGTGCCATACCGGTTGGCGTAGGCGATCATTCCCTTCCACAAACCTCTGTCTGCAGTGCATCGTGTCAGTTCTGTTGTTGACTGTTTGCCATGCCAAGACACCAAGCTATCCAGTATTTTCTCTTTTTATCGTCCACAATCTCTCTTTCCTTGTATTTTGCCAGTTGTAACCAGGTATTCCAACTTTCCTCTTCTCATGATGTGCCAAAAAAATGTTGGTCGCTTCTTTCTGATGTTTTTTAGGAGCTCCCTTTTTGTATTCGCCTCTTTGAGAATTTCCTCATTGGCCTTTTAAGCTGTCTAGGGAACTTTCTACCTTTTAATTTTTTTTGTCTACTATTCATGATTCGCTTCCATAGGTCAGAATCTATTCCATATAGCACCGATGAACTCTCTTTCTCACCTCTATTGACATAGATTTGTTGCATAATATATTTATCATTTTACTGAAATACTGTTTTCACCTGAGCTATTCTGCTTTTTATTTATGTGGCCCATCTTCCATCTGATGTTATTATTGTGCCCAATTATTTCAAATGTTGCACTTGTTTCATATTTGTCCTGTTTATTTTTATGCTGCATGATGGTGATGATTGTTTCTTCGATATGACCATTACTTCATGTTTTCTTACTATTCAGACTGAGACCTTTCTTGTCGCTTTCTTTTACTATTATGTCTATTATTTCCAGTAGTTCATTCATTCTCTGTCTCTGCTATTTGTGTCATCTGCATATCGCAAATTATTCACGGTGTGACCGTTGACTTCAATTCCTTTTTCGTCTACTATTGATCTCATATTATTTTTACTGTAAAGTGAACACAAATCCGGCGACAGAATACAGCCTTGCCTGACTCCTTGTTTTACATATTTGAATTGTCCTGTTTGGTTGCTAATTTGTATAGCTGCTGTTTGTTACCAGTACATTTTTTTTTATGATTCGCAGATCCTTTGCATCAAAGTGTAATTTCTCTAGCATTTTGATTATTTCCACGTTTTACTTTCTCAAATGCTTTTGTGTAGTCTATAAAGCACATATCTAGATCTTTCTGTAACTCTATAACTCTTTCTATCAATGTTCTTAATAATAATTATTATAGGTGCCCTTTGCTTCCACAAAACCACATTGTTCCTCACTTATTTCTGTTTTATTTATCTTGTTCCTTACACGTCTCACTATTTATGTCAGTGAAAATCTAAAAAGTCAGTATCTTCAACTGTCTTCTATTTTCCCCCTAGTGTCCTTTCATCTTTTCTTTTATCGTTTTTTTTCACATGTCATATATGGTATATATATATATATATATATATATATATATATATATGGTATATATATATACATGTATATATATATATATATATATATATATATATATATATATATATATATATATATATGCCTAGAGTGTTAGTTCCTGCAGTTTAGTTCTCATGAATTGCTCTGCCTATTTAGTTTTTTTTCCACAGGAGCATTATTTGATCTCAATTAGAAAGTAAATAATTTTACATTTCGCTTCAGCTATGTAAGTTGCTTTGAAGGTTCAGATGTTGCTTGATATAGGCAGCGTGATCGACCTGTATTAGGTATGAGTCAGTGGAGCAGCAATGCTCCCAATTTATTATTTCTCATAAACTATTTACATACATTTAGTGTAGTACCTGTAGAGGTCTGGGGCGTTATTGCTCCTCCTCTCGACATCCTATGTACCTGTAAATTGCATGTGTCTCCAACAACACATAGGAATTCCATTTAATTTTTTTCGACGCTTTATGATGTAAGCAACATGTTTTTTTTTCAAACAGTTGAAAGTTGAAATTATCAGTTGCTAGACTATTTTCTACTCCTTAGAATGCTGGCTATGAATGGGCAAACACTGTTGCCCCCAGACGGAATGATAATGATATCAAAATGTATTTCATCTAGAGCTATATCTATTGTTGCTACTGTCGCGTAGTTTGATCAGACTTTTTTAAAGTCCAAGGATTCGTTGATTTTCATCTGAGCTGGAATTAGTGTACATAACACAATATTACACAATATTATGCATTCCGTGTGGCTTTGAATGCCGATACATCAGTATAGCTATGTAAGGAATATCGTGGATATGCGTCATATGTTTCCATTACTTCGATCTTGATTATTTAGTGTAGAAGATGATTCTTATCTGCATGGGACTCCGAGAGGTTGGTCTTTACTGTGGATGTAGCTGTTGGCCCGTAGGGTGGGAAGGGGGGGGGGGCATTTCCAATCATCTAAAAGCCATAATCGTTACACATTGACAAAGTAAAACAGAGATACTCGTACATATTTCTTGATACAACAGCAATTTTCAATGATCTATGTGACACTGGTCATAAAATAGTTGCGATTTTAAATACTTTAGCACGTGTGTGACGGTGAAACGGTATCGAATAAACTCCAGTTTGGTGTTATTAGTTAAGGAGGAAGTTAAAAAAAAAGGTAAAATCTATTTACATAGCCATTTGCTTCAACAAGTAGATAATTGGATCAATGACTATACTACTACCACAACTACTGCTACTACTATTGTTATTATAAATACTGCTGCTTCTACTGCAATAATAATACTAAAACTATAACTACTACATATACTACTACTTATTATCATTACTCCTTACAACTCCATGTGGAGCATAGGTCTTCAACAAACACTTTCCAAGCCGTTCTGTTTCATGCCATTCTTTTAAAATCAGTCTATGCCTTTCCCATCATCTGCATCTCTGTTTCGACCTGTCTTCGTCAAGAATATATCCGTCCTCCTCTTTGTCTTTTCTTTTGGGGATTCTAGCACCATTGTCTTCGTTGTTTCTTTTTGTCCACTTGTATTTCACTGGTACTTTACACTAGATCTATGTTAGTGATTTTGTCCTGTCATCTCCATCCATTTATTCTACACAAACATCCATTAATGAAGGTCTGTACTTTCTTGATTGTCATCTTTATTGGTCTCCAGGATCTCTATGTTTTACAGTCATATAATAGGACTGACTTAATATTGGAGTTGACAATTTATTTTGTATTCAACCTAATTTCTGTGGATTTCACTATGTTTCCTACTGCAGCGAAGGCTTTTTTGTATCCTTATTTTAGTATCATTCTCTGTCTAATTTACTGCCCAGATATATGCGTACGAGTGTACCTCTAGTAGATATATTTTTGTTATTGTTATTTGATTATTGCCAACTGCATTAACTCTCATAAATGTTGCCGTACCTCTATTTCTTGACAGTCCCAGATGTTGTAATCTCTCATCAAGTATGCTCATTTTATATTCAATCTGTTGATGGTTATGTGATAAGAGAGCTATGTCATCAGCAAAGTCTAAGTCATTAAGTTGCTTGGTCAGTGACCACATAATTTAATTTCTGTTGTTCTGGGTTATTTTCATAATCCTACCTACGGCCGACAAAAAGAGGAATGGACATAGAAGGCAGCCATGCCTTACCCCTATTCTTGTTTCGAATGCTTCTGTAATCTGTCATTCGTGCACAACACTACATTTTATCCTACAACTGCAATATTACTACTACTGCTTTTAATACTACTGCTGTTACTACTACTGCTGTTACTACTACTGCTGTTACTACTACTGCTGTTACTACTACTGCTGTTACTACTACTACTGCTGTTACTACTACTGCTGTTACTACCACTGCTGTTACTACTACTGCTGTTACTACTACTGATGTTACTACTACTGCTGTTACTACCACTGCTGTTACTACCACTGCTGTTACTACTACTGCTGTTACTACCACTGCTGTTACTACTACTGATGTTACTACCACTGCTGTTACTACTACTGCTGTTACTACCACTGCTGTTACTACTACTGCTGTTACTACCACTGCTGTTACTACTACTGATGTTAGTACTACTGCTATTACTACTACTGCTGCTACTACGGCCCATAATAATAAAAATACTAACTCTGCTACTACTACATTATTTTTTTGCTTCTTTGTAATGCATTGTTTATTGTATGAGACATATACACCTACTACTACTACAACTACAACTACTAGTAGTGTTACTACTACTACTACTACTACAACTACCTTCGAAGCTGCTTCAATTACTACTACAAATAATATTACTACTACAACTACTAAGAGTAAAACAACAGCAGTACTAATAATATTTAACAACAATAATATGTTCAGAAGATGCAGGTTTTGCTACCGATCAACCGAAGATCACACAGCCATAAATGCCCACTAGCCTTTTCAACAAAAGGGAGACGGCACTGGTGTAATACTGACCACATGAAATAAAATGTATAAATAGTCATACAATAAGGACACTGACACATCACTCATTATATGCTGCAGAATGGGTATAGATTCTTCCATTTCTTTCATTTTTCTTTCTCTTTTCTATTCATTTCTTCCTACTTTCGTTCCTCTCTTCCATCCTTTATTTATTAATTCATCCATTCATTCTCTTTATTTATTAATCTCGTTTCCTTACTTTCATCTACTTTCATTCATTCTTTATTTCCTTCTTTTTAAATTTGTTAATGTTTTTCTTTCCTCTCTCCATTCTTTCTTTCTCTTTTTTCATTTTCGTTTTTTCTTTCTTTTTCATAACAAGCACTTCATTTTTGCTTCTCGTATGTATACATAAAAAAAAAAAATTACATTCACAGAAAATGGGTGTATTGAACATAAAGTGCATTGTATAATTCGTGTGGATTTTCCGGGCAGCATAAACACAGCAACATATATCAATAAATAGGATTGATATCACAGCTTGTTAAATAGTGTAAGAAAAAGTAATATCATTATTCTAGCAATTTTCGACCAATGAAAATGCAACCAGTTTTATTTCTGAAAACACGAACAAATATCGGCAATAATATTATTTCATTAAAAACATAACAAAACATATGATATTTTAGATTTTTGCGGAACAAAAACAAGACAAGCAAAAGTTGATTCCGCACAGAAAGTCTTTAATGTCGTGATCAACGGGTGTCCCAAGTAGTATATATCCAGTGAAAGGATGCGTAAAAGTGCTTCCAGCCGCACATAATTCCTTATATGAGAGTCTACCCGTACATGGAAGTACATTTTTTGGTGCGGTTTTTCCTTATATGAGAGTCTTCATTTTTTCTTATATGAGAGTCTACCCGCCCATTTTGGTTCCGGTGACCTCTCGTTGACCTCTCAACCTCTCGTGGCGGCGTCGAAACGCACCTAATTCCTTATATAAATAGTCTAAACGCAGATCAAGGCACAATTTTGGGTGCCGTTTTTCCTTATATGAGAGTCTTCATTTTTCCTTATATGAGAGTCTACCCGCCCATTTTTGTTCCGGTGACCTCTCGTGGCGGCGGTGGTGGTGACCTCTCGCGGCGGTGGTGAAGGGGTGGTGGTGGTATCATAAATCTATTATATTCTTTGTACTTTCAATGGTTCCGTAACTTTCATAAATCTATTCTTTCTTTATACTCTCAGGCAATAAAAAACAGTGACAAGTTTATTTATTTATTGTTTTATTCGTATATATTGAACAATCGATAACACAGGGTTTTGACAAAAATGTATTCTTTAACTAATGTACATTATACTCATATTTAATATATAGAAAACAAAGTAGTTTATTTACAAGCAGTAATACATGATAGTGTTAAATGGATAAAGGGGAGGTGGTCACATCAGAATGGAAGTTTATTGGTTCATTCGTATATATTGAACAATCGATAACACATGGTTTTGACAAAAATGTATTCTTTAACTAATGTACATTATACTCATATTTAATATATAGAAAACAAAGTAGTTTATTTACAAACAGTAATACATGATAGTGTTAAATGGATAAAGGGGAGGTGGTCACGTTGTCAGAATGGACCTGTCGCTTGATGTAGAAATAGGAGAGTGAGTTCCGATGTTGTGTATATGTATATACCGACCCCTTGTATGTTTTAAACCCTATGTTTTTACCACCCCCGGCTTGTTTTTTGGTTAGGACCTCGGTGAATGTATCCTTATCTAACTTATTGTGGCGTTTATTAAGACCCTTGGTGCTAACTTTAGCATAATCCCCAAAACAGTAATAGGTCTTGCTACATAAGGAAATCATCACATCGCCCGAATATTCCAACTTGAACAGACCAGGAGTCCGTTTGTCGTATAGCTGTCTCGTCTTACAATCTGAACAGTCATTCTTTACGCCCCTGTGTTGAATGAAATCGGCCCGATGGACTTCACAAGTCTCTGAAGGGAACCATTTGTCGTACTGTGAGAAAAACTCATCTACCTTATCGGTTTTAACGACCTCTTCTAACGATGACTCGCTGAGGGCCAAGTACAGGCTATCGGTATCCATCTCACAGAGTTGAAAGTTGGACCTAGCTACAAACTTATCGAGGAAGTCGTAATAAAATTCCAACATCCGCAATTTCGCGTACTGGTAGACGAAAAAACCAATCTGCGAAGGAAGATCCCACATTATACCTCTTTTACCCATCGATACCTCGTACAGGTCCTCACCAATAGATGTCATGTTTTTAAATCGTGGGTTATTTACCAACTTGGTTGTATCAGCCCCCTCTTTAACATAGGAGACGTCCACGTGTTTCGCCATATTCGTCAAGGTCTTCCCGTAGGCCGAGTTTCCTAAGAGCTTCATCGTGTCGCTTACTATAGATTGACTTGGATCTAAATCACCAGCCCGACGCGCCTCTGTGACCTTGTCCCCAAACTCCTTAAAACAACTAATGGGTAGGTACTCTACCACCTGATAAATTTTTGTTACCTCTAGCCCATGCTCTAAATACCACTTTAACAGCGGTGTGGCCAACAGAATCTTTGTTCCACTATAACTACCCACGAGAGTACGTCTGGGGGTACGTAATAGTTTGTTTTTGGTGGCGTACTCCCGCATAAAGGGACCGATATCATCTAGACCTACATCTACATTTTTAAAGATGGGGGTCATCTCACTAAAATACTCTTTTAACTTGTCGGGAACGTGAATGTCACACTCGACGAGCCCAAAAAACGACTCGTCTGAAACTGAATCTATAATGGCTTTATCAGTGATTGGTTTATATTTACCAAAAGATGGTTTAGAACCACGTAGGTTCTCATCTATAAAGACCTGAATAGCTGGCGTTGTTTTCTTTAACCGTTGCCACTCACACTCCCACATAACTACTACGCGAACACGGTCGAGGCTCTTTAAATAAGCCGTTATTTCACAGGTTTTCGCGTACAAATCAGACAACTGTATATTATTCACCGGATTGTCTTCTCGATCCCTGGTGATGTCACAGTTTGGATGACCGTGAAAGAGACAGCCATGGAACTGATACACGGTCCTACTGGATTTATCCCACCCATCCACTCTAATCTTGCGCTCACCCAAAGCGATCTCGCGAGCATTAAACTGGGTTCTCAAATGAACCTGGTTTTGGTGGGCAATCCAAGTCAGATACACTCTGCACTGACGCGTGTAGTAGTTCATTTTAAGGGGTTTATACCCATCTTCAGCCTTACGTATGACCGTATAATCGGTGGGCATCTTTTGCATAAGTGCCCATAGATAAAGGGCGTTGGCATCATAGCCTTTAATGGATTTGACCACTTTTCCGCCCCTAATAAAGGTTTTATCCTTCTCGTGGTACCGATGAAAGATAATAGAGGGGCCTCCGACAATATTCTGTCTTATGGTATGATGCAAATCGGCTTCCTTTTTTGCAATCAGGGAAAAACCCACATCCCTGGAGAGAGTTTTAAATAGATACCTCAGAGTTATTCCGGGGACCGAAATCGCATTCTTAAACATATCGATGTCTAATTTCCTATAAAACCAAAACTGTTGTGCTAAGGCCTCTAAGAAGGGGACTACATCTTTGTTGTTATACCAAACTAAAAAGTCCCTAAGGGTCGTCATTTTATTGTCCTTCCAGACCTTTTGACACAGAGCATACTCCTCCTCGGAAATATTACAATTTTTTAGTTTCGAAAAGAACGCTTCGTACGGGGGTAACTCCCTCTCATTCAACTTATTTAAATCTGTTACGTACTCGTAACAGAAAACACCCTTTGTCTCCTCTACTTTATAGGCTGCCAAGTACTTGCTATAACTAAACCCAGGGGCTAAATAATTTACTATATCTAGGAACTTTAACTTTTCTGTTGCAATACACATAAAGTTATTATTTCGTTTAACTATAAATTTATTTCACCAAGTCGGTTTTCTTCTTCTTCTATCCGCTCCTCCTCATCATCCTGTATCACACTTTCCTGCTCGTGCTCCTCATCCTCTCCCTCGTCTTCCTGATCGCTGTCCTCAATGTAGTTGTTACCCTTTCCAGATGTTTCAGGTACGGAGGCGGCAGCGAAGTAATGTATTAAATACGGCTTTATTAAATTATGTCGTACTTGCCCGAGTTGAAACCTATCACTGGGAGCTGCTTCAAGTAAGCTTTTAGACGACCTCTTGGGTCAGATTTCTTCCGATCACGCCTTTGCGCACATCCGGCCAGCTTTTCAAACAGTTCTCTGAAATCCTCTTTTAAAATTTTATACGCCTCCTTCGAGATAGATTTTAGATACTTAATCATTTTATTTACTAATTTCTGAGGATCTCCCTCGCTAACAAAACAGACAGGATCTTCAAACCCAGGAACGTTAGAGGCCACAGATACAGACAGAGGGACATGTTTTGCTAAAAAATGTGTACTAGCAGAGGTACCTTTGGTGGTGGGCAAGTTGGTATTATCAAAATAACATTCCATATCAAAGGTGGCCCTAAAGGGATACACGAAACCGCCGGGTACGTCAATACCCTCTTCCTCTATTACATCCCCAATAGTCTCGCTAGGTGTATAAATTCCACCTCTAAAATAATCTTTAGGTTTACCACCATTACATATTTTTTCATGGGCATTCATATTTGGAAACCGCTTCCATAATTTCCCACACTGTGGGCAAGAGAAGGCACTAGCCGCTTTATTAATATTACTAATGTACATGAAATGGTCCTTGTGAAACAAGACCCGCATAGTATCATCATGTGATCCCCTGCTTCGGAGTTTTGGACAGAGGGCCTCTTCATCATTGAACTCAAATACATCAATGTTTATATTGAAACATTCTTCCAAGTGTGGTAGTTGTTGTAACGTCACACCTGGAAAAGTGTCAACGAAAAGAATGTCCCAGTGCAAGTGCCACTGACTCACGAGATGACGAGTGGTCAATTCTAGATTGTCGATATCACTTCCTTTAAATAACGCCAAACAGCGGAAAAAACATAGGTTGTCATTATAAAAATTCGTACTCGCACGACACTTCTGCATGGTGAAAATGTACTTGTTGTTAGTGATATGTGACGGTAATTCCTCTAGGCAACATCCAATGGGGAAGTCACGTATGTGGAATAAATAGAAACTAGTTGCTGGAATGCTCTCCACCATCCACTTAGTATCGGGTCTGTTGATCATGGCAATGTCTACAGGGTTCTGTTCGTTTAGAGAATCAACGAAGCTGTTGAAATCTCCAAGATTATTGATTAATTGAGGAAATTCTAGAACAGCCGAGTTGTTGAGGGAAGAGTGGAAAAAACGTAGATCACCGGTGTCCCGGTGTCTAAGGATCAGGTGGTGACCATAGTTAATTTTGAATCGGGTTGTCTGAGTGTCAAATATATCCCTTAAAAGAGCAGACCAGTCTGTGATAAATGGACGTGCTGGTGAATGGAAAAATGTATATGTTGAAACTGTCTTGTTGATTGTAGCATTGGTGTTTATAGCTGCCCAATTTTGCTCATATACAACCCGTACATCCTCAGGCAGTGTTGCTAATGGATCATCATCTTTGAATTTTTTACTTGGAGTTGAATGTTCTGCATCTATCTTTCGTTTGTTTGTTGTAGAAGAGGTCGATCGTGAAGTGGGTGATGTTGTTTCAGTTGCTGATGATGTTGTTGATGGTAAATTGGGTGTTGTATCAGGTACCGATGCTGAAGCTGGTGCTGTTGTAGAGTGTTTTACTCTCATATGTCTGGCTAACGAACTTCGACTCGTATACGTACGTTGACAAATGTCACACGCGTGTCGTATAAGTCGATGTGCACCTCGATGATGCTCCAACAAACTTTTGTGCCATTTAAATGTCTTTGGGCACAACGCACACTGATGTTCTCCAGGTGCTGCATCGTTATGAGAAACCATCTGTAGAAAAATAAATAACCCTTTGTCAATGATACTTTACATAGCTAGTTTAAAGACATGTTAATAACATCGAATAGCAAGAGTTAAAATACTTAGTTTAAGCATCCAATAAACGAAGGAATTAAACAATTCATATCTTAACTACTTTAAATACCTTGAATAACCTATTATCGATAACCCTTAACATACTTTAAGAGAAAACAATCCAACTTATAACGCAAAATATAGTCTCAATCATCTACACTGAATATAACCTATTATCGATAACACTTAACATACTTTAAGAGAAAACAAAAATTTAATAACCTATTATCGATAACACTTAACATACTTTAAGAGAAAACAATCCAACTTATAACGCAAAATATAGTCTCCAATCATCTACACTGAATATAACCTATTATCGATAACACTTAACATACTTTAAGAGAAAACAATCCAACTTATAACGCAAAATATAGTCTCCAATCATCTACACTGAATATAACCTATTATCGATAACACTTAACATACTTTAAGTGAAAACAATCCAACTTACAGTGCAAAACTCCGCTAGAATGAACAGTAACTTTCCTTGAAGCAACCAAACTTTTGACACAAATTCTCACATGAGACTAGTTTAAATATATCCTGGTACAAGATTTTAACCAATCAGCGAGTGACTATGAAAACATCGACTGATATCTGGATTAACCAATCAGAGAAGAGTATTAGTATAGGAGGCGGGGCAAAGAAATGACTGACAGCTAGATTAACCAATCAGAGAAGTGGGTGAATACTGACCTCATTTCCCGGTTGACAGGCCGTCGACTCTGGTTCATCGGTGGGGTCGGCAAATAGGGGTGGTGGCGGTAAAATTTCATCATCCTCCGCGTTATATGTAGTGGCTGTTGGTTCAGTGGTGGGGTCAAGTAATGCGGGTGGTGAGTTAGTTGAACTGACAGGGGAGGGTGGTGCAGAGTCAACTCCTTCCCAATTGATGTATTCCTTTATTCGTTGGGCTAAATGTTCCCCACACAAGAAGACTACATCCTCTTTCGTGAACTCATGATATAAAATATCATTTATTTGCGCGCTAAGGCGTTCCTCAAACTCTAGAAGACACGAGTGAGGTAACGAGTTGTCATGTTTCACCTGACACCCTTTACAATAGTCATATGGTTGATACTGTAGAATGCACAACACCTTGTCAAATAGGATGTAAGGTCTGATAGATGCCATTTTACGGGAATCTGTAATATAAGAAAACCACATCACAAATATTTGGAATGGGACAGAACATGTAATACATGATAAAAAATACTTTAAATGTGCTAATACTCAATCAAAGTGTCATTAGTGACGATGGACCCTCGGTGGAAACACCCCTTCACTGCTCTTATTGCTGGTCCCACCGGTTGTGGAAAAACTGTATTTGTTCAAAAGTTTCTACAGAATCTACAAGAGCTACTTGTCCCCGTACCCGAGGAAGTTATATGGTGTTACGGGGAATGGCAACCAATATATGAGACTATGGAGAAAGTGAGATTTATCGAGGGTCTACCAGATATCGATAACTTGGAAGGGGGTAAGAAGAGAAGACTCATCATCCTCGACGACTTGATGTCAGAAACAGATGAGAGGGTGACAAAATTATTCACCAAAGGTAGTCATCACAGAGATATGAGCGTGATCTACATTGTTCAAAATCTATTTGGAAAAAATAAGGAACATCGAACTATAAGCCTCAATACTCATTATATAGTCCTTTTCAAGAATCCAAGAGACGGAAGTCAAATTACAAATCTGGCTAAGCAAATGTACCCTGGTCAAGTGGCGTACCTCCAAGAGAGAATTAAGGACGCGACAGCGTCTCCCCACTGTTATTTGCTGGTAGACCTTCGACAGGAAACACCGGATCATCTGAGGCTGAGAACAAAGATATTTCCAGGGGAGAGACAAATCGTCTACGTTCCAAAGTAATAGAATGGAAGCTTCACTTAGACGACACGGTGAAATGTTGAAATATCTGCGCTCAGCCACGCCGAGTGGTTTAAGAGCCATATTGAAAACGGCCTCTCCAGAACTCATTCGCTTTTTATGTGAGTGTTGTCATAACATATTAAAAGGTAATGTTAGACTCACTAAGCATCAGAAGTGCGAGCTACGTCGACACAAGAACAAGCTGAGATTCCTCACTAAAAAAAACGAATCTTACGCAGAGGAAAGCAATTCTACAAACTGGTGGATTCATAGGTGCTTTGATCAAGCCTATATTAAGTGTTCTAGGCGGTGTATTAGGTCTGTAAACATGGCCAAGAAAATGATTTTGATGGATCCTCGGTTATTAGAGGGTTTGAAACAGACTTCCACGTATACACCACCCGAGGCGATCAATGATAACTTGAGAGATTTAGACGATGAAATGCAACGTATCTTAGACCGTAACGATTTAGCCCCTGCTGATAAGACCAGAGTGTACCAACGTACTTTGCAACAGTATTTAACTAGAATGGAGCAGTATAAACGACGTCCTTTGGGATCAGTCGATCTCATTCAACATAACTCATCAACAGAAAGAATACCTTCTCCTCCAACTTCGCCACCACCCGTCGATGTGCAACCAGAACAAGTCAAGGTACCCGAAACCCCAAAGACCAGTGATGAAAACACTTCACGGCTAACCTCGTATAAATTGAGGTCCAAAAGAAAAAAGTCCAAAATCCCAACACCAAAATGGGAAAGGTGGTCAAAGTATTGAGACGTTATTACTATGACCCTAATCAACCAGGGTCGTATAGTGGTGCAAGAGCCTTGCAACGTAACACCAAAGTAGGAATTAAAGAGATCAATCGTTGGTTGAGTCACCAGGATACCTATACCCTTCATAAACCGATTCGACATAAATTTGAACGGCGTCCCATTATAACGAGTGGACCCCAACAGCAATACCAAGCAGACTTAATCGATTTAAGACATTTGAAAAAACACAATGATGGGTACTCCTTTTTGGTTTCTTGTGTGGATGTTTTCAGTAAATTAGCGTGGGCCGTCCCAATACGAACAAAAACGGGGAAATCATTAGTGGAGGCTGTTGGTAAAATATTTATCGATGGGAAACCTGCGAGTCTTCAAACCGACAAGGGGTCAGAGTTTCTGAACAAAACATTTCAGAAATTTCTCGAAGACAACAATATTCACTTTTTCACCACCCAGAATGAAGATATTAAGGCTGCTGTTGTGGAACGTTTTAACAGGACTCTGAAACAAAGGATGTGGCGATATTTTACGAAATCCAATCGACTTTGTTATGTACATGTGTTACCCGCCCTACTTCGAAGTTATAATCATTCGTACCACAGAAGTATAAAAATGGCACCGGTCGACGTTAGCAGAGACAATCAAGAACAAGTGTGGAACACGTTGTATAGCAAACACAACTTGAAATTTGAAAGACCCCTGTATAAGGCTGGTGATCGAGTTAGAATGGTCCTGGGCAGAGCTAATTTTAAAAAGGGTTATGCCCCAGCTTGGACGGAGGAACTCTTTACCATCAGTCGAGTAACTGAAACAAAACCCGTTACATATGTGCTGAAAGACGATAAGGGTGATGAAATAGAGGGGTCATTTTACACACAAGAAATTCAAAAGGTTGGAGACAAGAATGAGTACAGGGTCGAGAGGGTTATAACCCAACGTCGCACGTCATTGGGACGAAAAGAGAGTTTAGTCAAGTGGTTTGGTTATGGTTCCTCATTCAACAGTTGGATACCGACCAAGGATATTGTCAGATACAAAAACTAGAGATGGTGGAAGAAGGTGAATCGTTTGAAGATCCTGTTTTGCGAACCCTGAGCTCTGGTGGGGAGAGAACCTCGCTCTGGCCAGTATTTGGGAAATTATTCCCCCGTTTAGAGATTGTCTTTATGTGTCATATGCTTGTTATATATACCGTTGTCGCGGTCTCGCTGTTCAATCTGTCCACTGAAAAGCCAGACGCGAAGGACGGAAAACTGTGGATAGCCCTACTGAGCAGTTGTTTAGGTTACATGCTCCCGAATCCAAAGTTGGAGACGAGAAGGTGAATAGAGGAAAATGAGTTTTTATGTCACGTTACCCAGCAATGCTTCTATGGATATTTTTAAGGAAAATAACCCCGGTCACTTTTTCGTCAAACTTCCTCAGACCATTGATATTACAACACAATATGAGATTGCGCTGGTCGAGATACAGTTTCCGCTAAATTATTTCAATGTAATAGAGGGTGATGTCTGGATTCGGTACGAATCTCTCGCTAACGACGATATTTGCGACGCTAGATTTTATTTCAACGTGACATTGGAGCCTGGGTTATACACGAAACCCGATGCATTCATCGGCGCGTTGAATGCGTCGATCATAAAAGCGGAGGATGAGTCGAATGGGGATGTGAAAGGGAAAAAAATGAGATTCATTTACGCAAAAGAGGTGAATAAAGCCATCTTGAAACTTTACGAAAAAGGAGTCAGTGTTACCATAAGCGACACTTTGAAAAACATGTTAGCCTTCCCCACGACCTCTATATCAGACACGGCTGCCGATATCTTCAGCGTGGGTGTAATGGATTTGGAAAGTGTTGCAAAAAATGTCTACGTCTACTGCGATCTCGTTTCCCCCAGACCGGTCGGGGATGTGATGGTACCTCTCCTCAGGAGCGTGCCTGTTCTCAATAGAAATCACACCTCGGTGTTTCAGATCTACGATAAACCTCACTACCTACCACTGAGTAGATTTTCCTTCGATACCGTGGAAATCCTTTTAGCCAACGAACACGGAAAAACCATTCCATTCACCAGTGGGACGTCGGTGCTAACGGTACACTTTCGCGTGAAGAAACATCTCGAGCTGGTATAATGGTGAGACATACACCCTTTCACCGCAATGCCAGGTTATATGAAGACTTTTATTGCTGTCAGGTGGGTGATGGGATGCCTGTGTTTATAGGAGGTCGAAATCAACGAGGACGAGGAATCGGTAGTTTCTTTGGTGGAATCGGGAGGGCTATTTTACCTTGGCTAAAAACAGGGGGTAAAGCCTTACTCAGAGAAGGCGTGGGGACCGGTCTGCAGGTCGCGCAGGACGCCTTAGCTGGCAGAAATATCGGCGATGCTTTCAAATCACGAGCTAAGGAGGCCGGTATGCGGTTATTAGACGGGGCCGTAGACCACCTGACGGGTAACAACCAATCAGGAAGTGGTTTACGACGACGAATCAGAAATCGAATCGGGAAGGCAGCCCCACCTGGCCAACCCGTTACGAAGAGAATAAAACCATCAGCTAGACTGTTCCCCCTTCATTCCACAAACAAGAGGCGAACTAAGCTGTTGGTACCAAAGGATATATTTGATTAATGATGTCTCTCATTCACCCCAAGTCATGTGAATGTCTTCATTCTGGTTTGGATTTATTTAGCGTTCCACCAACTCAGACTGCTGTAGACTCGGGCCAATTTACTGAAATTCGACCTCTTGCCTCGTTAGCGCATGGGGCTCCCATAGAGTTTTTCATTTCTGGAAACACTGAAGAGTATCTAGATCTTTTCAACACGTTTTTACATCTGCGGGCCAGGATCACCCTCCCCAATGGTGAAAGTTTACCGTTGGATGCCGAGGTAGGACCAGTCAACAATTATCTTCACAGTCTATTTTCTCAAGTCGATGTTTCTCTGAATGATACATTGATTACACCATCTGAGAATACCTATCCATTTAGAGCAGTGTTCGAGACTTTACTAAACTATGGGGAGGATGCGAAAACGGGGCACTTGACGGCTGCTCTGTTCTACAAAGATACAGCAGGACACCACGATGATATGCAGGCTAACGAGGGATTTAAAATACGACGTGCTTTGACTTCGGATAGTAAAGAGGTTGAAATGATGGGTCGTTTGCACTCTGATCTCTTTGTGCAGGACCGTTACATGTTAAACAGAGTGGATGTAAAGATTAAACTCACACCCTCTAAGGACGTGTTCAACATCATGGCTCAGGATAAGTCTGTGGGTTATAAGAGTGTAATCACTTATGCTGCCCTCGTGGTCAGGAAAGCCAAGCTAAACCCAGCAATTTCTCTGGCCCACGAAAAAGCGCTTTTAAGTGGGAATGCACGGTACCCAATCAAGCGGGTTACCCTGAAAACATTTGCCATTGCTCGTGGGATGTATTCCCACAACCAAGACAATTTATTCCTATCTCAAACGCCAACACGTATAGTGATAGGTCTGATTACCGCCGGTGGTTTTAATGGAGTTTATAACATTAACCCATTCAATTTTCAACACTTTGGTTTGACTTATATGAACCTGATGGTTGACGGGAGATGTGTATCCGGAAAGCCCCTAGCTATGGATTTTGAAAACAATCACTATGCGCGAGCCTTTTTTGGTACAAATTTGGCCATGGGTTTGATTGGTAGAGATGCTGGCAATGGTATTGATTATCATCAGTTCAAGGATGGCTTTTGTCTATTTGGTTTTGACCTCTCACCCAGTCTGCTAGATGGAACCCAGTTTGAGCTAGCCACGAGTGGACCCTTGTCGATAGAGCTCAAATTCGCCGCTTCCACGACAACCCCCCTACAAGTTATTGTCTACGCCGAGTTGGATTCAGTACTGGAAGTGTCCAAGACAAGACAGGTTCTAACAGACTACGCTATTTGAGAAAATGAACACGGGGGATATTTACAGTCTCTTGATGTCCGATGTTTTTGTTCGACGTTGCGCCCTTGTTAGTGTCATCCCACGAAACCACTTACCACCCATCATCGATCAAACCAAGATTGCAGCCTTTGTCGTAAACACCGACCCTGCCCACAAACCTGGTGAACACTGGGTGGCCATCTTTTACAATGGCCTCGGCCAAATAGAGTATTTTGATTCCTACGGTTTACCTCCCAGGCACATTGATATTTTAAACTTTATCGAGATGAATTCACATGTTCCATTCGTCTACAACTCACGAGTGTTACAAGACTTGTTTAGCAACACGTGTGGTCTATATTGTGTTTATTATATAATTTTAAAGTGTCGTGGTGCGAGCATTAACAGAATTCTCATGCCATTTTCAACGAAACAACATATTAACGACCGTATCATTTATCGGTTGATGACGCCCTGGATCCATCGACTGAGTGGAACAAACTTCCCATGACTCATCAAAGATGGCGGCTCTCTGAACATGTCTCAACACGTCCGATGACGTATTGCATCAGTTACTATAAATAGAACGTATTCCATTGGTTACTATAATTAGGCTGGCCACGCCCCACTTGTTACAGGGTATAAAGGTCAGCCGTTCTCAGTGCTGCTACATACAGAAACTCAGAGCCCTGCTACCAAGTCGTGTGATTCAAACATGGAATCGGCTAGCGTTAATATGCCAGCTTCATTTGATGTATGTGATCAACGTATTTTCATGTCTCGTAGAAATGAGAATATAATTCCACTGTCCAAAGATGGTGTTAAGGCAGTCTCAGTTTCTGCTTTTCATAACAGACCATTGATAAACATAAGGTCATATCGTGGTGAGAGTCTTCTTAAGTTTCCTACCAGAACTGGAATAACACTCTCGAGAGATGAATTTATCACGCTAGTTGATATGCGAGATGACATTTTAGCAACTTATGATAACATCAACTATACTACGCCTCTTGTTGAGCAACCGAAAGAACCAAGAGATATGTATGCCTCGAGTGATTCAATTTCCACTCAGTCGCCAATTACCTACGCCGTCTTTGATCAAGGCTTTGTCAAAATGGAGGGTGGCTGTGTTTTGAACTCTAATCAACCTTCGTATTCACCAGTGTTTGATAACCATTTAGCCCAAACAGACAGTTCCAACAAAGCGAGGAAGCCGAGACGAGTAAAATTAATAAATTCTGCAGTGGGACAGTGACATTTTTTATTACTTATACATGACTATGTTGTTATTTGTGTACTTTTTCAGATGATTTGAATTCATATTTGTACTATTGAAATCATCATTGTTCAATTATAAACATTTGAATGTGTAACATGTGTTGTCCACGTTGATGTATTGAAATAAATTTATGTTTCATTGTGAAAATAAACATTATAAAAAGAGTATATTTGTTTGTTTTTTTATTTGAGTTGTTTTAATTTATTTAATTTTAAATTATTTTGTTAAATTAAAATAAATGACAGTATAGAATCTATGAAATAAGGTTCTACTTACGATTTGTAAAGTAAATTTACTTGCACAGCCAAGCACACTCTTGCTTGAGTTACAGCCAAGACACTCGTTGAAACTGCTTCAGAGAGAGAGAATAAAATCCTGGCTGCTTGGATCTACTTATATACAGTTCTAACCTCTTTGATCGATCAAGTACTCTCCAGTACAACCATATTAATTTTCCCCTAAACATCCCACATTAAAACAACCACCCACTAAAATTCCCCTGATAAGTGGTATTCTAATCTTCAGATGATAAAAAGTCATTAACGTAGCCCTGGCCAGTCTGGCACTCAAACATTCAATCAAAACTTTTCACAGCGAAACACGGTCTTTGAACACGAAACGGCGCAAAGATATTAATTACCCCCAAGCATCTCACATTAAAACATCGGTATCGTGAAATTCCCCTGTTAAATGACTCTCCTGATGAACACTTACCGTCTAACGGGAAGTAAGTACTCACGGGAGGCGGATTCTTTGATCGCGCTTAACGTTAAACGCGGCCCCCTCGCTGCGCGAGGTCGCCTCGCGTCTACCGAGCTCTTTGATCTTGCGGCCCCTTGCTGCGCGTCTTCGCTGCACGTCTTCGCGGCTGCGCGTGTACCGAGCTCTTTGATCTCTCGCTTAACGTTAAACACAGTGTTTGGCGTGTAGCGTGTGTAACGGCCTAAGCTGTTACCTTTAATTCTAAAGGAAGTTTTTAAAAACAATAAATAAACTTGTCACTGTTTTTTATTGCCTGAGAGTATAAAGAAAGAATAGATTTATGAAAGTTACGGAACCATTGAAAGTACAAAGAATATAATAGATTTATGATACCACCACCACCCCTTCACCACCGCCGCGGGAGGTCACCACCACCGCCGCCACGAGAGGTCACCGGAACAAAAATGGGCGGGTAGACTCTCATATAAGGAAAAATGAAGACTCTCATATAAGGAAAAACGGCACCCAAAATTGTGCCTTGATCTGCGTTTAGACTATTTATATAAGGAATTAGGTGCGTTTCGACGCCGCCACGAGAGGTTGAGAGGTCAACGAGAGGTCACCGGAACCAAAATGGGCGGGTAGACTCTCATATAAGAAAAAATGAAGACTCTCATATAAGGAAAAACCGCACCAAAAAATGTGCTTCCATGTACGGGTAGACTCTCATATAAGGAATTATGTGCGGCTGGAAGCACTTTTACGCATCCTTTCACTGGATATATACTACTGTCCCAATATTTGTATTCTTAGAGCTGCTCGTAATGGAGATGCCTGATCTCGTTAGCAGAAACGGTCTCTGTACAGTTCCTGTCAGATTCCAATAAAACTGTTATGCATTATCACATTCATTCCATCATATTATAATAAACTATGGGGACATCTCTAATGTATTTCCAGTACAGAATGAAATAATACGCGGCGTGTTCTCCAGTTAATACAGTTTTGGATTTATCTTAGTGTTACTATAGTATGCATTGAATCCATCATACGACGATCATTTTTGACACTCAAGCGAAAATGGGAGATTATTAAAACTGGTCCCGCTTGTAACAGTATTAGACATTGAGATAATAAAGGAAAAATAAATCGTATTGAGAAGAGATATACGGAATATCCTAAAGATCTACAACAATTACTTTATGAAATAAACACGACAAATATAACATGGATTTGATATGAATATCAAAGAGACTAAAACTATTACCATCAAGAGCGAAAAATTCTCAAAACCTACAAAACAATATCAAAATTGAAGGAATAGACCTGGAGACAGTTCAGAGCTACAACTACCTTAAAGAAACTATTACCATCATCATCATCATTGAGTGCCGTATCCGCATCGAAGGTTGTCAACCATCGAGCGCCATTCCACCCTGTCTCTTGGTTTCAGGTGCAGATTAACATAGGTTGACTTGTCCATCTTTTGATGTTACTCGCCATGTTAGTCTTGGTCTACCTCTGCCTCTTTTACCTTGTATTTTCCCTTCCAATTTAACTTTTATTAGTCTTTTGTGTCTTTTAACATGTCCCCAAAATTTCATTTGTCTTGCTCTTATTGTGTTTAGTAGTTCTCTTTTCACTTTTAGCTGTTTTAAAACTTCATCGTTTGTTTTTCTGTCTTTCCATCCAATTCTACCTATTCTTCTATAGATCCATATTTCAAAGGCTTAAATTTTCTGTTCTGTTTTTCTGGTCTAATGTCCATGTTTCTGCACAATACTGGAAAATTGAGAAGATGTTATATTTTGCTATTCTTAGTTTCAGCCCTGCTGTTATTTGTTTTGCTGTTAGTATATTTTTCATGACATTAAAATTACTTTTTGCCATACTTTTTTTTTTTGTTTATTTAAATTTTATATTTTCCTTCATTGGTTATAGTATGTCCAAGGTAGCTGTAGCTTTGAACTGTCTCCAGATGTATTCCTTAAAATGTGATATTTAATTGTAGGTCTTGAGAATTTTCTTTGTTTATGATCATAGTTTTCGTCTTTTTCATATTCATATCTAGTTCATATTTTTTGCTTGTCATGTTTATTACACTAAGTAATTGTTGTAGACCTTTAAGATTTTCTGCTAGTAGTACAGTATCATCAGCATATCTTAGATTTTTGATTATTTTCCCATTAATGTTTAGGCCTGGCATCTCTGTGATGTTTTAAAGATTTGCTTAGTGTATAAATTGAACAAGCTTGGTGATAGGATGCAGCCTTGTCTTATTCCTCTTTTTATATCAATGGGTGTATAGTTCTCCTTGTTATATTTTATTATTGCTGTTTATACAAATTAAATATTAGTCGTATGTCTGTGTCGTCCAGATTTATATATTTTAGGCAGTCTATAAGTTAATTATGGTGTATTCTATCAAATGCTTTGGTGTAGTCTATGAAGCAGGCATATATTGTTTTTTTTTTACTTCTATGTACTTTTCAATGAATGTCCTCATGCTGAATATAACTTCTTTTGAGCCAATGTTTTTTCCTGAATCCGTTCGGAAACTCGTTTTATTATTGTTCTTAATGTGCATGACAACACTCTGCTGGTTTCGGTGTATACAGTACAACCATACCTGTATAAATATCATGTTTTTGCCCTTAAAAAGAAATAAATTGGTGCACTTCTGAAAGTAAGTGTAACAACGTTCACTTGTGTAATGATGTTATTATTTTTCATAACTATTTATACTATATCATAATAATTATACATTCGTAATGTATATGCTTTATGTATTAACATGTGCCATCTCGGGAAAATTCATTTGAAGAAATTATAAATATAGAGACAATTATTCATTTTAAACAAAATAAAATATATATTTGGTAAATTATTAGCATTTTAAATTTTAAGAATAAAAAAGGTACACTATGTAGATGGTTGTTTTTTTTCTTGATTTTGAAGTTTCTTCTCTGTTTTACATAATTATGAAAGTGGAGGGGCGTGTCTAATATGAATGTTTTTCTTATTTTTTTTTTTTATGTCCGTTTTGATTATATTGTATGACATTACTTACTATATACCAACATAATTATGTTTCCTTGAATAACGTCCAAAAACAGTCCCTGTTGTTACTGCTCATGTAATAATAAATAAAAATATTCATTGATGAGTTGATGCTCTCCAACATGTACCCAAATGCACCAAGAATGAGTGAAAGGTTAATATATTTCCCGTTAATTGACATTTCCGGTAAAACCAACTATTAACATTATAATTGTAAGAGAAATAAAACATACAATAAAAAACGTGGAAACCATGACAACCATGTTCCCTGCCTTCTAGTTCCGGTTGGAAACTCTGTCTGCTTGTTTACATGTGATGGTCTACATTCTCCATTTTGCTTGATTCTTTAGTTTCATTGAAAATATTGCTGTGCATGCGATGATGATCACAAAAGCACCAAAGGGAATAAACAAGTTGTTAATGGCATAAGAAAACATTTCCACTTCTTCTCGATCTTTGGTAGAGACAAGTCCAACAACAGTTTTGTTTCTGATATGATCAAACGTCATTCCCAAACTGTTGACAGAATACACTGGCGCGGATGTACAGAAGAAGAAAACTGACACACAGATTGTGATCACTGTGGTTCGTTTTGGTGTGATGATACTTTTAGTCTGGTGAGGGAAAACAACGAATATATGAATTATGCATGCTTTGTGTTGTAAAGTAAAAAGTAAAGAGCCCCGTACGCCAAGTGGCGCATAGGGAATATATGTGTTAGGGACCATCATTTTTACAGACCTTTGGCGCGTAATTTGTGAGTTAATGTGGTCGATATTACGCCCGCTTTACTTTCCCAGCACAAATCCAGTACCCATTTAAGGCTGGGTGAACCCGAAAGCCGTCGATCAGGATCGAATCGTTGTCCTTTGTAGTCCAGTTCACTAACCACTAACCTATCGCGTCTCGCATGCTTTGTATTGTGCCTGGAAAAAAAAAAGCAAGTATGACCAAACAATAATTTTTGCGAAATTTCGAAACTAAAAGTTTCCCGTGGATAAACTACGTATATGATGCAAACAAATATGCAAGACGTCAATTAGATGTCAATTCTTTATTTAAACTGAAGTCCAAAAACTATGACAGAGAATTGTAGGTGATCGTGCACAAGCTTTTGTCATATCTACAGCATTCGAAAAGGAAACTAAGAAATCATTTGAAAATAAAAAAGATATATGGGAAATAAATAATATTGTGCTGTTTAACATCTCTTTATCAAATCTAATGTGATGCCTGTGATATATTTGGATAATTAGTCAGAGTAGACGCCAGTTGGTAAACAACGTCACGTATCTAATATCACCAATCGACAACTTCTTTTCAGAAACCAATAAAGTAAAATTATATGCCTTTTATTAAAAAAAAAAAATTATCTTTACGACACATAGTACCATTGCTGGTGTATGTCGGGGGGCAACGATAGAACCAGAGGGATAAAGGCCGCTTGGTCAAGCAGTCGCCACGATGTGTGAGACTCGGGATTTTTATTTCACCCCCGATAGAAAAAATCATTTCTGTCTACCGCAGGCTTCGAACACCGTAAGCCGGCTTTTCATCTAGCGGAACAGTGGTTTTAGCCGCACGGCCACGCGCACCTCATGCCATATATTGTATACATAAAATTGTACTTTGTGAATGTCAGTGAGGCATTAAAAAAAACAACTAGGAATAATATCCGCCATAGACTGCATAAAGATTGAACAGATACAATGGTTTGGCTATGTGATAAGACAGGAAGTTCAAAACACACACAACAAGCCTTTATGAATACCAGAGAACAGTTTTAGAGAACACCCGGCTCAAGGGCGACCATGAAAAAGATGGATTGATGGAATATTGCAAACACTATAAAAATAATAGTTACAGAGGTCAACAGCAGAACAAAAGACAGCAAATTATATTTACTGTCGTCGATGAAAGGCAACGGATGATGATACATATGTACAATATGTATTTGAACTGCTACAATAACAAGCAAGCTGTGCACATATCTATCTATATTATATATATATATATATATATATATATATATATATATATATATATATATATATATATATATGGCCCTTTTCGTCTTGTCAGACGGTCTAGTGGAGGGTACTGTGTATTTTTGTGAGGGTTTTTTTTGTCGAAATATGGCCTCATGGCTATGGGGTCAGCAGTCTCATCAAAATGAAAAAAGAAACAACAAGCTACAGAAACACAGGCGGATCTAGGTCTGGAAGATTATCGCAAAAAGAGCTCATGACACATAGTGTAAACCCATAGAAGTAAAAAAAAATGGGAAAGAGCTCCGACACGCCAAATGGCGTATAGGAAATATGGTGTTACTGACCATCATTTTTTTTCAGATCTTCGGGACATAGTTTTTTCGGTAATGTGGTCGGTATTACGCTCATGCCGCTTTATTTTCCCAGAAAAAAACCCGGTACCAATTTAAGTCTGGGTAAACCCTGAAGCCATCTGGATCATACTCGACTGTTGAATCAGACCAATATCTGTCTATCTATCTATCTATCTATCTATCTATCTATCTATCTATCTATCTATCTATCTATCTATCTATCTATCTATCTATCTATCTATCTATCTATCTATCTATCTATCTATCTATCTATCTATCTATCTATCTATCTATCTATCTATCTATCTATCTGTCTGTCTGTCTGTCTGTCTGTCTGTCTGTCTGTCTGTCTGTCTGTCTGTCTGTCTGTCTGTCTGTCTGTCTGTCTGTCTGTCTGTCTGTCTGTCTGTCTGTCTGTCTGTCTGTCTATCTATCTATCCATACATCCATCCATCCATCCATCCATCTATATACCTATCCATCCATCCATCCATCCATCCATCCATCCATTCAACCATCCATCCATCCATCCATCCATCCATCCATTCAACCATCCATCCATCCATCCATCCATCCATCCATCCATCTATCTATCTATTACTATGATGATGTTATGTCGGGAGGGAGACAACACAGTTCTTGTTTAGTTCTAGTGAAAGAATCATGTTAGTGACGGTTCTTTCTTTCATTCTTTCATTTTAAAACTAGTTGCCTATCCCAATTTAAATAGTTTGCTTTCAAGCCAATCACTAGATAATGATTAGTACTGAAAAGCCAATATATGATCATCATCATCAAGTACCGGGCCTGCTGGCGTAGGTGATCATGTCTCTCCACAACTTTCGATCTCATCAGTTATTTATCATTTCTGTTGTTGACCTTCTGCCAAGCCATTCTCTTAAGCTGTCTGGTATTTTTTTTCTCTTTGCTTCCATCTATCACTTCGTAGCTAAATTTTTCCAATTGTTACAATATATTCCAGCTGTTCTCTTCTCATTATGTGGCCAAAAATTGATGATTGTTTCTTCCTAATATTGGAAATTGGCTCTCTTTTTGCTTTGACCTCATTCAGAACGTTTTCATTATTCTTCTTAGCTGTCCACGGTATTCTCAAAATTCTTCTGTAAAATCACATTTCTACAGACTCCAGTGATTTTCTTGTCTGTTATCCTATTGCCCATGATTCGCATACATATGTTAAGACTAGCTCTATATAACATTTAAGAACTCTTTCTTGTTTCGATTGCCAAAAATGGATTGCATAGTACATAGATCTTTGCTGTCTAAGTTTATGCTTTCTAAAATTTTGATTATTTCTTGGTGCTTTACTTTATCAAATGCCTTGGTATAATCTATGAAACATAGGTATAGATCTGTTTTCACCTCTATGGCTCTTTCTACTAAAGATCTTATGATATAAATGGCACTGCTTTTTCCTTTATCTCTAACAAAACCACACTGTTGATCGCTAATTTCTGGACTGATTTTGTTTCGCACTCTTTGCATGATGATTCTTAGTAATATCTTAATCATATGACTCATTAGGCTTATTGTGCGATGATCATCGCATTCAATCGCACCAATTTCTTTGGTAGGGCTATGAATATTGATTTGAGCATGTCGTCTGGTATATATCCACTGTTGTAGATATCATTCAATATTTTTATTATTATTGCTATTCCAAAATCACCCATGGTTTCAATCTCTGCTTTAGTTATATTATCTGGTCCAGGAGCTTTGCCTGCTTTCATATTGCGCAAGGCATCTTCCACTTCTTCTATGAGTATTTCTGGTCCTTCTCCATTATCCTTAATATTTACTTCTGTTCGTTCATCATTATAAAGATCTTTAATGTATTCTGTCCGTCGTTCCGTTATGTTTTCTTGATCAATCAACGGTTACTATTGGAATTCCCCTTAACGTTGCTGTCGTTATTTCTATACCCACTTGGCGATTCATGATTGTAGAAAGAAATTACGACGGTGGTTTTATGTTGCCTTTCGTCGGTTTGTTTACGATTGGCTCCGCTAGCCTTTGACTAAAAAGTCTCACACACAAGGCAGTGGGGTTGTTTTATTTCGGGGTACCCTCCCTTAGCCTTTTACTCTCCCGAGCTTACCTACAAGGCAGCAGGGCAGCCACAGGTTGTACTGTTTACTGCATACAGTAGCAGGTAAAATTACATGACCTGACTTGATGTATTTCCTTTATACTGGTATTTATTACAGACCGATGCACGTAGCGTATATATTTGATATCGTAAATGTCACATGAACTTGTCCGGCTAAAAATCCCGCGAACGAGATAATGCTTTCCGTGTGCTATTTTGAGTAAATTAAATATGTTGCTTGCTATACAGGTAGATGAAGTTTGAATTCGACATAATTTATTAAAACAATAATTAACTGTTTAATTTATGGAAGATTAGCAGGTGGAGGGGATTAATTTGAAGGAGTTTAAAATCAAACGGATACTGTTGAGTGTAAGACCTTTATAATTAGCCAATAATAAACCAACCTTTAAATGTAAGGAACCTTTTACAGCTGTGTGCCATTTTGGCACGCAAAGTTTCTGTTGTTGAGATTGCGGTTCTGCCCTATGTGCCGTCTTCTGCTCGAAAGGACAATAGATAGATCTTGTTTGATTTGAACCAATAAAACGTATCTATTGAAGGAACGGTGACTGAATAATTTTGGTGGTCCTTACTGATCGAATGGTTCCGGGTTTATTTACCAATTGTCGGAAATTGTGTGGTTTCTTCCTTTTGTAGCCATTCCTTCATTAATATATTCATTTTCCTTTCGGTCTGAAGACAGCACATACATTGGAAGTCATAGTTCACCATGAATGACGGGTTGCTGCTGGGTCTTCTAGGTATTGGTTACTTCTTAGTCGCATGGTTTAACTTTCCATAGTAATTTTTCTTCGCAGCGATTCACCTGGTATGCTTTGTTTCCTTTAACCTGTTGGCTTCCATATGAATGCCTGATGTGGAAGTCTTTCTCCATTCATTTTCAGCACATGACATGTGCATTTCCAACGTCTTCTTATATAACTCGACACGTATTCTTGTTTATATTAATTTCTTATGAATTCATTTGAAATGAATTCTTTCCAGTTTATGTTTGAGATCCTACATAGCAATACATACTATAACTCTTCTTTTTAAATTGGAAAAATATTACCTGCCTGGCCTAATAAATTAGAAAATATCTAAAGGTAAATAATGAACTGTAAGTTGCTATGATCATTTGTGACACCAGTGTTATTAATAACTAAACATAACTTTGCCAATACAGGAGCTAATCTGCAATTTCTAAGAACAATAATGGTATGAACAATGTTGCATTAGCTAACACCAATCTTAGCCACTTAGTTTAGCGTAGTTTCAACAATACCCAGTTTGTTCTGTAATTGTTTGACACGATCGTAGAGGGGAATAGTTCCGAACAAAAGATGGTGTTCGACAAGGCTGCTTGCACTTTTATATCCTGTTAAACACCACGTCAAGTATTATAACAGATGCTTTCGAAGATTACGAAAACACTCTCATTATTGGTGGTAGAACTATTACTATACTTGCGCTTTGCTAATGCATCTATGGTCTAGAAGGAGAAAACAGCAACTAATTTGACCTGATACACCGAATAAATGAAATCACCAACTACAAATGATTAATGACGAAAACAAAAAATAGTAACCAGTACCCCTTGGAGCAAGAGGTAGAGTTCTATCCCAACCGACGGCTCCGTTCACCCAACCTTTAATGGGTACCGGATTTTTTTTCTGGGAAAGTAAATCGCCCGAGCGTTATACCGACCACATTGCGCCAAAAATAATGTGCCGAGGGTCTGTAAAATTTATGGTCACTAACACCATATTTCACCACGTTGCGTGACGGGGGTACTGTACTTTTTTTGTTACCCCTAGGAGCATTGTTGCAAAGCAAATTATACCAATTAAATTACAACAACTAGAAACGGATTGTACATTAATAACTTTAGATTGATAATCAGCGGTGTTGATCCGAAACCTGTAAAAGCGACTAGAAATGCGCACACTGTTGCATCGCTTGTAAGGCTAAAACATGTTGGAAAGATTTGAACATTATGTTGGCTCTAAAATCAGGCTGATGCGTAACCTTCTTACATTGAGACATATATATATATATATATATATATATATATATATATATATATATATATATATATATATATATGCATATACATAATAAGACTATACAGCAAAAATACAAAATAATTTATAAAGATGAAATGTCCAAAAGTTGTTGATTATCTCTTACTTAGATCGTATAACGAAAGCAAAAAGTTGTTGATTATCTCTTACTTAGATCGTATAACGAAAGCCAAAAGATGTTGGTTATCTCTTACTTAGATCGTATAACGAAAGCAAAAAGTTGTTGATTATCTCTTACTTAGATCGTATAACGAAAGCCAAAAGTTGTTGATTATCTCTTACTTAGATCGTATAACGAAAGCCAAAAGATGTTGGTTATCTCTTACTTAGATCGTACAACGAAAGTAAAAAGTTGTTGATTATCTCTTACTTAGATCGTATAACGAAAGCAAAAAGTTGTTGATTATCTCTTACTTAGATCGTATAACGAAAGCCAAAAGTTGTTGGTTATCTCTTACTTAGATCGTATATCGAAAGCCAAAAGTTGTTGGTTATCTCTTACTTAGATCGTATAACGAAAGCCAAAAGTTGTTGGTTATCTCTTACTAAGATCGTATATCGAAAGCCAAAAGTTGTTGGTTATCTCTTACTTAGATCGTACAACGAAAGTAAAAAGTTGTTGATTATCTCTTACTTAGATCGTATATCGAAAGCCAAAAGTTGTTGGTTATCTCTTACTTAGATCGTATAACGAAAGCCAAAAGTTGTTGGTTATCTCTTACTTAGATCATATATCGAAAGCCAAAAGTTGTTGGTTATCTCTTACTTAGATCGTATAACGAAAGCCAAAAGTTGTTGGTTATCTCTTACTTAGATCGTATATCGAAAGTCGAAAGTTCGCACATAGGGTGTAGGAAGCAGCATACGATCATCTTGTAATTGATGTTGAAAAACGGGAGCAACAATAAAAGGTTTGTGTACACTTCTTGATCATCTGGTCTGGCAAAGACTATTTTCTTTGGAACTTTGAACGGGAAAAATCAGAGGCAGAAAAATACAGAAATTGGAAGATAATATCAAGGAATGAACAGGCTTCCGCTTTCAGAGCTGCAAGGAATGACTGTGTATAAGAATCTGTGGATATGGTTGATGAATTCTGACAACAGTGCTTCAAAGAAACCGTAGCTACTGGATGAAATGGAAGAAAGAAAGGGCACTATCCTAACTATATACTGATATAAGTGTGGAGATTCATAATTTAAAAAATGTGTTAATAACAACTGCCAGAAAGAAAAAAAATACCCTACACCATTTTAGTCATGCGTTCGATTGTAGAGTTAAACTGATACATTATTACTTCCACAATCTACGAAAATTTAAGAGTTAAGAGTTTAAATTTAGAGTGTAGTACGTTACTGTACTTGCTAATTAAAAATAAAGCATGAGGAAAGCTCTGCATACCGAAGATACAATTAGCTCGGGTAGTTTGCATTTGAAAGCCACCTTTTACGTCTGAATAATTTCAGCATTTCAAATATTCATTATTGAAGACAATTGCACTTATTAAACTAGCGTGACACAAAGTGAAGCTTACAATCACCCACCTGAACTCTTTTGCAGGAAAATACATGTAATGACTTGTCTTCTCTTGTACGTGACAGCAACATTGATGGAAAGTAAACATTTAAATTGTAATCTTCTCAGAAGAAAAAAAATGTCACTAATTCGTTATTCTGAATAATATATATACAAGTAAATGGAGTAACTGTATTAGAAAAATAATATACGCTAAAAACAGGTAGTATAACATGAGTTGTGTTCTCAATCATAACAAACAGTACAATGTTAAAGATTGTGAACAGAAATGAATGCATTTGTTTGCGTGATTAAAGACAGTTTTATTTTACTCAAAGTTTAAGCTTAAAGGGGTTATTTTACTAAGATACATAGCGAACAAATTAGCAAGAATGCGTCTTTCTAAGGACGATTTAACGGTAAGCGATGAAATCGCTTTAGTCTATAGATGGATTATGTATGGTGTAGTTTGTCAGATAGTCAACGTATTTGGGATAATTACAAACATTATTAATATTATTTGTTTCTTAAAGCAAGGATTTCAAGATTCGGTGAACATAAGTTTGTTAGGTAGGTTTTGCCTTGTTAGGTCTATTGGTCATAACAAGTTAAGTTTAATTATATTATTAGATATGTATGTTATGTTAAACAAATAACACCAGGGCTATAACTAAGAATAGCAAAATGTTACATCTTCTCACTATTCCTATATGGTGCAGAAACATGGACATTAGACACGAAAACAGAACAGAGAATTGATGCCTTTGAAATGTAGATATATAGAAGAATAGGTAGAAATGGATGGAAAGAAAGGAAACAAACGATGAAGCCGTAAAACAACTAAAAATGAAAAGAAAACTACTAAGAACAATTCAAACAAGACAAATGCGATTTTTGGGCCATGTTAAAAGACACAACAGCCTACTAAAAGTAATCCTGGAGGGGAAAATACAAGGTAAAAGAGGCAGAGACAGACCAAGACTAACATGGCCGAGTAACATCAAAAGATGGACAAACCAGCCTATGACAACCTGCACCATCAAAGCAAGAGACAGAGCAGAATGGCGCGCCATGGTAGCCAACCTTCGTTGCGGAGACGGCACTCGATGATGATGATGATGTTATGTTATTTGATGTCAGGTTATTTTAGGATCATCGTTGCAGAACGGAAACATCCGCAGGTGTTCCGATTTTCACCTGGAATTGCCGAGAAACTCCGAAGAAAATAAATTCACAGGTGCACGAACTCCGATATACGATTTGGAACCCATTGTTGTTTGGTACATTTTATTGTTGAAAATTCTGTAGTGCAGCGGCCCATTTCAGCATATTATTTTACAAGTTGTATTTCAACTGCTAGAGGCTCTTTAATGCGTGTGAGTGCACGCGAAACCTCCCACTTTTTTGCCTTTATATGAAGGACCTAGACAGACAACTGAGTTTACTACCAAAAGACTAGGGAAAGGTAACTCCACAGGAAAAAAAACCCACGGAGTCAATTTTGAAAAATTCCCACCACTTGTGGTGATATTTAAATTCGGTACCTTCCTGTCCAGAAGTCGACGTTTTGCCTCCAGAAAACTCAGCACAATTATATATATAAATAACAAAGTAACTAATAAGCAGTGTGGCATCATCATCATCATGTGTCATACCGGTTAGCGTAGGCGATCATGTCCTTCCACAATCTTCTATCTACAGTGCATCATATCAGTTCTATTGTTGACTGTTTGCCATGCCATGACACCAAGCTATCCAGTATGTTCACTCTTTGTCGTCCGCGATCTCTCTTTCCTTTTATTTTGTCATTTGGAACCAAATATTCCAACATCCCTCTCCTCATGATGTGTCCAAAAATTGTTGATTGTTACCTTCTTATGTATTTAGGTGTTCCCTTTTTGTGTTGGCCTCTTTGAGAGCTTCCTCATTGGTCTTTTTAGCTGTCCAGGGAACTTTCAACATTCTTCTGAGAAATCATATCTCTGTGTTCTCTAATCGTCATTTCATTTGTTTGTCTACTGTTCATGATTCGCTTCCATAGGTCAGAATTGGTTCTATATAGCACCGATGAACCCTCTTTCTCATTTCTATTGACATAGATTTATTGCATAACATTTATTTCATTTCCTGAAGTGCTATTTTGGCCTGAGCTATTCTGCTTTTTTACTCCTGTGTTGCATCTTCCATCTGATGGTGCATCTTCCAAAGTATTGTGCCCAAGTATTTGAAACGTTGCACTTGTTTCCGATGTGTCCTGTTTATTTTTATGGGGAACAGGCAAATAATTGCAATGCTGCGGTAAAGCTGGTAGCAAGGAGCCAATGGTGGGGTGTACTAAACACTCCAAGGTATGGTGACAGCTTTACAAATAAAGAACACAACACAATACTGACGTTTCGGCCTGTGGCCTTCTTCAGAATACAGGGACAACGACAACAAGCGGTGAAGCACAAGTACTACATGTTAGATGATCAAGTGGAGGGCGAGGAAAGTAGGATGCAGAAATAAGAAAAGAGAGAAATGAGTATTACATGATGAGAGGTATGATGGGCGTCAAAATATATAAAATAGAAAAAGAGAAAAATGTATAATAAATTGTACTTAGCTGAGCTCAGAGCAGGGATTCTGTATCCGTACTGAAACAAGTAGGAATGACTAGAAGACAGAGAGCATGTATAGAAAGCAACCCGTGACCAAGACAGGTCAGTTGAGAGGGCAGACGGATCTAATATCGGGAAAACCAAAGAAAGGGGGGGGGGAAGGGAAGGGGGATAGACGAAGACACTCCTGGGACACGACAAGCAATACATATAAATCACTCAACAATATCTTGAGAAATCAATCGTAATCAATATCAATATTGTTGAGTGATTTATATGTATTGCTTGTCGTGTCCCAGGAGTGTCTTCGTCTATCCCCCTTCCCTTCCCCCCCCCTTTCTTTGGTTTTCCCGATATTAGATCCGTCTGCCCTCTCAACTGACCTGTCTTGGTCACGGGTTGCTTTCTATACATGCTCTCTGTCTTCTAGTCATTCCTACTTGTTTCAGTACGGATACAGAATCCCTGCTCTGAGCTCAGCTAAGTACAATTTATTATACATTTTTCTCTTTTTCTATTTTATATATTTTGACGCCCATCATACCTCTCATCATGTAATACTCATTTCTCTCTTTTCTTATTTCTGCATCCTACTTTCCTCGCCCTCCACTTGATCATCTAACATGTAGTACTTGTGCTTCACCGCTTGTTGTCGTTGTCCCTGTATTCTGAAGAAGGCCACAGGCCGAAACGTCAGTATTGTGTTGTGTTCTTTATTTGTAAAGCTGTCACCATACCTTGGAGTGTTTAGTACACCCCACCATTGGCTCCCTGTTTATTTTTATGCTGCATGATGGTGGTGATTGTTTTTTCGATATGACCATTACTTCTGTTTTCTTACTATCCGGACTGAGACCTTTCTTGTTGCTTTCTTTTACTATTATGTCTATCATTTCGTGTAGTTCATTCTCTGTCTCTGCTATTAAGCCAGTGTCATCCGCATACCGCAAATCATTTATGTTGTGACCGTTGACTTCAATCCCTTTTTTTTGTCTAATATTGATCTCATACTGTGTTCGCTGTAAAGGCAGTGTGTATCGTATGTGAAAACAACAATTTAAAAATGGCATATGTTCTTCCTAATTTTCTTTCAGAGTCTATTTGAAAAATATATTTGTCCTTTGCCCCTGGTTTAAGATATTTCATTTCTGTGTCATTCTTTTCGTATTTCTAACATTCCCTTCATCTATCCATGTTTTTGTTGTTTACAGTTTCAAAGAGATCACCACCAATTAATATTTAGCCTCGAATTTAACATATACACGCAACAAATTCGTTGTCTATCTTTTTATTCAAAATACGAGTATTTCCATATATATATATATATATATATATATATATATATATATATATATATATATATATATATATATAAGAATTGTATTCAATTGCAGCTCTTTAAAAACTAAAATGAATGTTAAGTCAATATACAAATTTCATGATATATCGAACACTTTACTTTCAGTCTTGGCAGTCTCTGATCTAGGAAGTCTGGTAACAATGATGTGGACATGTTTTTGTTTAACTCCTGCTGTCATGTCGGCTGATCTTCCATTTGAACCCATGGAAGTGTTGTATTTGACGTAAGCAATGCCTCATCTTAGCTTCACACGAGTCAGTGGTTGTATCACAGGGATGATAACTCTGGAGAGATGTCTGTGTATTGTTGCTGCATTACAGGTTGAAATAGAGTTATTGCGCTATGTTTATGATATTTTTATGTAAAATATTTCTGAGTTGTTATGTTATTGTTATTATATTTCGTTTTCCTTACATAGTTGTTTATTTTCATCTGAAAGTTGCATTTTATATATAGCCTTAAAACTGTTGGACTGTTTATTGATAAACATGACCCCAGTCTAGTATATTCCACTCATTCTTCAAATAATTGATACTGTATCGAAGTAACTATAATTTGTAACAGCACACATAGAAGTAAGATTTATAACTTAAGTAAACCTCTTTATGCATGATATTTAAAGAGCTAAAGCTTGTAACGAAGAGATCAAGGTGTGCACATTTTGCATTTCTATGCAATTTTCATTTTTAACCATACACATTTTTAAATGTTAAAACACGTTGCCATTTAATCGCGTGAATGTATAATAGAAGATGTATGTGTAACGTGTTTTATCTTTCTGTAAAAATACAAGTGTCAGCTACAGGGTTAGTGAAAAACAAGTAGGCTGATGACAAGCTTTTACTATACAATTCACGATATCATTGCTCGAGAAGACAAACTAGCCACTGCATCGGGCTGAAATGTGGGTAATATTTTTGACCACTTTGTTTTAATCTTCATTATTAAAGCACACTTCAGTTGTATAATAATATCTAAAGTAATTCGTCCTTTTTGATATATGTCCACACAAAATAAATTATCAGGTGTTTCAGAATTTTACGACATTATAATGTTTATCTAGACGTTTTAGATTATTTCGATTATATACTTTAATAGTTGAAATAGAAAATAGTCCTTATAAAAGTAAAGTAAAGTACCCCCGTCACGCCAAGTGGCGTATAGGGAAATATAGTGTTAGTGACCCTATATTTTACAGACCTTCAGCACATGATTTTTGGGGTAATGTGGTTGGTATCACGCCCGTGCTGCTTTACTTTCCCAGAAAAAAATCCGGTACCCATTTAAGGCTGGGTGAACACGGAAGCCGTCGGTTGGGATCGAACCCTACCCCTTGTCCTTTGTAGTCCAGTTCACTAACCACTGAGCTATCGCGGCTCCCTAGCCCTTATAGGTCAAAGTTAATTAAAACATTCACGGATATAACAATATTGTCTTTAAGATGTGTTGTTCTTCATTATTCATATCTATAAACCTGTTCAAAATATAACACAATTATTGCTTCTTTCAGTGTTTACCTGCAGTTATAATTATAGACAGACACAAATTATAATAATGTTAATACTATTGTAATAGTTCAATTCTGGAGAATATCAATGTGTAGAAAAATATCAAGTAATTTACGAGTGTTTGCCGTCGAACTCCATTTCAGTTCGGAGTAACGCTGCCACTTTTTTTTTTTTTTGGTCATTCTCTAATCTGACATTAGAATACCCATGGGTTAGGGTTAGGAATGCACGATAACCCTAAACCTTGATTTAAAAAGTTAAATTGAATGCATAACTACAAACAGATGATACATTTTAAAAATGTGCGGTAAATCAGGTTATATCACTCGTTTAGGTGACATTGAGTTCGACTAAACTAGTAAATTACCAAAAATAAATAATAAAGAATATTTTCTGCAAAAATTGCAGAAATAGCTAGCGGTAACCACATGGAATGAATCAACATATAAATCAAGCTGTTAGTCCAGATTGTGCACTATCAACAGATACTATTTCACCCGTATTGTGAGGGTGTGCTAAGATAAATGAAGCATTTTCCGAGAATATCGGACGGTGGTCATGTAATAAACAACCTAATATATGGTGCAAACAGCCTTAACAGAATAAATAGAAGAATGACATTAACGTAGATAATATGATTCCCATTATACTGCTCCAGCGCGTAAAATAAAGACTAAGACTAAAAAAAAATTATATAAGTAATAGTTTTTATAAAGAAGAGAACAGTCATTCTAAGAACCAATATAGAACATGGGAACTGCATCATGCCAATGAATTCAAAACCGGGGATTGAAGCTGACTTATTAAGAAAGATATATAAAAAAGAAACAATCATCACCACCATGCAGCATAAAAATAAACAGGACAAATCTGAAATAAGTGCAACGCGCCAAATACTTGGGCACAAAAATAACATCATATGGAAGATGTACCACAGAAATAAAAAGCAGAATAGCTCAGGCCAAAATAGCATTTCAGAAAATGAAAAATATCCTATGCAACAAATCTATGTCAATAGAAATGAGAAAGAGAGTTCATCGGTGCTATATAGACCCAATTCTGACCTATGGAAACGAATCAAGGACAGTAGACAAACAAATGAAAAGACGATTAGAGGCCACAGAGATGTGATTACTTGAAGAATGTTGAAAGTTCCCTGGACAGCTAAAAAGACCAAGGATGATATTCTCAAAAAAGCCAACACAAAAAGGGAGCACCTAAAAACCATCAGAAAGAAACAATCAACATTTTTCGGGCACATCATGTAAAGAGGAAAGTTGGAAAACCCGGTTACAACTGGCAGAATAAAAGGAAAGAGAGGTCGCGGACGACAAAGAGTGGAAGTACTGGATAGCGTGGTGTCATGGCATGGGAAACAGTCAACAACAGAATTGATACGGTGCACTGTAGATAGAAGATTGTGGAAGGACATGATCGCCTACGTCAACCGGTATGGCGCATGATGATGATGATGATGATGATAAAATAGGTGAGGTGAAGAATAGTTCATGGTAATGACTGCAGTTGAAAATAATAAATATGCAGTTTGAAATAACACATATTGTTATACATCGCATCCTTGGCACATGGGACAAGAAAAGGTGTTTCTTCATCCGGGTTAAGTGTTTGTCCGCTTTGTGTATTTGTGTGCTTTGTGCACACAGACGTGTTTTTGGAAACTTCTATCACTGCGTCCTGTGTGCGCACATTTCCACTTTTGTGCACGCACATGTTTCCTAGTGTTTATAAAAGTACCGTTATCTGTTTTATATATATATATATATATATATATATATATATATATATATATATATATATATATCATCATCATCATCATCAAGTACCTGGACCAGCTGGCGTAGGTGATCATAGCTAGCTCTCTACAACTTTCGATCTCGGCAGCTATTTATCATTTCTGTTGTTGACCTCCTGCCAAGCCATTCTCTTAAGGTGTCTGTTATTTTTTTTGTCTTTGCTTCCCTCTATCTCTTTGTCCCTCAATTTTTCCAGTTGTTACAATATATTCTAGTTGTTCTCTTCTCATTACATGGCCAAAAAATGATGATTGTTTCTTCCTAATATTGGAAATTAGCTCTCTTTTTGCTTTGACCTCTCTCAGAACATCTTCATTACTCTTCTTAGCTGCCCATGGTATTCTCAACTATCTTCTGTAAAACCACAATTCTACAGACTCCAGTGATTTTCTTGTCTGTTTTCCTATTCTCCATGATTCGCATTCATATGTTAAGACTGGCTCTACGTAACATTTAAGAACTCGTTTTCATGTTTCTATTGACAAAAATGGATTGCATAGTATCTTCCTCATTTTTTGGAAATAAATATATATATATATTTATATATGTGCGTTATTTGGAATTATTCCTTGCTTTTTGTTCTTAGTTCTACATTTCTGATCGTTTCTCTCATGCTGTTTCTGTCACGGGCAAGTGGTTGGACTCCAACAAAGTATGGTGACTACTTTACAAAAGAGAAACAATACAAAATCATGACGTTTCGGCCTGCTTCCGGCCTCTTTCTGTCATTCGTCTAACACCTTTCATCTAGATAGTAGAATCTAGAGTCCAGGTCTGGTATTGGTTGCACATCGTTGGGTTTGTAGATTATTTTGTAGAATGTATACGAAAAGAGGAAACAAGATAGAAGGTCTGATAAGAAGTCAGCATTAGAAGTCATTGGCAATGGTAGAGATGAAAGAATGTGGAGAGATATAATCAATTATATCACCAGTCATGGTATTTTATGATGATAGATCCTGATTTTCTAACTAATGTATATATATATATATATATATATATATATATATATATATATATATATATATATTATTTTGTTTATTAGTGACATCGTAAATTCTGTTTTAATAAATAAGTATATATTTTTTAACAGATCAAAAGATTCATTACATCAAAACGAGTGGCTGTTACTACGATCTGTGTATTCATACTATTCTTCTGCACTGGCACTCCGGTGTACGTTGTCAACAGTTTAGGCGTAAAATTTTCTACTTTGAGAAATAAAACAATTGTTGGTCTTATTTCGAAAGAAAATCGACTGAACGTTGAGATGGTGTCTTTTGCAATAAACAACTTTTTCATTCCATTCGTGGCCTTCATTATCATCGTTGTCTGCACTGCAATGCTCTCATTACAACTTCGTATCAAAACGAAATGGAGACAGAGTACGATCACGAGTTCACAAGCTGACAGAATCTCAAAACGAAACCAGAAAACATCCAAAATGGTTATAATGATTTGCGCTTTATTTATTGTTTGCTGTGTACCCGTGTGTATTTTAATGTTGGCTATTGCAATTATTCCAGAACTATCATTAAATGGGAAGTATTTTAATATAGCCATGATGTTTAGCGGTTTTGCATACTTGCTGGAAAGCGTTAACTCGTCAATGAACATATTCATCTACTACCACATGAGCAGTAAATACAGAAATATCCTTTCGAAGATCTTCTGTACAAAATACGCTGCAACAAAGGCTATTCAGAAAGACTGACTGAAAGAGTCATTTAGAAATATTTGCTTCTGACATTTGAAATGCATATACGAACATTTGTCTGACCTCCTAATTTTGCTCGACGTTCATCCAAGTACAATGCAATAATTCTATTAAATTCATGTTTGAATTTCTTCATCAAATTTACCATGTCGTATGTGCTTAAAAATGTAATACTAATAGAAAGGCAGATAATTTCTATAAAATGGAGAAAGGTATTTCTCAAGGGAGTTCGTATTCAATGGAGACTGACCAGATGCGCAGGCGCCCACTTATTTCAAATACAAGAAAACACCTGTCCGGCACCACAAAAACACAATATACAAGAAGACAAGCTAGCCTAAGACAGCCGGTGGAAAGTTAACATTAAACCAACGCAATTTATGAGCAGAAGCTGGCTGGAGAAACAGGGGTCACAAGGCTGCACAGAATATTCAAAGCAGTATGTTATCAACAGAAAGCCGCAGACGACTGACAACAGGCAATCATCGTAAAAATATGGAAAAAGAAAGGTAGCAAAAGAGATTGCAATCAATATAAAGGCACCTCCCTTCTCAGCCATGTGGAAAAATTGTATGCCCAAATTATGGGAAAAAAACGCCTTGCGTTAATAATAGAACTTCAGTTAAGCGAATCTAAAATATTCACTCTAAAACAACTAGCAGAAAAGACGACTGTACTCAACCAAAACTTGTGCACAGTTTTCATTGACCAGGAATAAGAATTCGACTGAGTAAACAGAGAACTATGTGGGATGCTAACAACGTACGGAGTAAGCCAACATATAACCAACCTAATTAGAAGTCTCTATATCAACAGCAGATGCACAGTCAGAACAGCAGCAGCTTACACATATCACTTTGAAGTTAGATCTGAAGACAGGAGTGCGTATTATCTCCCCTATTGATTGTTTATTACTTGTATGGACTACATATGTAAATTAGCCAACCCATCGGAGACAGAGGAGATTAACGAACTTCTATTCGTAGACCATCAGACTTAATACATGGAAAAATAGACCTCTAACAACATTTAAATATACTTAAAAGCAGAGAGACTCAATGTAACATGAAAATCAACATCAACAAACCGAAGTCATGAATATCGCAAAAGAGAAACATAAAATCAACATAACTATGACCGGCAGACTACTAAAACAAGTGAAGGAATTTAAATATCTTGGAAGCCTAGTGACATACGACAATTCACAAACAACAGAAATAGACTCACGATGCAACAAAGCTTGTCAAGAAATTGGACAGCTATCACTACAATTGTCCAACAAGGAAATAAATCTAGAGGAGAAATGGGCATTCTACAAAAAAATCTTCTTTCCAAAGTTGTGCTACCAATGCCAATCCTGGATATTAGACGCAAGAACAGTAAGAAAAGCAACCACTATCGAGATTAACTGTATTAGACAAATGACAGGAAATATCTTGAAAGATAAGATCAGAAACGAAGTACTGAAATAAAAAGCTAGGAACAATTCCCGCCATAGAGAGCATAAAGAAGCAACAGATAAAATCGCTTGGCAACACGATAAAGCAAAACATTACACGACGAGTCTTCGAAATGTTGCAAGAACACCAGACCCAAGTGCCGACCATGAAAAAAATGGATTGACGGAATATTAGAAACATTAGGAAATATAACAGCAGGAGAGGTAAACGGAAGATTAACAGACTGTAAGTTATATCTCCTCTCGACGATGAAAGGCAAATGAGGAAGGAAAGATAAAGTAATTATATATAATTTTATATCAGATTTAAAACAAATTATCTTTACGGCATTATCATATTTCTGAGGTCTGTCTATGTGATCTTTGATAGGCCCGGATAAAAATACTTCTTGTCAAGTGCAGTCACCACGAAGTGTACGGGCCTTAGTTTAAATTAATATAAAATTCAATGAAAAAATGCAATTACGCCTGAGCTAAAGGGGCCTGATATCTTTGCACACATTTTCTTGTTCTATGGAATTGCAAGATAAGTGTTCCAGCTATCATTTACTAAAGACAAATAAACTACAGCATTTACTTTTGTGTTTATCTGCCAAAGATTGTTGTATAAGTTGATTGATATCAATCTATTTATTACTATAATATTCGGATATAAATACTGAGACAAGATAGAAGTTGAGGGGATGCATAGTTTCTGACAGGAAGTTAATTCGCTCTTGAATTACAGATCATCACAGATTTGACAGACTAAAAAGATGTGTGCCACGAGTAGATGTAATCTAGAAATCTACATTACCGGTTCTACAGATGGGATCAGCATTCGGCTGATCACTAGGTCAATGGAGTATCAGAGATAAGTAATTAAGGCATTTTATAGAGGTTTAGCCTGTAAAGTGGATGAATTACTTCAACCCTGTTGCTCGTGCCAAGAATAGACGATTCCGTTGATACAGCAATGACGGCTGCTGCTTTTCCTGTTAGCCAATGATAGAAGGTGACAACAGTAGATTTTGTAATCTTTTGAGAGATTGCGAATTCATGATTTGTGCAAATAAAGATTACCAGTTTTGTTTTATGACGTCGAGTGACGCTGCAGTGTACTTACAGCGTGACTTGTTGAGTCCACGAGGATGCAGATACTTTGAAATATCTAATAATCTGTTCTCGACACTGCCACAAAACATAAAATGGGGAAGAAAAGAAGAGAGTGGTCAAATGATGTTTCATTTTTACATACAATACACTGTGCATATAATTATTTCTGCCATTTCTCAATTGTCCTAAATTGCAGAGTAACGTGTTTTATTAGGCGTTCTTATTTTATGAAATAAAGGGAACTAATTTGAGAAAATTCTCAAAGAGGCCTACACAAAAAGAGAACTCCTAATTTACATCAGAAAGAAACAATCAACATTTTTTCGGGCACATAAAAAGAGGAAAGTTGGAATACTTGGTTACAACTGGCAAAATGAAAGGAAAAAGAGATTGTGGACGACAAAGTGAGAAAATACTAGATAGCTTGGTGTCATGTCATGGGGAACAAGTCAACAACAAAATTGATACGATGCACTGTAGACAGAAGATTGTGGAAGGACATGATCGCCTACGCCAACATGTATGGCACATGATGATGATGATTTTATGAAACAAACAATCGTATTCTAATTTTCAACTTTCTATAGAGCATCAGCCTTCAACAATCACTTTCCAAGCCGTCCTGTTTGATGTCCACCTCTTAAGATTGATTAATGTATTTCCCCATCTTTTTTTTTATCTCTGCTTTCAAATGTCTTCTCCACGCATAATTTGCCATTACCCTTTTTCTCATTCGTTGGGGATTTCAAACCATCTTTTCTGTCATTGAAAACACAAGAAGAATTTTTAGTTTAGCAGATATAACAAGGATTCATATTTATTACTTTCCACAAGTCTGCGTCTCATACTTTTAACTTAACTTAGTTCTCTTACGAAGAATTACATATCTATTTTTCCTATCTTTTTTAGACTTTCTTACTCATATATATATATATTCTATTAATTGTTTAATGCATTTAACTCTTTAACTTAAAACTTACAGTTCTGACTTTTATAAACTTTTTGTGTAAATACTTATTGCCCGAGTCGTTTATGAAAATTTAAAATAATTACTTGTTTAATGTATATTGATATGGTACAGCACGCAATTCTTTATTTGTGTAATGTTTAAGAGTGACAGACAACAATAACACAATTTGATAATACGATACGACATAATGGAATAGACAAAATTATTATGGAGGTAGATGTGGGAGAAAACGACTAAGTCAAACGTGAATGTAAAGTATCTCAGATGAGGTGATATTGACTGCTGCAGACGCTGGGAATCTTGCGCAAAGGAGGAAAAATTCAGAGTAGCTGTCACAGATACTCCAAAATGTTAACATTAAAGCTGTCATAGATGCTCCAACATGTTAACATTAGAGGATGATTATTATCTTTATTTTGAGGTTGATGAAAAGCAATAGAAACGTTCTGAAAGAGGCCAATGCAAAAAGGGAGCTAATATCCAATATTAGGAAGAAACAATCATCATTTTTGGCCATGTAATGAGAAGAGAACAACTTGAATATATTGTAGCAGCTGGGAAAATGGACAGACGAAGAGATAAAGGGAAGCAAAGAGAAAAGATAACATACAGCTTAAGAGAATGGCATGGCAGAATGTTAACAACAGAAATTATAAATAACTGTCGTGATCGAGAGTTGTGGAGAGACATCATCACCTACGTCAACAGGCATGGTAGTTGATGATTAAAATTATTATAATATTGTTATACATAGATCATATTCTGATTTTGTCAACTTCAGATCTTGATTGTGGATAATTCTGAGATCTTGGTATATTATTATTACACTTCTTAAAGAGACATTAAATAACAAAGACATTTACATTAAAATCTTATGACTTGTATTTATTTGTGCTTTCGTGGCTGTCAATTTAATCGTTGTTCATTGAACCTGTTAACACTTTCCATGTCTCATGACTGACAGGTCTATTCTTATACGGATAATGATATTCTTCCTGTTGAGTTGTAAATGTGTTGTGTTTGCGACACATTATAATGACTCTCTCCATCAGTCTGGGCAAAAGTATAAGAACATATGTAATTGCAGTGTGTGTGAATATGGATCGTCGAACATAACATTTACGACTCAGCCTTATGATTCAAGAACATTGATGAAGAATGTTGGCATATTGAAGACGACTTAACAATTCATTCTCAACTCCACTTTAAGAAATGAATGAGATTTTATTTTATTAGATTTTTCTCTTATCTTTCAAAGTTAATAGTGACTTAAAATGAATTAATTTTCTTCATAAATAGCTCAAATCTTGAGGTCGTCATTTAATAATTCTAATAAAAAATCATTTCCGAAAATGCCACAAACACCAGAGCTCTGATCAACTCGGACGAAGTGTGGCACCCATCGGGTTCTTGGACGTTAACTACAGGTTCCAATAGCAAATCTATTCATGAAGATAATAGCGCCTAATGACGACTAGTAGTATGACGATGGATACCAAGGCACAGACAAGTGCTTGTCAAGGTCAATCTGCCTTCTATACAGAAGTCAAAGGTTATTGGGTTATCGAGTTATTTAGAAGTTATTGGGTTATTGAGAAGTTATTGAGAATTTATTTAGCTATTGTGTTATTTACGGGTCATCATCATTGCACTCCGACCATGGCCATAGTGCTCAGATCCCCTCTTCAGCAAGTCTCGAAGTGTCCAGCCACTGACGTTTCCAGTTCTGTGTTGGTTGGTACATTTTCTTATACGCCAACTAAGTTTTTTCGTTTCTTGCTGTGCCCATCTTAACTCCCTTCTCTTTCATCCGAAGCAGTGATTATGACTTACGGTTGTCGAAGTCCTGTGCCCATCCCACATCTCGGAGGTCATTGATGATGTCCGTCCATCCATTGGTTGAACGTCTTCAACGACAGCGCAGCTAGCCAACCTGTCCGCTCTTTAATTTCCCAGTATTCCCGCTTGTCCCATGAACGTAGATAAATGTGACCTTACGTATTGTTTTTTTACTTCTGCAATAAATGTGTACAAAGCCTGCCTCATTTTTCATCACGCACATCGAATCACTCAGTATGCAGGCGTGGGTGTAGTCTTGTGACTCTAACCAAATGAATGCCCTAGTCACTGTTATCACCTCCATCGTCATACTACTGGCGGTCATAACGTATGCACCACTGTCTTCCTTGACTATTCTGCCTTCTGAGCGCGCTGTAAATGCCCTAAGCACTTCTTTTATGTCGTATTACAGATTCGTCTTTATATATGACTGCCTCTTTCGTATCGGTGTTATCCCAGATGAGACCCTTGACCTCACCATTGACCGCGACGGAGTTATGTTCCCTATATTCCCCGTCAAGTGTGACAATGCACGTGAACGTGCCCCTGAAAGACTTAGCACGGGTATCCACTCCTCGTCAAAGTTTATATTGGTAAGCCCACTGAAGAAAGCAAGGATCTGCAGGATTACTCTCTTGTTCGTCATTTGTTCGCTGATGTTGATGACAACAAGAGACCAGATAAATTAATCAGTTCAGCGATTATATCAGTCAATGGAAGGACATAAATAATTAGCAACCTCAGAGAAATAGATAGAATGAAGGGTTTTGAAAGATGAGAAACAACGTCGAAATCTATGCTGCTTGAACTATGGGTAAATATTGGCACTGCCGGACACATCGATATCCTGGACGAATGAAAGGATTGTCTCTCAACATCAAGCTCGAACCAGTTTTATTGGTTATTGGTTATGGAAGGCCTCGGTATCACTGCAAACGAATTAAAATCCATAATTGCTCAACCGCCCGCGTCAGTGGAATCATCCGAATTACTAACACATCTCCCAAAGAAAGGTAACTGTAGTCCCCATCGTAGCAGTCTCAGCACACGCCGAAAGACATAAGGTGAAACCGCGCAGAAAGTGAACACAGCCAACTGTTCCCTGTCATATGATATCATCATTCATCGTAAACAAGCGGGATATCGAAACAGGATCAAAACGGATGAGACACACAGCTCACGGTGTGCACAGAGCACTTAACTCAGTAGCTCCTGCAACAAGCCGGACTTGGAATATGAGGAAACTGCACGAAGGAACACTTTTCAGACATAGCCTTCAATGGTTCCTGTCGTCTATCCACCATATATCATGGAAGTTCGCGTCCTCCCGAAAATGATGATCGTCGTAGCACTTGATGATGTTAGGCCATCATTGATGACTCCAATTCCAAACAAATAGACACACAGTGGTGGTAAGTTATCATTTCTAATCCAACAGAAGCCACCTGACCTGTAGTTAGTAAAACCACAGAGAGAATATGATTGTGTGACCTTCACTGATTCATTCTTGGATGTAAATGTGTAGTTTACACAAAAGGAGAAGTTTTCAACTACAGTGATCCCATTTAAGACAATTCTGGGATAGCAAGGCAAGCCTCCTTTATAGCAGCAGAACTTGATGTTCTCAGCTCCCTTTTTGTAGTTGCTGCCACACGATTCTGATGTCTCATTAACTTGGACATCATTCAAGAACAATGTCAGATTAACATTCCATAGATCTGGCTCTGCTGATGAAGTGCTTGGTGCAACAGTTGTATCAATCATACAGGAGGCTCCTGGTTTGTGGTCATTAATATCACAGACGGCATATGATGTTGTTATATTCAGTATTTCTTTCTGGGGTGTAAATATGTGGCACACACATGGAGAGTGGTTTGTGGTCACAGTAATCCCATTAAAGGCAATTCTAGGGTAGCATTGCATAGCTGTTTCAGAACAGCACAATATGAACCAGTTTGTCGTCGCGTACCTATGAATAATATCAGGGGAAGATTGCAGCACCTACATGTGTGCCCGGAGTTAACTGATGATGATCATAGCATGACATCAATATAACTTATAATATTGCTTTCGCAATATAATGATGAAAGAAGGACGCAGAATATAATTAAATAATTTTATAAAGACATGAAAGCTTCAGTGTCGCACGATGATAAAATATGCATAACCTTTCATAGGAGCATTGGAGTCAATGAGAGATGTATTATGTGACGTTATGTGTCTTCCGTGCCATGAAGCTGTAACTTGCTTTCATCGAACACATTCGTCTTTCCTCAAACCTCTCGACTCTGGAAAACTCAGGAGGAATCAAAGTAGAAGACTAAGAATATAGTTAGCCGTACATTTTCTTGTTAAAGCTTTGTTGTAGTGTCTGAGTTATAGGAAATGAAATTAACGATGAAAGATGCATCGACCTATGTGGCCCCGCCATTTTCTTTATTTTATAGTGAGGATGTAATGTGTAAATATTGCAGAGACGTCACTTTGTAGAACAATACACTCACACGTAAAGTAACACGTTTTGAGTCTTACAATATTTCTTGAACTTCAAACTATGCCCCAAAAGAAGTATCATTTATATATCTTGTGATCGTTGTGATTGTGATTGATACATGACGTAACAATCTAGTTTTGATTTTTACTGAAAACAAATTTAGAATATAAATTTATCCGATCTCTATTCTAAAAAAAACATAGCTTCATTTTTAACTATATCTTTCCGTCCAAGAAGCTCGTATAAGACGTTTAAGATGTTTTTATTGAGAAACTATCACATTTCAAATAGACTAATAACCCGCACAACAGACTCAACGAGGAAATTACCTTTTTTTAATGAATTGTTAAATATGAATAATTAGGAAATATTTTGTCACAAATCTTCACAATTGTTAATTTATATTCACATTCACATAATAACTACCAGTCACATGAGACAGTAATTATTTCTTATTTGACACGATATATAATAAAACATGACATCTTATAACTGTACTTCAATAGCATGCATTATCTCGAGTATTCACTCAGGAAACATAGCGAACCATTACTAGGTTTAATCTGCTGTCATCAGTATGAACTATTTCGATTGCTTCAAAATTACTGTATTATAACTGTTAATTTACAAATGTCTGCAATGAACTAGAATTGGTAACAATTATATGGCAATTATCGAAAAAATACAGCACATAATGTTATTGGTGTCCTGAACAGCATTATAAAACGAGTCATATTTAGTTTTACATTCTACGTTTCATGTTTATTCCACATGTCAAAAGTATAAATTATGTCATTATAAATGAAGTAGAAAGTGCATTTCTGATCAGCACCGTACAGTTCAAAGTCAAAGATGTTAGAATCAGATGAGTTTAGATTTACTCCCTCAAAAATATGACGTCCGGAGATATATCTGGCATCAGTGATGAAGCAATAGAGATTTACTCATGGGTTTCCTTCGGTGTTTTGTGTCAAATTATCAACATATTTGGTGTCATCACAAACATTATCAACATCATCTGCTTCGTAAAGCAAGGCTTCGATGATTCTGTAAACGTCAGCCTCTTAGGTAATTTGCATCAAACAATAACTGAGCATAAATATTTAAGAGCGGATGGTCGAATTGCTAACTCGTTAACTCAAATCCTGAAGTAGTCGGGTTCGAATCAAGGCCTGGTTAAAGAGTTTTGTTTTTTTTCTTTTGGGGCTGAATTAGATAAGACAATATGACACCGGTCACCTCGTGTCACTCCACTGGACATGCGGCCTTTATTCTCCGGTGCCATATGTTTCCACGGCAGACCGTAGGTGTAGGATACCGTCGTATAAATAGTTTTTCTTTAAACTTTTGGGGGAGCATAAGCGCATGCGACCTGCGGTCACAATAGCAGGGCCGGCGCACCTTCAACCGACCAAGACCTAGCAGTTCTACCTCCTCGTGGTCTCCCCTGGAAACAGTCTGCGTCAAACCAGACTGGCTAACAGAAGCTAGGATCGCTGTGTTCCCTGTAGTGGTAGCTGTTACTGATATAGAGGACCCAGTATTGCAGTACCTCTGGGCTGGACTAGTCGAAATCCAACCTCTCCAGTAAGTGCCGGGAATGTCAAGAAACCCATTACGACCCGCCACATCTTATGAGTCAAAGGGCAACATGCTCGTATCAACTCGTGGCAATCCGTCAACAACAACCACACAGCTAGCTAGGAGCAAGCGATATCGACGTGAATTTAGCTGTTTCTTCACTTGTTTTTGGGAGCCGGGATAGCTCAGTCATTAGTGAATTGGACTACAAAAGTCTAAAGATTGGGTTCGATCCTGATCGATGGCTTCCAGGTTTACCCAGCCTTAAATAGGCCTAATACTGACCACATTACCTCAAAAATCATGTGCCGAAGGTCTGTAATAATTATGGTCACTAACACCATTTTCCCTATACACCACTTGGCGTGACGGGGACTCTTTACTTTTTGTGCACTTTATATTCATTTGTAATTGTCAATATATGCATACATGCGTGAAAGATGATATTGCTGGATAGGATACATACTACATTTAAAAGAAACGATAATATTAGCGGTTGTCTTTTCGTTTTAGTGAAATCGCCAGTGGGTTACTAGATGGGAATGTTTGTGGGCTACAGTTTCTACAGCAAAATTTAAATAAAAGTCTCCGAACGGTGAACTGAAGTCGCAGATGGTACCAACAAGGTATTTTAGGTTTAGAAAATAGTGATTTTGAATTATTCTACATCAGATAGGCATGTATTACGCAGGTAAGGTAGCGTCTATTGCTTCTCGTGCGAATATTTTAGATTGATGGCAACGCCTCCTTAGTAGTAGCGTTGTCCAGAAGAAACGTTCCCATCAATGCCTCTTTTATCTCCACCCAGTAAAACAAACCAGGGCGTAGTTAGGTTAATTCTAATTCATATGGTAAATTATGTTTTCTTTCTACTTCTTTTGCTACATCAATAGGGCCACTTATTATGATTATTTCTTGTTTTAATAGAATATTTTAAAAATAACCTCTACATAGATGAAATGTCTTAGACAAATGACAGGAAACAGTCTGAGAGATAAGATCAGAAATGAAGAACTGAGAAAAAGCTAGGAATAGCCCACACCATAGAATATATAAGGAAACAACAGATAAAATGGTTTGGCCACGTGACAAGGCAGAAAGATCAAAACACAACACAACGAGCCTTCAACAAACGTTGTGAGAACACCAGACCCAAGGGAAAAAGATGAATCTATGGAATATTAGAAGCATTAGGAAACATAACAGCAGCAGAGGCCAACAGAAAAGCAAAAGACCGCAAATTATATCTCCCCTAGCCGCTGAAAGGCAAATGAGGAAGGAATGGAGAAGAGGAAGAGGAAGAAGTAGATAGAATATTGCTACCATAGCAACATAAAAAATAAACATTATTCACGAATTAAATAAACTATTTTTATCAAAATTCAGGCTTGGCAGTTTCTGATCTAGGAAGTCTAACAACGATGATCTGGACATGTATCAGTGTGACACCTGCAGTCATAGCAGCGAATTTGCCATTTGAGCCTATGGAGGTCATGTACTTAGTCTCAGCGATGCCTCATTTGTCCTTCACCAGAGTCAGCAGTTGTATCACGGCCATGATTACACTGGAGAGATGTTTATGTATAACAGCTCCTTTAAAGGTTGGAAATCGCTTCATTGTCGTTATTTTATTTACTTTATTCATATATTAGCACCTTTCAATCTTTTTATCTTCTTCTTTCTTCTACCTTTCAGCTCCCTGTGGAGCATAGGTCTTCAACAAACACCTTTCAAGTCTTTCCGTTTCTTGCCATTCTTTTAAGATCATTCCATGTCTTTCCCATCATCTTCATCTCTGCTTCTATCTGTCTTCTCCAAGAATTCTTTGGTCTTTCTCTTTGTCTTTTTCCCCTGGGGATTCCAAAAAAGGGGCCAGCTGTTTAATACTCTCAGTTGGCTTCCGCAATGTGTGTCCTATCCGGCGCCATCGGTTTCGTTGTATCGCTTTACCCATTGGTATTTGACTGGTAGATTTCCATAATTCTATGTTAGTGATTTTGTCCAGCCATTTCCATCCTTATATTCTGTGTAAGCATCCATTAATGAAAGTCTGTATATGCATGATTGATCTTTTTATCTGATGTGATTTATATTCCAACAATTACAATTGCAACTGTTCTCGATACTTTAGCGCGGAATTTATTTAAAAGTTATCAAAAATGAAATTAATAAGAACCATTATTTGTCTCACTGTTCAAATATACAATTCTAAAACTACATGTACAAATCTGCTTATCTAGAAACTGTTTTTCAATTGGTTATGTTTATGTGTGTGTGTTTTTACGTTCGCGCGTGTGTGTAACGTATGATAAGAATATGCTGATTGCTGTAGTTTTCCTTCGCGCCCCCAATAACAAAAAAAAAATAATTAAAATGATTTGATGTCAAATAAAAAAAAAAAGTATACATTACAAGAGGAGGTCAGTGTTTCTTACAAATAATTTTATTTTATTTTAAAGATTCTGCAATTTCTATAATTTTATTATTTGAAAGTTGAAACAAACGTAACTATATTTTGCTTTCAGATAATTCAACAATAACGTATAAAACAACATAGTTCATTCTCATTACAGAGCAATTGCTTATTATTAAAACGTTTGTCCTCTCTCTCTCTCTCTCTCTCTCTCTCTCTATATATATATATATATATATATATATATATATATATATATATGAGATAGTCAACCAAACTCTAAGAGAGGTGATATACGACCATCTAAAAGCAGACAACCAGGCACTAATGCATGGCAAACTACATAAAGCCTACCAGGCAATGTATACTAACTTAAAGTCACAGACAACCAATACAAGGTCTAGATCGAGATCAGAAAAACAAAATGCTTCACATCGCAAAAGAAAAGCAGAACATCAGTTCAATTACAGAGTGGAGAAATTTAAATACCTAGGAAGTCTAGTGACACGACCGTTAATATGAACAGAAAAAAAATGAGTCATATTGGTAAAATGACAGTTTACAAAACTATCTATTTCAACCTTGTGGTACGAATGCCAGAGTTTAATACTAGATCTCAAGAAAAATCAGAAAAATAACCATCACCGAAACGTAATGTTTGATAAATAAGCTAAGAAACGAAGAACTAAGAGATTAGCTAGGAATAATTCTCGTCATACAGTACATTAAGATGTTATAGATAAAAATTGTTTGGTCATAAAGTAAAGCAGAAAGATTAAAATATAACACAACAAATCTGCACCACATTCCATCAGAGAACCATATCCAAGGGTCAACAACAGAGAAAAGATGGATTGACTGAATTTTTTTTTTAAACTAAGAAACAGCAACAATGGAGGTCAGTCAACAGAAGAGTAAAACAATCACAAACTATATCTTCCATCATATTTTAAAGTTAATTTGTGGAGGTGAGAAGCAACGATAGACAAACTGAGTATTTTATAATCCACACATAACAAAATGTCTGCATAATGACTGCTCTGTTACCTCTGTGGACGTGCACAATGATAGTTATATTATCCATATGGTTGAGCACATTAACAATTCTATTAGCTATACGGTTATGTCCAGTGATAGCTGTGTTAGTTCTATAACTGTGCACAATGACACTTCTATTAACTTCTATGGTCATGCACCACCACAGTTCTATTTCCCATAACGCTATTTGGAATGACGGTTCTGTTAACTCTCATCTTGTACACAAGAACATCAATATCACCTATCTGGTTGCGCACTTTGATATTTCTATTACGCCTACGGTATGCACAAAGGTAGCTCTCATTGGCAGTTCTATTAACTCCAGGGTTGTGCACAATGACAGCTCTATTTGCTCTGAAGTTGTTTACAACGTTGTTTTCCAAATGTGGACATCTTATGCATACTCGCTGAATGACGGCGAAGATGTACAACTTGCGTATGTCTGTCAGCCCGACAACAGACACATGCGAGGTCAGTAGCTTTTTCATTTCCTCGAAAGGTAAGTGCCAATAAATGTATATATTTTATTGTAATGTTTCAGGCTTCTATATGTGGCAATCCACTGACTCTGAAACAAAAAATCAATGTACCTCCATGAACATTGTTTAAGAGTCCGCCTTTTTAATCCAGCATTTCTTTAAAACCATCTAGAGACAATAAATCATAAACATTAAATCAAAATGATGAATTAAATAATTTAAATTAACGAAATGAAATGACAAATTTTAAATAAATATATTCATTTAATATATTCTTTCACAGATAAAAAGCATCATTACCCCAAAGCGAGCGACTGTGGTCACCATCTGCATTTTTGTTTTTTTCTTCAGTACCGGAACACCAGTCTACGCTGTATGCAGTCTGGGTTCTACATTTTCTTTCTTGAGAAACAAAACTCTTGTTGGTCTCATTTCTTCGGAAAATCGAGTAAATGTGGAGATGATTACTTTTGCCATCAACAATTTTTCTATTCCTTTTGGCGCCTTCATAATCATCGTTGTTTGCACGTCAATACTTTCGTTCAAACTTAAGAGCCATTCAAAATGGAGAAAGAATGCCGTCAACAATAATCAGGATGACAGAGTTTCCAGTCGTAATCAAAAAGTAGCCAGGATGGTTATAATGATTTCAACTCTCTTCATTGTTTGTTTTATTCCTGTAAGTGTCACCATGTTAGCAGCGGGTTTAATACCTGATCTTCTAATTAATGGAAAATACAATCACATTGCCACAACAATCGCTGGTTTGGCATATATAATGGAAAGTGTGAACTCTGCAATGAACGTGTTTATTTATTATCATATGAGCAGTGCCTACAGACACATATTTTTGAAGTTCTTTGGAAAGAAATAATGACAGACAGAAGGTAAAAAAAAAGTAATTAAGTGCAACGAGCATTATTCCGTTATCCTAAATAAACAAATTACAGAAAATGGCTAACCTGTAAACGTTTCATATTTGCAGACGATCAGGCACGAATACATGAAACAATAGAAGACCTACAAGAACACTTAAACAAACTCAACATCTCAGGCACAAAGTACAACATAAAAATCAACATCAACGAAACAGAGGTCATGAATTTCGCCAAAAATAAACAGAACATTAACATAACTAACATTCCTTTGTCACTCTGGCGACCGCAGCCGCTATACTTTGGAAAATCGCCTTATAGTCCAGTATGGTTCGCTGACCCCGAGAGGTATGAATGTATCACACTCATACGCATAGTTTCTTTTTGCTTGCTCCTTCCCTTTTGCATAGCCTTCTCTACTACACATATTTGGGTTCTTTGGTCTACTTACTATGCCATACTTTTTATAGTTCTTCTCCTCTAGTCCCTTATGAGACACTTCGGTTTTCTCCTCTATAAAAAAATTTTTTTCTGTGCTTCTTACCCCTCATTTATTTTTACTGTACCCCACTCTCAGACATCTCACTCTTAGCGTCTTTTTACACCTGTCAGACTACTATTCGATTCTTTCTCCTTTGTGTTTGCACACTGACCCTTGTGTTTACTCCTCTGGTTCTGTTTACATTTACGCACTTTTTCGCACGATTTTCGACGTTCACGACAGCCGCACTTGGTTACGATTTTATTTTGGATTTGACAGGATAGTTTTACTTTTTGTTGTTGTTTTCTTTAACACATTTCGATTGTTTTTGTTTTGGTTGTTTCGTTATTAATTTGTGTGTGTGTGTTTTTATTGTTTGTTCCTGATGAAGGCCTATTGAGCCGAAACGTTGTTTAGTCTGTGTCGTCCACTTGTCACGTAAAGCTTCTTACATACCTTTTTTTATTTTTTAATTTTTCTTCCTAACTATAGAAGGCAGGCAACTAAAACAAGTAGAGATATTCAAATACCTAGAAAGTCTAATGACAAACGATAATTCTCAAACAGCAGAGATAGAATCAAGATGCAACAAAACTTGTCAAATAATTGAACAGTTATCACCACTATTGTCCAACAAGAAAATAACTCTGGAGGCAAAACGAGCACTATACAATATAATCTTCATCCCAACGTTGTTCTACCAATGCCAGACCTGGACCCTAGATGCAAGAACAATAAGAAAAATAATCTCTACAGAGATGAAATGTGTTAGACGAATGACAGGAAACAGTCTGAGAGATAAGATCAGAAATGAAGAACTGAGGAAAAAGCTAGGAATATATAGCCATAGAATATATAAAGAAACAATAGATAAAATGGTTTGGCCCCGTGACCAGACGGAAAAATCAAAACACGACACAACGAGCCTTCAACAAACGTTGTGAGAACACCAGACCCAAGGGTCGACCACGAAAAAGATGGATCGATAGAATATTAGAAGCACTAAGAAACATAACATCAGCAGAGGTGAACAGAGGAGCAAAAGACCGCAAATGATATCTCTCCTCGACGCTGAAAGGCAGATGAGGAAGGAAAGATGAAGAAGAGAAGACGAGTAAAGTCAGACTAACATTTTATTTTTAAATGGTCTTCATCACAAACACCACAATTTACAGATCTTAACAGTGGAAAGCGAACATTATTAACTACCAACTGACTCCACTCTTGAAACATTCATATATTTCAATAACAACTCAGAGACAAATAATAAATAGTATCATCACGCCTTTGTTTGTTTTTTCTCAAAACCCACTTGCCCTATCCACGTTAATAAACAGTCCACATGACCTTTTCGGCATATTTATGCTCTCTCATCTTGATATGTTCTGAGGAGCCCACGGTTTTCAGTTGCATATTGAATGTTTCAAACAATACTCAATCTGCAACGGTATTTCTATTGATGATTTCCCTTGACGGGGGGTAGGATATCTATCTTTTGTTCGCCCGAAGTATTGTCTATATCTGCAATGTCGTTTCCTGTATAAATTTTACTGTTTTTTTGTATTTCTTGCAGTCGCCCATATAGTTTTGTCTGTAGTGTTGTATCTATGGGCCAATGGATTTTCCTCAGTCTGGGGCGCCTGTCCACATGTACAAGTAGTTGAGGTGCCGATCTTGAATTTTTTTTATACATGTGACTATGGAGTTGATTGTGTCCTGTTCTGAGGCGTATAATAACTTGTTCATATCTATTCATATTATGAAAGGCATCCTGATTTGGGGCTTGTGGTCCTCTGATTGATTTGATTATCTGTTTATTATGATGCTATGTAACCGGTGTATCTAGCTGTGTGCCTGTTGAACCTTCCTTTGCCAACTGATCTGCTTTCTCATTTCCTGGTATTCCACAGTGAGATGGGATCCACTGCAGGGCAACCCTGTGGTGCTTGCAGAGTACAGTTAATAAGGTCTGCAGGTGTGGTAATTTTCTGGATTGTAGTGCCTGGAGTACTGATCTTGCATCTGTCAAAAACACTACAGGCTGTGGGCTAAGATTACTGTTCAGCAGTTTTTCTATTGCCAGCTTTATTGCTTGTATTTCTGCATCATAATTGTGACAATATTTCCCTGTTGCTATTTTATTCACATCCCTAGTGTTATTTGGGTACTCTATATATGCACCTGCTCCCCCATTCTTCACTGCATTCTGTGCTGATCCATCTGTGTACACACGAATCCATAGGTCTTGTGGGTATTCCTCATCCAGAAAACTGAGAGTTATTGTTTTTTGCTGTAGACTAATCTGTTCTTCGTAGTCAACTATTCCTTTCACTTCTATCCGTATGTGTATTCATAATCATGATTCATCTGTCCAGGGAGTCTGTTCTGGTATGGGCAGAAGGGGGTTAACAACTCTTGGCATGTCTGATCTTTGTCTACAAATACGCTTGGCTTGGTGGATAAAGCTGCTTCTCTTAAGTCGTCCCAATGCAAGATTTTGGAATCTGTCCTTCATTGGATGTCTCGACATGCATGCAAATTTTTCTGCCTGTTTCAGCACCTTTGTGTCCCTCCGTTCTGTCAATGCTGGTATCCTCCACAATTTCTCCATCTCCAATATTGGTGTTGATTTCATTGCTCCTGTGATGCACCTAAGTGCCTGGTTTTTTACTTTATCCAGTTCTTGCAATGTGGTGTTTGATGCTGAGCACCATGCGGATGATCCATATTCTAAATGTGGGCGTATACTCTGTTGGTAAACGTTACTGAGTATTTTCCCACTCGCACCCCATGTGGTTCCACACATAGAATAGCCAATTTTCTCCTTGCTTTGTGGGTTGCCTGATTTATTGGCTGTTTCCAAGATAGTTTGTTATCAAATGTAACTCCGAGATATGTAGCTTGTATGTCTTCTTTTACAGGCTCATTGTTTATGTAGATGGCTCCTGCTTTTTGTTTTGGGGAGAGAATGAAAAGTGTAGTACTGCATTTGTCTGTATTGATTCTGATACACCATCTATTTGTCCATGAATTCTGTGCATTCATAGCTCTTTGTAACAATTAAAAGGCCACTGTTGCATACTCCTCTGTGCACCACATTACCAAGTCATCTGCATACATTGCCACTTTGATACCATGTGGTATTTCAGTAACTAGGTCATTGATGTAGATCAGAAAAAAGTGTTGGAGATAGTACCCCTCCCTGTGGAACGCCCTGGCGCAGTAAGACCTTCTTACTCTTAAGACCATCCAGTTGCACCCTAGCTCTCCTGCTTTGCAGTTATGCTTTGACCCATTTGTACATCCTGCCATTTACTCAATAATTAATCAGTTTCTTCAAAAGCCTTTCCTTCCATACCTTATCACATGGTTTCTTTATGCCTATCCATGCTACTAGTATCAGTTTCTTTTCTTGAAACGTATCCACAATTTTCTGGGAAAGATAGGTTGCCTGATCTTCGGTAGAGTAACACTGTCTAAAGCCTGCTTGTTTTAGGACAAGGATATTTTCACTTTCTAGGCGCCACTGCAGTCTGAGATTGATTATACGTTCAATTGTTTTACACAAACAGCTTGTAAGGATGATTGGTCTATAGCTGGATGTCGTTGAACCATCTTTTCCTGGCTTTAGTAATGGTATCATAATTGCTTCTTTCCATGCCTGTGGCTCTCTACCTGTGATCCAGCAAATGTTGTAGATCTGCAGTAGTTTTGCTTTATCTGCAGTTCCCAAGTTCTTAATCATTTCATTGGACACTCCATCACTGCCTGGTGACCTTTTTCATTATTAATTTGGATATTGCCAGCTCTAGCTCTCTTTTTGTGATGGGTATTTCCATGATTTCATGTGCGGTTTCTTTTTGTCTTGCATTTTGTTGTTTTAAACGGGTCTCTTATCGTTTCTCTAGGCTAATTTCGATATTATTGTCATTTGCAAAGGAGTCGGCAAAGTGATTTGCTGCATGCTTACCTGTTAGGATGTTTCCATCCTTCTTCAGTTTTTGTGTTCCTTTCTGTACCCTCATCATTCAGCTGTTTTACAAGTTTCCACACTTTTCTTGTATCTCGTTCAAGATTCGAGGACTCTGTTTTCTCTTTCCAGCTTCTCCGTCTGTCTTGTAGTTTAGCCCGTTGAAATTTGGCTTTAGCATGCTGATAGTTATTGTGGTGTTCCTGGTAAGGGTTATTTTCTGCTTCCTTTCAAAATGTTTCCATGTTATTGTGTAGTTGTTCTAGTTCACTACTCCAAAATGGTATGTAGTGTTTCCGTGCCCCACTAGGTATTGTTTTACTAGCAGCTTGTATTATTAGTCTACTGAATTCCTCAACTATTTTGTTGATGTCTCTGTCTGTATTTATATGTTTAATCAGTACACTGGTGTTGATACATTTTCCAGTCTGCCTTTTTGTAATTCCATCTGGAGAGGGTGCTACTCGCCCTGATGGCTTCATTTTGCACCACTAAAAAGACTGGTCCTGGTCGGTGGTCGCTGCCTCCAAGTTGTTTCCCAACAATATATGTGATATTCCAATCCTGGTCTGTTGAATGGAAAGCAAGGTCTTGTGCCATGCTCTGGAGTAGAATGTTGGTGGATCTGTTGTCTGGTTTAATAGTATAAGCCTACTGTCATCCTGCCAATTTTCAAGTTCTTCACCTCTCTTGTCCATATGTTCATAGCCCCAGCTCTGTGAATAGCTGTTAAAGTCTTCACATACAACTATTCTTTCTTTTAATGTAATTGTGTCTAGTGCTAGTGGGCTGTCACTCAAACAGTAATAGTTAAGTAGATGAAAGTCTGTATTTACTGTCCTGAAGTACAGTATTTGATATCCCGCCCCATCCATATACAATCCAATCTGACATGCATTGATGTTGTTCTTTACAAGTGTCAATATTCCATCCCTTTTGTCTGTTTTTTTTTACTGTCAGATCGGTAGCACTGGTATCCCCTAATCTTCAAGGCTATGTCGGTGTTTAGATGGGTTTCCTGCAAACAGCATATGCTTACTTGTTCTTCATGCAGGATATTTTCTAGTTCTATCTTTTTACTGTACCCATCTCTTTTGCTGTTGATACCTTCAGCATTCCAGTGCATTATTTTGAGTGGTCTTATTTTGGATTGGCCAGTAGCTCTATTCTCTCGCCCCATGGCTCAACAGAGCTTTTGAGAAGGACATCCAGTAATAGAGGGTGGGCCTTTCGAGGCTGAGGGCCCGGCGCTGCACCTGCCTGAGTGTCCATCACAGGGCGAGTGCCATATGGATTTTGCTGTTATTGACATACTTCCCATTGGCGTGAGTGCGTGGCATCCTGATTGTTGTCGTGCGCCTTTTTGGTTTGTTGCCTCCGACTTCAGCACTTAAACTTGCTAGAGCAGACTGTGGTCTTGCTCGGGTATAGGAAGTCCTGGCCAGTCTTAGTTTTCAGTCCCTGGTGACTGTTAACCCCCATCCCCACGACAAGGAGCTGGCCTTGATGGGTGGGGTATGATATGAGTGTGTAAGGATATTACCTTACGGTAAGATGCAGGAACATTTTTCAGAATGACCCTGGGACTTATTTGCTTCCTTCACTCCTATCCAGTCCAGGTATGGCTCCTAGTGTCTGCATGTGTACGGTATCACCCTCCTCCGCTCTACCCCAGGCTACAGCTTTGGCTGCCCTGCTATACCACTGATGACAGATTAAAGAAGTAAGTCTCCCTTCTATAGTACACAAAAGATGTTGGCAGAATGGTGGAGGATCGACTCTGTCGACAACGGTCTTGAAGGCAAGAGCTGTAATCGGGCTCAGGACTCAACAGGGACGTAAGATTCTAAGTGGCCAGAACCAATCAGAAAGCAACAGTAAACTACTGATTGCAGACTGCCGTAAAATCACTACAGCCAAAAAGCAAAAACGCTGAATATCTGGCATGTGTCTGGCAACGGAGACTTGTCAGAAAAAGATAAAAAGAAAATTGGCAATAGCACCAGAAAAATAAAACGTCATGAAGAACATATGGCACTATACCAGCAAAGCATAACATTACAATTGCTGAGGACATCTTTTCCATATTAACATACGGTTGTGAATCATGGAAAATCACGGAAACCACAAGGAAGAAAACGATTCAATCGTACCAAAATGCCAGAGAAACATCCCAAAAATATATTGAATAAAGGAAACGAGCAAGCAAGACATATTAGAAGATTTAAACATTAAACAGAACTGGCTTATAAACACTAGTCTACAGAAGAAAATAACATACTATCATCATCATCAAAATGTGTCATATCATTTGGCGTAGACGATCAAGTCCTTCCACAATCTTCTATCTACAGTGCATCGTATCAGTTCTGTTGTTGACTGTTTTCCACGCACTGACACAAAGACATCCAGTATTTTCTCTCTTTGTTGTCCGCGATCTCTTTTTCCTTTTATTTTACCAGTTGTAACCAAGTATTCAAACTTTCCTCTTCTCATGATGTGTCCAAAATATGTTGATTGCTTCCTTCTGTTGTATGTTTTTTTCGGAGTTTTATGTGTTGGCTTCATTGAGAACGTCCTCGTTGGTGTTTTTAGCTGTCCATGGAACCCCCAACACTCCCCCGAGAAATCCCATCCCTGTGGTCTCCAATAGTTTTTTTAATTTGTCCACTGTCCATGATTCGCTTCCATAGGTCAGAATTGGTTCCATATAGCATCGATGAACGTTCTTTCTCATTTCCATTGACCTAGATTTGCCTAATACGGTATTTTTCATTTTCCTAAATGCTATTTTGGCCTGAGCTATTTTGCTTTTTATTTCTGTGGTGCATCTTCCATCCGATGTCATTATTGTGCCAAAGCATTTGACGCGCCGCACTTGCCCCAGATTTGTCCTGTTTATTTGTATGCTGCATGATGGTGATGATAATATACGATGGTCACGCCAAAAGACCATTGCAGGCTGGAAAAAAACAATTATGTAGGGCGTGGTTCCTGAGCGACGCATCAGGGGCAGACCAAGATAAAGGTAATTCCAATACATCGATGAGACTTCGAACATGACAGCAGAAGTGGGAGATCTGGCTAGAGACAGGGATACTTTCAGACAGGCTGTGGTGAATGCAACGTACTGCTAAGTGCATGCGACGAGATGAGGATTTCGATTGTAATATCAGTAATGTTATCTCATCCAAGACCTCTACGTTCTCCATTGTTCTGATAAATAATTTGAACAACACATGAGTTATGTCAATCACTCACCACAGTAGAAGACCTGCTGCGGAAAAAAATGCATGCTTTACACTTTCAGTTTGAGTAGATAGCGCGTCAAATATGACTTGTTTCAACTTTATCTTTTCAATTAATTATAAATAAGAATAGTGAATATGACCACAAGATAAAGCAGATATAACAAATAAAAATAGTTACTATTGGAAAAAACGGGACATGGAGAAAAGCTTAAGGAAAAATAAAAAAAAAATAAACATACAATGGTATTGAGCATCTAGACTAGTAGAAATACGTGGAGGCCTCGGTAGCCTAGTTGTGAAAACCATCGACTGGACTACCGACGTTCGGACAACCCGTGTTCGATTCCCGCTCGGAGCAGTATGAGGTGTACTCGTGATTGGAAAAAAAAAAACCCACGGTCGACCCAGCCGTTGGCAGAAATGGGTACCAGGGTATTACCCTGGGAAGGTGAGGCATGTTGCCTCGCATCACGAGTTTCGATGCTTGAAGCGACACTAACCAGAAATCTCCGAACATTTATGGATAGGCGGCCGAGCACATATGCGTGGACACTCGCGTGCTAAGACGCCGGTTCAAGTCTCGTACTTTACCTTACCTTAACAGAAAGATAAGACAAACTGCAACATTTCGACAAACGCCACTGTTTGCTACACCTGATGAAGGCTTTTGCCGCAACGTTGTAATTTGTCTTGTCATTCTTTTTGTCTAGCTACTCAATACAATTTTATGCTTATTTTCTACAATTGCTATGACTAGCCCCGTGTATTCATGTCATCACCCTGAAACTAGCACCTATTATGTTTATGATTATATCAGATTAAAATATAAGCCCAGGAGGTGACTTTGTAGCTAAAGCGAGATATACATTTTTTGTGTGTGGAATTATCTCTTATGTTGTGTACATGGAATCAGTTTAACCAAAATTGGGAATTCCCATATCCACTCCACCCATGTCACATCACCCTCCAAATCGCGTTGAAAACGTTGGCGTTAGTGAGTTCTGTTGATAATGTCAACGACCATGCAGCCCTAATCAGAGGCATAGGCGACGATTCCATCGAATAGAGAGCGCACAGTCACTTTTTCACTCCAGTTACATAGAAAACACACATGTCAAACAAGCAACTCACGACCGAAACAGTTTAAGTGATAAAATTAGTCTGTGTAAACATAGAGCGATATGCAGTCCCTTTTTCTTTGTCAGCTGAGGTATGGTCTACGGTGGAAGCAAAGTCGACTGCATGGGCGATATTTTTGAACGACATCACTGAAGAGAGAGTGCTCACAATTACTTCCAATGTAAATTTATTAATAAAAAAGGCAACATAAAATACTATCAGCCTACTGGCTAGGTCAGCCTACTGGCAAAGTCTACCTACTAGCAAAGTTTCAGCCTACTGGCAAAGTCAACCTACTAGCAAAGTCTTAGCCTACTGGCAAAGTCAACCTACTAGCAAAGTCTTAGCCTACTGGCAAAGTCAACCTACTAGCAAAGTTGGCCTACTGAGTCTACTGGTAACGTGAGCCTGCTGGTAAAGTCAGTCTACTGGCAAAGCCTAAGCTTACTGGCAAAGCCAGAGCCTACTGGCAAAGTCAGTCTACTGGTAAAGTCTAGACCTGCTGGCAAATCCAGCCTACTGGGAAAGCTTAAACTTACTGACTACGACTACGACCACCACACTATATTTCTACAACTTATATAAAATAAACTATATTTCTTTAAATTTATCTGTTAATGGACCTATTTGAATGCAAACTGGATCTAATGGTCGTCATGATTCCTGCACAGCTGGCACCTGGAAACAAAAATCTAAATATACGATTATTTCTACATTTCCGCATCTTTAACAAGAATCTTGAAAACAGGAAATGACTGCGGCTACTACTTCTGTTCGAAACCACAATGGACATGTTTCAACAATGATTTTACAACATATTTTATATGTTGCGTAACACTTAATTGTAAATGGTGGCTAGTGATATATTTTATATGTGGTAGGTGATTGAAGTTGAGCCGAGATAGCTCAGTGGTTAGTGAACTGGACTACAAAGGACAAGAGGTAAGATTCGATGCCAACCGACGGCGTCCGGGTTCACCCAGCCTTTAATAGGTACCGGATTTTTTTTCTGGTAAAGTAAAGCGGCACGGGCGTAATACCGACCACATTACCCCAAAAGTCATGTGCCGAAGGTCTGTAACATTTATGGTCACTAACACCATATTCCCTTACGCCACTTGGCGTGACGGGGGTACTTTACTTATTTTTTTTTTTAGGTGATTGAAGTATTAGGCTTTGCAACACTAGACCACATCGTTTGATGTGAGGAGACCAGTGCATTTCCATACTGATATTTGCCTTGTTCAGCCTATAGAGCAATGTAACTACATTTCTTTCAACTATGTCGCCTGCAAACGTGTAGTTGTGATCGATTCGCGGTCACTTTCTAGACATGCCATTACCCAATCCTCAAATCACGGACACACTAAAATAGATAACATCATGTATGTGCACTACATAGTATAGATTCCCTCTATAGATTAGTAATAGCTGTCAGGTAAAACCACCTTTCATTGTAGGCTTGCGATCAGTTGTACATTTTCAGTTGCATTACTTTCGATTACAAAAGACTGGTATTAAAACTACAAGTTACTAATGTCAACATAATTCTAAAGTGTCGATGTCTACATATGTGTATAGTGTCAATGTCAAGATAATTGTATAATTTTGTTCCTTAAAGTTTGACCGAATTACGAACTATCATCAAAGAAGTTACAAACCAGAACAAAGCATTGCTTGTCAGTTTTAAATAGTGACTTTTAGTATTGACAATTATAAACAGTGTATAATTTCTAAACATTTCTTCTTCATTTAGAAACAGGTTTAAAATTAAATATTTATCAAACAAAATGATTCTTCCAATACTAAAATGAGTATGCAATGCAACATGTGGTCCCTTATTTAAAAACACTTTTCGTCTATATTAGTATATTTTTGTTACAATTATGCATATTAGCATTTCTACTGAGAAATACAATTAAATATAAATACATATTGTTTCTTTCAATACGTTATTCAGCAAATTAGATGAACTAGTCGTTTACAATTTGTCGTATTGGAATATGTTTGTAGCTCACTAAATGTGTTATCTATCATGTCTATAATATCTCAGTGGTAACATGTATATAATGACGCGTTTGCTTGCTCATAGTAACAGTTTCTTCACTCAGCGTTAAGGACTTTTACATTTAAGAATGATCATTTAACTAGGGACCATGTAAATTAACTTTAACACAATGGAATCATCTGTAGATTCGCCAGTTATAAGTAAACAAACAATTGTTATTTATCAATGGGTTGTGTTCAGTGTGATATGTCAAGTAATCAACATATTTGGTGTGGCTACAAACATTATCAACATTATTTGCTTAGTGAAGCAGGGGTTTCAAGATTCAGTGAACATCAGTTTGCTAGGTGTGTCTTGTCATATCCGCTCTCTGCCAGAAATTATACAAATAGAATTTATATTTTGAGCTCAATGTCAAATAAATGCCACACAAGGTTTCGTACTGTCACCAACTTCATTTAGTCAGTATAGAGCACAGTTTGTTTTCATCTCACAATAAAATACTGTTATTCACAATCTTGTAGTAATTGTGTATGAATATGACCGGAGCTTAGTGCATTTTTTTAATTGGACTACAAAGAACAAGAGGTAGGGTTCGATCCCAACCGATGGCTTCCGGTTCACCCAGCCTTTAATGGGTACCGGATTTTTTTCTGGGCAAGTAAAGCGGCGCGGGCGTAATATCGATCGACCACATTACCCCAAAAATCATGTGCCGAAGGTCTGTAAAATTTATGTTCACTAACACCATATTCCCTATACGTCACTTGGCGTGACGGGGGTACTTTACTTTTTTATTGTAGTGCATTATATTACTTCTTAAAATTGATATTATATTAAAGTTTTTTTTTTTCAATTACTAACTGTACTCAGGAAAAAAACAATATCTAGCTCAAGCAAATATTTATATGATGAGAATATTATTTTACACGTTAATGCTTATAACAGAAAGATACCAAACAATTTCAACAATTTTAGAGTTTCCAGGGTGCAAAATTTAATTGACATCATATCAGCATCAGATCAGGTTGCATGTTCTTTGTCGAACGTTGCATACGGGATAGCCGGTCTGAAAACATGCCTGTCTCTTGGTAGATCTCCCGCGTCTTCTGTTATCATGTTGAGGATTACATTTGTAACCACATGAATGTTACAATTGTAAGACACCGCTTATTGTAATCACCTTTAATGCATAACTAAAGAAGCATGCGTAATTCATCTTTCTAGAAAACAAACACAAATCAGTACATCGACTAAAGTATCAGTGACAGACAACTATAAGAGATAATGCACCAAAATGTATAAGGAAAATAAATAAATCATCGGTCTGTTGGCAGAATATAAACAACCTGTGATATGGTAATAATGAGGTCTTAATAACTAGATAGATAATATGTTGCAGTTGATGATTGACGTAAGACACAATCCGAGAATTAACAAAATGACGTGAACATCAAAGTGAAAGAAGTCAAGGTAAAGTATGAGACATGAATCGGCGTCTTAGCACGCGAGTTTTCACCCATATATGTTCGGCCGCCTAGCCAGAACTGTTCAGAGACTTCTTAATAGTGTCGCTTGAAGCTTCGAGAAGCTAACGATGCGAGTCGACATTCCTCACGTTGCCTGAGTACTACGCTGGTACCCATTTCTGTCAGCGGCTGGGTCGACCTCGGGGGTATTTTTGTTCCAACCAAGAGTACAACTCCCACCGCTCCCATCGGGAATCGAACACGGGTTGTCCGAACGTCGATAGCCCAGTCGGATGACTTTCCAAACTAGGCTCCCGGGTCATGTCATTGCATATGATGACAAAATCTATAGAACAAGTTTTTGACAATCACCCGCACTGAGACAGAATTAGACATCATGTCACAAGAGTGATATGAGCATTAGATCGAGTCACTATATGCCACGCAAACCATATATTAAGGGAGGAGATGGAAAAACTCTGACAGGTCCAGAGTAAGATGACAAACAACATCGAAACGTTACGACATCAGTTGATAATGGCTGAAGCTGAAAGAAGGGCAGCAGTATAACTTCATATCTCCCCTGATTCTTGAGTATGTATAGGAGAAAGTAAAGAGACAGAGACAGAAACAGAGTGAGAGACAGAGGGAGCGAATTTATTGTTCAGTAGGATGTGATGCATTTTTTTTGGTAATGTCAGGTCGACGTGGTTTCAGTGATCACCCAGCGTTTATAAAATAAAGTTCAGAGATTGTTCAGGGATGTAACCCGGCCTGGCGTTATACCGACCATGTCACCTCAAAATGTTTATGTCTGGTGTTTGAAAAATAGGGACCTAACACTGTATTCCCTATACGTCTCAAGAAACGGGGGGAGATTTTACTTTAACTTATTAATTTTTGTCAATAGAGTTAAGGGAAACAAATGTATTTCTTGTTGTTATGTTGAGCCAAGCATGACACATGAAAGTGAATCTTTGGCAATCAAACAGCAGAGAAGAAAATCAGTGGATACCATAGTAATTTTGTTGCACAAGATTGTTTTGAGAATGCTAATGATTCAGTAACGATGACGTTTTAAAAGAGACAAAGCAAACAGACGGCTTTCAATCAATATCTGAGATACCAGTGACAATTTGTTAGTCATGTAATGAAAAGGGAACAGCTAGAATAAAACGTACATGGTTGGACAACTGAGCGAAAATACAAATTAAATAAATAAAGATAAAACAATCCAGGCAGCATAAGAAATTGTATTTGATAAATAAAGTAATAAGTAATTTACTCTGTCTCTTGCTTTGATGGTGCAGATTGTCATAGGTTGACTTGTCCATCTTTTCATGGTACTCGTCCATGTTAGTCTTGGTCTGCCTCTGTCTCTTTTACCTTGTATTTTCCCTTCCAATATTACTTTTATTAGGCTGTTGTGTCTTTTACCATGCCCCAAAAATTGAATTTGTCTTGCTCTAATTGTGTTTAGTAGTTCTCTTTTCATTTTTAGTTGTTTTAAAACTTCATCGTTTGTTTTCTTTTCCTGCCATCCAATTCTTAAATAGATCCACATTTCAAAGGCTCCAATTTTCTGTTCTGTTTTCTGGTCTAATGTCCATGCTTCTGCACCAAACAGGAATATTGAGAAGATATAACATGTTGCTATTCTTAGTTTTAGCCCTGGTGTTATTTGTTTTGATGTTGATACATGATCGTATAAAACAAACAATTGAAGCTCAACCACTCAATGCATAATTTGTTATGTTTACTCTTTAAGGCTTGACGATTTCTGACCTGGGAAGCCTGACAACGATGATGTGGACCTGTCTTTGTACAACCCCTGCAGTAATGGCGGCTGATTTACCATTTGATCCTTTCGGCGTCATGTATTTGACATCCGCAATGCCTCATTTTTGCTTCACTCGAATCAGCGGTTGTGTCACTGCTATGATAACTTTGGAGAGATGCTTGTGTATTGTTGCTCCTTTGAAGGTTGAAATGTTTGTTGTTTTTAAAACTGACTGTTATTTTTGCAATACTTTTATGAGCTGCTATAAAAGCTCCATTGTCCAAATTGTATGTTCAAATATTTGTTAAGTCAAAGTTTCTTTATATATGAATATGAATCATGGACAATAAAACAACAGACGAGAAAATCACTGGAGTCTGTAGAAATGTGGTTATACTGAAGAATGTTGAGAATATCATGAACAGCTAAGAAGAGTAATGAAAACGTTCTGAAAGAGGCCAAAGCAAAAGGAGAGCTAATTTCCAATATTAGGAAGAAACAATCATCATTTTTTGGCCATGTAATGGGAAGAGAACAACTGGAATATATAGTAACAATTGGGAAAATTGAGGGACGAAGAGATAGAGGGAAGCAAAGCGAAAAGATACAAGATAGCTTAAGAGAATGGCTTGGCAGAAGGCCAACAACAGAAATGATAAATAACTGCCGAGATCAAAAGTTGTGGAGAGTCATGCTCACCTACGCCAGCAGGCCCGGTACTTGATGATGGAAGTAAAAGTTAATGTTCACTCCGTTGTCTTGGTAAACATATGGGGATAATGGCGATAGTAACCACATTTTTCCAATACCACGCTCCATTTTTAGATGATGTGATGGGTATCTTCAGGTGATCAAACCGGGACCTTTCTTATCGTCGGGAAGCGAGCACACTAACCACTCAGCTACCAGGATACTAAATAGTTAGTCATCATCATCATGTACCGGGGCTAGTGGCGTAGGTGGTCATGTCTCTCCACAACTTTCGATCTCGGCAGCTATTTATCATTTCTGTTGTTGACCTTCTGCCAAGTCATTCTCTTAAGCTATCTTGTATCTTTTCGCTTTGCTTCCCTCTATGTCTTCGTCCCTCAATTTTCCCAATTGTTACAATATATTCCAGTTGTTCTCTTCACATTACATGGCCAAAAAATGATGATTGTTTCTTCCTAATATTGGAAATTAGCTCTCCTTTTGCTTTGGCCTCTTTCAGAACGTTTTCATTACTCTTCTTAGCTGTTCATGATATTATCAACATTCTCCAGTATAACTACATTTCTACAGACTCCAGTGATTTTCTCGTCTGTTGTTTTATTGTCCATGACTCGCATCCATATGTTAAGACTGGCTCTACGTAACATTTAAGAACTCTTTTTCTTGTTTCAATTGTCAAAATTGGATTGCATAGTATTTTCCTCATTTTTTGGAAAGCTGCTTTAGCCTGAGCCATTCTGCTTCTCACCTCTTTTGTACATCTTCCATCTGAGGTTAACAAATAGTTAGTAACAAACATATAATGGTCACAGGGACAATCTAATAGCAAAGAAAATTCCACTAGATCAATTATCTTTACGCTAAAGTTTAACTACATTAAATAACGTGTCACATCGATTAGATCATGCACCTTAGACTTACTTATAGATCATCATCATCATGTGCTATACCGGTTGGTGCAGGTGATCATGTCCTTCCACAATTATCTATCTACAGTGCATCGTATCAGTTCTGTTGTTGACTGTTTTCCATGCCATGACACCAAGCTAGCTAGTACTTTGTCTCTTTGTCATCTGCGATCTCTCTTTACTTGTATTTTGCCCGTTGTAACCAAGTATTCCAACTTTCCTCTTCTGATGATGAACTCGAGAAATATTGGTTGTTTCTTTCTGTTTTTTAGGAGCTGCCTTAAAAGTCTATATCTACATATTTTAGACTTTAAATTATGAATTGCTTATTTTATACCTAGCTTTTATTGTAAAATTATCAGCAGTTGTAATACAAAAGCAATAATGACTCAAATAGAACAGAACAAATTAACTTAGTCACATGATGATAATGATAATGGCGATGATGATGATGTTGATGAAGATATCATAATTCTAAGATGTTGATTTGAGTGGATGGTTCTCAGATCATGCAATTTATGTTGACTCTATGTGATTGTTTTCATGTTTTACACGCTCTATACAAGTGAAGTTGAAGTTTGGTCCCAAAACAATACTACATTATGTCCATTTATATCAATATACCCTACCACTGTGTGTACTCTTAGTTTATTAGTAAGCCTTTCTTTGATTTAGCATTGCCTTACATTTTCATACCCAACGTTACCCAAACCACTATTCTATTAGCGACACGACTTTTGTACATGTCTTAAACTCCATGAAGAACATATGACACAATACTAGGAAAAAATAAAAAAATAGAAAAAAATGGTATGTAATAAGCATTACGTGATAAGTGGACGACACAGATTAAACGACGTTTCGGCCCAATAGGGCTTCAGCAGGAACCAAAAAGAACACAGGCACACACAAAACAAATAACGAAACATCCAAAACAAAAATAAAAATAATCGAAATGTGTTAAAGAAAATAAAAATGTCTATCCTGTGTGTAGGCCGAGGTCAAAATGTAAAGGAAATAGCAACCAAGTGCGGCTGTCGTGAACGTACAGAAACGTGCAGAAATGTGCGCAAATGCACACAGACCCAGAGGAGTTCACACATGGGTCATTGTGCAAACACAAAGGAGAAAGAATAGAACAGTAGACTAACAGGTGCTCAAAAGGCGGTAAAAGTGAGATGTCTGAGAGTGGGGTACATTAAAAACAAATGAGGGGGTATGGGGCACAGAAAAAAGGTATAGAGGAGAACACCGAAATGTCTCATAAGTGACTAGAGGAGAAGAACTATAAAAAGCATGGCATAGTAAGTAGACCAAAGAACCCCAATATGTGCAGTAGAGAAGGCTATGCAAAAGGGAAGAAGCAACCAAAAGGAAACTATGTGTATGAGTGTGATACATTCATACCTCGTGTGGTCAGCGAACTATACTGGACTATGAGGCCATTTTCCAAAGTATAGCGGCTGCGGTCGCCAGAGTGACAACGGACAATCCCAGTGACACGGATGTCGTCTTTGCCCTAGTGATCAGGGGAGTTGAAGTGGGAAGACACCGGAGTACCATTATTTTGTTGGACATCACGTAGATGTTCACAAAATCTTTCCGCTAAGCTTCTCCCAGACTCACCAATATATAATCTTCTCCCAGACACAATACCACCAAGGCAGTAACATTTAAAATACCGAGAATAGGTATCTTCTCGAAGCAAAATTGCAGCGTGTAAAAATGTGCAATCTTGCAAACATTAATAAAGGTTATGTGTTCATTGTAAAAGAAGTGTTACAAATTCTTAAGATGCTTTGGATAATGACAAAGAACAAAGCCGGGTTATTAAAATACTTAAATATTGAAAAGAAGAACTGGGTTATAAACATTCTGTGTCAGGAGTGGATGTGTCAGTGGTGTGTTTCTGTGTTCTTATCACTGCGATCAGAGCCCATCTAGCCACATGCAAGACATCAAAGTAACCTCTAACATAACAATAAAAGTGGGAAGTCTGGCTAGAGGCACAGATTCTATCAAACGGGCTGTGCGAGTGAACGTTCTGCAAAGTCATACACTCCGGTGATGATGCGGTTATAATTATATATTTCCCTAAGCATATCAGGTTGTTGTATTAACGAAAACTTGCTAATCTGGAACACGCGTTTGATTTACAGTAGGATCAAACGTATTTTGCTTTTACGCAGCGAAAGTAAAGCCCACATATTTGAACTAATTTGCAAATAATAAATGGTTCCAGGGCGATGCATCAGGGGCAGACCAAGAAGAAGGTGGTTTCAATGTGACATCAAGAAGACCTTGAACATAAGAACAGAAGAAGTGGGAGATCTGGTTAGTGAGAGAGATTCTTTCAGATGAACTGTAGAGAATGCAATGCTCTGCAAAGGACATGCGACCTGATGATGATGATGAACTGACAAACGTACCGATTGATATTTTTGTCATTATGTGATAATTACCTTTGTTTTCTTTACCATTGGGTATATCCCTTCTGTTATGGCATCTAGGAAAAGTTTGTGCTATGTATCAATGCATATGTATACACTTGAATGATGTAAAAAGACAGATAGAATAGCGTCACGACTACTCTGTCATTTTATACAACTTGCTTCAGGAAACGTCTTAGACTCTTTTGGACAAGCAAAATTTAAAAAAAATGAAATAAAGACTACTCAAAAATTGCTATAAAAAAAGACAAGTATAATGGGTAAAAGGAAATAGCTGAAATGGTAATGTGATTGGAAGTGATCATGAAACAAGCTCAAAATAAAAGATTAACACTGCAATGACTGCGTCATAAAGTCAAGTTAAAGTAGCAATTAACATTGTGGCCAAACCTGGAGTATGCCGAAATGGAATGATGGAAACCGAGAAAATAAAAAAAAACTCTGTTTTTGCCCAAAAGACACCAGATGACCCACCTTGTGTGTCTGTGAGCAAGAACGAGGAAGAAGAAAGAGAATTCCTTTTAATTTGACGTCATAAAACAGTGTAAATTTGTCTGATATATTCATTCAATTGTAACACTGCCACTATGTGTCCATTTGACGTCATAAAACAGTGTAAATTTGTCTGATATATTCATTCAATTGTAACACTGCCACTATGTGTCCATTTGACGTCATAAAACAGTGTAAATTTGTCTGATATATTCATTCAATTGTAACACTGCTACTATGTGTCCATTTGACGTCATAAAACAGTGTAAATTTGTCTGATATATTCATTCAATTGTAACACTGCCACTATGTGTCCAAAAACAGGTCAAAAGTATCATTACTCCAAAGCGATCGACGGTGATTAACGCCTGTATATTCGTCATCTTCTTCTGTAGCGGTGCTCCAGTCTACGCTGTCAACAGATTGGGTGAAACATTCATGATGTTAAGGAACAAAACAGTTATTGGTCTAATATCAACAGAAAATCGATTAAACGTGGAGATGATTTCTTTCACAATCAACAACTTTATTATTCCATTTGTGGTGTTTATTATCATCGTTATATGCACAGCAATACTTTCATTTCAGCTGCGCAACCAAGCGAAATGGAGACTGAAGACGATCACCACATCACAGGTCGACAGAGTCTCCAGCCGTAACCAGAAGACAGCGAAAATGGTTGTAATGATCTCCACATTATTTATCGCTTGTTTTGTTCCTATTTGCATTGTGATGTTGGCGTTTGCGTTTGTACCTGAGATGTCCTCACTCAACTGGAAATATTTTAACATCGGAGTCATGATTGGAGGTGTCGGGTACATTCTAGAAAGTGTTAACTCGTCCATGAACATCTTTATTTACTATTACATGAGCAGTAAATACAGAGAACAATTTGTGATGATTTTCTGTGAGAATAGAATCGTTGGTTGGGAAAAATCTCAACAAAGACTGACTAAGTAACATATCAATGTTTATAGAAAGTTCTTTGAAGCATAAATCATCAATATATAAATATATCAGGATGCTTGAGGTTTTTTTGGCTGGTACCAAAAATATCAAATGCAAACTTGGGATTCGATATCTCTCTCTCTCTCTCTCTCTGCGTTCAGGACTCAATCAGAGTAAGGATTCCAGACTCTCATATGAAGTCAGCTGTCAGGCTAAGTGGATTCGATATTATTTATAGTTATTTAGAAGCTCTCATACTCGAATTATTTATAGTTATTTAGAAGCTCTCATACTCGAATTATTTATAGTTATTTAGAAGCTCTCATACTCGAATTATTTATAGTTATTTAGGAGCTCTCATACTCGAATTATTTATAGTTATTTAGGAGCTCTCGTACTCGAATTATTTATAGTTATTTAGGAGCTCTCGTACTCGAATTATTTATAGTTATTTAGGAGCTCTCATATTCGAATTATTTATATTTATTTAGAAGCTCTCATACTCGAATTATTTATAGTTATTTGGAAGCTCTCATACTCGAATTATTTATAGTTATTTAGGATCTCTCATACTCGAATTATTTATAGTTATTTAGGAGCTCTAATGCTGGAAATTTGTATAGTTATTCTGAGCTCTGATACTTGAATTATATATGGTTATTTAGGAACATTGATACTCGAATTGTTTATAGTTATTTTGAGCTCAGATACTCGAATTACATATGGTTGCTTAGGAACTCTGATACTCTAATTGTTTATAGTTATTTAGAAGCTTTCATACTCGAATTGTTTATAGTTATTTTGAGCTCTGAAACTCGAATTATTTATAGTTAACGAGGAGCTATGGTACTTGAATTGGTTATAGGTATTGAGGGGCTCTGATGCTCGAATTGTTTATAGTTCCTGAGGAGCTCTGATACTCGAATTATGTAAAGTTATTTAGGAGCTCTGATGCTCGAATTATGTAAAGTTATTTAGGAGCTCTGATACTTGAGTTATGTAAAGTTATTTAGGAGCTCTGATACTCGAATTATGTAAAGTTATTTAGGAGCTCTGATACTTGAATTATGTAAAGTTATTTAGGAGCTCTGATACTCGAATGTACAAATAAAAAAAAACTTTAACATTCGTCAAAATATGGCGAACGATTCCATCGATGCTGAAATTAGAATGTTGACCTGTACACCTAGTGGTCGATGCATTTGGACATGCGACCTCTATTCTTCAACCCATAGATATCAAACATCCAATACACTCTAATATATGGATTAAAGTGACAACGTTAAAAGTACTGTTATAATTATTTGTTGTAACTAAGGCTTCTTTGGGAGCCGCGACAGCTTAGTTGTTAGTGGTCTACTAACGACAAGAGGACGGATTCGGTTCTGATAGACAGCTTCCAGGTTCACCCAGCCTTAGATGTTACTGAAACTGTTCTCTGAAAAAGAATGAAAATTTGTACTGGCGAAATAATGACCAAATTGCCCTCAGAAATCAAAGGTGGCGAAGTTCTATTTTTAAAAAGTGGACACTAAGACCATAATATCTACACACCATCTGGCGTGACAGGGCTCTGTTCTTTCTTTTCAGTTATTGTTATATGCTAACTGGCATTTAAATCCATTGTTAGAGATCTCCACAGTTGTCTGACGTGACCCTCATTTTAAGGTTAACTCCCATGAAGTAGTTTGCCTTAAGATCTTTATTAATCTATTGGTCACCACGTCTGTTTTGTTCTTTCCTTTCAGATCTTTATTAATCTATTGGACATCACGTTTGTTATGTTCTTCCCCAAGAACGATTTTCATCAATAAGTCAGCACCTAATCTCAAATTCCGCTATGTAAACTGGCATGTTGTTACATACAAATATGTAATATATATATGCCGTGCCGCGGGAATGCTAGTTTTAAAAGAAATTCAAATATATTGCATGCTAACTATATTTGCAGCCGTCACAATGGAAGAATTAAAACAGTTTAGACTTAAAAGTCCACTTCGGTAATATGGTGAAGGGAAGAACACAGTAGAATTTGAGAATAAGCAGAGACAAAAATTATCATAAAATATAGAACAATACTTATCGTATGTGCCAATTGCACTCATAAACTGGTCGTTGTCTTCTTAACCACTTACAATTAGGCGCGTTTTTTTGGTATTGATGAAAATAAAATTCCGATAGACCTCAGATAAAATAAATATTGGTAATTTTCAAACCAGTAAACTTTCCACATCAATGTACTCTTTATTAGTTACAAATCCTTGAATTAATCTTTATTAGTTACTGATCGATTAATTATTAGTTATTAGTTACAGACCCATTATATATTCTTTCTTAGTTACGGATCCATTAATTATTCTTTAAGAGTAACATATAAATTAATGATTATTTAATAATTATCTTGCGCTTGATTTTATTCATTCTGAAACTGGATTTTCTGATATATTATTTTTTTTTACACGATTCTGTTTAAGAGTATCTTTAATATATATAAATTGTATGACATTTCCAGGAACAAAATTTGTATTGTTTTCTGAAGCCATTAAGAAATCGCTGCGAGAGTGCAATTCAAAATATTGTTTTCTTTTGTCCATTATTTAAATGAAGTAAAATGGAGGCAATACTCTTTAGTACAAATCAAATCGCACGTACGGGTTAATTCCAAATTTGATTTGTGGTTTATATAATTAACTCATTACTTGGTATCAAGGAACTCACACACACAATATATGACATCTATTGACTACATCCAGCGTTAGCAAAGGTACAAATGATATTCTAAAGTCTAAATGAAACCAAGTATGATTATTTTATGTTTATATAACTGTTACCCATTTTGCGTAGAAATTAAAATATAGAAAATTCTACTACCATTAAATTATTAATTCATAATTGTATTAAACACACAATGAACACACACATTTTCCTCAATAAAAAAAAAAACCATTATATGTAGCACTTATTTTTTTCATTCATTAATAGTCTTAATGACAATGAAATACGAAAAATGTGCAAAAAGACAAAAAAAGACTGGCTCAACCAAAGATGTCTAGAAGTCGAAGCTATGGAAAGTAAACAAAATTTAAGAGGAATGCACACAGAAATAAAGAGAATGACTAATAAAGACAAAAAGGCTGCAGGAAGCGGATGTATTGCAAACAAAGAGGAAGAATGCTAATAGACAACACAGATATAATCGATATATGGCAAGAATACATAACAGAATTATTTCATGACGAAAGGGACAAAAAACCATTTATAAAATGTACATCCAGCTCTAAAATCCATAAATCAGAAGTAGAAAAAGCTATAAAAACAATTACAAAGGGAAAAAGCAGCAGGACCTGACAATATACAGATAGAGATGATATCGGCACTAGAAGATTTTGGCATTGAAGTGGTCACAGACATATGCAATGACATATACCATACAGGATACATACCAAATGAACTAAAAACATCAACTTTCATTGCATTGCCTAAAAAGAATGGTGCAGTTGAGTGCAGTGATTTTAGAACGATAAGCCTAGTGAGCCAGGTAACCACAATTTTACTAAAAGTTATACAAGGAAGGATTCAGAATAAAATTAATACTGAATTAGATGAGCAGCAATTCGGATTCAGGAAAAACAGTGGGACAAAAGACGCCATATTGAGCATGAGGACATTGATTGAAAAACACATAGAAGGAAACAAACCAATATATGCCCTCTTCATAGAACTACACCAACGCATTTGATAGAATACACCATAATAAACTTATAGACTGCCTAAAAGATATAAATCTGGATGACACAGACATACGACTGATATGTAATCTGTACTGGGAGCAAACAGCAATAATAAAATATAACAAGGAGAACTTTACACCCATTGATATAAAAAGAGGAGTAAAACAAGGAGAAGAAACTAGCAGAAAATCCTAAAGATCTACAACAATTACTTAATGTAATAAACATGACGAGCAAAAAATATGGACTAGATATGAATATCAAAAAGACTATGATCATAAACAAAGAAAATTCTCAAGACCTACAATTAAATATCAAAGTAGAAGGAATACATCTAGAGATAGTTCAGAACTACAACTACCTGGGACATACTATAACCAGTGATGGAAAATGTACAACTGAAATAAATAAAAGAATAGTATGGCAACAAGTAATTTCAATGCTATGAAAAATATATTAATATCAAAACAAATAAAACCAGGGCTAAAACTAAGAATAGCAAAATGTTACATCTTCTCAATATTCCTGTATGGTGCAGAAACATGGACACTACACCAGAAAACCGAATAGAAAATTGAAGCCTTTGAAATGTGGATCTATAGAAGAATAGGTAGAATTGGATGGAAAGAAAAAATAACAAACGAGGAATTTTTAAAACAGCTAAAAATGAAAAGAGAACTACTAAACACAATTAGAACAAGACAAATGAAAGTGTTAGGTCATGTTAAAAGACATAACCGCCTAATAAAAGTAATATTGGAAGGGAAAATACAAGGTAAAAGAGGCAGAGGCAGACCAAGACAAACATGGACGAGTAACATCAAAAGATGGGCAAGTCAGCCTATGACAATATGCACCATCAAAGCAAGAGACAGAGTGAAGTGACGCTCCATGGTAGCCGACCTTCGATGCGGAGACGGCACTCAATGATGATGAATAGTCTTAAACATATTATGAATTATGCTTATTTTAGGGCGTCCTATATTGCTGCAAATAAAAGCCTGGTGCATAACTTCATATAGTTAAATTCAGTCATTTATTTATGTAAATGTGTCTATGTGTCTGTGTATGTAAACGTTTCCTTCACCTATTGCTATATGTTGTTGGGGAACTTGTTTTTCCATGTTTAATGGCACATTTTTGGATGATGTGGTCGGTATCACGCTAGGCCGCCTTTTCTTCCCAAAATATCCCTGATGCTTAATTTTAAAGTATGGTTGAATCCCGTAGCCATATCAGTGCTGACAGAAAAAAAATTGCCAGTTCTAGGAACTGAACTCGAATCATTGCACAATGAGCATTGCCATATAGCTCGCTCTTCACAAAAAAAGGCAAGCAGAAGTGAAATGAAGTATACAAAATGATTGACAGGAGATGTGGTTGGAAAATGACATTAGATTATTGACGATCGTTTGGTTCGCTAGGAAACAATGAGCTGCAGCAAACAAGGAGAAATTTAGGTTGCTTGTAGTAGTTACCAATATTACTCCAGGGACTTTGATGTCTGCTAGGTTGTAGTTATCAATATTACTCTAAGGACTTTGATGTTTGCTAGGTTGTAGTTATCAATATTACTCCAGGGGCTTTGATGTTTTCTAGGTTGTAGTTATCAATATTACTCCAATGACTGTGATGTTTGCTAGGTTGTAGTTATCAATATTACTCCAATGACTTTGATGTTTTCTAGGTTTTAGTTATCAATATTACTCCAGGGACATTGATGTTTTCTAGGTTGTAGTTATCAATATTACTCTAAGGACTTTGATGTTTGCTAGATTGTAGTTATCAATATTACTCCAAGGGACTTTGATGTTTGCTAGATTGTAGTTATCAATATTACTCCAAGGACTTTGATGTTTGCTAGATTATAATTATCAATATTACTCCAGGGGCTTTGATGTTTGCTAGATTGTAGTTATCAATATTACTCCAAGGACTTTAATGTTTGCTAGATTGTAATTATCAATATTACTCGAGGGGCTTTGATGTTTGCTAGATTGTAGTTATCAATATTACTCCAGGGACTTTGATGTTTGCTAGATTGTAGTTATCAATATTACTACAGGGGCTTTGATGTTTGCTAGATTGTAGTTATCAATATTACTCCATGGGCTTTGATGTTTGCTAGATTGTAGTTATCAATATTACTCCAGGGGCTTTGATGTTTGCTAGGTTGTAGTTATCAATATTACTCCAATGGCTTTGATGTTCTCTAGATAGTAATCTTTTTGAAAAAAAAAACAGGTAAAGCATGGCGGGAGTTGTTACTACAAGTTGTACTTATTAAAAAAAAGTAAAGAGCCCCCGTCACGCCAAGTGCCGTACAGGGAATATAGTGTTAGTGACCATACATTTCACCTTCAGCACATGATTTTTGGGGTAATGTGGTCGTTATTACGCCCGTGCCGCTTTATTTTCCCAGAAAAAAATCTGGTACCCATTTAAGGCTGGGTGAACCCGGGCCGTCGGTTGGGATCGAACCCTCCTCTTCTCCTTTGTAGTCCAGTTCACTAACCACTGAGCTATCGCAGCTCCCACAAGTTTTACGTGAAGTTGAAAAATTTAATTTTAAATGATTGACATTGAAGATGAGATTAGATAATCACTCTACAAATGCGAATCTATCTTTTAATCCAGTAATGTTTATAACCTGAAATATGACTAGAAAATACCCTTCCATGTAAAGAAGACACAAATATCGGAATGAACAATGTTACTTCCGGTGACCATGAAATGAATTCATGAGAAATAATAAAATAAAATAAAATAAAATAAAAAAGAACACAGGACCATGTAGGCTGAGTCTGTCCTAATAGATTCCTGAATACATCACTACCATAGAGCTAGACCCCTATAATTCTAGTTTAATTTCAATTTTAAAACATTTATTTAGGGAAACGGATCACTGCAGAATCAGCATGGCTGTTATTGTATAGCCTCGAGTGTTTCATTATCTGCAATATTGCTCAGCTTCTGTAGATATTGTCATGATTTGTTAAAAGGAAATATAAATTATAGTTCAGTTGCAGTATTTGATACGAGTGGATAGTTTCGCGGTAACTGCATTTCTCACCTGTCTGAAGATTCGTCATGACTAGGATAATGAGGATCAAAGTCATCGTTCTTCATTTATTGTTGTTTATTCTTCAAGCTTCGGCCAAAAGTAAATACGGCTGTACAGATGTAATTCCAGAGGGTATAATAAATATTAATGAAACGACACATAAAGGTCATATGGCTTCTGTTGGATTGGAAATGATAACTTACCACCCCTGTGTGTCTATATGTTTGGAATTGGAGTCATCAATGATGGCCTAACATCATCAAGTGCTACGACGATCTTCATTTTCGGAAGGACGTAAACTCCCATGGTATATGGTGGATAGGCGGCAGGAACCATTGAAGGCTATGTCTGAAAAGTGTTCCTTCTTGCAGTTTCCTCATATTCCAAGTCCGGCTTGTTGCAGGAGCTACTGAGTTAAGTGCTCTGTGCACACCGTGAGCTGTGTGTCTCATCCGTTTTGATCCTGCTTCAATATCCCGCTTGTTTACGATGAATGATGATATCGTATGACGGGGAACAGTTGGCTGTGTTCACTTTCTGCGCGGTTTCGCCTTATGTCTTTTGGCGTGTGCTGAGACTGCTACGATGGGAACTACAGTTACCTTTCTTTGTTTGGGAGATGAGTTAGTAATTCGGATGATTCCACTGGCACGGGCGGTTGAGCAATTATGGATTTTAATTCGCTTGCTGTGAGACCGAGGCCTTCCATAACCAATAACCAATAACCAATAAAATAAATATGAACGACATAGCTATCTCCACAACTGAATATTAGCATTGTGTCCCCGATATAGCAAACACTCCCCGAAATAATGAACAGTTCCCGATATAAAAAAAACACTCCCCGAAATAATGAACAGTTCCCGATATAAAAAAAAACACTCCCCGATATAATGAACAGTTCCCGATATAACTAACACTCCACGAAATAATGAACAGTTCCCAATATTAAAAAAAACATTCCTCGATATAATGAACAGTTCCCGATATAACGAACAGTCCCGATATAATGAACAGTTCCCGATATAATGAACACTCCCCAATATGACGAACACTCCACGATATAACGAACGTTCCATGATATCATGAATAGTCCTCGATATAACGAACACTCCCCGATATGACGAACACTCCCCGATATAACGAACAGTCCTGATATAACCATCAGTCCCCGATATAATGTCATCAAAACAAGCTTCTCAAAAAATGAAGACCGTGAGAGCTTTGAATCGCATCAAGCAAGCAAATCACCCCACCACCCCTTCTCCTCCCCTTCCAACGAGCCAGTGGGTTTTCTTTTTCAAATATTAAAATGTGTCAATTTCTGCTTCAAGAAAAGGAAGCAGATCTCAGCCAACTTGATGAACTAAGAACAAACTCCGAGGGGTCTAATTTGATGAATTTGGAAAGTCTGAATCTGAATGTTAATAAAAATTGTAATCATTTTTGTTTTCCTATAGTGCTTTATATCTAAGGTATTCTGAGGATACAGTCTTAATCGCTAAGAGTGAAAATGAGTTACAAGATATGTTAGACATTATAGTGAAATAAAGCAAAAATAAAGGCCTCAGACTTAATAGCAAAAGGACTGTAGTAATGGTAACAACAGATAAAAAGACATCACCTCAGTGCAAAAATAAAAACAGGTGGAGCAATATTAAAACAGGTACACGAATTTAAATATTTCGGACCTTTGTTAACCTCAGACGGAAGATGTACAAAAGAGGTGAGGTGCAGAATGACTCAGGCAAAAGCAGCTTTCTAAAAAATGAGGAGAATACTATGCAATCCATTTTTGACAATAGAAACAAGAACACGAGTTCTTAAATTGTATGTATAGCCAGTATTAACATATGGATGTGAATCATGGACAATAGGACAACAGACAAGAAAATCACTGGAGTCTGTAGAAATGTGGTTTTACAGAAGAATGTTGAGAATACCATGGACAGCTAAGAAGAGTAATGAAAACGTTCTGAAAGAGGTCAAAGCAAAAAGAGAGCTAATTTCCAATATTAGGAAGAAACAATCATCATTTTTTGGCCATGTAATGAGAAGAGAACAACTGGAATATAGTTTATCAACTGGGAAAATTGAAGGACGAAGAGATAGTGGGAAGCAAAGAGAAAAATTGTCGGACAGCTAAAGAGAATGGCTTTGCAAAAGGTCAACAACATAAATGATAAATAACTGTCGAGATTGAAAGTTGTGGAGAGACATGATCACCTACTCCAGCAGGCCCGGTACATGATGATGATAGTGCTTTATAGGCAACATATTGGAAGAGAATCTTAATGAATACAATTGCCTGGACGTGTTGTACCGACTACATTCATGTCTCTTTACAGCTATGCGTTTCAATTATTTGTTTTATTTTAATATCATCATCACTGTACAGCGAGCGAACAAATAGGGTCACCGATATTCCCCTCAAGATATCACTAGACAATCTGGGATAAACCATGTAACACTGTCTAGGATCTACAGCGATGGCAGGTATTTTATGACATTTGTGCCCGGTCTAGGGTCGAATTAATGACCAACCCAGTTCGATTATAACTACCAAGGCGTTGATGACGTGGGCAAGCTCGTCGGACCTTCTGTTTATTGTTGTTATCAGAGAGACCTAGACATGGAATCTCTCTGCTCAGAGACCAGGGGAGAGTAATGTCATAAAAGATTATTTTTTTTTAAGTTATCCTGCTCTGTGGCCTACGTCGTACATTAAGCCTAACCAGCTGCCCATCTTCTCCAGCCATATTTGTTTAGTCACTGCACTCTGGCAGAAAAGGAGATAGTCTGAACAGTGCGCTATTGTTTTCAATAGTGGCTTGAATATTTTGCGATCATGTCCTAACCGATTTGTATCAATAGACAAACAAAATACATGTTATTTATTATAAAAATGCAAACAGATGTATAACTTATAATTAATTATTTATTCTTAGTTCATGAGTTAGAAGCTAAACAAATTAATGGTTACTAATTAACATAGACGCTATGGGTCTCTGGGAGTGTTAGTCAATATTGTCAGTGACAGACACGAACGTACAATGATTTGCTTGCTACCTCTTTTCACCTTTTCAGTCATGTGGACCAGTGGTGATGTTAGCTACAACTTTCTTATATTTCTTTTTTTTGTCTCACATCTTGGTCCGATAAAAGTCTATGTTCGGTATATCATATGTCAAGGTTTACTTGTTATTTTAATGTGTGCCCGTGTCGTTGTATTTATTTTTCTTGTATTTCATGTTCACCATGGGTTGATTTTTTCATTGTTTCCAATCATTTAATGTCGCAGTCCAATTTTATTCTATGTGCCTTATTGCTTTCACATAAGCGCGCATCCGCATTAATGAAACTTAAAACTTATAACTATGTTTATTTGTCACACTGACTGTTACCGCCGAGTGAATTATATTTATCGTGACTGTCAATTGTCAGGCGTGTCCAAGCTTCGGTTTTGAGCTTTCAAGTAACGACCCTTTTCTTACAAAGTATTTTTCGTTGGTTAAAATTGGTTATTTAATGCCTGTATTTCGTTTCACTCTCGCTGAAGATTTGGAAGTGCATTTTGTATTATTTTTCTTTGCACTTAAAATGTAGAAACTATTAGTTTTAAATAAACAGCTACAAAAGCATGCACTATTAGTTTTAAATAAACAGCTACAAAAGCATACACCTCGTTGTATTAAATTTTTAAAAATCGAAAATGGAGATTACTCTTTTGTTTTAGTAAAAAAGTATGTCTAAATTGTATATAGTTTTATTATATTCCAACATTTATTAGACATTGAATAATGTGTATCTAAAATCATCATCATCATCATCATCAAGTACCGTGCCTACTTGCGTAGGTGATCATGTCTCTCCACAATTTTCGATCTCGGTAGCTATTTATCATTTATGTTGTATCTAAAATAGGCAAAGTTATTTAGGATGTGGCATGATATATTTAAATAAACATTACATGCTACAATTATTTTAAAAGCGTACATAGCTGGTGCCAAATTATATTTACTTTTAAACAGCATGCATCAATTACACATTTGAGTTTCTGTTAAAGGGAGCAATTTAGAACCAGGTATTGATTTTTTAAAAGCATTGCATTCTTACTGCTGTATTGTTTAAGAAAGTAAATAAATTCAAAATCTAACAACTTCATAGATTTATAATTAGTGCAAATTTAAGCATGCCTTTGAATAAATATGGTAATTGACTCATTCTACATTTTAATTTTAATCCGTCTGTTGTTATTTGTCAAGATTTATTTATTTTATATACTGAAGACGAACTTATCATTCTGATTACAGCTAGGACACAATTTAGGAAAGCTGTCTTCAGATGTAAAGACCAGAAAGGTATTTGTTAAAGAAGGAAGATGACGTCCGGCGACATATCTGGTATAAGTGACGAAGCAATAGAGATTTACTCCTTGATCGCATTTGGTGTCCTGTGTCAGACGATCAATATCTTTGGTATCGTCACAAACGTTATTAATATCATATGTTTCGTAAAACAAGGTTTTAATGATTCTATCAACGTCAGTCTCCTAGGTAATCTGAATAACATAACAATTAAACAAATAATTCCTCAAAGAGAAACATTAAAATCACATTTTAGAAATGCATTTGATCATTCTAAGAAGCACGACAGCCCAGAGTTACAGCTACCTTGGACATACTATAACCAGTGATGGAAAATGTACAATTGAAATAAACAAAAGAATAAGTATGGCAAAAAGTAATTTTAATGCCATGACAAATATACTAACAACAAAACAAATAACAGCAGGGCTGAAACTAAGAATAGCAAAATGTTACATCTTCTCAATATTTCTGTATGGTGCAGAAACATGGACATTTGACAAGAAAATATAACATGAAATTGAAGCCTTTGAAATGTGGATATATAGAAGAATAGGTAGAATTGGATGGAAAGAAAAGAAAACAAACGATTAAGTTTTAAAACAACTAAAAATAAACAGTGAACTACTAAATACAATTAAGACAAGACAAATGCAATTTTTGGGGCACTTTAAAATACACAACAGCCTACAAAAAGTAGTATTGGAAGGGAATATACAAGGAAAAAGAGGCAGAGGCAAACCAAGACTAACATGGACGAGTAACATCAAAAGATGGACAAGTCAACCTATGACAACCTGCACCATAAAAGCAAGAAACAGTGAAATGGCGATCCATGGTAGCCAACCTTCGTTTGCGGAGACGGCACTCGATGCTGATGATGGCGATGATGATTTGATCATACAGTCCAGTGTTAAAGAGGAAACACAACGTAGCATATAGGACATAAACAAAAACATTTCCACAACGTAAACATTAAACATAAGAAAATAAGATATGCTGTTAACTGTCAAAAATTGTCATCACTAGCATCAATTACCATGCCGACTGGCCTAGGCGATCAGGTCACATAACTAACTTCTGTCTGTACAGTTACCATCTTGTATTTGGCGTCTTCTTGTACTTTTAGTGTCTCACATTTTACTTTCTAGTTTACACGAGTTCGTCTTCACTCAGTTATTTTATTTGAGACTGCTAATGTTCACTTTTCGTTTGCTAAGTAAAAATATAATTTATCTTTTCTTCTCATGTTGGTAAAAGAGTTTTTTTTTTTTTGCTCTAACCCAGTTCACATTATTACAATTACACAATGTTTGCTTTCCACCGTGTTCACAACGTTGGTCTGTACAAAAAAAGTCCACATTCTCTTCTTCTTTTCTCTTTTCACTGATACCTAATAGTTGTCGTGGTTCATTTGTCGTTCTTGAGCTGCTCGAACTGTCTGAATTAGTGACTTTCCTTTGTTGTTACATGTCTCTGTCACTGCATCTATCCATCTTCTTCTAGGTCTTCCTCTTGGTCCTTTTCCAGGCATTCTCGAGAAGAACTCCCTTGATGGTGATTGATAAGGATTCATTCTGACCAGTCCACATTAATAAGCTTAAAACTTTTAAAACTTTGCAAACATACTTCATGGCAAATCTTGGCTGAAGGAAATTGTAACTTAATTATTTAATGAATCGTGCATTCAATTGTATGGCTTAATATTTTACTAATCAGTATTTTCTTTAAAAAAAAATCACAGATCATAGTTTATATTCGGCCTGTTTCGTGCACTTTTTTCTACACGAAGACCTATCGTGAATCAACTCTAGCGGCAATATGTACAAGCAAGGGGAAGTAAAACTAGATAATCAAGTGATTTGTGCACTTTTTTCTACACGAAGAACTATTGTGAATCAACTCTAGCGGCAATATGTACAAGCAAGGGGAAGTAAAACTAGATAATTAAGTGTTTCGTGCACTTTCTTCTATACGAAGAAATATTGTGAATCAACGCTAGCGGCAATATGTACAAGCAAGGGGAAGTAAAACTAGATAATCAAGTGTTTCGTGCACTTTCTTCTATACGAAGAACTATTGTGAATCAACTCTAGCGGCAATATGTACAAGCAAGGGGAAGTAATACTAGATAATCAAGTGTTTCGTGCACTTTCTTCTACACGAAGAACTATTGTGAATCAACGTTAGCGGCAATATGTACAAGCAAGGGAAAGTAAAACTAGATAATCAAGCCCATCGACTGTTGGATATAGAGCACCAAAACTGAATCAGAAATTGTTCATCCAATACATCACATTCAGCTGAATTATTCACAAATTCTAAGAAGCACGACCCTTGTCGAGAACGATGGTAACATTTAGTGAAGCAGAGGATGAGCTTACCAAGAACAGCGACTCTTTTCTTTTTAGAATTCCCGGAAGCGGTGATTTTCATAGCGTCACGTTGTGTCTTTCCTCAGCTTTTTCAAGGTTACTCACTTCAGATTCTCACTCATTTCACTTCAGATTCTAACTTAGTTCACTTCAGATTCTCATCCTGTTCATTTCAGATTCTCACTCAGTTCACTGCAGATCCTTACTCAGTTCATTTCAGATTCTCCCTCAGTTCACTTCGTTTTCTCCCTCAATTCACTTCAGATACTCATTCAGTTCATTTCAGATTCTCACTCACTTTACTTCAGATTCTCGCTCAGTTCACTACAGATTCACAAACCCATAATATGTGCTTCGTTATCACTCTCTTCATAAAATACTAACTCTCTACATATGTTGGAAGTTAAATTCTTTAGAAGGAAAGTGCCAATCCATAATTAAAAAAGAGAGAAATGGAAAACTTGTCATTCATATCTTCGATATCCATATCGAAGACAAAAGTGTCAAATAACAACATAAGAAACTAAATGTATATGCAAAGTTTTAAACAAAACTGAAGAGAAATAATAATTTTAAAAAAATATTTTTTTTTTAAATACAATGCCTTTTTATATTAGCGGCTCAAATGGTTTAAGGAATCTATTTTTTTTAATAATAATTTGAAGCTGTAGCGGAGTGTTGAAGGTTAACATTATTATTTTTAAAAGATATATTTTTTTAACCATTCTGATGAACTATAAAATAGTTCAAATTAAAATGGGACTACCGAGAAAAAAAAGTTATGTAATCTCAAGGTTGGTAACCAGTGAATCTGCAACTCAGAACTTATAACATTTTGACGTTTGTATTAGTAATTCAAGAGAAAAAAATAATATTGTATTTTAGATATTCATCACTCTCATGATGGTTTCTTTATAGAATATAGCTCACTTTAGAACTTTTGAATATTTCCTGCTATTTGTAAAGATAAATAAATAAACACAAATGAATAAACATTGATAATAATTTTTGTTGTAATAATCAGGCTTAGCAGTTTCTGATCTAGGAAGTCTTGCAACAATGGTTTGGACATGTATAAGTGTAACACCAGCATTCTCAAGAGTGGAGCTGTCATTTGAGCCTATGGAGGTCATGTACTTAGTCTCAGCGATGCCTCATGTCTCCTTCACCCGCGTCAGCAGTTGTATCACGGCCATGATTACCATGGAAAGATGTCTGTGTATAACTGCTCCTTTAAAGGTTGGAATGTGCTCTTATAACTTGATTATTTATAACATGGACTATAAATCACAGTGCTTCTTCTCTCCTGTAACGACTATAGATGTATATTCCAGGGTTAACTTGTTGCTATTCTCAAGTGACTTTAATGCCAGGGTTCTCATTATATGAATATGTTAATATATATTTCTTACTCATATAGATTAGTGTTTATTTTTTTCTCTTGCATGGATATTATACATATATATTTTTATATTATATTATACGTTTCCTGTATCACGGATTTGTCTTCCCTGTACATAAACATTTTACCATTTTAAAATGTTTTAAAAGTCGATGTTTAGCGGTGTGGAAAACAGTAACAACAGCTAGGAGGGTAAAACAAACTTTAGCTCCTTACATTGGGATTGGTAAAGGTAACGATACGAGACTTGAATCGACGTCGTAGTTCGCGGGTTTTTACCCTTATGTCCTCGACCGCCTATCCTGAAGATTTCGGACACTCCTGTCTAGTGTCGCCTTAAGCAACTTAACTTACGAGCCATGCACCATTTCTTACCTATCCAGACTACTACCCTGTTACCCACATCTGCCAGAGGCTGGTTCGACGGGGCGCATTTTTTCAAACAATGAGCTCACACTGCTTCCAATGGGAACCGAACGCGGGTTGTCCAAACATGGGTAGCTAGTGGGGTTTGAGATTAAAAACATAAATTCAACTACGCACAGAAAATGTTGGAGTTCCTTTATAAATGTCGCTCAAAATATACACGGACATCCATTAATGGTTTCATCATAAATGCATACAATTGACATCTACATGTCCAATCTCTACTTATGCATCTATAATGTATAATCTTTGTGTAGAACGTATTCCATTTCTTGTGTGTGTTTGTTATTTCAATCATATGAGGGACGTTTCGGTTTTTTTTCTAACAGATATTTTGATTAGAGAAATGGACTTTGAATTGACATGATATCAGTTTCAAAAAGAGACAAACTTTTACCATAAAACTATTTTTATCTATCGATTCAAATTAGGTAACTTCATGGTTTTCATGCCTCTTTACCAGTAGTGGCCGCATTGAGATTGTGTCTTTTTGAGCGTTGTCTCGCGTCATTTCTGTTAATAAAACGTGTGTTTTACTGTGATCTTTTATTTGTCACAAAATTATCCTCTACTTGTCAATTCATCTTTCTCTGCTAATTTTCACTTTATGTCTGTTCATCTTTCAATGCATTCACAATGCGTATCCAAATGAAAACAGCCCCAGTGGCTTTATTACAAAAAATATATAAGGGACATCAACAAGTGTGGCAGAATTAAATAAAACAATTGCCATGAAGCAAGCACTCACCAGGGATCTTTAGAAAAAGTTGCCATGGGCACTTAGACACGCAATCCACTGTTTGGTTTGACAACGGATGCCGTTCCAGAAAAATTTCTTTGGTTGCTCATTTAACCATATTATCACCGAGACCATGAATTCTGTAGCGAAGTAGAATTGATGTCCCTTTACGGATTTAATGAAGGGTTTGAACAAATGATAGTCACATGGTGTTAATTAGAGGCTGTAAGATGGGCATTGCAGAACTTCCAGTCGTTTCCTTGCTAATGCTTCCTGCACAGCGTTCGCGACATTCGGACAAGCATTGTGCATCATCGTGCAACAGAATTAAGATACGCGATAGCATGCCGGGTGTCATATTTTTATAAATATTAATAAGGGGTTTTGTTTGTATTTGAATGTCTTATAGGTAGGTATGTTTTTTTTTTTCGATTGTGTCCATGCTTATCCGCAAACTTAAACACCACATTTCAGTTATCTAAATGCACCTACACCAGCTTCGTCTTTCCTCGTCATGGTTCTCGTGTCTCTTAGAACAGTATACTTATTTCTACTCAAGAATGAACCTGTTATGCGTGTATACTTTAATTCATAAGTAAAAAGAAGTAAATACCCCCGTCATGCCAAGTGCCGTATAGGGAATATGATGTTAGTGACCATAAATTTTACAGACCTTCGGCACATGATTTTTGGGGTAATGTGGTCGGTATTACGACCGTGCCGCTTTAATTTCCCAGAAAAAATCGGATACCCATTAAAGGCTGGGTGAACCAGGAAGTCGTCGATTGGGATCGGACCCTATCCCTTGTAATTTGTAGTCCAGTTCACTAACCACTGAGCTATCGCGACTCCCATACGTTAATTCATGGCTAATGTAAAAGACATCATATTTAAATGTACCATTATCATTTTCATGCATTATATATTTTAATCATTGTTTTTCTACCTCCAAAACAGTGACTGAGACTCACTCATAAAAATGCTGCTTACAGTTATGTCTTTGAAACTTGTCTTGAAACTGCTGTAACTGTTAACTATACATTAAATGGCACATTCACAAAATAAAAGAACAAATTTTAAATAAATTAATTCGTAAGTTGTTTTTTTTTCTTCAGATAAAGAGCATCATTACACCAAAGCGAGCGACTGTGGCCACCGTCTGCATTTTTGTTTTCTTTTTCAATACCGGAACACCAGTCTACGCTGTATGCAGTCTGGGTTCTACGTTTTCTTTGTTGAGAAACAAAACTCTTGTTGGTCTCATTTCTTCGGAAAATCGAGTAAATGTGGAGATGATTTCTTTTGCCGTCAACAATTTTTCCATTCCTTTTGGCGCTTTCATAATCATCGTTGTCTGCACTTCAATACTTTCATTTCAACTTAGGAACCAATTAAAATGGAGAAAGAAGACACTCAACAGTAGCAAGGATGATAGAGTTTCCAGCCGTAACAAAAAGGCAGCCAAGATGGTTGTAATGATTTCAACTCTCTTCATTGTTTGTTTTATCCCTGTTAGTGTCACCATGTTAGCAGCGGGTTTAATACCTGACCTTCTCATTAATGGAAAGTACATTCACATTTCCACAATAATTGCTGGCTTTGGATACATAATGGAAAGTATAAACTCTTCTACGAACGTCTTTATTTACTATCACATGAGCAGTGTCTACAGAGAAAACTTGTTAAAACTATTTCGGTAATTTCCTTTGGAGTATAAGTATATATACAATAATAAACATATGGTTACGTAACATTTGTTTTAGTTGAAATAAAATATAAAACACAAATACCAAACAATTTGTTTCATCTATGCTGTTAGGACAATAGTAAACAAACCAACTTACTCACAACAATGTTCTCCAACAGGTGACATCCATTTATTCATTTTTAGAGTTTCCGAAAGGTCAACACCTAAAATAATGTTACTATGGTGTCAATACAAATCCTACTGGCCGGTGCGTAGAAAACGGACTTCAGATTATCACGAATTTAGTGGTAAAAAATAACGGTCCCATGAATATACAAGAAGAGCTCAGAAAAGGTGAAGCATATGGGCAGAAAGTGCACTACAGAGAAGAGACCACCGAAACCTGAAAAGAGATATGTTAAATCTTATCAGGCTAAAAAATATAAAAATAACAGCAACTGCGAGTTGAAAAACCTACAACTAACATGAAGACGGTTGTCAGTAATCAACCGATGACAATCATTCACTAAGAATCAGTAGTTACCTGTACGCCGTTTTCCCGTTACTGGGGTTGTGGTAACATATCTCTCTCTCTCTCTCTCTATCTATTTCTCGCTTTCTCTATCTCTATTTTTTCACTCAAACAATCGTTTCCCCACATATACACAATACTCATTAGTTCCTAACTAACTGAGAACGGATTTCCCACCATTTCAATGCATTCTCATTAAGAGTCACATGCACAGCAGTGTCAGTGACTCTGTTTTGAGTTTATGTATCCCCCAGTTGTCATTGCTGAAGACAGGTCTCCTCTTTCTAATCCTGTGTGTGCACGTTCTATACCGTTATTGGAGAATATGTAACTAACACCGACAATGTTCTTTGTATTGGAGAACGTATATTTTAGATGAATCAGTAACATTGGCAGCACTTGCATACAAACACATTCATAAAAAAAAAAATAAAGGACATAAATCAGTAAAGTCAGCAAATCTTCTTTGTTTAAAAAAAATAAAATAATTAAACAAAAGCAATCCTCCGTGACTGATTTTTAAAAAAAAACTGAAGTAACCTTTCACCACACTAGGGTATAGGATTTGAAGGTGAAATATGAAAGGGGGAAGATTATTATTGACTTTATCTTAAAATGATCATAGATAACGCTGAGACGATGATATTACATTTAAGAAGTCCTACACCGCCGATTAAAATAAATTAACAAGAGAAAGATACAGAATCAACAAACACAATGTACCTCGGGAAAAATAGTGGTAGCAATATTTGACTTAAAGTTATGATATCACCAAAATGTTGGAATAAACAAACATGAAAACGAGAATGATAAAATGGGTTATCTGCTCCTGTGTGGTGCAGAAATTTGTGAACTAAATAAGAAATCGGAGAGGAAAATAAAAAAACATAAAATGTGGATTCATAGATGAAGCGGGATTATCAAGTGACAATTAAGAAAACAAATAATGCAATTTTGATATAGTTTATAATGAAAATATAACTTTTAACACAATTCGAAGAAAACAAATTAATTTTTGTGAAGTGTAAAAAGACGCACGCAAATAACCGATTTATTGGAAGTTAGTGTACATGAGGTAGGGACAGGCTAAGCATAAAATGCTCTGTCTACAGCAAGTGATGGACATAATTATTAATAAGAGCATGATATGAACATAGTACGAGCAGGATAAGAGACGTAATGCACTGACGCTTCATGATAGCCAAAGTTTAGTGTGAAAGCGGGACTTGATAATAATATCTCTCTCTCTCTCTCTCTCTCTCTCTCTCTCTCTCTCTCTCTCTCTCTGCGATCAGGACTCAGTCAGAGTAGGATTCCAGACTCCCACATGAAGTCAGCTGTCAGGTTAAGTGTGTTGATCGCCCCCACAGACAGAACGTCACATTTGAAAATAGTCAAATATAACTAAGTGTAGATGTTATAATTTCGTTTTTTCCCCCTTAGATCTAGAGGAGGAAAATGTTCATTTATTATTTGTTAATGTCGAAGAACAGAATGCAGTCGTTATAATGTTTTACATTAATGTCCATCATTAAAGACACGATGTGGGCTAGAGGTAAGATCCACTAAAGAGAAAAGGTGGCATGTCAAGAAGTAGATATATTTATACGATGGCGCCACCGGGTGTGGCCATATTTTATGATGTGTAATTAAATAAATGTTGGATTGGAAAATGTAGGGTAAAAAAAAAACTTCTAAAAGAACAGGAGTATAAACTAAGGTTAGCCAGGACTCCTGGGCAAGTCTTCGGATCTACGCTTTTTATCCCTGGAAACAAACATTGGGTGTATCCCCAGATAGTTCCCGATTTCACAAATTGTTCCCGGGTATCTCCAGATCATTAGTGTCTATTATTAGTATGGTTTTAAGTCAATAATACCACCCCATGACTATTAAACTCACAATGTTTCAACAAATACACTATTAAGCATTTATCGTTCCTTTTCTGTGTGTTTTAGGTATACTTAAGCAGCAATTCTTCTGTTTCGAAACAAGAGAGTTCTTTTACCCGTGCGTAACTTCCGCTAAATTAGAGCAGTTGTCGAATTGTTTTTTTTTTTTTTTTTTTTTTTTTTTTTTTTACAATTTCAAAATGTCGAAGAAGTGAAAGTGTTCAGTAAGTTATTCCTTTTCATTTTCTCCTTCAAGGTGTACAATGACAGCAGCTGTCCTATGTGCATTCTGTCAGATATCATCTAGTGTCCAGAGTGGTGGTTAAACTTATATTGTAGATAGCATCCAGACAAAAAAAAGGCATACAAGTGCTTCGAGATATGAAGGTAACACAAAAGTGCTTCAAGCTGTGAAGTTAAAACAAAAGCCCCTCGGTTCTTTAATAAAAATATGTCTGTTAAAATAAATGTGATCATTGCATTAGAGGAAGAAATATTTTGCATGTCGTACTGTAGACCATTAAGGAAGTTTAATGAACCTAAACGTACAAACAAAAATTGAGGCTTTTGAGAAGCGTGTGTTAGCATCTTGGGCTTTTGAAGCAATGAAAGAAGAAATTCAAGCTTCTTCTTTTGTAGCTTTACTTGTTGACGCTTCAAACCAATGCTGTTTGAAAACATTGTACATTTCTCATATATATATATGTTAACATAGACAGATAAAAGACTATAAATATCCAAAGTTTACTTATTAAGCTTAAGCTATAAGAGCCCCCGTCACGCCAAGTGGTGTAGAGGGAATATGGTGTTAGTAATCATAAATTTTACAACACTTCAGCACATTATTTTTGGAGTAATGTTGTCGATATTACGCCCCTGCTGCTTTTTTTCCCAGAAAAAAAATCCGGTACCCATTAAAGGTAGGGTGAACCCGGCAGCCTTCGGTTGGGATCGAACCCTACCTTTTGTCCTTTGTAGTCCAGTTTACTAACCACTCAGCTTTCGCTGCTCCCTAAAGTATACTTATTGACTTCGTAGAAATAAGAGGAAAAAGTAGAAATGCTCTCAAATGTTATTTTTGTTTGTTTATGGAGACAGTAAAACAATTTGGCCTTGGAAGTGAAATTGTAGCAGTTATGGGGATAATACAAATATGAAATTAAGTTATTTGTAAGGAAAATGAAGAAAATGTATTTTTATCAAAGTGTTGGAATAGAAGGAAAGTTCTTAGCTAAGGATGTACCGCTCATATGATACACAATTAGGAACATTTGGCTATTAATTAAATCCCGCTTTATGTTGAAGGAATTGTTGTGAAGGTGTGTGGCTATTTTCACATATTTAATGTCAGAGTGGAAATAATTAAGGAGTTCTGTGAATTAGTTGGGCAGTAATTTAGAAAGATACAGAGTTAAAACAATGCTTGGTGGCTCTCCTTACTACCAGCAATCAGAAGAATCTGTGAAATGTAGCCCGCACTTAAGTCATTCTTCCTCTCTGAAGAACAATGTTCAGTGATGTTAAAGAAGTTGCTTAGTGATACTTGCACCTCGCTGTGGATGAATTTTGATCATGCAACTTTGCCACTTGTTCATGATGTGATGTTAATACTGAAGGCGAGGGTGTAACTGTAGTATATTCTTCAAAATTGTTATCAAGATTAATTGAAAAATTGAACTCTAGAAAAGAAGTGAGGTTCATTCTATCATCAGTTAAACAACTTTTGATATCTTTACAAGAAAATGGGCCCATCTCCACAACAGAATGTCTCAGTGTTTCTTGTAAACTAGATAAAAATGCTGTTAAATATATCAGTGCATGGGTTGTTTATTCACAAAATAACAAAACTATGAAAGTTTACTATTAATATTAAGATGACATCAAAAAAGGGGAGAATGTTTAGAAAAAATAATTGCTCATTACTTTTCTTTAAATTAAAATAGCCTTCACTTGAATGAAGATAATTTGTTTGACGAAATTTCTTTGCTTATAGAAAGAGTTTTCTCTTCCTGGAAGTAAATGCTTCAGTGGAAAGAGTTTTCTCTTCCTGGAAGTAAATGCTTCAGTAGAAAGAGTTTTCTCTTCCTGGAAGTAAATGCTTCAGTGGAAAGAGTTTTCTCTTCCCGGTAGTAAATACTTCAGTAGAAAGAGTTTTCTCTTCCTGGAAGTAAATGCTTCAGTGGAAAGAATTTTCTCTTCCTAGAAGTAAATGCTTCAGTAGAAAGAATTTTCTCTTCCTAGAAGTAAATGCTTCAGTAGAAAGAGTTTTCTCTTCCTGGAAGTAAATGATTCAGTGCAAAGAGTTTTCTTTTCAATGAAAATGATGTGAACACCCCAAAAGCCCAAAATGAGTTTAGGAGCTACCCGAGCCATGCTTGCCATCTTGACAAACTTCAATATGACCTGTCAAGAATTGGGATCCAGGGAAGACCAGCTGAAGAAAATTCACTATTTGGAAAAGCATCTGTAGACTGTCATGTTAAATAGCGAGTAAGTATCGTAACTATAATTAAATCCCTTATATTATAAACATAGGGGGCCGCGATACCTCAGTGGTTAATGAACTGGACTACAAATGACAAGAGATAGGGTTCGATCCCAACCGACGGCTTCCGGGTTCACCCAGCTTTTATTGGGTACCTGAATTTTTTTTCAGGGAAAGTAAAGCGGCACGGGCGTAATACCGACCACATTACACCAAAAATCATGTGCCGAAGGTCTGTAAAATATATGGTCACTAACACCATATTCTCTATACGCCACTTGGCGTGACGGGGGTACTTTACTTTTTTTTATATTATAAACATAATGAGTAATTAAATTCTTTAAAATGTGTCTGTAACTAAATAATCGAATGGCAAACTAACGTAGGGTAGATTTCAAAAAGTAGTTTCTGTTATGTTTACATATGTCCCTCTAAATTGTGGAAGAAATCGTATAGCCCTAGCATAAACGCGATACGGTCATAAATATGAAACGGATGGGAAGAAAGATGATTGAAAAAAGTAAATCAGCAAATACGGATTATGATTGTTATATGCCCGTTTGTCTCCTGAGACATTGGATCCGCTTTAAAATTACTTGTTCACCGTGCTAAGACTAGACGGACCAGATTTGGAATACCCAGCTTAACTCAAACATTGCACGGACCACTGTGCAGGTCTGTTGCTTTTTTCCTTAGAAAAATGTGGTGTGTTTCAGGATCACGTTTTTTTTTTTTTTGCCATTTGCCTATTTTGCTAAAATCTCGACACCTGTTGCAATCTTGTACGGCCATTTCACGTGAAGTATAAAAAAAATACGAAGACACATGCAACACGACAAGTAGAATAAAGCAAGTGTATCCGTAATAAAGCAAGAGGAACATCAAGTCACATAGGTCACAACTGATGACACAGACTGGCAGACAATTACTGTTGATGTGGAGATTACAAGGTAGATGAATGCTGATAAGTATTGGAGTTGAAAGAGAGCAAATACAATATGAGATTAAGGTGTAACAATGAAAGAAGAGGAACGATATGAGAATAGAAGATACGACGACATAAAGAAACGGCAACGAGAAGTAGAAGAACTACATCCCGGATGTGTATAATACAACAACGACATTCACATCATGGATACAAATAAATCAAATGTTCTAATGCGTCTTAGATTGGTCAAGATAAAGCTCTGAAATAGATCATGGGTGTGTAAAGGTAAAGCAGAGACGTTCATCGTTGATTCGGTTGCTCGGCAGGCAGAATAGTCAAGGAAGACAGTGGTGCATATGTTATGACCACGAGCAGCATGACGATGGAGGTGATGGCAGCAGCCATGGCATTCATCTGGTTCGAATCACAAGACTACACCCACGCCTGTATACTAAGTGATTCGATGAGCATGATAAAAAAAAGTGGAGGCAGGCTCTGTACGCATGCAGTGGGTCATTGCAGAAGTAAAAAATATGTAAGGTCACCTTTGTCTACGTCGCTGGACATGTGGGAGTACGGGGGAAATGGTAGAGCGGCTAGCTGCGCTATCGTTGAGTACGATCAACTAATGGATCGGGCGGACACCATCAATGCCTTCCGAAATGTTGGAAGAACACAGGACTTAGACAACCGTGAGTCTACGTCACTCCTTCGGATGAAAGGAAGGTAGTTAAAATGGACACAGCCAGAAACGAGAAACTTAGTGGGCATCTAAGAAGACTTATCAACCAACACATAACTTGAGTCGTTAGTCGATGGACACTGCGAGACTTGCTGAGGAGGGGATCGGAGCACCTATAGACTTGTTCGAAGTGCAATGATGATGACACGCTAATAACTCAACACATCAATAACTCAATAACTCATCAACTCAATAACGCAGATAAGATAGAGAAGGACAGCGGGAATATGCTTGAATGAAATAAAGAAGTAAATCATGGATGTGGTTAGATGTAGAAGGTATCCACAAGAAAACATGTTTTGTTTGCAAGTTGTCTCCAAGACAAAACTTATCTATAGTACAATTTATTTTGTAGTTGTTAAAAGACGATACTTGTTTACGTAGGTCCTACTTCTTGGAATTTAATGAAATTTAAAAAAACAACATAATTTTACTTTGGAGTGAAACATATATGGCGATTTACTGTCATATCAAATGTGTCATGAAAGAGGCAGAGTCAGAACTGATCTACGCCCGAATCATTTTATAAAACACACTTACACACACACACATTTATATATATATGGACTTGTCTGATGCGTTATGTGAGTGACCGGTAAACTAAACTAAACTAATCTAGAGTAAACTAAAATAACCTATATATATATATATATAAGAATCGCTGAAAAAGATGTATATTTTACTCATTAAAACCTGGCAAAATATTGGTTGAAATTAAATAGGCACTACACGCCTTGCGCTGGGCTCCATGCGAAAGTGTTCTGGTACAAGGACATCAGAACAATTAAAATAAAGGGGTATGAGAGAAGTGCATCGCCTTGAGATGTACATACCTAGAGAAGCTAAAGTTCACGCCAATATTCGGGTACATGAATCCTTCAGACTAAAGTTCAGACCAATATTTAGGTACATGAATCCTTCAGACTAAAGTTCACGCCAATATTTGGGTACATGAATCCTTCAGACTAAACTTCACGCCAATATTCGGATACATGAATCCTTCAGATTAAACTTCACGCCAATATTCGGGTACATGAATTCTTCAGACTAAAGTTCACGCCAATATTCGAGTACATGAATCCTTCAGATTAAAGTTCACGCCAATATTCGAGTACATGAATCCTTCAGACAAAAGTTCACGCCAATATTCGAGTACATGAATCCTTCAGACTAAAGTTCACGCCAATATTCGAGTACATGAATTCTTCAGTCTAAAGTTCTCGCCAATAGTCGAGTACATGAATCCTTCAGACTAAAATTCACACCAATATTCGGGTACATGAATCCTTCAGACTAAAGTTCTCGCCAATATTCGAGTACATGAATCCTTCAGACTAAAGTTCTCGCCAATATTCGAGTACATGAATCCTTCAGACTAAAGTTCTCGCCAATATTCGAGTACATGAATCCTTCAGACTAAAGTTCTCGCCAATAGTCGAGTACATGAATCCTTCAGACTAAAGTTCTCGCCAATATTCGAGTACATGAATCCTTCAGACTAAAGTTCACGCCAATATTCGAGTACACGAATCCTTCAGACTAAAGTTCTCGCCAATATTCGGGTACATGAATCCTTCAGACTAAAGTTCACGCCAATATTCGAGTACATGAATTCTTCAGACTAAAGTTCACACCAATATTCGGGTACACGAATCCTTCAGACTAAAGTTCACGCCAATATTCGAGTACATGAATCCTTCAGACTAAAATTCACGCCAATATTCGGGTACACGAATCCTTCAGACTAAAGTTCACGCCAATATTCGGGTGCATTAATCCTTCATATTAAATAAAGTGCACCAGATTTTGACCGATCCTGAAGCCCTTGATGAACAAAAGTAGTTTCTCTTCCACCTGCCATATACTGCGCGCCATGTACTAGGGGAATATTTTAACCAAACCTGTGTCTTTACAATGATACATATATTATTTATGATTCTTGTAATGGTTTCTTAGTAGAGCGTAAAACTGATTACCTAACCTCATTAGGTTGTAACTTTCAGGATCAAGATGTAAACAATAAAATGCATAAAACTTGACATCATTATAAAACAAAAGTAAAGTACCCCCATCGCGCCAAATAGCGTATAGGGAATATGGTGTTAGTGACCATAAATTTTACAGACCTTTGGCACATGATTTTCGGGGTAATGTGGTCAGTATTACGCCCGCGTCGCTTTACTTTCCCAGAAAAATCCGATACCCATTTAAGGCGGGGTGAACCCGGAACCCGTCGGTTGGGATCGAACCCTACCCCTTGTCTTTTGTAATCTAGTTCACTAACCATTGAGCTATCGCGGCTCCCAACTTGACATCACGTTAACAGTAAAATAAAAATTTAAAAAAAAAAAATGGTATATAAGAAGCTTTACGTGATAAGTGGACGACACGGACTAAACAACGTTTCGGCCCAATAGGCCTTCATCAGGAACAAACAAAAACACACACACACAAAACTAATAACGAAACAACCAAAACAAAAACAATCGAAATGTGTTAAAGAAAATAAAATAAACTATCCTGTCAAAACCAAAAGGAAATAGTAACCAAGTGCGGCTGTCGTGAACGTAGAGAAACGTGTAAAAATGTGTAAAGTTCACATAATTAAAAGTGTAAAAAGAAGGACTAAAAATTCGGGTATTCGGCCAATATTCGGTTACATGAATCATTCAGACTAATGATATGTCTTTGTAATGATAATTGCATCTCATATGCCAGGTTTTAATGAGTAAAATGTACATCTTTTTCACCGATTCTTATATATATATATATATACACCCACATATATATATATATATGTCGTGTTTAATTAATCTTTAACACATTTCGATTGTTTTTGTTTTGGTTGTTTCGTTATTAGTTTTGTGTGTGTGTGTGTGTTTTTGTTTGTTCCTGATGAAGGCCTATTGGGCCGAAACGTTGTTTAGTCTGTGTCGTCCACTTATCACGTAAAGCTTCTTACATATTATTTTTTTTTTATTTCCTCACATTCAGCTTTACTGCAGCTTCGCATTTTTATGCCTTAACCCTTTAACAGTAAAATACTTTGTTTACGATACTCTATAGTGTAGGGATAAACACGTATTGTTTGAGCAAAAACAGTTATCCTCATCGCGCTGACATTGTAAAGTCTCTCTGAGACACTGGGTGAAAAACAGACGCAAAATTGACTCAGAATCAGCAACCATGAATAAAATGAAGGAATATAATTTCAAGGTTGCTAATGTTGCCAGACGAGAGCGTTAAGCAGAAGGCCACGAAAGAACTGTAACCAAAAAAAATACCAGTAGCGTGAGTGGCTACTCGTTCTTCGTATATACAGTTTGTTTTGTGTGTGTGTTTTTATTGTTTGTTCCTGATGAAGGCCTATTGAGCCGAAACGTTGTTTAGTCTGTGTCGTCCACTTGTCACGTAAAGCTTCTTACATACCATTTTTTTATTTTTTTTATTTTTTCTTCGTATATACACTTGGAAGAAGATCTCAACACTTATGGACTTGTCTGATGCGTTATGTGAGTGACCGGTAAACTAAACTAAACTAATCTAGAGTAAACTAAAATAACCTAAACTAAACATTTATCTTGAGCTTCCAAATCACACGCGTGCAATTATCTGTTCCTTCATAAATCTCGCCCACCCTCCCCTTCGTTTTACAATATATGAGTTATAAAAATAATACAAAGTTAAATTTCATAGTTACATATCTATAAACAGACAATACATAATAGAAATGCTCGTTAGAAAGCAATGAAATAACGGTGTCGTGTTTATTAATTCTTTTATTTTCTGATATAGATGCTTTGCAGGTAAGTGACCTCATTTTATAGACAATATATCAGCATGACAAACGCATGGCTGCGACATTATTATTTAACAAACACGTCAAGACGATCTTCAGTTTCATTTCTTGTGATTTTTTTATTTTTTTTTTTATTTTTTTTTTTTTACTTAAAATGACACTTTGTAATATATTATCATTTTGATGAGTCATTTTAATTTTATCATAAACGTATTATCACAGTGCCCTACACATGTATGTGGTTAAAACACATTTAAAAAACGATCTGTCAATGTTAATATCCAAATTTCTGCTTCCAGTGTATGTATTAGTTATTTCAAATTGCACGTTGTATTTAATTGTAGCTGTTACTTGCTAATGTTACAGGGAAGGTCGGTAACTACTGCCTACTAATCTTAACTTCTGTGGATCGACGTTTCTCTATTCTGAATGAGTCACATTTCAAATCAATAATAAAGCGTGTCTTTCTAAAGTATTTTTTTTTTCAAATCGTGCTCAATCTGCAACATTCACATGAATAAAAAAAAAATTATAAACACTAGGGAGACAAATAAGGTGTGTCCGTAGATAAAATATAAACACTTTCTTTTTAAATTTATTATGCCATTGTTGAGAGTATTTTTTTTCATTTACTGGCTTGAAGAGACATATAACTGATAACATAAATGACATATTTCAGATTTAAAGTTGTCCATGCACAGTTTAGAAGAGTGAAACTTTTAACATGAGTCCTTCTGGAGACCAGTCAGGAATAAGTGACACGGCAATACAGATTTACTCATGGGTTGTTCTTGCTGTGCTGTGCCAGGTTATCAACATCTTTGGTATCGTTACAAACATTATCAACATCATCTGCTTCACAAAACAAGGCTTTGAAGACTCTGTAAACATCAGTCTCTTAGGTAATTTCGTTTTGTAAAAGGAGGAATGCCCATACCTATGTTAAAGAAATTTCGCAGTTAAAAAAATTATAGCGTTTTAATAATAAATGAATGATAAACAAGTACAGGCTATAAAAATAAAATAAGACAGATCAATCAAAATGAATGTTTATTGAGTTATTTGCGAGTCATCATAATTGCACTCCGAACATGTCCGTAGTTGCTCAGATCCCCTCCTCGGGAAGTTCCGCAGTGTTTATGTGATAATAAAGCATCATCGAAGAAACCGGTCTATGGTTGAACGAACATAAAGAATATACTGAGTTTTTATGGTGAGACATATAATCAGATATTAACCCACAAAAATCAAATGTCTGTGATTGATATCGGTGTGTTTTTTTCCTCGTTTTTCGTGAGTTTTGTGTTCTTTAAATTTTTTTACTTATATTTTTGTACCTGCACACATGTAATCATTAATACAAATTAAATCAATTAATCATATCTGAATTGCCATTCTTATCACGTTGTCTCTATTAATTCAGTCCCGTATAATACATCATTTGCCTTTTGTATTTAAATACGCAATGCGCGACATTTCATTCGCAATTAAAATGCTACTGAACCCTTTTAAATGTTGAGCATTCTTCCATAACTCACGAAGCAATGAACAATATAGTTGTATGTTTGCATTAAAACTCACTTCAGTGAAAATGCTATATTGATGCTAGGGATCTGTTCTGCCAAATCAATTTTATCGACGTTTGCTACAATCTAAGAATATAATAAACATACCCATTTCTATGTAACGTCTTTTCTAGGGCGGATAATTAAAAGTAGTAGTAGTCGAGTAAACGCTAAAGAAGAAGAAAAAAATAAAGAATAATTTAATTAAAATGTTGTTCAAATATGCGAAAAGGGAGTGTGAAAAAAGTTAACACAGAAGAACCATTATAACCGTGGCTGACAGTTAAACGAAGAAAATTACTCTTTTACGTTTGGGTAGTAAAGACTAGTTACTCTTTCAGTTCGTGACCGATAGGATTTCTCGAATCATAATATAATTAAAGTCAAACACTGAACTACAATGTGTAAAAAGCAATGCAGCACAATTTACTGTTTATAAAAAATAACAAGACAAAAATACGAATAGTGAAACGCTATTATTTACTCAACATTCCTGTACTGTGCAGAAAAATGGACATTACATTAAGAAAACAGCAGAAACATTGAAGCCTTTGAAACGTGCATCTATAGAAAAATAGAGAGAGAATTGAGTGGAAGAAAAAGAGTACAAACAAGTAAGTTCTAACTCAGCTGAAAATGAAAAAAGAACTACTTAACACAATTTTAAAAAATACAACTGTCTTTTTTTAGCACGTGGAAAAATATAATACCTTTCTTAAAGTTATATGGAGAGGGAAGGTACAAGACAGACGAGGCAGAAGCAGATCAAGACTAAAGTGGACGGACAACATAAAAAATGGGTAAAGTAAACATATGATAACGTGTACCAAGAAGGTTATAGACATAGAGTAAAATGGCACTTCGTGGCAGCCAATCTGCGATGTAAAGACGGTACCCAATAAACGAATGAAGAGAAAAGCCAGGTAAAAATTGCAAACTTTTATTAAACCGAATAAAACTTGGTTAATGATGATAAACTCGTAAGAGGCGAATAAGGAGGTTGATCGATGGCTTGACAAGCTGTCATTGTAAAAAGTATTGTTATGGAAACAGCGCCATAGATTTTAGAGCAGTGATCTCTGCAATATGTGCCATTTTGGCATGCAAGGTTTCTGTTTTTGAGATTGTGGTTCTTCCCTATGTGCCGTCTTCGGCTCGAAAGGACAATAGATAGATAGAATGATGATAAAGAATTATGAAATATTGCTATGGCATATATTTTTTTAGATTTATTTATTGAAAAATGTAAGTAATAACACAAATTATAATTGTTCATAAATACTGTTGAGAGCGAATAGTTCATTATTTTACATCCAGGTTTAGCAGTTTCTGATCTAGGCAGTCTTACAACCATGGTCTGGACATCTATTTGTGTAACACCGGCGGTTTTATCAGCGGACTTGCCATTTGAACCACTGGATGCCATGTATTTAGTCTCAGCGATGCCGCATGTCTCATTCACCAGAGTCAGTAGTTGGATCACTGCCATGATTACTCTAGAAAGATGTCTGTGCATCATTACTCCTTTAAAGGTTGAGTAATGTGTAATGTAATTAGTCTATATCACGTGTATTTATTACCTAGCAAACTATCACCGTGTTTATCGGTAATTCATTTATTGTTAATTATTGTTAAGGTTTATATTATAAACATTCAGGGCAAACTGACATTGTTCAAACTCTTCGCTTAATAAAGATGACGAAGTGTCTGAAAATATTCCTACAAGTTCACTGGTTACGCAAGCGCTTCTTCCATGTGCCTTTTCTACATGTATGACGCTGAAATTCAAACCGTGTCAAAGCTGTACCACCACTAATAGACACTTTAATCCCATATACAAATTTCATGAAAGACTTTCAAGACGTTACAATTTGTTGCACGTCTATAACATCCAACTATACGCTCTTGAGGCTAGTCATTTTTTTTTTATAGTTGCCACGAATATTTACTTTGTGGGAATAAAGTAATTGCTTGACTGATTATAACTTGTCAATAAACTTTCACGCATCTATTTTATTGTATTACAATATGTATCTTAGATTAAATTCTACATACCTCATGTTTTAACAAAATATAAATGATTTATATGGAACAATCTATACATTACCATCCAAAGTAAAAACAAAACTGTAGACATTATTTAAAACCTAGCACGGATGCGTATGAAGAGATGGCTAGATACTACTAGATATGATGAATTATGACAAAGAGAAAATCAAACTACGAAATTGTGAATTATAAGTAAGCAATAGTGGAGATGGACATAGCACACGTGACTACAAGCACTACCTTGGTTAAATCCCACAGGATAGGTGGTTAAAACAGGGGAGGGGAGAGAGAATATGAACACAACAGTACGAAATGCAGAGAATAGAAATATATATCCCAGCGCATAGATCACAACTCAAAGATCACAACTCATAGATCACAACTCATAGATCAACAGAGACCATTTTTTCAACAGAGGAGGTCCGGTTAATTTGTAGGTAGTCATTTATATTCTCATATTATTGTTGTAAATAACGATAACTACTTGATAAAAAAAACTTTAGAGGCATGGTAAATTAGTATTTGTTCGTTCATGCATATTGTATTTCAAGTGATAAAATCAATGTGACATTTCAAGGTTAAGCAATGACGATGTTCCTCTCAGTTATGTTGCTTCACTCGTCCTCACAGTGCACATTATATAATCATGATGATAAAATGCTTTACAACTTTATTCTATTCCATTCTATACTGTAGGCAAAACTTAATTTTAATGGGCGGGAAAATATACTAAAATTTAAAAAAAAATACATCAGGGCTAAAACTCATAATAGCAAAATTGTATATCTGCTCAAAATACCTGTATGATCCAGAAACATGTACTTAAAAAAAAAAAGTAAAGTACCCTCGTCTTGCCAAGTAGCGTATAGGAAATATGATGTTATTGACCATACATTTTACAGACCTTTGGCACATGGACATTAGACAAGAAAAAAGCACCGAAAATTGAATACTTTAAAATGTGGATTTGTAGAAGAATAGGTAGAAATGGATGGAAAGAAAAGGAGACAAATAATAAAGTCTTACAACAAATAATAATGAAAAAAGAACTACTAAAAACAATTCAAACAAAACAAATAAGATGTTTTTGGCCTTTTAAAAGACACAACAGCCTACTAAAAGTAATCTTGGAAGGGAAAATACAAAGTAAAAGAAGCAGAGGTAGACCAAGACTAACATGGACGAGTAACATGAAAAGATGGACAAGTCAGCCTATTACAACCTGCACCATCAAAGCTAGAGCTAGAGCGTAATGGCGCTTCATGGTAGCCAACCTTCGATACGAAGACAACATTCAATGATGATGATTCTATTCTATTTTATTATATTCGATCTATCCAATGAATCAGTTTAATTGCAATCGGGAATTTCTAAATATCCGCTGTACCCACCATCCAAATGGCGTTGACAAATTCTCTTGACGAGCTCGAACTGGGTGAAAGCCTTATTTAACTGAATAGGCGACGATTACAAAGGACTTTCATTTAAAACAAAGTGTACAAAACAAAGTGTACATTCATTTCCGCACTCCAGTTTCCTTTAAATAAACATTTGAAAAGAAACAAAACAGCTGAAACGGTTTAAGTGACTACGATAGTCTCAGCAGAAACAGGGTACAATTACAGTCATTGTACATAGTCGGTTAAAATCTTAGCAAGATCGAGTTCTGTGCAAGCCATTTCATAGGCGACAATCTCAAATTAAAAAAAAACAGCACTGAAAAGAGAACACTTGCATTCGCTTTATACTTTCGGTTTACTCTAATGACTTTTCTTAAAGACAAAAGACTATCAAAATAACCCCCCCCCCCAAAAAAAAAAAAAAAAATAGTATTTGTAATTGCATTCACTGAAAATCCCGCCAACTTTGGAGCCATATAACGGAAAAACAATAAAATGTGTCTGTCAACTATAACAATTATATATATTTAGAAACAGATTATAGATTTGAAAATCTATGGATGGCTTTGACCTATGGACCAATAATGTTTTCATTATTAGTAATGTAATTACTATAATTTTTATAATTACTATAGGTAATTTCCTAGTTTGATCAGATATATTATTTCAGTTTGGAAGAGTGATGTCCCCTAAAATATGTCTGCCAAAATACAGTGGTTCTACGCATTCTTGGCGTTGGGGTCATTACGCTGGCATGTGTCACTCACACTGGCGTTTGGGTCAGCGTGGCGTTCGGGTCAGCGCCTGCGTCCAAATCGAGATGTTAATTAATAATTGGCTGAACCCCTATCCTTTCTTATGCTTCTTCTTACTAATTATCCGCCTATATATATAGGCTAGTTTGTCTAATATTTAAAAACCAGCTAAGCAGTTCTGAGTTCACTTACTTGAATTTGGTACTACTGTATTTGCAAAATGACCGGGCGACCTAGAGCCCCAACTGAAGTTGTGAATGTTGGGCAGATCATGACTTTTCATGACATCATTGCAGAGGATAGATGGAATTTACTAACTCTGATTCCCGAGATTGCCACTAATAAATTGTGTATTCAGTGGTTAGCTAAGCGTAGACTAATAATAAATACGTGTCTATGCAACATTTGTCATATGCCTGCGCGTTTAGTAGCCTACAGCAGAGGAGTAGATGGCTATCAGTGGTCATGTCAGGGGTGCAGTTTTGGAAAGTCCGTTCGTGATGGATCATTTTTCACAAAGAGCCATCTATCACTAAAACAAATTTTAATTATGATCTACTGTTGGAGCAGCGATTTTCCACAGAGCTTGATCCAGCATGAGGCAGGCGTCAATAAAAATACTGTAGTGGATTGGTGTAATTTTTTACGCGAGGAATGTGAGAAATACATGGTCAGACACTTCAGTCAAATTGGTGGTATGGACATTCTAGGCCAACCAATCGTTGTGGAAATTGACGAGTCCAAATATTTTCACCGAAAATATCACAGGGGACAATGGAATGAGGGTCACTGGGTGTTCGGTGGAATAGAAAGGATTTCAGGAAAATGCTTTCTAGTAGAAGTACCAGATCGCTCCGAGGCTACTTTAACAAAAGAGATAGTTGCCCATATTTTACCTGGAAGCCACATTATTTCTGACGGCTGGTCTGCATATGCCAATATCAGTCGAATTTCAAATGGTATTTATACCCATTGTTCAGTCATCCATCAAGAGAATTTTGTCGACCCAGATGATCCCGAAATTCACACACAGAATATTGAAAATATGTGGATGCGGGCCAAAAGGAAATTGAAGAGACAGTTCGGCACTAGGCGTACATTGTTCCCATCGTTTCTACACGAGTTCGCCTTCAGAAATGAAATCAGACAAGGAAACGTCCTAGGGACGCTAATTACAGGAATTGCAGAGAGTTATCCTGTGTAAAATCATCACATCCCTGCAAACTACTGTCCTTTTCAGGACAACATAAGATTGCTCCAAACCTGCCCACTTCACAACTGTCCTTTTCAGGACAACCAAACATTCACAATTAACTATTTTAGATTGCCTAGAGTTTTCACTATGGTCCTTTTGAGGACTTTTATCACACTCGTTGTTATTCTCAAGCTCCGCACCAGATTGCTAATCGCTGACAGGTAATTTGAGGTAATACAGACGTTGCATTGTGTTTCGTAAAGCTATTTCTAGATATTTTTTGTATTTATGTGTGTGTATGTGCATTTTAATTAATAGCCAAAGTTTGACAATCTTCCAACATTTGGCAGTAAATTACGGCGATTGGTAATCAACCGCACAATTCCCTTCGATCAGAAGATCATAATTAGGCCGAGTGGCGTCGTTTTTGTCACGCGTTATAATATATTTATAAATATTTAACACTAAAGCTAAACCTAACCCCTGGACCCAACGCCCAATCAACAGATACTCCGAAATGATTACATGCCAGCGTAATGACCCCAACGCCAAGAATGCGTAGAACCACTGTATTTTGGCAGACATATTTTAGGGGACATCACTCTTCCAACTGAAATAATATATCTGATCAAACTAGGAAATTACCTTACTATAATTACTATTTATTACTCGTAAATAACAAATAGTTTTATTGTAACTTCAAGTACACTAAAATAAAAGTCAGCAATGTATATCAGCACCTCCATGGCCAATATTTGAATTTAATACTTCCCATGTCTTTCTCAACAGATAAAAAGACTTATTACTCCAAAAAGAATGACTATAATAACCGTCTGCGTGTTTATATTGTTCTTCTGTAGCGGTCTCCCAGTAAATGCTGTCAACAGATTGGGCATAACATTTTCTACGCTCAGAAACAGAACTATTGTTGGTCTTATTTCTACGGAAGATCGAGAACAAGTTGAGATGATTTCCTTTGCCATCAACAACTTCTCATTACCTTTTGGCGCCTTTGTTATCATCGTTGTGTGCATGTCAATACTTTCATACAAACTAAGAATGCAGGCCAAGTGGAGAAAGAAGACCATCACATGTTCTCAGAATGACAGAGTTTCCAGCCGTAACCAGAAAGCTGCCAAAATGGTTGTAATGATTTCAATTCTATTTATTGTTTGTTTTATTCCAGTTAATGTGAATATTCTGGCAGCGGGTTTAATTCCCGATCTGCTAATGCATGGCAAGTACATGAACATTTCAGTGATAATCTCTGGAATTGGCTTCGTAATGGAAGGCATCAACTCGTCAATGAATATCTTCATTTACTATCACATGAGCAGTATTTACCGCAAAAATTTTCTAATTCTATTTGGAGAGTCATTATGTAGGAACAACGGTCATGACTAACATAACTGCAGTCTCACATGAGTTGACGTTTACAAATAAATGCTCATCTTTTTCCGTCTTATTTTTCTCACTTAAATAAAAAAAAACATTATTTGGGAATTTCTATATCGACTGTGGTTTTATTTCAGCTCTTCATCATCATCATGTGCCATTACGGTTGGCGTAGGCGATCATGTCCTTCCACAATCTTCTATCTACAGTGCATCGTATCAGTTCTGTTGTTGACTGTTTTCCATGCCATGATACCAAGCTATCCAGTATTTTTTCTCTTTGTCGTCCGCGATCTCTCTTTCCATTATTTTAACATGTGTAACCAAGTATTCCAACTTTCCTCTTCTCATGATGTGCTCAAAATGTTGTTGATTTTTCTTTTTATGTTTTTTAGGAGTTCCATTTTTGTGTTGGCCTCTTTGAGAATTTTTCGTCATGTTTTAGCAATTAAGCATCCTAAATCATGGACGATTCGCGTCAAAAAATGGGCAAGTCAGCCTATGAAAAACTGCACTATCAAGGAAAGAGAGAGAGCAAAAATGCGCTCCGCGTTAGGCAACCTTCTGTACCGTGATGACACTCAATGGTGATTCTGCCCATCATCCAAATCGCGTTGGCAAATCCTCCTGACAAGCTTGAACTTGGTGAAAGCCCTATTTAGCTGAACAAACGACGATTCCTAACGATTCCTTTCATCTAGAAGAGACTGTACACTCATTCCCTCATCTTCAAGATTCCTTAAAGAACAACTGAAAACAAGCAAAGCAGATGAAACGGTTTAAGTGACTACACTGATCTCAGCAGAAATAGGGTGACATTTGAAATCATTGTACATAGTCGGTTATGACTTTAGCAAGGTCGAGCTCCGTGTAAGCCATTCATCTGCATAGGCGACACTTTTAATTTCAGTTTAATTTCAGTTTAATTTCAGTTTAATTTCAGTTTAATTTCAGTTTAATTTGAGTTGACATTAACAAATAAATGTTCATCTTTTCCAGACCTATTTCTTTACTTAAATAAAAATATCAATTTTTGGGGAATTTCCTTATCGACTGAGATTTTGTTATAGCAATTAAGCATTCTAACATTGACGAGTAACATCAAAAGTTGGCCATGTCAGCTATGAGAAACTGCACTATCAAAGCAAGAGACAGAGCGTAACGGCACGCCATGGTAGAGAACCTTCGACATGAAGACGACACTCAATGATGATGATGAATTAAACATCACTACAGAAACTAAAATTTGCACCGCTCTAGTTTGGTGATATAATGTAAATATGGGATAAACCTCGTGCTAAAAATATCCCGTTATAACGACTGGAAAATAAAAAGATGTGAACATGGTTCGTTCAGATGAATATTTAAAAATTAAGAAAATCACCTACCTCTCCCCCACTCATCTCTTACTTAATACTTGTGGATTTTGATGAAGTTTAATGCGTGATAATGCGTAATACATGTTAATGCATGCTTTGTACGTATGCAATGGGTAGAGACATTGCAGAAGTAAAATGTGTGAGGTCACCTTTGTCTACGTCCCAGGACATACATTGATGGGGAAATGAAAGAGCGGACATGTTGGCTATCTGCGCCATTGTTGAGGACGGTCAACCAATGGATAAGGGCCAACATAATCAATGCCCTCCGGAAGTGGGAAGGACACAGGACTTCGACAACCATGAGTCCACGTCGCTCCTTCGGATTAAAGAGATGGGAGTTATAATGTCACAGCCAGAAACGAGAAATATAGAGGGCGTGAAAGAAGACTAAACAACCAACACAGAACTGGAGTCGTCAGTCGCTGGACAGTGCGGGACTTGCTGAGGAGGGGATCTGGGCACCTATGGACATGTTCGGAGTCCAATGATGATGACCCGCTAATAACTCGCCTCCAAAAGCTATAAGATAACATTAAGGAGTTATGTAAAGAACGAAATAGGTCCACAATTTGGAAGAGGTGATAAGCTCCCTAATCAACATCATTAACATCATTAAATGCCGTGCCTGCTGGCGTAGGTGACCATGTCTCTCCGTACTTTTAAAAACATTTTTACAGATGTTTATTACTTCTGTTGTTGACTTCTTTCCAAATCACTCTCTTCAACTGTCCTGTATTTGTTCACCCTGTTTCCCATGTCACTTCTTCACTCAGTTGTCATATTATCTTTCACATGTTCCCTACTCATTACATGATCACAAAATGATCAGTGCTTTTTATTATGTTGAAAATTATCTTTCGTTTTAGTTTGACCTCTTATAGAACAACTTCATTATTCTTTTTAACTATCTATGGTAATCTCAAAGTTCATCTGTAAACCATATGTCTTTAACCCGTGGCACGTGTTGCTGTTGCTATACCAATTTGATTATTTCTTGATGTTTATTTTGTCAACCGCTAAATTTATACAACATACATTTATATTATTTTATTATGTGGCCCTTTTAATCAATAATTGTATGATGTTTTTCGCGTTATTCATCCCTTTACCTCCAACACATCCACACTGGCCATCACTACTTTCTGATTTAATTGTATTTTCTCACTCTTCTCTTGATGATTAGTTGTAATATCTTAGTCATGGGACTAGAAAAAACTTATTGTAAGGCCATCCTCACATTCCATTGCCTCAAGGTTTCTTTGATAGATCTATGAATATACATTTTAGTTCTCATCCGGTATATATCCGCTATTGCTGATGTCATCAACGGCATTGTAATTTCTATTCGAAATTCTTCAATTATGACAATCTCATCTTTGCTTTTATTATCTTATCCTGGCGATTTTCATAATTTCACGTTGCACCAACCATCCTTGACTTCTTCTGTGCGTATTACCAGTACTTTTCCTTTGTCTTCAATGTTTACTTCTGTTTCATTCATCATTCTAAAGTTCCGCGATGTATTCTGTCCATCTTGACTTTATGCTTGCTTGTTTCGTTAATACTTTTCTTCCTTTAATATCAGACAGCTAAGATGTTATTTGGTCGTGATAGTCTTACTCTTACTTTATCATTTTCTGTAGATAACACTGGCATCCCTATTGTGCTTAATGTCAGTCTCTTTACATTTTTATTTTGGCAGTTTCTCGTGTCCGTCTTGTGTACGCGCAATAAATATAAGCTTGCATTATACGATTGCTGCCCAATGAGAAACAGCTTTATTTAGAAACCTGACCTGACATGAAAGAATGTCAAAATAAAATGGCTGTGATGGGTGTGAAAGTTAACGTGCTGACGTTGGATCGAAAACCAAACGTAAAAAATAGCGTAACTCAAGTGTTTATCACGGGATAAAAACTGTTTTCATTATGAAAACTCAGGATTCTAAAAACAAGTCCATGAGTTTGAACAAATATGATTTACAAACATTCACAACAGCGAACAGCTGTTAATGAAATATAAATAGTAAATAAGCAAAATAATTTGTTGGCAAGTTAAGTTAAATTGGGAGCCGCGATAGCTCAGTGGTTAGTGAATTGGGCTACAAGGGACAAGAAGTCGGGTTTGATCCTGATCGACGGCTTTCTGGTTCTATCTATCTATTCTATTGACCTTTCGAGCCGTAACCGGCCCATAGGGCGTAGACCAAGATACACCTTCTCCTATATGAATTTTTGTTCTAGCAGTTTTCTTTTAAAGATATTTTATTAAATCTCGCCATCTGTCTCTGTTCTGTGCAAGCAGTTCTATCTCATTGAGGGAGCCGATTCCTGCTGCTCTTGCCTCTCTCATCAATGTTCTTCTCAGTGTCTCCCTGGGTCTTCCTCTTTTTCTTTTACCTGTTGTTTCCCATATGAGGGCTTGCTTTGCTATTCGATTATTATCTCTTCTCATCACATGTCCAACGTATGACCATCGTCTTTTCTTTATTACTGAAGATATTAGTGGTTGATTGGCGATTTCTCTAATTTCCTCGTTTGTTTTGAATTCGTTCCATTCTATACCAAGTATTTTCCTTAGACATTTATTTTCGAATGCGTTCAACTTTGTTTCTATATCTCTTGTTGTTTTCCAGCTTTCACACGCATACGTAAGGGTTGATAGTACATTTGATTTGAATAGCCTAAGTTTTGTGTTTGTGCTAACGATTTCCTTCTCTAACTACATTTAGTTGCTTTAAAATGTAATGTGAGTTGTGAGACGCGTTGGTTCTGAGAATCCAATGTAACTTTGTCTATTGCTATCGTGGAACACTTTCATGCAGTCACAACGTTTGCAAAATGAATGTCCGAATGCGCTTGAAATGTAAAAACTATCTTTTCTACTACACCCACGCATGTATACTGAGTGATTCGATGAGCATGATTAAAAAAGTGGAGGCGGGCTCTGTACGCATGCAATGGGTAGAGTCGTTGCAGAAATCCAAAATACGTAAGGTCACCTTTGTTTATGTCCCTGGACATGCGGGAGTACGGGGAAATGAAAGAGCGGACAGGTTTGGCTAGCTGCGCTGTCGTTAAGGACAGGCAACCAATGGATTGGGCGGACGTCATCAATGCCCTCCGAGATGTGGGAAGAGCACAGGACTTTGACAAACACATATCCACGTCACTTCTTCGGATGATGGAAATGGGAGTTAAGATGAGCACAGCCAGAAATGAGAAACTTAGTGGCCATGTAAGAAGACTTATCAACCAACAGAGAACTGGAGTCGTCAGTCGCTGGACACTGAGGGAATTGCTGGGAAGGGGATCTGAGCACCTATGGACATGTTCGGAGTGCAATGATGATGACCGGCAAATAACTCAATAACTCAAAGCTATCTTCCCTAATTACAATTTTGACCATTGAGCTCTTAAATTATCATAAATAAAGCAATTCATGTATGTGTGTAATTGAAAACATCGACTCTTAAAGATCTATCAATCAGTGTAAAATCCAAAATACACTCCTTTATTTTTTCGCACTCAGAAGATCGGCTACGATCTTATGAAGTGTATCTTATCATCAATCAATATGGCATAATATACCGATGAAGAAAGTATTCATTTTACTGTGCGAAGAGGGATATGATTTCTTCCTGCTCTTCCTGCTGACGTCAATGAAGTGTTGTAGTTTAGTTAATGCATGTCTAGAGACATCAATGTACAATTGTCTTTGTTTCTTTGTCTGTCTCAATATCAAAGTCAATAACGAGGATTTATGAAATTGTATAATCGTATTGCAATATAAAAGATAACATCTAATAGTCAATACACATGTGGGCATCTCCTCCTTTGAATGTCAGGAAAAGAACTGGTCGAAATAGTATTTCATCTTCATCTGCTAGTGTAGGTGATCATGTGTCTCCATAACTTTCGATCTCGACAGTTATTTATCATTTCTGTTGTTGACCTTCTGCCAAGCGATTCTCTTAGGCTGTCTGGTATCTTTTCTTTTTGCTTCCCTCTATCTCTTTGTCCCTCAGTTTTCTCAGTTGTTACAATATATTCCAGCTGTTCTCTTCTCATTACATGGCAAACAAATGATCACTGTTTCTTCCTAATATTGGAAATTAGCTCCTTTTTGCTTTGGCCTCATTCAGAAAGTTTTCATTATTCTTCTTAGCTGTCCAAGTAATTCACAACATTCTTCTGTAAAACCACATTTCTACAGCCTCCAGCGATTTTCTTGTCTGTTGTCCTATTGTCCATGATTCAAATCCATATGTTAAGACTGGCTCTACATAACATTTAAGAAACCTTTTTCTTGTTATCTTATTTCATCTTAGGACTGCTATTTATTAGATCACCTTTCGTTGTAAAGTTCTTCTGTGCTTCTTATACTGACAAGGCAAAAACATTTTGTCCGTGAAAGAAAATAGCTCATCGTCACGATGAGTACATATCTGGTAAAGCTTAGGGCATTTTACGGGGCTTCGTTTTAAAAATATGTGTTTAATTCGTAGTAGGTCACATGAAAGTGAAAGCTGAACAATCGACCTCAGCATTAAGTTTTGCAGAAAATTGTTGGGAATAACATAGAGAGCTAAAGATAAAAAAATAAACGATAGCATTCTAAAAAAGGCCAAAGTGAAACGACAATTTATTATCAACAACAGGAGGACGGAAAAAGTGAGCCTAGGAGGAACAATATTCCAACATAAAATAATACACAAAGATACATGGGTGTCACCAGATCATAGAACGGAAAATCAAATTGATCACATATATATTAATAATAAGTTTAAGTCATCCATACAGGATGTAAAAGCATATAGAGGGGCAGATGTAGCTTCTAATCATCATCTTCTGATAGCCAAACTTAAAATGAAACTAAAAAGGTATACTACAACGAATAAGGGTAAAAAGTTTTTCAATGTAGGGTTTTTTTATAGAACAAGGAATTAAAGATAAATTCGCAGTCACAAGATCAAAAAAATTCCAAGCCCTCCAAAATCTAGGAAATACAATAAATATAGCAGATCATTGGAAACAGGTAAAAGATATATGGAAAGGGACATTCAAAGAAACACTAGGGCAAAAGAGAACGCCAGAATAAGGCATGGATGACAGCAGAGACCCTGGACACAATTAAAGAAAGAAAGAACAAGAAAGCAGACATAAATAAAAGCAAAACGAGAAGTAATAAAGCCAAGACACAGGAAGCTTACAAGAGGTGAACAAAGAAGTGAGAAGATGCATTAAAAGGGATAAGAGGAAATATATAGATGAATTAGGTAAAGAGGCAGAAGAAGCAGCAAATAAAGGAAATATGAAAGAACTGTACAACAGCACAAAGAAATTAAGTTGAAAATACAAACAGATCAATGCTTATATTAAAGATAAGAAATTAAATGGAGAGATGGAAAGGGCACTTTGAAAAACTTTTGAATAGTCCTCCAAATATACTACCAGCAGAAGAAGAGTTACACGTTAACTGTGGAAAACCAAGCAAAGAAGAAATAATGAAAGCCATCAAACTATTAAAAAATGGTAAAGCCACAGGACCGGATGAAATTCCTTCGGAAGCCATCAAAGCAGATATTAACACCTCTACCAAGATGCTACATAATCTATTGGATACAATTTGGGAGAGGGAAGAAATACCTAAAGACTGGAAAGTAGGTTATATGATCAAACTACCAAAGAAAGGAAGTTTACAGGAGTGCACAAATTATACAGGAACTTTGCTATTATCAGTGCCAGGAAAAATATTAAGCAGAATCATTCTGGACAGACTAAAAGATGCCATGTGTTTCTTTGAGAGATGAACAAGCAGGTTTTAGGAAGAACAGATCATGTGCTGATCAAATAACTACTTCACGTATAATAGTTGAACAAAGTTTAGAACTTAAATCTCCACATTATATTGGATTCATAGATTACGAAAAGGCATTTGATAGTTTAGGCAGAAGAATGCTTTGGAAGTTGCTGAGTCATTACGGAATCCCCATAAAGTTTATTAACCTGATAAAACAATGTATGAAGGAACGAAATGAAGTGTGGTGCATGAAGGACAGCTTACAGAAGCATTTGAAATAAGAACATGAGTAAGGCAGGGATGCCTTCTGTCTCCATATCTCTTTCTACTGGCCATAGATTGGATTATGAAAATAACTCAAAACAACAGAAATGGAATCCAGTGGTCACTGACCAAACAACTTGATGATTCAGACTTTGCTGATGACATACCTCTCCTATCACACAGCCATCAACAGATGCAGGATAAAATGACCATACTTGATGAGAGATCACAACAGCTAGGACTGAAGATTAATAGAGATAAGACCAACATTATGAGAATTAATACAGTTGACAATAACCAAATAAAACTGGGAGAAATACCTCTATTAGATGTACAATCTTACATATATCTGGGCAGTAATATAGATAAAGAAGGAGGAACAGAAAATGATACCAAAATAAGGATATCAAAAGCAAGAGGAGCTTTCATTGCACTGGGAAACATATGGAAATCCAAAGAAATTAGGTTAAATACAAAAATAAAAATTTTCAACTCAAATGTTAAGGCGGTCCTATTATATGGCTGTGAAACATGGAGAACAACAAAATTGACAATCACGAAGATACAGACTTTCATTAATGGATGCTTACGCAGAATAAAAGGATGGAAATGGCAGGACAAAATCACTAACATAAAATTATGGAAATGTACCAGTCAAATACCAGTGGATTGAGTTATTGAGTTATTTGCGGGTCATCATCATTGCACTCCGAACATGTCCATAGGTGCTCAGATCCCCTCCTCAGCAATTCCCTCAGTGTCCAGCGACTGACGACTCCAGTTCTATGTTGGTTGATAAGTCTTCTTACACGGCCACCAAGTTTCTCATTTCTGGCCGTGCCCATCTTAACTCCCATTTCCATCATCCGAAGAAGTGACGTTGATCTGTGTTTGTCGAAGTCCTGTGCTCTTCCAACATCTCGAAGTGCATTGATGATGTCCGCCCGATCCATCGGTTGCCTGTCCTCAACGACAGCGCAGCTAGCCAACCTGTCCGCTCTCTCATTTCCCCGTACTCCCGCATGTCAAGGGACATAGACAAAGGTGACCTTACGTATTTTGGATTTCTGCAACGACTCTACCCATTGCATGCGTACATAGCCCGCCTCCACTTTTTTATCATGCTCATCGAATCACTCAGTATACATGCGTGGATGTAGTCTTGTGACTCTAACCATTTGAATGCCTTGGTCACTGCCATCACCTCCATTGTCATGCTACTCGTGGTCATGGCGTATGCACCACTGTCTTCCTTGGCTATTCTGCCTGCTGAGCGTGCTGTAAATGCCCATGCACTTCTTTCGTGTCGTCTTACAGATCCGTCTGTATAGATGACTGCATCTTTCTCATCGGTATTATCGCAGATGAGACCGTTGACCTCAGCATTAACCACGACCGGGTTCTGTTCCCTACTTTTCCTGTCGAGTGTGACAATACATGAGAAAGTTCCCTTGAATGACGTAGGCACCGGTATCCACTCCTCACCAACGCTGATATTGGTAAGCCCACAGACCTGTTTGATGACATCTTCTGCTAGTCCCACCCATGTTTTGCCTCTTTTTAGCCTGGTACCTTTCTCTGTGTTGAGCACGTGGTGCAATGGATGCTCTGTATCTGTACTAATCTTCAGGTATGCTCGTGCTCTCCAGATCTTAATTCTGTCATCCATGGTTGGAAAGTCAAGAAGATACCTCATTGCTACACAGAGAGTGTCCCTCGTACATCCCAGGATAATGCGCATGGCTTCATTTTTGTATTTTCTCCAGCCTATCAATTTGAGTCGTACTGACAGTAAGAATGGCCAGGGCATACTCGATTGGTGCGAGGACGAATCCCTGGAACAGAAGAATAAGTAGCCTCTGCTCGATGTTGGCAGCTGCCATGACCTTCAAGGCGGCAAATCCTTTGCGGGATTTTGTTATCACATGGTCGACGTGGTCCCGAAAACACAGGCTGCGATCAAACTTAACTCCGAGGTATGTCATCAACTTGTCCCTGGTCACCTCATCAGCTCCCATTCGTACTACCGGTGTGGTTGTATTAACGATATGATTGTTAAGGGAGAACCATGAAACTGATGCTTTATTAGGATTAACCAAGGCACCTGAAAAGCATCGACCAGTGGATAAAGAGATACAGCGAAGACGATGGCGCTGGATAGGACACACGCTACGGAAGCCAACTGAGAGTATTACACAATATGCCCTTTTTTGGAATCCCCAGGAGAAAAGACAAAGAGGAAGACCAAGGAATTCTTGGAGAAGACAGACAGAAGCAGAGATGAAGATGATGGGGAAGACATGGAATGATCTTAAAAGAATTGCAAAAAACAAAACGATTTGGAAAGTGTTTGTTGAAGACCTATGCTCCACTGGGAGCTAAAAAGGTAGGAGAAGAAGAAGAAATGAAATTGAAAACTGAACAATCGACCACAGCATTAAGTTTTGCAGAAGATTCTTGGAAATAATATAGAGAGCTGAAGATAGAAAAATAAACGATGGCATTCTAAAAAAGGCCAGAGTGAAACGACAATTTATTATCAACAACAGGAGGACGGAAAAATCATATTTTGTAGTGGAAAAAGGAACAGTTGGAGTATATTATAAAGATAGAAACCTTGAGAGAATAACCGACATAGAAAGAAAAAATACCAGAACTTTTAAGAGAATGGTTTGAAAGGAGGTTAAAGAACACGATACAAGAATTTAGAAAGTAGTAGAGCACCTAAATCAGCAGTCAAAGTGTTGGATAATCTCTGCATTGCGTATTCCTATTGTATATTTGGGCATAGTAAGAGCTCTATCCCTTTAATATATCGCACATAACAAACAGGTCTAAGCCCCAAAAGCCCTTTTAACTGTCTGTCGTTTGAAACTGACGGTATTACGGTTAGACATGTTTCTTTGTCAATTAACTTGTGCTTACAGTACTCAAATAATATTATTTTATTTATTGGGTACGTTAAAGTTGAAATAATATTTTTAGTGGCACCATCCTTCTAGTGGTAATTAGAATACTTTTAATTGTATGTATTAAATATATATTTCAAAATAATCTAATAATTTAATAATTATATCTTTAAAATGTAGATAAGTATCTGGAATGAGTAAACTGGAAAAAACATTATAAAGACTGAATGATGATTAAATATATTATTTCATTCACTATGGTTAACTGGTCAGTCTTCAAACAGCTTATTTTTGCATAGTTTAGAAATAAGTATATCCAACATCCACATAGTTTCAAACAGTTACTATACTATAGTCCGTTCAGATTCGTTTGCCTAGACATTAATTTATTTTTTTCAAAAACTTATTGTTCATTTGCATTGATCTTTTGAAGTTAGGTTTAGAATACTAATGTCGCTATAAAAATATTTTTTTATCAAAGAAATGTGATCCAGTTTCAAAGATGACTTATTTAACCTATATTAAAAAAAAGTTAATCGATATTATAAACACCGGCGGGATTATGTAGATGCTTACATCTCACAGCTGATTCTTTAACATATAGGCATGACCTTCACGGCTGAATGCGCACCGTCCTAAAATAGTTATGTTTCCACTATAAATGTTTATAAAGAAATGTTACATATGAAATTTCCCGTTTAGCACAAAATGACATTTTAGCCGAAACCGGAAATTATGTGACGTCAAAATCACGGCCGTAGACTCGAGTTCGAGTCATAATTCAGAGGCAAATCTCAATATTTACAGAAAGGAGGCGGCACTATCCATATTATCTTCTGCAAGTCTATGTGAGAATGAATATAAAGGCAAAATATTTTACTGAGCATAACATTGCTATAAAGATTTATCAATACTTCTGCAGAGAGCGTAAAAAGGGACATCTTTATTGTTCTTTATCAAACCCTGAGAAGAGAACAATGCATATTTTAGGTTTGTGTAAACGTTCATTTGATCGAATAGTTAAAGGAAGCGGATATTTATTGCCAACAAATGCAAGAAAGCAAGGAAGGAAAGAAACGTTAGACAGTTTTGATAAGGACCTAGTAAAAAGAGAAATCTGTCGAATGTTTGATATAAACGAAGAAGTGACACTTAGAAAGTTGAAGCTTTGGCTGAAAACTAACAACGACATTGAAATATCAAAAACTTCATTATGGAAAATATTAAGAAGTGCAGGCTTCACCTTTAGAAAGTATGCTGGTGGAAAAAACTTTATTTGTGAGAAGCCACATCTAGTAGCTCTTAGAAGCAAGTATTTACGTGAAGTGAAGGAAATGCGCGAAAATGATTATGATATTGTTTATTTAGATGAAACTTGGATCAACGCTCATCATACATGTGAAAAGGAATGACAGTTAGCAGATGGAAGTATTAAAAGATCAGTACCAAGCAGTAAAGGGCAACGTTTGATAGTTGCACATGCAGGTAGCAGACATAATGGGTTGTTGCAGAATGCTCATCTCGTTTTCATTTCAAAATCCATAGACAATAGAGACTACCACTCCGAAATGAATGGGCACATATTTAAAGACTGGATCGAGAAAAGTATCCTTCCAATATTAGATCGACCTTCTTGTCTGATAATGGACAATGCTTCATACCATAACGTAGTTAACGTAGAAGATAGAATCCCAACATCATCAAGTACAAAAGATGCAATCAAAACGTGGCTCATAAAAGAACACATACAAGTTAACGACAGCTACTTGAAACCCGAATTGCTTAGCCTTGTAAAACAGACACAACGTACAAAGATATTTAAAATAGACAAGTTAATTCAAGAACATGGCCATAGATGTTTGAGACTACCTCCATATCATGCACACTTAAATCCTATAGAACTAGTTTGGGCAAAAGTTAAAGGACACGTAGCATATACAAATAAAACTTTCAAATTATGCGATGTTGAGACACTTACAAATCAGGCTCTATCAAATATAAATAAAGACTACTGGGTAAAATGTGAGGATCATGTGTTACGACAAGAAGAGGAATATTGGAAAAAGGATGGTTTGTTGTTTGTTCAGCCGAAAGCAGTAATCGACCTATTTGACTCGTCTGATTCTGAATGATCATTACTCTGATTAAGTCTACAGATAAATAGTTTGATTTGCAAAATTTCCTAGTTGATTTGTTAAACAGTTTATTGTTCAAGACCACCCAAGCAATCAAAAATATGTTATAAGCAAACCAACAACCATTACTTTGAATGGAAGCCTGCTTGAGTCAGTACAGAAGTTCAGCTATCTTGGATCCACTATTACAGCCACACTTTCCTTAGATGAGGAACTAAATGTACGTATTTGAAAGGCAGCGACAACATTTGGGAAACTCACACCAAGAGCATGGAACTATATAAAATTGACTCTACGAACAAAAGTTCTATATATAATTTAAAATTTGTATACTTGCCACCAAGTAAAATTGTATGGACACGCCTATGGGTCATAGTTGCACTAGATTACTGTAAAACATTTTGATTAGCGTCAAAATAATAGTTACATGGGCAAAGATCAAAGGAATTCGCCGCTTTAAGAAAACCGTTATAGCTAGACATCGAGTAACACATATGTTCTCGTGACATGGACATTTTAACACCGTATGCCAAAAATCATGTGAAATCATCAAGAACTTTTTGAATTATAAATCATAACATCTCGGCAAACGAATCTGAACGGACTATAACACAATTTCTCAATTATATGCACAATAGACGTTTCTATTGACTGACACTAATATTGGCTGTGATACTTCACGCAGCTTCTTTTCGGTTTATATTACAGGAGTTCAGTATAACATTATCTCATTAAAGCGCATTAAATAATTATCACCCACAGAGAAATAATAATTTAAGCTTTCAGTAGCGGTTCCGTACAGTATGTTTTACATTAGTTTAGTGCGTTGGTGTTAATTATAGAAAAACGTGTACCATAACAACATATAAGTCAATATAATTGATATGAACATATATATTATGGGTTGTCTTTTCTTGGTGAGTGAACACATAATTAAACAGAGAATCAAAAAACTTTGCATGTTGTATTTTTAGAATATCGATTAGTCAATATAAGTAAGAAAACATTGTCCAAATGAAATAGACGTGTGTATATAAAAACCACTCTGTGAAAACCCATTCTTCAATAATTATCTATCTGTATATTGTCCTTTCGAGCCGCAGCTGGTATATAGCGCAGACATTCTAGACTCTTGTGTTTGACGATCTTTCAACTGTCAGACCTTGCACAGGACCTACATTGTGTTTCGCCACACGCCCCTGTTCTGCGCGAGTTGCTCAATCTTCGCGAGGGAATTGATGCCTGCTACTATTGCCCCTCATTTTAATGTTCTATTTTGTGCTTCTCTAGGTCGCCTTCTTTTTCTTTCCCCCTCTTGTTCATCTATATTATAAAAACAAACATGAATTAATATAGTTGATTTATGGTGAGAAAGCATTTACATTTATAATAAATTATTATCAAATCTCAGCGTTAAACGTTTCTAAAGAATCAGTGACGTTAAAACACATGAATCCAGTCAAAGATGAATCCGGAATAAGTGATTTAGCACTGCACATTTTTCAGTGGGTTAGTATTAATGGACTTTGCCAGATAATCAACATGTTTGGTATCGTCACGAACATTATCAACATCGTCTGCTTCGCTAAACAAGGTTTTGATGACTCTATAAACGTAACTCTCACAGGTAATTCCTTCTGGTTCAAAAATACTGAACATCATTTATAAGGTAAATGTTCAAATATTTAATATAGTCCGAAAGAACAAAAGAGATACGAATATGCACCTAAAGATAGTAAGGCTGTGCCTATTTTAAAACTTGACAATCTTATGCTAAATGCAGAAAACAGGGAGTCGGATGCTTTATTTATATCAGAAATAAGATGAAAGATATGCTTATACTTACACAAAGAAAATAAACATTTACTTTGATTGATACTCATAACACCAACGAGGTATAGTTTTATTAATTAAAAGAGAGTTCTAAACTACAAAAGTATTGGACAAACAAACACAGAAATATACACTTCACATTTTCCTTTCAACTCTTTGTGCATAGGTCTTCAACATTTTCTAAGTCGTTCTGTTTCTTGCAATTCTTTAAGATCATTCCATGTCTTCCCCATCTTCTTTATCTCTGCTTCCATCTGTCTTCTCCAAGAATATGTTGGTCTTCCTTTGTGTTTTTTTCCCCGGAGGATTGCAAAAAATGGTCCTGTATTGTAATGTAGAATTGTATATGTACAACCAGTCTTAACGTATGGATATGAATCATGGACAATAGGACAAAAAAAAAACAAGAAAATCACCGGATTCTGTAGAAATGTGGTTTTACAGAAGAATGTTGAGAATGCCATGGACAGCTAAGAAGAGTAATGAAAACGTTCTGAAAAATGCCAAAGCAACAAGAGAGCTAATTTCCAATATTAGGAAGAAACAATCATCATTTTTTGACCAGGTAATGAGAAAGGAATAGCTGGAATATATTGTAACAACTGGGAAATTTAGGGAGGAAGAGATAGAGGAAAACAAAGAGAAAAGATACCAGACAGCTTAAGAGAATGGCTTGGCAGAAGTTCAACAACAGAAATGATAAATAATTGTCGAGATCGAAAGTTCTGGAGAGACATGATCACCTACGCCATCAGGCCGTACTTGATGACTATGATGATGATGATGATGATGATGATGATTGTAATACTTCCAGTTGGCTTCCGCAGTGTGTGTCACATCCAGCGATATCGTCTAGAAATATACTAGTTAACGTTAAATCAAAAACTTTTAACTTAGAGATAATGGAGACGTAGGCATCGAATCAGGACTACACAGATGAACAAATAGATAAATACTATTAATGTTGTTTGCTTATATTTTAATAGGATCATCATCACTGCACACTGGAGAAACCCATAGGTGCTCCGAAATACTCCTCGAGATAATCCGTGGAGAATCCTAGCCCCCGTGTACGAACTCAGTAGCAGGGTCTTGGATCCACTGTACGGGTGGGTTTCTGCTGACAATTTTGCCCGACGACGGAGTAAATTTTTCTATTTTTGAAAAAAAAATCACCACTGCTTCTCGTAGGCTTTGAACCAGTGCCGTTCATGTCCTGAGCGTACTTCGTACCTCTAGACTACCAAACTACAAATATATGAAAAGTGGTGATGTTCATTATGACAGCGGACATTATTTGTATACGAGTAACGCGAATGATCATTTTAAAATGGAAAATATTAGAACAGAATGTGAAATATTCTATCTTTTTGAAAAATATACAAAAGTCGAGAAAGTTTAAAACAATTCGGTTAAGAAAGAAGTAAATCATTTGAAATACCTGCTTCGAGTTTCTAAAAAGCACAATTACTTTTATGTAAATCACTGGAGATAAATAGAGGAAACAAATATATCCCATAACGACTAATGATATAGCTCGAATTAGTCATACAAGCCATAATATACACGGAGCGTGTATCAACTCAGACTAAACCTTGATACGATCGATCAAAATGACAGAAAAATGAAACAAAAACAAGAAAGCAGAAAGATGAATCATCAACATCACAGCCAAGCACAAATTAATTATCATTCTTCCTCTTTTCTTCTATCCTTCCTCTATTGCCGTTGGCGTCGAGGGGAGAAACAATCTGCGATTCTTTGCTCTTCTGTTGGCCTTTTCTGGTGTTATCCCTCCTAGTGACTCTAGTATTCCCTTTATCCACCTCTTTCTCGGTCTTCCTCTTAATCTGACGTTTTCGTAGTGTTTGTTTATGGCTCTTTGATTCATTGTTAGTTCTTTATGTCTTGTTATGTGGCCGAACCAATTTATCTGTTGTTTCTTTATGTATTCGATGGGTGGTTCAATTTCGAGTTTCTTCCTCAGGTCAGTGTTTCTTACTCTGTCCCTTAAGCTGTTTCCTGTCATTCTTCTGACACATTTCATTTCGGTGGTCGTTATCTTTCTTATTGTTCTAGAGTCCAGCGTCCAATTCTGGCACTGATAGCACAGAATTGGTAGAAAAATTGATTTGTATATTGCCCTTTTTGCTTCCGTAGTTATTGCTTTGTTTTTTAATAGTGTTGATACTTGGCCTATAACTTGGCATGCTTTGTTACACCTTATATCTATCTCTGTTTCTTGGTTATTGTCTTGTGTTAGCGTGCTACCCAGATATTTAAAATTGTCAACTTGCTTCAAAAATGTATTATCTATAATGATGTTTAGTTTTTCTTTCTTTCTCGCTATTGCCATTACTTTGGTTTTGCTTATGTTGATCTTCATGTTGTATTGTTTACAAGTGTTGTTTAGCCTGTCGATATGTTCTTGTAGGTCCTCAGTTGTTTCATGTATCAGAACTTGGTCGTCTGAAAATAGTATTTCATTTATTTCTTCCTCTCTTCTGTTGTTTTCTGGTACGCATATTTCGTTCTCTTCTGTGTTATAGTTTGTTGTCATCCGTGTTGGTATGTTTCCTCTGATTGGGCATGCTAATTTGCATATATTGTCCATATATGTGATGAAAAGTAAGGGGGAAAGCACGCAGCCTTGTCTTACTCCGGAGTTAATGGTGAAATGTTTAGAGTAGCCTGCTGGAGATCTTACTGTAGTGCGACTACTTTCATAGAGGCTCTTGCATATCTCTACTAGGTGGTGACTCACTCCGTACAAGGGCAATACGGACCATAGTTGTTCCCTGTCCACCCTATCGAACGCCTTTTCTTGGTCAATCAAAGCTGTATATAGTGTTTTATTATGCTCTATTGTTTTCTCCGCTAGTTGTTTTATGATAAATAGGGCATCTGTGCAACCTCTGTTCCTCCTGAAGCCCATCTGAGCATCGCTTAGTTGCGGGTCTATAATTGGTCTCAATCTTTTTTCAACTATCTTGGCATATAACTTCCCTGTGTGGCTTAATAGTGATATTCCTCTATATTGGTTGCAGTCTCTTCTGCTGCCCTTCTTTTTCCATATTGGTAATATAATGGACTGTTTCCAATCGTCTGGGACTTGCTGTTGTATCCATGCAGCGTTGAATATTCTGTGTAGCCATTTACATCCTGCCTCTCCCGCTGCTGTTAGCATTTCTACTGGGATGTTATCGATTCCTGGGGCTTTGTTTGTTGGTGCTAGTCGTAATGATTCTTCTATTTCTTCCATTAGTATATTTGGTTCTTTATCGCCAACTGTTAGTTGTTTTTTGTGAGTTTTTGGACTTGTTTCTACATTCAAAAGCTCTTCGAAATATTCTTTCCATCTCGTTAAGATTTGCTCTTTGTTTGTTATTGCTTGGCCTCGTTTATCATTGATGATTTCAGTTGGGTCATAATTGTCTTTCTTTTGTCTTATGGCTTTAATTGTTCTATAGAAATCTCTGGTTGCTGATTTGTGGTTGTTACTAATCATTTCGCCAAATTTTATCCATGCTTTATGTTTTTCTTCTTTGATTAATTTCTTCACTTCTCTTCTTTCTATTGTGTATATATCATAATCGCTTGGCTTTTTAGTTTTTAGCCAGATTTTGTATAGTTTTTTCTTTCTTTTTATGGCGTTCTTGACTAAATCATTCCACCATGGGGTGCTCATCTCTCCCTCCTTCTTCCTTTGCTTCGTTCCGCATATTGTGGTTGCTATTTCCGTCAATGATTTTTTGAATACGAGCCACTCGTTATCTACTGTAGTTATTTGTTGTGGTAGTTGTTTAAATTGGTTTTCTAGTTGTTTTTCTATTTCTTTCTTTTTATCTTCTGTTTTAAGTTGGCTTAATTTTATTGTCCTTTCGGATTGTTTTCTTGTTTTCAATTGATTCTTGTTGTCTTGTTTTGCTTTCTGGATGGTTGTTAGCACCATTGTATGGTCTGTATCATTTGTGATGTCAGGCGCCGCTCTGCTGTCTCTGATTTTCCTCTTCCTTTGTGTTCTCGCTAGGATGAAATCTATTTAACTTTTACAGTTGTTATCGTTCCATTTATACCAGGTGTATATTTGTGAGTCCTTATGCTTAAAGAAAGTGTTAGTTACGCATAATTCATGTTGATTGCATAATTCAAGCATTCGGTTGCCATTTTCTTTCTATTTGTGTTATCTCCAAATGGGCCCAGATATTTGGAGTTCTCATAATTGCGTTTTCCTGGTCTCCCGTTAAAGTCCCCCATCACCAGTAGATCTTCGTTCTTATTTACTTTGTTTATGATTTCGTTCAGTGTTTCGTAGAATTCTTCGCTCTCTTCGTCGTTGTTGTTGCAAGGTGCATTTTTTTGGATGTATGTTATATTGACGTTGTTTTCTATTACTCTTAGGGTAATTATCCTTTCTGAATGTTGATGTATTTCTATAATGTTTTTGGACGTTTCTGGGTCTACAATGAATCCTACTCCGTGTTTTGCTACTTCGTTGGTGTTAACTCCTGAGTTTATTATGGTATAATTCATGTACACTTTCCTTGTTTGTTTCTCCTTCAGTCTTGTGTCTGCTACTCCAAGTATTTTGATTCTTCTTTTTATCATTGCGTCAATTAATTGTTCTTCTTTGTCTCTGATACCGCAAATATTGATGGTTGCAATTTTATTTACATTATATCTGTATGATCGCGATTGTTTCTCCATTATTTTGGCTCTGAGCACTGATGTGTGTATGTTACATTGTCCTCTGCCGCTGTGCTTGTTCTGTCGCAGAGTAAAAGAAGTTATCTACTGCTTTCTTTTCTTTAGTGTCTTACTACTTGTGCCATGTAGTGTCGCAGAATAGAGTGGTGTAAAATTTACTCATGCCTTCGTAGGTTGTTTAGCTTATTTTGTTGAGTCAAATTTACTTATTCTCTCTTTAGATCTATCTGCCCATCTCTTTATGGGTTTCCCTTTCGCTGCGTAGCGGAATGTTTTCATATATTAGAGCGACATTTTGTTGTTGTTGGTTGGTTAGAGCGACATGTAGTTTAAGTTTAATTCTGGTAAAATCTAAATCATATAATCCTTTGTTGTTCAATGTAATCAACAGCTGCTGTTACACTCACCATTTGTCTCAATGATTAATTTCTACGTCTATCTCTTCTGGTTCTGTTTAAATATTTCTTTATAGATGTCAATTTTCATGTTGCTTTTTTCACAGTCGTGTACTTCCATAATTGTCTGTTCATAGTGCAACGTGTAATTTATATTGTTCACTGTTCACTGTATCACGGCACCAATTATCCAGAACTTTCTCTCTTTGTCGTTCGAGATCTTTCTTTCCATGTATTTTGCCAGTTGTAACCAAGTGTTCAAATGTTAGATTTTATTCTAAAAAAAAAAAAAAAAAAAAAATGTTAGATTAATAACAGGATCAATTTTATAATAGTGTTTTTCGGCAAAAATTAATATATCTCTGTCGGTGTGTGTATGTTTTAAGTAGACCAGAAAACATTTATCGCATCCTAAAGAGGAGAAAGCATAATAAATATCAAAGTTAATAGTACTAGGTCACGACACTTGGAGATAAGGGGGCCAGTCATGTCTTTCCTATCACTACTTTACTCCTAACTCTGTAAAAAGTAAAGTAAAGTACCCCCGTCACGCCAAGTGGCGTACAAGGAATATGGTGTTAGACCATACATTTTACAGACCCTCGGCATATGTTTTTTGGGGTTATGTGGTCGGTATTACGCCCGTGCCGCTTTATTTTCCCAGGAAAAAATCCGATACCATTAAAGTTTGGGTGAACCAGGAAGCCGTCGGTTGGGATCGAACCCTACCTCTTGTCCTTTGTAGTTCAGTTCACTAACCACTGAGCTATCGCGGCTTCCCCAGCTCTGTAAGTCAGGTACACATTTCTTGTTTGGGCTGTGTCGACTGGAGAGTATCAAACACCGTTCGAGCAATTAGTTTATACAAACATATTGTTCAACATTATTTAGAAACAATTTTATTTACTTTCAGCGTTGGCAGTTTCTGACCTGGGCAACCTGATAACGTCGTTTGTGATATGTGCAATGGTAACACCAGCGATATTAGAAGGAGATTTGCCGTTTGATCCTCAAGATGTCATGTTTTTAACATTAGCAATGCCGCATCTATCATTCACACGAGTCAGCAGCTGCATCACAGCCATGATTACATTGGAGAGATGTTTGTGTATCATTTATCCTTTAAAGGTTGGAATAACATAGAATGCAAATAGTTGTCATCTGAGTTCACATTCTAGTATGGCTTTTTTAATTATTTGAAATCTATGAGGCCCATTTTAGCAATATCCCAATACCAAGTATAGGGTATCTAAAAAAAAAAAGGTAAAGACACCCGTCACGCCAAGTGGCATATAAGGAATATGGTGTTAGTGACCATAAATCTTACAGACCTTCGGCTCAGGATTGTTGCGATTATGTGATCGGTATTACGCCCGTGAAGCTTTACTTTCCCAGAAAAAAAAATATAGGGTATCTACATTCATACATATTTCTGTCTGTTTTCTATCAGGTCAAAATAAATTACTTCAATGGTTTTCTTTAATTGTTTTCTTTAATTGTTTTCTTTAATTGTTTTATTTAATTGTTTTATTTAATTGTTTTCTTTAATTGTTTTCTTGTTTCTCATGTATTACTGGTCCTTTACAACTGGGCAAAAACTGAAGACGAAAACTCTCCAACTGGGACAAACAAGAGACTAAACAGAACAAATCACACATCTCAAAAGTCCATAGTCATGACATTTCCAAGATGAATAGGGAAATTTAAACACAGAAAAGTAAGACGATATATAGAAGTGTAAGACACCTAGAAGTTGTAGTCTTCTTTCAGAATGTTTAAAGAAAAGAGGCTCATGAGAGGTGGGGAAGCTCAAAGAGGGGGAGAGACAGAAGCGTGGAGAACATCGAAACTTTTCACAAATGTTCACAAAGGAAAAAAATAAGCAGCTCTTCTGTTTGAAGTAACAACGAGGTATATGTTGCATATATGTTGTTGTATATGACTCTCAATGACGAACAGCTTCATTTCCAATACAAATCGCTAATCACGATATCTGGGTTACCAGCATATTTACATGCTTAACTGATGGTCTAAGCTGATGGACCCTAAGCTGCTTTGTCTGCAAAAAAAATCCTGATGAAATGCTAATCTTATTTGATGCACAACTCGGAGCCACCACTACACTGCAACAATTACTCTGCTGCATTTGTTTCAACTAAACTTAACTGTAGCACTCTCTTTGTTATTGGTAAAATAATACAAATAAAACAAGCGTGTGTTTTCTTTGGCATGTAGTCAAGTTGAAATGCCCACGTTTAAACGCCCACTGAATTATTGAAATACGATAAGTTGCCATCGGCAATAGTTCTCACACGTGGTTCAAGGTACATTTTATTTTATCGCTATATATTATTGTTACTTACTGACTCACCTCCAGTATTAACGTCTTTTAGAGTTGACATAGCCAGAAGAGTCTGTGTGTGGGTATTCTCTTTACAAACCTCAATTCAAATTTTAAGAAAACACAATAAATCTATATCACAATGTTGTTTAGAAAACATCACTTGCTGAAACAAATCGGTATTGCCTTAATAACTTATAACGATGATGACTGCATTTTACAGCATATACAAATAATTTAATATTGAATAGCAGTTACATAATAATGAAAACTAACTGAAATAGTGTACATTTGTCAAGGTATTCATGAAAAAATTAATACTTTAATATCTGTATATATATATATATATATATATATATATATATATATATATATATATATATATATATATATATATATATATATTATTTAGATAAATATATTATCCTTATTTTGAGCTTTTCCAATGTTAGCAAAATATATAATATATTTAAGATAGAGAATTAATTAAATGCTTCAAATTATTTGTTTGTAATTTCTATTTCTCCAGGTTAAAAGGCTGATTACCTCTAAACGAATGACTGTGATCACTGTCTGTGTGTTCCTCTTGTTCCTACATAGCGGAGCTTCAGTGTTCGCTGTCAACAGATTAGACATGAAGTTCTCTCCGTTACGAAACAAAACAATTATTGGCATTGTCTCCACGAAAGATCGAGAAAACGTTGAGATGATTACCGTTACAATCAACAACCTTTTACTTCCTTTTGGTGCCTTTATGATTATCGTTGTCTGCACAGTACTACTTTCATATAAATTAAATATTCAATCCAAATGGAGAAAAGGGACCATAACAAACTCTCAGATTGATAGAATCTCTAGTCGTAACCAGAAAGCTGGTAAAATGGTTGTAATGATTTCAGTTCTCTTTATTGTTTGTTTTATTCCTGTTAATGCCAATTTTATTGCAGCAATTTCAATACCTGATCTCCTAATGAATGGCAAGTATGTAAAACTGACAATGATAATCTCAGGCATTGGTTTCATTTTGGAAAGCATCAACTCATCAATGAACATCTTTATCTACTATCATATGAGCAGTATTTACCGCAAAAACTTTTTAAATCTTTTTACAGCATCAGGACATCTGAAAAAGAAACAGATATAAATATTGTAAATGTAGTCACAGAGAAACTTGACTTAGCCAGAGTTCCTCAAAGCAACAATTGTCCAACAATCTTATTTAACAGAACATTATCAAGTTCGTAATTTATGGCTCAGGCTACAATGTAGCTCTAGACAGTATTGCCTCTGCGGAATATATTTGCATTCCAATAGTGAAGTGTTTGCAAATGGTATAGTGAGCTAATGACTCCCGTGACAGTGGAAGTGAAGCAGGGATGCTTGCTATATCCGATGTTATTTAATATCTTTTCAATGAATTGCGGCAGACGTCCTCGAGCAACACGTTGGACTGACAGCATTGGGTCAGAGAGAGTACTAACTTTAGTTTTGCGGATGATATAGATGAGCCTGCGGGTGGTGTATCAACGAGAACTTAGTTTCGGTGCACAGATGAGCCAGTGAAACATCTTTGAATTGATTCGTATCCTAACAAAACTACATTAATAACAAACAAAACCCCTATGCATTTCAAAATAATCGTAATAAATGAACAGGTACATGAAACAGTCAAATACAAAAGGTACGTCTAATTCTTAAATTTGTAACTCCTTAATTATGAAATACATACTATTTTAATATAAGGACGAAAGAAATGATGAACATACATCAGGCTGCTGACATACATTTGTAAACTAACAAGAAGCCAGGTTTAATAGAGAAGCTACACTGATTATTCAAGCAAAGATAACCACTAACATAACTTCATCAGAAAATCAACCTTGAATATGAGAAATGGGATTACAGATGTACACACCAGTTATCATTTGTGAGCCATATCAGGCAACTAAAGTCTATGACACTGTAACAAACATCAACAGTATAATCACAGTATATTCATAGCTAACTAGTAATGAAACATCCAAAACAAAATAGAAAAATAAAAATATTTTTTTAATAAAAATTTATTTTGATAAAATGTATTTTGTTTTGGATGTTTCATTACTAGTTAGCTATGTAGGATTAGTTTTATTTACTGACATATCTGTGTGTGTTGTTGTTTGTTTGTTCCTGCTGAAGGTCTATTGAGCCGAAACGTCGTTCAAATCTGTGTTGTCTACTAACCACGTAAAGCTTTTACCATACCTTTTTTTTTCTTTTTTTTCAATTTTCCCTCACATTCAGCATTACTGCAGATTCGCATTTTTATGCATCCATTTGTATTTCTTTGCCTTAACCCCTTGTTTCATAGTAAGATGCTTGAGTCTTCTATAGTAACTGTTCTGTCAAGGTCATGAATATATACTTTACCAGGGACGTAAATGTCAAGGTTGTACGAGAAGTTGGTTTCGAATGACAAAACTGCATCACAACGGATACCGTTAGTGCAACTCTTTAGAAATCTACCAACACTGTTGATGGACTTGATGACATTTTATACAACTATATGAGCCAATTGCCAGTGGGAGATCTGCAGATCATATTTTCAACGGATATTGCAAACATTTTGTTTGGAAATTAGTACATTATTAATTATACTACTTCTAAAATTGTACAAAAGTTCCATGGCCATTAAATTATACTCATAATCGATAGTTATAAAAAAATAATAAATCGTCGGTGTACTGATAAGCTACAAAAATAAAATAAACCAGTAGCTTGTTTCTTGTTTCTAAATTCTATCTTAGAACAAGGGTATAATTTATTCCAAAAATATATACAGTTAACGAAAAATAGCATTGATAGTACGATTATAGTAATTTACTTTCAAAAGAACCAAGCGGTATTGTCACTACCATCTTTGTCTTTCAGCATTGAGTAAAACATGTGTTCTTCACAAAGCTCTTTATGTCGTTGTTATGGTGCTTTGTTGTGTCTTCCGATATTTCGCTTGTCCACCTCTTGGCAAGTTCTCTTCTATCATTTATGTTGCAACTTCTATCAATTAAATGTTTGTTGTGAAATGGTTGCATGTACCAAAGTTATATGCTCAGATGAGTAATTTCGTTGTCTCTGGGTGTAACTCATACCCTGTGTTACTCCTATTTTTTTAATTAATTTTTTTCTTTTCTAATGTTGTCCTTTCTTATCACATTAATTATTAGCATGCGATGCTTTCTATGAACAGTTATAATCGTTCTATTTTCGTTTGCTATTAACTTTGGTAGAAATACGGAAAAATTGTTTTTAGTCGTTGATATGTATGTCTAAAATGGGTGTTATGTGTTAGAATTGTTGTTCTGTTTAGTTGCATTTGCTCTCAATGGTCATCTGGATTATCATTTTTCTGCTGCGCTACTTTCCAAGTAGTGGAGTTCTTTTGCTTGTTTCAGTTCGTTCTTCTGAATGATGAAGATTTAGAACGTCGATATGAGTTTAATCTGAAATTCTTGTTAACTTATAAGAAAAGATATTGTTAACATTTTCTTCAAAATGAATCCACTCGGAGACGAATCATCTGATGCTCTAAGCGCCACAGCAATGCAGATTTACTCATGCGTTAGCATTACTGTGCTGTGTCAGATAATCAACTTGTTCAGGATGGTAACAAACATAATCAACATCATCTGCTTTACAAAACAAGGGTCTGTCGACTCTGTTAAACATTTCTCAGTTTCATTAATAATTATTGTACCATAATTCTTTAAAACATTGCGGCAGAAACATACAGATTTTTGTAATTGGTTTGGTAATAATGTATTAAAACAAAAAAAAACATATTATATTCTACATGTTCTATATGTAAAAGGAAGAAATGGATGAAAAGAAAAGAAAACACACGATGAAATCTTTTAAAAAGATATTAAAATTAAAAGAGAACTATTAAATACAATTCAAATAAGACAAATGAGATGTTTGGGGCATGTTAAGAGCCACGACAGCTTACTCAAAACAATCTTAGACTGGAAAATACAAGGTAAAAGAGGCAGAGACAGGACAATACTAATATGGACGAGCAACATCAAAAGATGGACAAATCAGCGTATGACAATCCGCACTATCAAAGCAAGAGACTGAGCGGAATGGTAGCCATGGTGGCCAACCTTCGATATGGAGACGGTACATTTATCCATATGCGTGCGTTAATATGAGGAAACATAAAAAAAATACCCTATGCACTCCACTATTCCTCTCTACTTTTGATTTCTCAATTTAGCCATCCTACTGTTAGAATGTTGAGAATACCATGAACAGCTATGAAGAGTAATGAAAACGTTCTGAAAGAGGCCAAAGCAAAAAGAGAGCTAATTTCCAATATTAGGAAGAAACAATTATTATTTTTGGCCATGTAATGAGAAGAGAACAACTGGAATATATAGTAACAAATGGGAAAATTGAGGGAGGAAGACATAGAGGGAAGCAAAGAGAACAAATAACAGACAGCCTAAGAGAATGGCTTGATGCAGAAGGTCAACATCAGAAATGATAAATAACTGCCGAGATCGAAAGTTGAGGAGAGACATGATCACCTACGCCAGCAGGCCGGTACTTTATAATGATGGCTGTTAAATAACAGAAAACGCGATAGCTCGCTGGTTAGTGAACTGGACTACAAAGGACAAGAGGTCGGGTTCGATCCTAATCGACGGCTTCCATGTTCACCCAGCTTTTAATGGGTACCGGATTTTTTTTTCTGGGAAACTAGAGCGGCACGAGTGTAATACTGACCATATTACCAAAAAAATCATGTGCCGAAGGTCTATAAAAATTATGGTCACTAACACCATATTCCCTTACACCACATGGTGTGACGGGGCTCTTTACTTTTTTTCTACTGTTAAATCACAATAGGACGATAACAATATCTCAATGTTATATTCCTCTCATTATAGGACAATCTCTATGAGTCGTTGTCTTCACTGCACCCCCTATTCTCTCTCTCAATATACCATCCTCATTCAATCTATCATATACCTCGCAAACCAATATCTTCCGCATCTCTCTCTCATTAATTGATATAAGTCGGAAAAACCGTGACTCTCTTAAAATTAACTCAGAATTATATTAAATTGTATTTACCAACAAAGAGAAAAAGAAAAGAAAGAAAGATAGAAAAAAAAGAAAGAAAGAAATAAAGGGACAAACAATATTTTAAAATGTTCTGATTTATTGATCCACATTACTATATCAAAAGCCACCAATTAACTACATTCCTTCGTTTCGATATTGAATCTACATTTGAAGTTCGTTAACATAAAATAGCAAATAAATACATTTTGAAGAGCAAATTAAACGATTTACAGAATGCGGAACATTTAATTAGCAATTTCATCATGAATAAGGAATATTATTTAAGAAAAATGCTCTATCAATCTCATCTTACAATTAATATCAGCTAACATTTTGCATCTAGTAATTTCTTCTTGGAGCCGCGATAGCTCAGTGTTTAGTGAACTGGACTACAAAAGACAAGATTAGGGTTCGATCCCAACCGACGGCTTCCGAGTTCAAGCAGACTTTAATGGGTACCGGATTTTTTTCAGGGAAAGTAAAGCGGCACGGGTGTAATACCGACCACATTACCCCAAAAATCATGTGTCGAAGGTCTGTAAAATTTATGGTCACTAACACCATATTCCCTATACGCCACTTTGCGGGACGGGGGCTCCTTACTCTTTTATTTTTTTTTCTTCTTGAAAAATAGCTCATGGAAAGCATTTCTAAATTTACTGCTCATGCGATAGTAAAAGAAAATATTCGCTGAAGAGTTGATGGACTCAAGCACTAGACCAAGTCCACCAATCAGAATTAAAGAGTTCCTGTGTTGTCCACCAAACGATAATTCCGGCTCTAGGGACATTCCCAAAAAGGTCATACTAATAGGGATAAATGCAGCTATGAAAAGAGTGGAGATCATAACGACCATCTTAGCGACCTTCTCGTTGCGGATAGAAACGTTTTCGTTCTGTTTAATTGTAGATTTTTGTCTCCAACGGGTTGCCTTCTTTAATTTAACGACCAATATCATAGTACAGATGGCAGTTAGCACGAACGATGTGAACGGAAGAAGGGCATTGTTGATAGCGTAGGAGATCTTCTCAACTGTGTCCTCTGTGTGTATCATCCCAATGAGGGACTTGTTACGCGCAGGGTAGAACTTGTAGTCCAGTCTGTTGACCACATACACCGGGGTACTGCTGCCTAGAAGGATAATGAAGGTGCATATGACGATGATGAAGACTCGCTTTGGCGTGACGATTCTGTTTACCTAAATACAAAGAAGAATTTATTGATTTTATTGTTTGAAACATGTATTGTAACAAACAAATTAATTAAGAAAAAAAAAACAAGCATTGTATAACGTAAGTAGTGTGAATCCGTAAACCCAGCTTCGGTCATCAAAACAATTCCTCAATGAGTACACGCAAAACAGAAGAAGAAGGCAAGAATAAAAGTTTATCACGCGCCGTGACGTATGGAGTATATAATTTTATTTTAGTTTCCATGTCTCTTTTACCATTTTAAAAATGTATCTTATATCAATATATGTTAAAATTTGACGGATTGGTGAACCTAGAAGCTGTCCAACAGGATCTAGACCGACTATTGTCCAACACAGACAATTTTATATAATGCATATGATTAGGGGGGTGTCCGGTTAGCGCAATCGATAGGCGGTTGGCTTACCACGGCAACAGCCGGGGTTCGTAATCCTGGCGAGGACACCTGGGTTTTACTAATTCCCTAAAAATTAGTAGGAGCCGCGATAGCTCAGTGGTTAGTGAACTGGACTACTACGGACAAGGGGTAGGGTTCGATCCCAACCGACGGCTCCGGGTTCACCCAGCCTTAAATGGGTACCGGATTTTTTCTGGGAAAGTAAAAGCAGCACGGGCGTAATACCGACCACATTACCCCAAAAATCATGTGCTGAAGGTCTGTAAAATATAGGGTCACTAACACCATATTTCCCTATACGCCACTTGGCGTGACGGGGGGTACTTTACTTTACTTTTTTATATGATTAGGGACTGAAAGTGACTTTGGCTTATCATCTTGTAAGTGTCTATGTATGAAACGTTCTCCGACACAAACTGTTCTATTAGTTCTAGTTTCACAATTGTCCATTAATTAAAATATGTATTTGTTATTGTTAGGTTGGGGAGTACAGCTAGCAGAAAAGACGACAGAACACAATCAGAATGTGTACATTACTTTCACTGATCAGGAAAACACATTCAACTGAGTAAACAGAGAACAATGTGCTACCAATGTCAGTCATGGACCATAGATGCAAGAACAGTAAGAAAAATAACCTCTACGGAGATTAAATCTGTTCGACGAATGACAGGAAACAGCCTGAGAGACAAGATCATAAATGAAGAGCTGAAAAAAAGCTAAGAATAGCTCCCGCCATAGAATATAAAAACAAACAACAGATAAAATAGTTTGGCTACGTGACAAGGCACAGTGATCAAAAAAGAACATGAGACTTCAATAAACGTTGCGAGAACGCCAGAACCAAGGGTCGACCACGAAAAAGATGGATCGACGGAATATTAGAAGCACTAGGAAACATAACAGCAGAATAGCGAACAGAAAAACAAAAGACCGCTTATTGAATATCCCCTCCACGCTGAAAGGCAAATGGAGAAGGACAGACAGAGAAGGAAAAATATAACAGCAACAGCGGCGACCAGAAGAGCAAAACAACATCAAAATATATCTGCCCTCGTCGCTGAAAGGCAAATGAGGAAGGAAAGATGGAGAAGAGGAGAAGACGAAGGCAAAGAATGAAGTGAGTGCCTCCATATTAGATCTTTCTGTGCAACCAGTGAAATGATTAAAGTGCTAGCAGTTGCTTTTTTCAGTATAAGCGAACCATTAAGATTACACTGTAAACTTTTATTTGAAAAAAAATGTTACTGTAATTAACCAAGCTGATTAATATTCAAATCACACAATAAACGTAGACAGTGAATAAAGGACACATTACAGCCACATATACACAAAAGAACATTTACTCTTAAGTTACATCATTGTTACACATTTTCCATACACTCTAACATTAATTTACGAAACGTAAATGAGGCAGTATTCTTCTTACTTTCAACTCCCTGCGGAGCATAGGTTTTCAAGAAACACTTTCTAAACCGTTCTGTTTCTTGCCATTCTTTTAAAATTAGTCCGTGTTTTCCCCATCACCTTCATCTTTGCTTCTATCTGTCTTCTCCAAAAATAGTTTGGTCTTTCTCTTTGTCCCTTCCCCTGTGTATTCAAAAGAAGGGCTTATCGTGTACTACTCTCATTTGACTTTCGCAATGTGTGTTCTGCCCATCGTCTTCGTTATATTTATTTGTCCACTGGTATTTGACTAGTACTTTTCCACAATTCTAAATTTGTTCTGCTGTTTGTGTCCTTTAATTGTGGGCAAGCATCCATTAATTAAGATACGTATCTTTATGATTGTCATGTTTGTTGTAGTTTGTATTTCATATGGTCATATAATAGGACTGACTTAACATTGGAGTTTAACACTCCATATATGTATATTGATATATATTGAGTCACTACTAGCTTTGTATGTTATGATTTCAAACAAACAAACCTTTAACGGTGCAACAATACACACACATCTCTCAAGTGTGATGAAAGCTGTGATCCACCCAGTTACTCGTGTGAACGATGTGTGTAACAGCCCGCCGGAGAGGTACTGGAACTCAATGGTGTCAAAGGGCAAATCTGCTTCCATGAACTCGGGGTTGAAAGCAACATTCAGCCAAACCAGAGTTACCAGTGAGCCCAGGTCTGAGATGGCCAGTGCTTGGTGGACGATAAGAAATCTTTTTTTAAGATGGTAATAAGTTTTACAATGACAAATAGATGCTTTTGTTTTTCTCAAGGATATCCTTCTGCTAGGAGTTTATGAAACGAGTATTAAAATGCGAATACAGTTAAGGCAGTACAAATGTATACACTTTTAAAGAGGAAATCTATAGAATATTTTTGAAAGTGAGTATATTTATGAAAACATTTATAGTGTAATTTTACCGTGCTTCGTGTTGGTCAAATGGCATATATTAAGGCAAAGAACACGGCAAGAAATTAATAAAAACGTTAAATCTACTGCCTCCTGAACTATCTCCATCCCGTCTTTATATTTGTCTTGTCAATTGTTTTAATAGATCGGGGCATGATAAGTTCACTGCCCCTCACTGTATTCCAAGTTGCGAGAAAGCTTCGGTCAGTGACATAATCTGCTACCAGTATGGCATGCGTAGGGCAACTACTACATTACACTATCCATGCCTACTTTTATGGCATTTATTTGTGTGTTTCGGGAGACATATTTTTTTCTTTATTGAAGCAACTATGTCATGTTTATTTATTTTAATGGAGGGAAGGACAATAAAGCATTATAAACACATACATGCTATTTTACGTCTTTACAGATGGTTGGAATCAGGTATATGTTGGTGGTTGGAAAAAGTTATATGTTGATGATCAACATTGCCCAACGCTGTTTTGTCGAGCACTTCCTCTCATGGTTTATCTTTCCGATGTTGAAGGGATAAATGCGGATGCAGAATGAACAAAGCAATTTTATGACGTGGGGTCTCGATTTGTTTTCTCATATGTCTTCTAGTTTGTATGACATTACATTTCCAAATGTTATCACTTGTAAATGATCGTTGCCATCTTGACAGACGGGTGGTAGAAAGCAGTCACGATTTCTCAGTAATTGGGGCATATATTAGTAACGTATCTCTTTCTGTACGTTTCGCCTCACTGTGCGCCATGCCGAATTCGGTCGCGTACGGTTCGTCGCATAGTGCGCCACTCTCAGTTTCATTAGCGTGAATCGTCATTAAACCATATTCTTTTTACATGTCTTGTATCATCTTGATATTGGTGAAATCTAATACCTTGTTCAATTATCTTAAAATTCATATATAATATGTTAGATAAATATAAATATGTAGATTGATTCTTAAAACCATGAAAAATTATACCTCTGAAATCTCTCCCGTTGCATTGATAAAAAGCTTCTTCGCGGAAAGAGTTAAGGCTGGATGCTGTTTTACTGGGCAGCTTCTCTGTTGTTATACATCTTCCAATAATGGTTAACCATAATCAACAGGATAACAAGATGCATTTCTGATGCTTGACCTCATATCCTTTCTCCAGCTCCTTTAATCTTCTGATTTTTACATCATATCTTCCTTGAATGTTGCTGTGCCGTTTTTATCCTTTTCTTCTTTGTATGCTACGATCTGACACCAGATTTTGCTAGTTACTTTCGCTAAATAAATAATTTTATCTAGGAAGCCATGCATGCATGTTTATATTGCATAACTAGCCTGTCCTTGGGTCTCTTTCCATATCTAAGTTGAACATATAGACATTGAGTAAACGACTGTTATCCATTCTACCTCCCCCCATAACCTACGACTCCTAAGTGTTGTCATGATGAATGGAAGTTTGACTTCTTGGAAGACATTAGAGTTGGTTACTTTGTGCTATACGCTACCTGTTTATGCTTATTATGTTTCTAATTCTAGGCACGTAGAACCTTTTTGAATGGTTTCCCGTGTCTTCAAAACGTTATATAGTAAGTATAGTAAATACACACATGATAGTTTCTGCTGGTTAACTAGCGGTGTTCGTGGCAGCTATAGTTTTAATTTTCTGTTTTTTTTTTTGTTTCGGGCGCTTCATTTGAGATCATACAGAGTATTGGACTGTCTCCTGTAATGTGGACAGAAACATATAACTACTAAACTATTGAGGAGATTGATATTGTGGTAAAGTTGGAATTGCGAAGTGATCGTTTCAGAACGTAGTCAAGCGGTCACAACCTCTCATAGACTGCATTGACTATATTAATCGCGTTCCGCCATGCTGGAACAGTAATCGGAAATGTTTTCTCGTGCACCAGATATAATACATTCATGTTTTTAATGGCATCTCCCTGGGATATCACTACTTTATATGTGAATTTACTTTTCAAATGTTTTAGTGTGCAAACCGTATTCTATTCTATTCTATTACATAATATCCACATTTGACTTAGCTTTTGGATCGAGCCTCAGTTAAGTCTCAGTTTGTTAAATATGTTTTAGCTTTCTAATGTTTATATATTATCAATTTATATCCTCGTATATGTAGTACATCTCACTTTCGTGTTATTATTTAATCTCTTATCCCCCTTTATATTTCTCCTTGATTTACTTGTCCCTCACATTCTAGATGTAGTAGAGTTCATCTTTATTTCGTTGTCCGTTTGTGTTATTCTCGTTCCCTGAAGAAGGCCGGATATAGGCCGAAATGTTATATTTTGTTGTGTTTCTTATTGTGTGAAGCTGTCACGATACCTTGTATTAGTGTACATTACACCCTACCACTAGCAGGTACAGCAAAAATTGCGGTTTTTGGCTCTTTCCCTCTATTATATTATTTTCTATTATATTCTGTTCTGGTCCATTCTATTAATGGAATCAGCTTCATTGCGGCCGATGTATCCCCATATCTGCTACACCGCCCTTCCCACCATTTCTCGAAGCGTATGCAGACTGATTGTTTCTGAATGATGTTGATTGTAGATACATCTACTTTTTCCCTAAGCATTCAGGATCGACGAGACCCCTTTCCAACCCTAGACTCATCACTATTTCATTATACACGCCCATGTCCCAGCCAAAATTCTCCTCTTTTATTTGGAAATGATGAACAAAAAAGACATCGCCAAGTTTGTTCTTCAAACCGTCACGAATAAGATGGACAAGTTACAATTTACCACATACAACTTCATAACAAAATAGAGCAAAAAAATATATATTTCCTACCAACAAGACTGATGTTGACTGGATCTTTAAATCCTTGCTTGATGAAACAAATGATGTTGATGATGTTTGTCACAATCCCAAATAAATCTATCGCCTGGCACACCAAGGAGTAAACTATCCACTGAAATATGGCTATTGTGGTGTCGTCAATAGCGCAATAAAGTGTGCGTTTTGTTTCCAGTTTACGGTGGTGATCGGCTGTATAAAGAGAACTGTTCAGATGCACTCTAGCGTATATAGACATGGCCAGCAACGTTCGGTGCTCATAACTTTTGTAAGAGGGTTTCACACCTGCGCTTATTTAAAATCGCATTAATGTAAATTACGGCACAAACGTTATTGTTTCATCAGAATGTGATCACTTTTGATTAAAACGTTTAACCGTAAGAAAAAGTGAGCGCACAATATTAACATTAATAAAATAATAAATATTAAACAAATGTAAAGCTACTTATGTATGAAAGGACCATCTTCGTATGATCAAGAATGATGAAATACATGGGAAAAGAAAGCATTAAATGATTCATCATTTTATATTGGAAAGCTTCTCATCACTACTGTGGCATGGCGTTTTGTGAGCATTTATTAATCATTACTCTTGCGTGAACATAGACAAAATTTTTGGTAATGTTGCTAGAACTATACCAGTGTTGTACCGTATTTCTTTTCCACAAAAAAAGCCAAAAATGTGTATTATTTATTTAACTAGGACAAAAATATGTATTATTTATTTAACTAGAACAAAATATGTATTATTTATTTAACTAGGACAAAACATGTATTATTTATTTAACTAGGACAAAATATGTATTATTTATTTAACTAGGACAAAATATGTATTATTTATTTAACTAGGACAAAATATATATCATTTATTTAACTAGGACAAAATATGTATTATTTATTTAACTAGGACAAAATATGTATTATTTATTTAACTAGGACAAAATATGTATTATTTATTTAACTAGGACAAAATATGTATCATTTATTTAACTAGGACAAAATATGTATTATTTATTTAACTAGGACGAAATATGTATTATTTATTTAACTAGGACGAAATATGTATTATTTATTTAACTAAGACAAAATATGTATTATTTATTTAACTAGGACAAAATATGTATTATTTATTTAACTAGGACAAAATATGTATTATTTATTTAACTAGGACAAAATATGTATTATTTATTTAACTAGGACAAAACATGTATTATTTATTTAACTAGGACAAAATATGTATTATTTATTTAACTAGGACAAAATATTTATTATTTATTTAACTAAGACAAAATATGTATTATTTATTTAACTAGGACAAAATATGTATTATTTATTTAACTAAGACAAAATATGTATTATTTATTTAACTAGGACAAAATATGTATTATTTATTTAACTAAGACAAAATATGTATTATTTATTTAACTAGGACAAAATATGTATTATTTATTTAACTAGGACAAAATATGTATTATTTATTTAACTAAGACAAAATATGTATTATTTATTTAACTAGGACAAAATATGTATTATTTATTTAACTAGGACGAAATATGTATTATTTATTTAACTAGGACAAAATATGTATTATTTATTAAACTAGGACGAAATTTCTTCGGCTTGGTATAGAACCGTTGATCAGAGGTTTAACAAGCCGCTATCGTAAAAACGATGTTGTTAATGAAACGTAGACCTGATACAGAATGTGTAAATTAGCAGTAGATAGTAGTGATATTTTTTTCGGCCCTAAAACAACAACAAAAATAGGATTCTGGAATGTGCGAACAATGGCCGCTCCGACGAAACATGCACAGGTCGCGAGCGAGATGGACAGATACGATCTAGATATTTTAGGATTAAGCGAAATGCGCTGGCCTGGAACAGGTAGGAGATCTATTGATAATAAAATAGTAGTTTTTTTCTGGAAGGGAAGATGGAAAACACCGTGAAGGAGTAGGCATAATGATGACAGACAAAGCTGCAAGAAGTTTATTAGAATGGGAACCGGTAAATAGCCGTCTGATACGAACACGATACAAAACAAAACATGGAAGACTTTCAATTATTCAATGTTATGCGCCTACTAACGAAGCTGATGATGAAGTTAAGGATGATTTTTATAACCAACTGCAACAACTTATAAACAAAATACCAAAACACGATCTTTTAATTGTAATGGGAGACTTCAACGCCAAAGTAGGACAAGATAACGCAGGAGTGGAACATGTGATGGGGAGAGAAGGCTGTAATACAACAAGTCAGAATGGAGAAAGATTAATAGAATTATGTTTAATAGAAAATTTAGTTATAGGTGGGACATTATTTCCACATAAAAATATCCACAAAACAACATGGATATCTCCTGATGATAGAACATCAAATCAAATTGACCACCTATGTATTAAACAACAATTCAGATCATCATTAATAGATGTAAGAGCATACAGAGGTGCTGATGTTAATAGTGACCACAACCTGTGCATTGGGAAAATAAGATTAAAATTTAGAAACCAACAGAAGAGGTCAATTACACATAAAATTGATAGTCATAAACTGAAAGATGAAGCAATAAAGGAAAAGTTTAACATAGAGCTAAGTAATTGTTATTCAGCACTTGGTGAAATAGACTTAGATATCAATGAAATGTGGGACTCACAGAGCAAAATACTAATGACAGCAGCAGAAGCAAGTGCTGGACTGAAGAAAATGGAAAAACGAGCTTGGATCTCAGACACCACATGGAAATACATCAAAGAAAGAAGAGAAGCGAAGAGAGCCATGACTAATGTAAAGACAGATCTTGGAAAGGTTCTGGCAAAAGCAACATACAAAGAATTAGACAACAAAGTGAAAAGTTCGGCAAGAAGAGATACAAGAGCTTATATAGACAACTTGGCAGAGAAAGCAGAGACAGCTGCAATTACAGGAGACAGCAGAACTCTTTATACTGTACAAAAGATGCTGACAAACACCTATACATCCAGTGGAACACCAATTCTAGACAAATCTGGATTAATGCTAACAACAAGCGCAGACATAAAAGCCCGTTGGGCGGAACACTTCAAAGAAATTCTTAACCGTCCACTACCTCACAGTTTAATAGATTTTGAAGCTGAAACACCAGCAGCAGAATTAGATGTAAATTTAGATGACTTCACCTTGAGTGAAATAGAAACCACCTTAAAGCTAATGACCAATAACAAGGCTGCTGGAGAGGATAAGTTAACAGCTGAGATCCTCAAGGCAATTGATAGCCATAATTTAATACATCTCCAAAAAATGTTCAACATCATTTGGAAAACAGAGAAGACGCCTCATAAATGGAAAAAAGAAATCATTGTTAAGATCCCAAAAAAGGGCAATCTTAGAGATTGTAACAATTGGAGAGGCGTGACACTTTTGTCAGTTGCCTCAAAATTATTCTGTAAAATCATCCTAAATAGAATAAAGGATTCAATAGATACAGTAATGCGTGAAGAACAGGCGGGGTTTAGAAAAGGGAGAAGCTGTCTTGACCACATTTTCACTCTACGACTTATATTGGAGGAACACATTGAAAAGCAAAAACCTTTTGTACTTAACTTCATCGACTTCAAAAAAGCATTTGATAGTATTCATAGAGATTCTTTGTGGAAAATTCTGAAGCAATATGGCTTACCATCAAAAATCATAAATATTATCAAAGACATGTATGATGGTTACACATGTGCAGTTCGAACAGAGGAAGGACTGAGCGAATGTTTCCCAATAGAAACTGGGGTTAAACAAGGATGTATTTTATCGCCCTTGTTATTTGGAATTGTTATGGACTTCATAATGAAGAAATGCTGCACTGGTAATAAAGGCATCGAATGGATACAAGGAGACCATTTGGAGGACCTGGACTTTGCTGATGACATAGTTCTCATCAGCAATCAGATAAAAACGATGCAGGAAAACACAAATGAACTATCATCAATAGCCAGCAAAATTGGGCTTGAGGTCAATCATGAAAAGACTAAAGTCATGAAAAGTTTAATTCCAACAAGTGACAAAATATACATGGAAAACAAACCAGTAGAAGAGATCGATCACTTCATCTATCTTGGAAGTCACATTGATCGAGAAGGGGATACGAGCAAAGAAATTAGAATCAGACTGGCTAAAGCAGCAATGTCTTTCAGAAGCCTTGAAAAGTTGTGGAAATCAAAACTCATTAGCACAAACACAAAACTTAGGCTATTCAAATCAAATGTACTATCAACCCTTACGTATGCGTGTGAAAGCTGGAAAACAACAAGAGATATAGAAACAAAGTTGAACGCATTCGAAAATAAATGTCTAAGGAAAATACTTGGTATAGAATGGAACGAATTCAAAACAAACGAGGAAATTAGAGAAATCGCCAATCAACCACTAATATCTTCAGTAATAAAGAAAAGACGATGGTCATACGTTGGACATGTGATGAGAAGAGATAATAATCGAATAGCAAAGCAAGCCCTCATATGGGAAACAACAGGTAAAAGAAAAAGAGGAAGACCCAGGGAGACACTGAGAAGAACATTGATGAGAGAGGCAAGAGCAGCAGGAATCGGCTCCCTCAATGAGATAGAACTGCTTGCACAGAACAGAGACAGATGGCGAGATCTGATAAAATATCTTTAAAAGAAAACTGCTAGAACAAAAATTCATATAGGAGAAGGTGTATCTTGGTCTACGCCCTATGGGCCGGTTACGGCTCGAAAGGTCAATAGATAGATAGATAGATAGGACGAAATATGTATTATTTATTTAACTAGGACGAAATATGTATTATTTATTTAACTAGGACAAAATATGTATTATTTATTTAACTAGGACGAAATATGTATTATTTATTTAACTAGGACAAAATATGTATTATTTATTTAACTAGGACGAAATATGTATTATTTATTTAACTAGGACAAAATATGTATTATTTATTTAACTATGACAAAATATGTATTATTTATTTAACTAGGACAAAATATTTATTATTTATTTAACTAAGACAAAATATGTATTATTTATTTAACTAGGACGAAATATGTATTATTTATTTAACTAGGACAAAATATGTATTATTTATTTAACTAGGACGAAATATGTATTATTTATTTAACTAGGACAAAATATGTATTATTTATTTAACTAGGACAAAATATGTATTATTTATTTAACTAGGACAAAATATGTATTATTTATTTAACTAGGACAAAATATGTATTATTTATTTAACTAGGACAAAATATGTATTATTTATTTAACTAGGACAAAAATATGTATTATTTATTTAACTAGGACAAAATATGTATTATTTATTTAACTAGGACAAAATATGTATTATTTATTTAACTAGGACAAAATATGTATTATTTATTTAACTAGGACAAAATATGTATTATTTATTTAACTAGGACAAAATATGTATTATTTATTTAACTAGGACTGAGTAAAGATAAAACTGAATCGACCGGTGGATGGAACCCGACCTCTGAACATCAGTTTAATAACGACGTCACTGCTCCACCACAGTATCATTTTATGCCGCCTGCTTCGTAAATTTGGGTTTTATTTACTTTGGGGGAAATATCATAAATAAAATAACGGGTCCAAACAGAAGAAAATATACACAGGAATGTGCTAATGTGCAATATACATACACTTGAAAGTCATAAATATCATAGAATTATCGTGCAGTGGGAAAAGTCAAGACGGATGAGAAACAATCTAAAAAGCAACCAGATATAGAGCCCTGAAGAAAAGCTTTGTACAAGTGTGGTTCTGAAAATTCAACGGTTTTCGTTTAATTAACAAGTGATCGATTCAACTTGCCCCATTACTCATTCAATCTGTGTTACTGACATATCATTTTTGAAAAATATTGTGGTTTTAGTTTACCTGCATGTAGTCATATACACTAATGGCTCGGTCACAAGGGATTCTGCGGGACGGTTGAGGTTTTGTTGTGTATCCAAATGGAAAGTTACTAGAGAAAAGTGTAAAAGCCTGCAGAACAACAAACAGGAGACAAATAAAAGATGAATATTATTATGAACGTAAACTTTCCGAAGTTACAGATTAACGAATCATTTCAGGGTTTGTTATTCGCAACACTCGCAAAAAATCCACAAATAATAAAAAATATTTATTTTTAAATAACAATATACTGCCCTATGCAAGAGCTATCCAATATTCCTCGACACAGCGTCTTGCCCCGAGAAACCTGTGCTAGAGTACAATGCCAGCTGAGCAACCTAAACAAGTTGCTATCAATTGCAATGACTTTCGCGCAGTGTGAAGCACAATAGTAAAGCATAGGGTTACGAACACTACTTGGGAATAAATTGTATATCTGTAGTTTCCAATTAAGACAAGCATCTCCCGCTAATACTTGCGTTGCAGACAAACAGTTATAAGACTAAACAGAACATCTCATCACGCACATGGAAATTAAGGCTGAGATGGAAGTTATCGCGTGGCTGGTTAAGAGACCGACAACACATGCGGTCATTTTGATGGACTTAAAAAGTGTGTTTCGCGAGATTGATAAGAATATGTCTCGCATGGGGTGCACACACAATATTTGTTGCACCTTAAAAGCATAACTTGGATGTATTATTCGGGTATATGCTGGGGTTTGTGGCAATCAGATAGCCGTCTGTGTGCAGGGTCTACCTTTAGGGAAGGGACCTTAACAATGGACATAAATGACGTTATTATGTCTTTTAGAGACCACCTTTCACAGGAAGGTAACAACGAAGCGGTGGATAACCCAGATATCAAGGGAAAGGTGGAACGCGGCGTCGCAAACGGTGAAAGCATGAAAAATCATCATTAGCGGAAAAGATTCCAAAAAGTACAATTGATGCAGAACCGGAACATTCAGTAGACGAACACTTTGATAGTTGCCAGAAAGGTCAAGGACGAGACTTGAATCGGCGTTTTAGCACGCGAGTTTTCACCCATATGTGCTCGGGCGCCTATCCAGAAGTGCTCGGAGATTACTGTAAAATTTTGCTTCAAGCATCGAAACTCACGATGGGAGGCGGCATTCCTCACCTTCCCAGAGTACTACCCTGGTACCCATTTCTGCCAGCGGCTGGGTCGATCTCGCGGGGTATTTCTTTTCCAACAATGAGTACAACTCACACTGTTTCCAGCGGGAATCGAACACAAGTTGTCCGATCGTCAGCAGCCCAGTCGGGTGGTTTTCCCAACTAGGCTACCAAGGCCTCCAAGATGGTTGCCGGAATGGGCGCCTAGCGGATATGTGATCTCAACTGCGGTACCGGTTGTTTAAACAAAAATGTTAAAACTTGTAGTTCTTTCTTGTTTATGCCGATAATTGAACTCTCTCTATCAATTGTGCTTCTTAGTGTCTCTTTTGGTTTTCTTTGTTTTCTTTTGCATTCTATGTCCACATAAAGTTCTGACGCGGGAGTTTTCTTTCGATCATATAAGTATACTACACATATACTTCTATAAGATTATCCGTATACAGCCTTATATGTTTTCCTGTTTAATTTCTTGTCTTTTAGTTTAATTAATTTGGTGTAAAGTCTAACCATAATTAATGGTTAAGAGTTTTCGGAGACATTTTTTGTTAAACTTAATTTTAGTGAGTGGTTTTCTAACTTTACGATCACTTTGATATTATCGGTATCATACGATTTTTCAACAATTTCTAATATTTTCATATTTTTTATAACACATGAAATTTAGATATATATATATTGTGTGGCACATTTATTTTGAAAACAAATATTATATCTTATCAACAATTATACAATTTATGTTGACGCAAATTTCACATTATACTGACGATGTTAGAGTGTAATGTAATTAAATGTATTTAAAAATTTCGTTAAAATTGTATACTCAATTCTGTGGCTTTTTTCATAACTAAAGTTGACTGTATTGAAAGAGTTTAATTCTGATGAGTTTTATAAAGAAGTATCTTTACAAATGTGGTATCTTTACAACACTGCATCTTTACAAATCTGCTTTAATAAAGAAATCAATGTTTGTAGAATAACATTCTCTGATGTCTGCTAGACTGTTGTAATTATTAAGTGCACAGCTAATGCCATATGGAAGTTAACATCGTCTATGTAATATTTGGACTTACTCCAAAGTGCCTGTTATTAATGCAAGCTGCATTATTTCACATCGATAATTGTATGCGAGCAAGCTGCTATCAGTACATTCCATGATTCCATTATGTCATGTTGGGCAGGAGCATAATTAAGCGTAGTTATCCTGTCACAAACTGTTTTAATGTTAAACCTCAGAATGAAATATCTTTTCTTTTAAAAAGTGAACGATGCGAGACGTGTTATGTGATGTAACAATAAGAACATTTAACATGAATGTTATGTTAGTATAACTTCAGTCTCCGTGCCCGTGAAGATGCCTGCGTATTTATCAAATTGTCTTTTGAACACATGGAACATTGAAAGTAAATTAACGCTATTTCTCATCTTTAAAAGAAATAAGAATAACATGCATATAGTCAGTATATCATGTCTGAAAAAGGAGAAAGAATTGCGTACTTACAACAACAGCTTCGTGTAAATTCATGGTGCCTGAGAGAACAATGCCGGTAATCCTTTAGAATGGCGCAGTGAGATTGTTAAGGCATTGTACCAGTCTATAGCTAGAAAGTAATAAATGGTGCTATACTCAAACAATTCCTACCGAACTCCCACTCTGTTTAACAACGCATTGTTAGTTTAATATTCCTTGGAGCTGTGCCTTTATTACAGAAGACACTTCTTCTTGCTCGTTTCGGCCTTATTTGTCACATTAACGATGACAACGTGTTCCAGAATGATACCGCTGGAGGTGTAGCGACTATGTTTGTTAAAGACTATCTGGGAAACAAGACAATCTGAATGTCACATTAACGATGACAACGTGTTCTAGAATGATACCGCTGGAGGTGTAGCAACGATGTTTGTCAAACGGTTTTGTTAAAGACTATCTTGGAAACTAGACAATCTGAATATCACATTGTTTTGTTTTTTTACTATACTGCCAGTGTTTTATTTAATGAAAATACAACGACGTGCTGGAGTGTGTCAGGTGTTTGCTATTGAAACAATTCTTGTCTTGATTGCTAGAGAATTTATAACGACAAAGAAGAAGTCCTTTTGTGACATGAATACAGTAAAGAATACGAAACGAATACAGCGAAGAATATTCTCCATATTGTTGATATATTTTACTGTACAGAGATGTAATGTGACATCTCGTTAAATTTCTGTTTTTAATGTAACAGTTTAAAACCATAAATGCGAAAAATAAGACCAGTCAGTTGAAGTGAATAAACTATTCCTCGGCAATAACAATTAAACATGAAATTCCGAACGTTCTGCTGTTTGTTTGGAACTTTCAGTTCTGTCATAATTAATGTAAACATATTAAATGCAGCAGTCATTCGGGCAAACGTAAATTGGCCTTACACTAAACACACAATACAAATATAAACTAATAATAGGCCAGCATGGCCCATAAGCTTAAAGTAAAAAAAAACTCAAATGAAGGATACTCTGTAGTTACTGTGGAGAAGAATAGCTTTGACCAAGAAATAAACATGTGTAGATTGATTCAAGAAGCAAGTGAAAGAACTAGTTATTTATGTAATGTTTGTATTACATGTTTGTATTACATGTTTCCAAAAAACATATGTATTATATATGTATTATATATGTATTACATAATTACAAAAAAATGAGGAAGATACTATGCAATCCATTTTTGACAATAGAAAAAAGTAAAAGAGTTCTTAAATGTTATGTAGAGGCAGTCTTAGCATATGCATGCGAATCATGGACAATAGGACAACAGACAAGAAAATCACTGGAGTCTGTAGAAATGTGGTTTTACAGAAGAATGTTGAGAGTACCATGGACAGCTAAGAAGAGTAATGAAGATGTTCTGAGAGAGGTCAAAGCAAAAAGAGAGCTAATTTCCAATATTAGGAAGAAACAATCATAATTTTTGGCCATGTAATGAGAAGAGAACAACTGCAATATATTGTAACAACTGGAAAAATGGAGGGACGAAGAGATAGAGGGAAGCAAAGAGAAAAAATAGCAGACAGCTTAAGAGAATGGCTTGGCAGAAGGTCAACAACAGAAATGATAAATAGCTGCCGAGATCGAAAGTTGTGGAGAGACATGATCACCTACGCCAGTAGGACCGGTACTTGATGATGATTACATGTTTGTATTTTATGTTTGTATATGAATTCTTATCAACAAAAAGGAAACATGAAAGCTCTTCGTCTTATTATGTCTGCCTATTCAATATAAGCGTTTTCTTTAGATCAAAATAAATAAGTAGCTAGGAGCTTGTTATTGTCCGACTCTCAGTTGAAGTCCCCCATTACTTGACATACAATCATTCAAAAAGTGACTGAAGCAGTGTGGAGAACATACACAAGTCTGCACTCCGGTTATGAAGATAGAATCATGAATTCAGTATTTCTAGAAGCAAAGTGAGTTCTGGGGTGTCCCATTTGATCTAGAATGCTCACTCACCCATTGACATAAAGAGCAAAATGATACGAAATTGAAACAACTGAAATACTGACCAATATCTAGTGGACATCAAGTTCCCTTAACAAACTTACAAGTATTTGGAGATCAAAATACTTTCAAGTACACAAAAGTCAGACAGTTCAACAGGTGTGTGTCACTCGTTTTAAAGAGACTAATTGCGTTTGGAACAAATTATCTCCGAATACTCTTCAACATAATCTGCAGAGACTTTACATCAAATGAAACAACAAAAGAAGAGATCAAAAAGAACGCGTATCAAGCTGTAGAAATAGAAGATGTTGCAGGTATATCTGTTATGTGTTTAGCATGAACGGTAAAAGACTCCCGTGCCAGGCCTTCATGTGGACACAGGGTGATGAAAGGGGACAAGGAAGCCAAAAGGTAATTCTGTGAAGAACAGTTAACAGAGAGGGCTCTGCTTTGATCTTAAGAATTAAACATTCAAGGCTTCACTGAGATGAATTATCAGATCATGATATCATCAGATATGGATGGCATTGATTATTGCCCTTTGTGCCGAATTCGAGCCGGGACTTCCGTTTCCAACATGGTGGAACGAGGACACGTTCCCTGGACCGCTGCAGAAATTGCATCTGTTGACTGATTAGTTTCGGCCTCTTCAGTGCAATTTTCTGCGTTGAAGTCAGTCTGATGATCCACTTAACAAACTTCGCCGATGAAGCAGAGTCCTACGCATCTCAATGCTCTTCTTTGTCAAGTCCAAGTTTGTGAAGAAGGCGACCTTCCCCGGTCTAGCGTTGGTATGCGGTTTACGTCAAAACATTGAGTGCTGTTCCAAGGCCATCGTTGGAATTTTTTTGACGTCAAGTATTTACATGTTACAACTCATTAATGTGGACTGCTCTGCCAAGTCAATCGCAGTTTTCACTTTAGAGATTGTGCATCATCTTTTCGTTCATTGTTAGCTACATTTATTATAGTAATTGGGATTTTATGGGCGCAGCCATTGTTATGAGTGCTGCGTCATCACAATGGATGATTGTATTCCCTAAAAACGCCGTACGTTAATAGTGAAAGGCGGAATGGAGTTTCGTAAATGACTTTGTAGCCCCCGGGTCACTCCCTGAGGTTCATGTTAGTCAGGAGAGATTCATAATTTCACATTACAGGGAGATCTTACAGTCTGTTGTTTGATGTGCGACGGGGATAGTCCGATGACTAACTGTGTTTCATATGTTCGGATTTGGGCTCAAAAACGATGTCCCAGCATCATCAAGTGCTATGCATTTTTTTTTAATATGATGATCATCATTTTCAGGAGGTCGTGAACTTCAGGTAAATATGGTGGATAGGCGGCAGGAACCATTGAAGACAATGTCTGAAAAGTGTTCCTTGTAGCAGTTTTCTCATTTTCCAAGTCCGGCAGTTTGCAGAAGCTACTGAGTTTAGTTGCTCTATGCACACTATGAGCTGTGCGATTCATCTGTTTTTATCGTGTTTCGATATTCCGATTGTTTACGATTAATCCTGATATCGTATGGTGGAGAACAGATGGTTGTGTCCACTTTCTGTGCGGTTTCGTCTTCTGTCTTTTGGCGTGTGCTGAGACTGCTATGATGGGGACTACAGCTGCCTTTCTTTGTTGGGAAATGAAATAGTAATTCGGATGATTCCACTGGCACGAGCGGTGGAGCAATTATGGATTGTATTTCGTTTGCATTGATACCGGGGCCTTGCATAACTATAACCATAACATAATCGAGCTGAGAAATAACATTCTAAATAGCATCTGGAAAGATTTTTTTTTAATAGTTTTCTTTGAATTTGTTTAGACAAATAACATAAGGCATTCATTGTAAATTCATAAATTTTTCATGCACATTTATCACTGAGATTCAGCTAAAGTCCGTTCAGAAATTCATAACCACACTTGAATTAGCTTTACGTGATAACCGTTTGTTATTTTGCTTTCAACTTTTGCATGTAATCTTATAATATTGATGCCGTTATAGAAATATTTTTTGCTCTGAGAAATTTGATCTAGTTTAAAAGTTTTCTTCTTTAGGCTATATTAAATTCACCCTGTTCGAATTTGACACCATTTTAGGATATATACATTAATTTGGTGCGGTCGTTCACGTAAAATAGTTTGGCTATTGCAGAAACACTAAGTTCAGGAAAATCCCGTGCACAAAACTGAATTGTTATTGAACGACATGACGCACCACGGCCTGGGCATTAATTACCGAAGGGAAGGTTTATTTTTTTTAATTTTGTGAAGACTCAGTAGACAATTTGTTGACTTTAAATACCAACATTTATATCTAAATTACAATGAGTTTGAAATGCAAATTTATAACTATGCAAAAGGTTACTGTTTTACTATATCAGCACTTCCTTAGGGAATTCAAGATGGGACAAAGTGCCTACTGCATCAAATACAAAAGAGCAAATTAGGACATGGCTTGCGAATGAAAATGTCAAATTTGACGACACATATTTAAAACCCGAATTGTTACAACTTGTGAAGAATACGAATAAGAAAAAGGTGTACCATGTTGACAAAATCATTGAGAAATACGGCCACACTAATTGTAACCAATTGAATTCATGTTTGCAAATACACATAACGAACAACACCCACAATTAAGCACTATGTAGATACGCTTCTATAGTCCGTTCAGATTCGTTTGCCTAGACATTAATTTATTTTTTTCAAAAACTTATTGTTCATTTGCATTGATCTTTTGAAGTTAGGTTTAGAATACTAATGTCGCTATAAAAATATTTTTTTATCAAAGAAATGTGATCCAGTTTCAAAGATGCCTTATTTAACCTATATTTAAAAAAAGTTAATCGATATTATAAACACCGGCGGGATTATGTAGATGCTTACATCTCACAGCTGATTCTTTAACATATAGGCATGACCTTCACGGCTGAATGCGCACCGTCCTAAAATAGTTATGTTTCCACTATAAATTTTTATAAAGAAATGTTACATATGAAATTTCCCGTTTAGCACAAAATGACATTTTAGCCGAAACCGGAAATTATGTGACGTCAAAATCACGGCCGTAGACTCGAGTTCGAGTCATAATTCAGAGGCAAATCTCAATATTTACAGAAAGGAGGCGGCACTATCCATATTATCTTCTGCAAGTCTATGTGAGAATGAATATAAAGGCAAAATATTTTACTGAGCATAACATTGCTATAAAGATTTATCAATACTTCTGCAGAGAGCGTAAAAAGGGACATCTTTATTGTTCTTTATCAAACCCTGAGAAGAGAACAATGCATATTTTAGGTTTGTGTAAACGTTCATTTGATCGAATAGTTAAAGGAAGCGGATATTTATTGCCAACAAATGCAAGAAAGCAAGGAAGGAAAGAAACGTTAGACAGTTTTGATAAGGACCTAGTAAAAAGAGAAATCTGTCGAATGTTTGATATAAACGAAGAAGTGACACTTAGAAAGTTGAAGCTTTGGCTGAAAACTAACAACGACATTGAAATATCAAAAACTTCATTATGGAAAATATTAAGAAGTGCAGGCTTCACCTTTAGAAAGTATGCTGGTGGAAAAAAACATTATTTGTGAGAAGCCACATCTAGTAGCTCTTAGAAGCAAGTATTTACGTGAAGTGAAGGAAATGCGCGAAAATGATTATGATATTGTTTATTTAGATGAAACTTGGATCAACGCTCATCATACAAATGAAAAGGAATGGCAGTTAGCAGATGGAAGTATTAAAAGATCAGTACCAAGCAGTAAAGGGCAACGTTTGATAGTTGCACATGCAGGTAGCAGACATAATGGGTTGTTGCAGAATGCTCATCTCGTTTTCATTTCAAAATCCATAGACAATAGAGACTACCACTCCGAAATGAATGGGCACATATTTAAAGACTGGATCGAGAAAAGCATCCTTCCAATATTAGATCGACCTTCTTGTCTGATAATGGACAATGCTTCATACCATAACGTAGTTAACGTAGAAGATAGAATCCCAACATCATCAAGTACAAAAGATGCAATCAAAACGTGGCTCATAAAAGAAAACATACAAGTTAACGACAGCTACTTGAAACCCGAATTGCTTAGCCTTGTAAAACAGACACAACGTACAAAGATATTTAAAATAGACAAGTTAATTCAAGAACATGGCCATAGATGTTTGAGACTACCTCCATATCATGCACACTTAAATCCTATAGAACTAGTTTGGGCAAAAGTTAAAGGACACGTAGCATATACAAATAAAACTTTCAAATTATGCGATGTTGAGACACTTACAAATCAGGCTCTATCAAATATAAATAAAGACTACTGGGTAAAATGTGAGGATCATGTGTTACGACAAGAAGAGGAATATTGGAAAAAGGATGGTTTGTTGTTTGTTCAGCCGAAAGCAGTAATCGACCTATTTGACTCGTCTGATTCTGAAAGATCATTACTCTGATTAAGTCTACAGATAAATAGTTTGATTTGCAAAATTTCCTAGTTGATTTGTTAAACAGTTTATTGTTCAAGACCACCCAAGCAATCAAAAATATGTTATAAGCAAACCAACAACCATTACTTTGAATGGAAGCCTGCTTGAGTCAGTACAGAAGTTCAGCTATCTTGGATCCACTATTACAGCCACACTTTCCTTAGATGAGGAACTAAATGTACGTATTTGAAAGGCAGCGACAACATTTGGGAAACTCACACCAAGAGCATGGAACTATATCAAATTGACTCTACGAACAAAAGTTCTATATATAATTTAAAATTTGTATACTTGCCACCAAGTAAAATTTTATGGACACGCCTATGGGTCATCGTTGCACTAGATTACTGTAAAACATTTTGATTAGGTTCAAAATAATAGTTACATGGGCAAAGATCAAAGGAATTCGCCGCTTTAAGAAAACCGTTATAGCTAGACATCGAGTAACACATATGTTCTCGTGACATGGACGTTTTAACACCGTATGCCAAAAATCATGTGAAATCATCAAGAACTTTTTGAATTATAAATCATAACATCTCGGCAAACGATTCTGAACGGACTATAGTAATTCTACTTCATATCACGTGAAACTTCTCCATTATTCGTGGCAATAATTATAATTTTAACGGTTATGTTCATAAGAACAAGCTATTTCTATTGGTTGCCAGAAGCACTACATTTGCTTCTTATTAACGTCTTAATGCATCATAGACAAAAATACTTATTGTAATATTTTCTCGATGTACCACATATCGTTGTAATAAACGATAAGCATAATATATTCTCAAACTTCAATATTTAGGTCATTATCAAGTACCGGGCCTAGTGGCGTAGGTTATCATGTCTCTCCACAACTTTCGATCTCGGCAGCTATTTATCATTTCTGTTGTTGACCTTCTGCCAAGCCATTCTCTTAAGCTGTCTGTTATTTTTTCCTCTTTGCTTCCCTCTGTCTCTTCGTCTCGCAATTTTTCATGTTGTTACAATATATTCAGGTTGCTCTCTTCTCATTACATTGCCAAAAAATGATGATTTTCTCTTCCTAACATTGGAAATTAGCTCTCTTTTTGCTTTGACCTCTCTCAGAACCTCTTCATTACTCTTCTTAGCTGTCCATGGTATTCTCAACATTCTTCTGTAAAACCACATTTCTACAAACTCCAGTGATTTTCTTGTCTGTTGTAGTAGATAGATAGATATTGAATATAGAACAACAATTAATTACTTCCTACACCAACAAACTGATGTTGACTGGATCCTTAAATCCCTGCTTGATGAAACAAATGATGTTGATACTGTTGGTTGTAATCCCGAATAAATCAATCGCCTGAATCACAAAAGGGTAAAGTATCCACTGAATTAATAAGATTTCGTCGTCATCTTAAGCGCAATAAAGCGTACGTTTGGTTTCTACACTTGGCTGATTACTGTGCATAGAATAAGAACTGGTTTCACGTTCTGTAGAGTTGATCATGATCGGTAACTTATAAAAGGTTGCTACAGTTTCCAATGAAAACAAGTTTCACAAATCAACAAGGGAGTAGACATGCCGCGCACTTGCATTTTACCAGTTCAATATTCAGTAGCTGAAAGTTCCACCCAAGCACATATTATATATATTACTCATTAGTGTTGAACACATAGACTAAAACCTATTTGGAAAGACAAGAACATCAATCTTGGCTCTAAAATCAGACTGATGATCACTCTTGATATATCAGTTTTTCTATATGCTTGCGAAGCAGAGATAATTAGAACAGAACAACACGAAAGTATAAGCCATGGCGATAGGTTTTTATCGTCAGATTTGAAGATATCTCTTATTTGGGTAGTATCAGAAATGAACAGTTTCTCAAGAAAGATAAAACAAGTAATAGACGTAGATGAATATCTTTAGACTATTGTAAAGAAGAGCGTTCTTCTCAAGAAAAGAATGCCAGCTAAACAACAAATGATAAATAGCATCTTCATACCAACTTTGTGCTATGAAACTCAAACATGGACCCTTTCTAAATCAAATTTAAGAAAGATCAATACATGTGAGATGTGATGCTTGAGAAAAGTAACAAACAACACAAGAAGAGATAGAATACCAAACTAAACCATAAGAAAAATAGTAGGAACAAAACCCTGCTAAGAACCCTGCCTACAAAACAGCATTTGACAAAGTAAAACATGAGGAAATAATCAATATGCCGGAGAAATTAAACATTGATAGCAAGGATCTACGAATCATAAAAAAACATGTACTGCCAACAAACCGCAGCTATACGAATTAACAACCAAACAGGGCAATTCCGATATATAACAAGGAGTAAGACAAGGCTATGATCTGTCGCCGGATTTATTTTCACTTTACAGCGAAAATATGAGATCAATAGTAGACAAAAAAGGAACTGAAGTCAACGGTCACAACATATATAATTTGCGATATGCGGTAGACACAGTCTTAATAGGAGAGACAGAGAATAAACTACAAGAAAGATAGACATAATAGTAAAAGAAAGTAACAAGAAAGTTCTCAGTCTGAATAGTAGGAAAACAGAAGTAATGGTTATTTCGAAGAAACAATCATCACCATCATGCAGCATAAAAATAAACAGGACAAATCTTAAACAAGTACAACATTTCAAATACTAGGGCACAATAAAAGCATCAAATGGAAGATGCATCATAGAAATAAAAAAAAAAAAACAGAATATCTCATGTCAAAATAGCATTTCAGAAAATGAAAAATATCTTATGCAATAATCTATGTCAATAAAAATGAGAAAGAGAGTTCATCGATGCTATCTATATAGAATCAATTCTAACCTATGGAATTGAATCATGGACAGTAGACAAACAAATGAAAAGACGATTAGAGGCCACAGCGGTGGGATTTATCAGAAGAATGTTGAAAGTTCCATGGACAGCTAAAGACCAATGAGGAAATTCTCAAAGGGGTTAACACTAAAATGGAGCCACTAAAAAACAACAGAAAGAAACAATCAACATTTTTCGGACACATCATGAGAAGAGGAAAAGACATTTAAATTCTTTTTTTGGAGTATATATATATATATATATATATATATATATATATATATATATATGTATATATATGTGTGTGTGTGTGTGTGTATACACATATATATTTTAACCTGATAATTGATTTTTAGATCTTCATGAGATATGGCTTTTTAGATCTTCATTAGATATGATTTGTAGATCTTCATACACATTAGCCCATGGTACACATGCTTGACGTGATTCACGTTAACAGACTAAATGAATATATCGCAGTGGGCACCCAGGAGTTCGTTGTCGCGATGTGTCATTTTGCTAGGCACCTTAAAATTGTCATAAATAATATTGTACGCGCCTTCAGAGACTAGTTTTCACAGGAAGGGGACAACAAATTGGAGGAGAGCCCAATGGAGAGGAATAGTGGAACAGGGCACCACAAGTTGGCAGGAAAATACTTCCTCAGAGGAAAAGAACACAACACGTTCAATAAACGCAAGACATGAGCACTCACAGCAGGCGGATATTTCGGTAGTTTCTGAAACGGACTACAGTGCGGATTCATTCCATGTGTGAATGAATCGACTGCGGTGACGCCATCCGAACTGAAGACACATCATCGTCATCAACATGTGCCATACCGGTTGCCATAGGCAATCATGTCCTCCCACAATTTTCTATCTATAGTACATCACATCAGTTCTGTTGTTGACTGTTTTCCATGGAATGACACCAAGTTTTAAAAAGAAAGTATTTACTCTTTGTCGCCCGCGATTTCTATTTCCTTTCATGTTGCCAGGTGTAACCAAGTATTCCAACCTGCCTCTTCTCATGTGCCCGAAAAATGTTGATTGTTTCTTTCTGATGTTTTTTAGGAGCTCCCTTTTTGTGTTGGCCTCTTTGAGAATTTCCTCGTTGGTCTGTTTAGCTGTGCAGGGAACTTTCAACATTCTTCTGAGAAATCACAGTTTGCCACAAGCCTATGACAGAAGATACAAACCTATGACAGAAGATACAAACCTATGATAAACTGACAGAGAATATTATTATTAATATATTATATATTAACTGATATCAACGGATATGTGTTTTTGTGACAATGATGGAACTAATACTGACAACTTTGGCCTGAAGTGCTCTTTCTTCGTGCACACTTTCAATTCTCGACGACTCTTCACTGACAAAAGAACACTATTTAAAGATAAGATTGCGGGTAACCAGTGAGCTACAACAAGAAGCACTACGCAAACTGTGCTTCATTTGCAATGTCCATATATATATATATATATATATATATATATATATATATATATATATATATATATATATATATATTATCAAACTGCGCCTTTTTGCTCAAATATTTTGCAAAATATTTCATCAGTTTTAATATCTTTACATCAATTTCATTACTGAACTTACAATAGCTTTACTCAATCTTTCTCCAGGCTACATAAAAAAAATGGAAAACCATTGCGATTGGCAATGCTTCTTTCATACTAACAAAATACTAAAACACGCTATATACAGTCTAACTTTTAAATAGCTAGGAAACAATACATTCAGATAACTCTTATTCGAATGTATAACAAATATTGTTTTATACACTCTTAGTTTGATTGTAAGATTGTAAAATTAATGTCTTTGTTCTAGGTAAAATTACTATGACAACAAATAGAGCTATAATTGTAGACGCTATATGAGATAACTTTACGTAGCAGTTATAATACCCGTAAAATGAATACCCGTAAAATGAATACCCGTAAAATGAATATGACATTATTTTAACACTTATGTGGGTGGTTTATGCAAGAGAAACAGGAATACATTATAAATATAACTGTACTGTAGTAATATGTATCTTATTATGAAATGTAATACAAAATTAAATCACGACAATTGTATATATTGTTACTACGCTCTTTCATGCACGTTGGTTGTAATTGTCAAGTACACGGTTTCTCCCATTAGACAATTTAAATAATCAAAACTGTAGTAGGATTTTATAATGAAAATATCTTATTAATACGGCATGATAAATGTATAATACTTCATACAACTTTTCTAACGTTTATGCAGGAGTTTGTCTAACTGTTGACGAAATCAGATGTTTCAGAAGACTTTGTAAAGAATGATACGTTACGCACGATCAGAACGTTATGATAACTATTATGTAACTGTTAACATGATAAAAATGTACAAAGTGCATCTTACTTGGGCTTTGTTCAAAGAAAAAAATATCTTCACAATTATTATATGTTTCACATACTTTCATACTCTCACTCACTGTTACACTACAACTAATTGTTATGTATTTAAGTGAATTCAGGTAAGAAATTCGTAAAAATTCGTCACCAAAATATTTTCAGTAACAACACTATCAAGGTTTGATTTTAAAATATATATTTGGTTGCTGCGTATTTTGGCTGGACCGTTGGCTTTCATGGTAACGTTGTCACAAAACAGTTTAATGGATGTTCTAATGGCTATATCAAGGTTTGAAATATGCAGAAAAGTGTATTTTTTAAAAACATACAATTTGACTACCTGTCCTAAATAGCAGCACTGACAAGCTTTAAGTTAAAACTGCTCATGTTTAGTATTTCCCAACACGATCTGCATTTTAGATTTCAATTTTTGAAACAAGAGTAGATAACTAATATTTTAGTGAAGCGGGGTAGAACGATCTAGGTGATCTGTCTGTGCCATGACAGAATTAGCGAGGGAACAAGACATCATTTCACGGATCAGGGGAAAAAACGTGTATTACAGATATAGTATAGATTCATCTACAATAAGATTATAGTCAGTCAGGTAATTGTACCTGCTACTGTATGCAGTAAACAGTACAACCTGCGGCTGCCCTACTGCCTTGCAGGTAAGCTCGGGAAAGCAAAAAGGCTAAGGGAGGATACCACGAAATAAAACAACCCCACTCCCGTGTGGGTGGGGTGAGACATTTTTAGTCAAAGGCAATCGGAGCCAACCGTAAACAAACCGACGGAAAGAACAGAAAACTACCGTCGTAATTATTTTTTGTACATTCATGAATCGCCACATCACCTCAGTGCAAAAGAAAAACAAGTGGAATAATATTAAAACAGATATATGAATTTAAATATTTGGGAACTTAGTTAACCTCAGACGGAAGATGCACAAAAGAGGTGAGATGCAGAATGGCTCAGGCAAAAGCAGCTTTCTAAAAAATGAGGAAGATACTATGCAATCCATTTTTGACAATAGAAACAAGAAAAAGAGTTCTTAAATGTTATGTTGAGCCAGTCTTGACATATGGATGCGAATCATGGATAATAGGACAACAGACAAGAAAATCACTGGAGTCTGTAGAAATGTGGTTTTACAGAAGAATGTTGAGAGTACCATGGACAGCTAAAAAGAGTAATGAAAATGTCATATGAGAGGTCAAAGCAGAAAGATAGCTAATTTCCAATATTAGGAAGAGACAATCATAATTTTTTGGCCATGTAATGAGAAGAGAACAACTGGAATATATTGTAACAACTGGAAAAATTAGGGACGAAGAGATAGAGGGAAGCAAAAAGAAAAAATAGCAGATAGTTTAAGAGAATGGCTTTACAGAAGGTCAACAACAGAAATGATAAATAGCTCCAGAGAACGAAAATTGTGGAGAGACATGATCACCTACGCAAGTAGGCACGGTACTTGATGATGATGATAGATTTACTGACTGGCGTACATTTAGTATTAATTGAGTCTGTCATTCAGAAGACCTAACATTGCTGTGTCTAGAATGGATAAACCCTAACTCATCCAGCAGACAGCGAAAAATAAAGAAAGTAATTTTAGCTCACCTAATTCACTTCCTGAACGAGAAAGCTAAAGAGCCGTGTAGACTCCGTCTTGTTTAATCCATCAATCAGTTTAGTGAATCTCCATTTTAAACAAAAAATGTTTAATCCATCAATCAGTTTAGTGAATCTCCATTTTAAACAAAAAATGTTTAATCCATCAATCAGTTTAGTGAATCTCCATTTTAAACAAAAAATGTTTAATCCATCAATCAGTTTAGTGAATCTCCATTTTAAACAAAAAATGTTTAATCCATCAATCAGTTTAGTGAATCTCCATTTTAAACAAAAAATGTTTAATCCATCAATCAGTTTAGTGAATCTCCATTTTAAACAAAAAATGTTTAATCCATCAATCAGTTTAGTGAATCTCCATTTTAAACAAAAAATGTTTAATCCATCAATCAGTTTAGTGAATCTCCATTTTAAACAAAAAATGTTTAATCCATCAATCAGTTTAGTGAATCTCCATTTTAAACAAAAAATATTTAATCCATCAATCAGTTTAGTGAATCTCCATTTTAAACAAAAAATGTCTTTGTATTGAAAGCAATGTCGATTACGGCAGACAGTCATTCGAGATAAAATATTTTTTAAAAAAAAACATCAGCAATAACAAAATAAACAAAGATGTGTAAAACACATGTGATGTGAAAACAAAGATGTGTAAAACATGTCTAACGTCAGTCTCGCTCTTCTTTTATCTCTTATATTTCATCTTTTATTTGCTGGATGAAGGTGGGGCTACACATTGTATTGGCTGTATATGGGGACATAGTTAAAAAATGGTCATAGACAGTGCGAAGGGCAGTAACTTTGCCGTTGTCGTTGTTTATATTATGACCTCCAATTGTTATTCTTGGCATGCCCCTTATGGATCTTAAAATAATCTCACTATAAATATTAAACAAATCTGGTGACAGCACACAACCCTGTCTAACACCCTGTTTTATTTGTTGAAACATTCTCAATTGGTTTCCAGTACTTATGGCCGCTGTTTGTTGCCAGTACATGTACTTTATTATTCTTAGATCTTTGCTGTCTACGTTTATGCTTTCTAAAATTTTGATTATTTCTTGGTGCTTTACTTTGTCAAATGCCTTGGTGTAATTTATGAAACATAGGTGTAGATCTGTTTTCACCTCAATGGCTCTTTCTACTAAAGATCTTATAATATATATGGCATTGCTTGTTCCTTTATCTCTAACAAAACCACACTGTTCATCGCTAATTTCTGCTTTTTTGCAGAGACTAGTTACGTTGATATTACTTTGTTGAAACATAACAGCGTTAAGTTACTTTGGAGAGACTAGTTACTTTGATATTACTTTGTAGAAACATAACAACGTGAAGTTACTTTGGAGAGACTAGTTACTTTGATATTACTTTGTTGAAACCTAACAACGTGAATTTACTTTACAGAGACTATTTACTTTGCGATTACTTTGTCCCGGTGTTTCTCAAAGTGGGCGCTATCCCACCCCCACCCTTACTCCCGGGGCGCTAGAACGGTACAGGTTACCGATGAAATTAGGGAGGGAGGGTTAATAAACTTAGGGAGCGATGGATGCCTAGAGAAATTTGAGTCAAGAAGTCAACGGTTAAATATGTGAGATGCTAGAGTGATGAGCTGAGTTTAGGCGGAGGTTGGATCAACACATGAAATCATAGTTGAATTGTGTGTGATGTTAGGTAAATCAGTGATACAGCAATCATCATCATCAAGTACTATGCCTACTGGCGATGCTGATCATGTCTCTCAACAATTCTCGATCTCGACAGTTATTTAGCATTTCTGTTGTTGACCTTCTGTCAAACCATTCTCTTAAATGTCTGATTTTTTTTCTATGTGCACTCTTTTCCTCAGTGCACAATAAAGACAAGTTGAACAAAATTAAAACAGGTAAATGAATATAAATATTTGGGAACTTTGTTAACCTCTGACGGAAGATGTACAAAAGTGGTTTAATGCAGAATGGCTCAAGCAAAAGCAGCTTTTCAAAAAATGAGGGAGATACCATGCAGTCTATTTTTGACAATAGAAACAAGAAAAAGAGTTCTTAAATGTTATGTAGAACCAGTCTGAACATATGGATGTGAATCATGGACTATAGAACAACAGACTAGAAAATCACTTGAGTCTGTAGAAATGTGGTTTTACAGAAGAATGTTGAGAATACTATGGACAACTAAAATGCGTGATGAAAACGTTCTTAAAGAGGGCAATGCAAAAGAGAGCTAATTTCCAATATTAGACAGAATCAATCATCAATCGTTGGCATTATAATGATAAGGGAATAGCTGGAATAGATTGTGACAACTGGGAAATTTGAGGGACGAAGAGATAAAAGGGAAGAAAGAGAATGATAAATAACTCTCGAGATGGAGAGTTGTGGAGAGACATGATCACCTTACCCAGCAGTACTTAATTATGATGTTTAAAATTATATGTGATTGAGAGTGCCTGTGCCTACAAAAGAGGTAGCTTTCCTAAATTGCATACACATCAAACCTTTATGTTTTCAAAATTGCATTAATCCTATATTTACTTTACTTTCCTAAACCTCTTCAACCTTTCACCTAGAGAGGTTACTTGTATTTTCGTGTCAATCCTTTGTAGTATGTTTCACACATAGTGCTCATCGTGCTGCTATTTTGTTATTACATCGCCTTCATGTCTGCCTCTTTTGTTGTTTTTGAGTGTTAATGTTCTCTATGGATACTGTCTGATGGTGATCGTGTTGAAACCATATGATTTCTTTACTAATATGATCCAGCATTGTTGATAAACGTCCAAAACATGTTATCTTATTACTAATATGATCCAGGTTTCTTAAAGAACAAGGAATTAAAGATAAATTCGCAGTCACAATATCAAACAAATACCAAGTCCTCCAACAACTAGAAAATACAATAAATATAGAAGATCATTGGAAACAGGTAAAAAATATATGGAAAGAGACATGCGAAGAAACACTGGGGAAAAGAGAACGCCAGAATAAGGCATGGATGACAGCAGAGACCCTGGATAAAATTAAAGAAAGAAAGAACAAGAAAGCCGACATAAATAAAAGCAAAACAAGAAGTAATAAAGCCAAGACACAGGAAGCTTACACAGAGGTGAACAAAGAAGTGAGAAGATGCATTAAAAGGGATAAGAGGAAATTGAGTTATTGAGTTATTGAGTTATTTGCGGGTCATCATCATTGCACTCCGAACATGTCCATAGGTGCTCAGATCCCCTCCTCAGCGACTGACGACTCCAGTTCTATGTTGGTTGATAAGTCTTCTTACACGGCCACCAAGTTTCTCATTTCTGGCTGTGCCCATCTTAACTCCCATTTCCGTCATCCGAAGAAGTGACGTTGATCTGTGTTTGTCGAAGTCCTGTGCTCTTCCAACATCTCGAAGGGCATTGTTTATGTCCGCCCGATCCATCGGTTGCCCGTCCTCAACGACAGCGCAGCTAGCCAACCTGTCCGCTCTCTCATTTCCCCGTACTCCCGCATGTCCAGGGACATAGATAAAGGTGACACTACGTATTTTGGATCTCTGCAACGACTCTACCCATTGCATGCGTACAAAGCCCGCCTCCACTTTTTTTATCATGCTCATCGAATCACTCAGTATACATGCGTGGATGTAGTCTTGTGACTCTAACCATTTGAATGCCTTGGTCACTGCCATCACCTCCATTGTCATGCTACTCGTGGTCATGGCGTATGCACCACTGTCTTCCTTGGATATTCTGCCTGCTGAGCGTGCTGTAAATGCCCATGCACTTCTTTCGTGTCGTCTTACAGATCCGTCTGTATAGATGACTGCATCTTTCTCATCGGTATTATCGCAGATGAGACCGTTGACCTCAGCATTAACCACGACCGGGTTCTGTTCCCTACTTTTCCTGTTGAGTGTGACAATACATGAGAAAGTTCCCTTGAATGACGTAGGCACCGGTATCCACTCTTCACCAACGCTGATATTGGTAAGCCCACAGACCTGTTTGATGACATCTTCTGCTCGGCCCACCCATGATTTGCCTCTTTTTAGCCTGGTACCTTTCTCTGTGTTGAGCACGTGGTGCAATGGATGCTCTGTATCTGTACTAATCTTCAGGTATGCTCGTGCTCTCCAGATCTTGATTCTGTCATCCATGGTTGGAAAGTCAAGAAGATACCTCATTGCTACACAGGGAGTGTCCCTCGTACATCCCAGGATAATGCGCATGGCTTCATTTTGTATTTTCTCCAGCCTATCAATTTGAGTCGTACTGACAGTAAGAATGGCCAGGGCATACTCGATTGGTGCGAGGACTAATCCCTGGAACAGAAGAATAAGTAGCCTCTGCTCGATGTTGGCAGCTGCCATGACCTTCAAGGCGGCTAATCCTTTGCGGGATTTTGTTATCACATGGTCGACGTTGTCCCGAAAACACAGGCTGCAATCAAACTTAACTCCGAGGTATGTCATCAGCTCCCATTTGTACTACCGGTGTGGTCGTATTAACGATATGATTGTTAAGGGAGAAGCATGAAACTGATGCTTTATTAGGATTAACCAAGGCACCTGATACCCACACCAGGAGGAAATGCGATCGAGTTCTTCTTGCATTGTGGAAGCGATTCCCCGTCTGTCTCTTCCCTGTCGATATACCAGAATATCATCAGCAATAGCCATAGTTCTTCCCCTCCCATCCAGCTGTTGTTCCGTGATCGTTATTGTGTACACGTTAAATAGAATTGGTGACAATGGTGAGCCTTGTGGCAGCCCTGGACAAATGGATGTTGGCTCGGAAGACCAAATTCCACATCTGAGTATCACCCTCCTCTGAAGTGCCGCGGCGATCCATCTAATGAAGAAGGGGTTCACCGCCAGTTTGAGAAGCATATTCATGAGATATTCAAATGGTACCCTGTTGTATGCATCCTACAGATCTATAGCAGCATCACATGTCTCCTCTCGTCTGTGGAAGCCTTCGAAGACGTCATAGGCAAATACTGCCGCATTGAGCCATGTCTCTTTGTTATATCTATAACCTCCGAGTGTGGATGGGAATACGCGTTTCTGTTCAAGGCGACAGGTGAGGACACGGGCAACTATTTTCTCCAGCAGCTTGCCCGCAGTGTTCTGCATTGTGATGATTCTGTAGGCACTGATCTGAGAATGGTCCTTGTTTGGCTTCGGTAGCAGTAGTAAGTAGCTGTGTAGCCACTCCTCCTTAATCTGGCCACTCCGAATACTCGCATTAAACTCATTGGCCAGTGTTGTCAAGTTGTCATCAGCTAAATCGCCTATGTCATCATACCGAACACCATCTGGACCAGGAGCAGTGTTGTGTGACCTTTTAAGTGTCGTGCGAATGGTATCGGTTGTGATTGTGAGATCTTCTTCCAGCCCTACATCCATACACAAATTTGACGAAGATCCCCGTATCCTCATTCTTACAGCCTCATTTCTTTGGTCCGTCTGCTCAATGTAGCGGGCAAGCAGGGCCTTCCCTTTGCTCTCATCAGATTTGTGCCATATCTGGCCTGTGCTCTGAAAGTCTGGTATACCTCTGTGTCGTGGTGTGCCATTCATGCACTGATGAAGGCGCCAGAATGTGGCGAGAGATTTTTCTGAGTACAATTTTTTACAGGAGTCATCCCATTTGGCATCCTTAGCCTGCTTAGCGCATAGTTTAAAGTGCATCATTTTTTGGTCGACCTCTACTTTCAGACGCTTCAAGAGCTCAGGTTGTGTTCTACCATACTTTCTGGCTTTCTGCCATGTCTTGACCGTTTGTCTCTTGCTCCGCCAAGCTTCCTCGACATCTACATTCCACCAGGGTGGCTGCGTCCATCTCTCCTGCCTCCTACGAGGGGCGCTCTGTTTCCTATGTCTGATTTTGCTAATGACGTCCTGGTCTGTTTTCTCGTAGTTGAAAGTGTGGAGCTTTCTTCTCTGGCTTTTATTTCCGCCTTTCTCAGTTAGGAGGACACATGGATAGTGATCACTTCCGTGGAACCCCAGTGCACTCCACCTGCAAACCGGTGCGAAGGTGGAAGACACCAGTGCCAGGTCTATGACACTATCAGAGTCCCCTGTTCGAGTGGCCATTCTTGTTGCCCTTCCATCATTCAAGCACACTAAATCGGCCGATACCAGTGCGTTCTCTAGGTCTTCTCCCTGCTTGTTGGTTATGACGTTACCCCACTGGTTTCCTCTAGCATTAAAGTCTCCGCAGAAAATGACATTCTCTTCATCGAATTCGAAGAGATTCTGCCATTGTTGTGTGTTCACCTTCCCATTACAGGCATACACATTAACAATCACGAAATGAACTGGGGTCTGCACCCTAACCGCATGTACCTGCAATTCTGCATTGTTCCACATAGACATATCAACCTCAGCTGCCACCATATTGTTACGCACAAGGATGGCCTGCCCAAGGTGTCGTCTATTGTAGAAACAATGAAAGCCAGGACTACTTACTGTCCTGTCACCAAGAAGAGTTTCTTGCAAACCATTATATCGGCGCCGCACAGTAGCTTATCAAGAATGGGCCGTCGTTGATTAATGGACCCACAATTCCAATAAGTAACGCGCACATACTTTAGGCCTAGCCTCTCACACTTTGACAGTTTAGTGCCACCCCTCTTGCCCCGTCGTGTTTTCCTTCTTCGATGATGTAGTTTGGGTTGCATTTGAAAACTTACACTTACCGTCGTCTTTGATGAACGTCGCTGAATGTCGATGCTTTGGATGGTACAGACTCACGTGCACTTGCTTAGTCGCACGGCCTAGAACCCGTTCCACGTTATAAACTGGCCAGCTCCAGTAACTTGCTCAGCAGCAGGCGGAAACACTGTGAGCTTTCTACAAATTAAATGACTTACGCGTCCTTGACGACAGACCGGCGTAAACAAACCGCCATTTTGACGCGTTCAATAGTGCAACAAGGCTGAGTGATGAAATAAGGAAATTATAACAAAATGCAATGAATCAAAAGAAGCAAAGTGAATTACATCAAATAGAAAGCGCGTACAATCACATGATCTCTTTAAAAAATAAATAAAACAAACAAATAAACAGGAAATTCCACTGGAAAACAGCACTTATCTGTGAGACTTATAAAAAGTCTCCAAGAAAAATTTGAAAATTTTTATTTTTGTAAATTTCTATCTGTCTTCTCCAAGAATTCCTTGAAATTTTCATTTAAAATGAAATTTTCATTTAAATCTTGGTCTTCCTCTTTGTCTTGGAGAAGACAGATAGAAATGTTAAATTACAATTTTTCTTAAATGACGCACCAAGATGGCGCCCTGTTAACTGGCCTTTTTATAAGAGGAAATATATAGATGAACTAGCTAAAGAGGCAGAAGAAGCAGCAAATAAAGGGAATATGAAAGAACTGTACAACAGCACAAAGAAATTAGGTGGAAAATACAAACAGATCAACTCCTTTATCAAAGACAAGAAAGGAAATCTGCTTAGTAATATAAGGGAACAAATGGAGAGATGGAAAGAACACTTTGAAGAACTTTTGAACAGACCCGGCTCAAATAATCCTCCAGATATACTACCAGCAGAAGAAGAGTTACATGTTAACTGCGGAAAACCAAGCAAAGAAGAAATAATGAAAGCCATCAAACTATTAAAAGATGGTAAAGCCACAGGACCAGATGAAATTCCTTCGGAAGCCATCAAAGCAGATATTAACACCTCTACCAAGCTGTTACATGATCTATTGGATAAAATTTGGGAGAGGGAAGAAATACCTAAAGACTGGAGAGAAGGTTATATGATCAAACTACCAAAGAAAGGAAGTTTACAGGAGTGCACAAATTATAGAGGAATTATGCGACTATCATTGCCAGGAAAAATATTAGGCAGAATCATTCTGGAGAGACTAAAAGAGGCTATAGAGAAACACTTGAGGGATGAACAAGCAGGTTTTAGGAAGAACAGATCATGTGCTGATCAAATAACTACCCTACGTATAATAGTTGAACAAAGTTTAGAACTAAAATCCCCACTTTATATTGGATTCATAGATTACGAAAAGGCATTTGATAGTTTAGACAGAAGAATGCTTTGGAAGTTGCTGAGTCATTACGGAATCCCCATAAAATTTATTAACCTGATAAAAACAATGTATGAAGGAACAAAATGTAGTGTGGTGCATGAAGGACAACTTACAGAAGCATTTGAAATAAGAACAGGAGTAAGGCCAGGATGCCTCCTGTCTCCATTTCTCTTTCTACTGGCCATAGATTGGATTATGAAAATAACTCAAAACAACAGAAATGGGATCCAGTGGTCACTGACCAAACAACTTGATGATTTAGACTTTGCTGATGACATAGCTCTCCTATCACACAGCCGTCAACAGATGCAGGATAAAATGAGTATATTAGATGAGAGATCACAACAGCTAGGACTAAAGATTAATAGAGATAAGACCAACATTATGAGAATTAATGCAGTTGGCAATAACCAAATAAAACTAGGAGAAATACCTCTACTAGACGTACAATCTTATGTATATCTGGGCAGTAATATAGATAAAGAGGGATGAAGAGAAAATGATACCAAAATAAGGATATCAAAAGCAAGAGGAGCTTTCATTGCACTGGGAAACATATGGAAATCCAAAGAAATTAGGCTAAATACAAAAATAAAAATTTTCAACTCAAATGTTAAGTCGGTCCTATTATATGGCTGTGAAACATGGAGAATGACAAAATTGACAATCGCGAAGGTACCGACTTTCATTAATGGATGCTTGCGTAGAATAAAGGGATGGAAATGGCAGGACAAAGTCACTAACGTGGAATTATGGAAATGTACCGGTCAAATACCAGTGGATAAAGAGATACAGCGAAGACGAAGGCGATGGATAGGACACACACTACGGAAGCCAACTGAGAGTATTACACAACAGGCCCTTTTTTGGAATCCCCAGGGGAAAAGACAAAGAGGAAGACCAAGGAATTCTTGGAGCAGACAGATAGAAGCAGAGATGAAGATGATGGGGAAGACATGGAATGATCTTAAAAGAATGGCAAAAAACAGAACGACTTGGAAAGTGTTTGTTGAAGACCTATGCTCCACTGGGAGCTAAAAGGTAAAAGAGGAAGAAGAAGAATATGATCCAGCATAGTTGATAAACGTCCAAAACATGTTATCTTATTACTAATATGATCATGCACTGTTGTTTCACGTCCAAAACATGTTACCTTATTACTAATATGATCCAGCATTGCTGATAAACGTCCAAAACATGTTATATTATTACTAATATGATCCTGCACTGTTGTTTCACGTCCAAAACATGTTATCTTATTACTAATATGATCCTGCACTGTTATTACACGTCCAAAACATGTTATCTTATTAAAAATATGATCCAGCACTGTTGATACTACATCAAATTTCATTATGTTATTTTTTTAATTCTGCTACTTCTTGCCACATTCATTATTTTGAGGCTAGGGATCTCTGTGTCTATGATTTTCTTTTTTTTATCTTGACAGTTAATGTCTAAGTTTGACACTGAAATCAACGTGTTTAGAACATTATTTTGTTATAAAGTCTGTTCTTTAAATGTTCATTATCTGTTATGTAATATTGAAGCCAATTGTCCAATCACTTGCATTTCCTATTCATCTTCTTTTATTTATATGAGCAGTTTATAATGTTCACTTTTCGCTTTTTGAGACAGTCGCAGTTTATTAAGACAATTTAAAAAAAAAAGAAAGAAAAACGTGATATGGTAACAGCTTTACGTGGTAATTAACAAATCAAAAGTCCACGTTTCGGCTAAGTAGGTCTTCAGCTGGAACAACAAACAACAACACCAAAATATATAAAAGGATGTGAACACAAATCTAACAACATGACGATAATATGTCAGAGACTCAAGATAGGATATAAAAAGGTCACTTCCCTGTGGTCCAGAGCGTGGTCAGCTTCTGAATGAACTAAAGTAAGTGGGCGGGCTGACCAAATATATATCTCACTGACCAGACAGTAAGGTGTGAAGCTGTTAAATACCACGTAAAGCTGTTACCATACCACTTTTTTCTCCTTGTTTTAAAATTGTCATTATCATCGGCTTTACAGCAGCTTCGCATCTCTATCCATCTTGACGCCATTACTCCTCCGGAGTTTATAAACTAATCTTAGAGTATTGTCCAATCATTCTGGAGTGAATCACATCTGATTTATCTCCATTTTGCAACGTCTCGCCTTAATTATGATCACATGACCGTCGCTTTTTTGTTGTTGTTTTTTGCATGTGTCTTCCGACCTTGCAGCTGATTTTACCTGGAATACGCTTTGACCCAGTGATGTCATGAGACACTATCCTCTCTTAGTTATTCAATCCTCTGAGATCGCTGCACAGGATGTTGCTCAAGGTACGAGGTAGAATAGCTAAGATATGGTCAGTGTATCTTTTCATTCCTAACGGACTTAGCTACTAATGACTAATGAGCTTAAGCTTATTTTTCAGTCCCCTTACACATTAACTCCATTACTATATAAGATTGAGCTAAAATTTCGTATCTTTTATACAATGTACATGTATTGGAAGAGCATACATCATTGAATTGCAAAAGCGATGTATAATGTTACAAACATGTTGCTTTAGATTGTGTTTTCTTGCTGTTAATATTAATCTTTAATGTTGCTCTGAAGGACCTTTCCGCCGAAGAGTTTCAAATACACTTTTCTGTACACACTGCTCATATGGTAGTAAATAAAGATGTTCATTGAGGAGTTGATACCTTCAAGAATGAAGCCAAACCCCGTGATTATGACCGAAATGTTATAATACTTGCCATGAATTAGGAGATCAGGAATCAAACCCGCTGCCAGAATATTAACATTAGCCGGAATAAAACAAACAATAAATAAAACAGAAATCATTACAACCATTTTGGCTGCTTTCTGGTTACGGCTGGAAACTCTGTCGTCTTGGTTACCAGTGATTGTCTTCGTTCTCCACTTTGATTGGCTCTTGAGTTTAAACGATAATATTGACGTGCAGACAACGATGATCACAAAGGCGCCAAAGGGAAAGAAAAAATTGTTGATGGTAAAAGAAAGCAGCTCCACACTTGCTCGATTTTTCGAGGAAATAAGCCCAATAATAGTTTTATTTCTTATCAGAGAAAACGTAGTTCCTAGTCTACTGACAGCGTACACAGGTGTACCGCAAAATAAGAATGAGATGAAAACACAGACGGTGATTACAGTCGCTCGCTTTCGTGTAATGAGACTTTTGATCTGGCGAAAGAAGAAAAAACGACACATGTTTATTTTGAAGCATTTCTTTCTTTCTTGCTCTGATATGTAATGTGAAATTTGTTAAGATTATTGGAGTTCAAATTAGCAACGATTAATTAAACATTAACCCATTTTAATGCAAGGTAAACCATCTGAATAATGTTAAAAATAAACTACAGTATAAACATAATCTGGGTGTCCGGTTAGCGCAATCGATAGGCGGTTGGCTTACCACGGCAAAAGCCGGGGTTCGTACCCTGGCGAGGACACCTGGGTTTTACTAATTCCCTAAAAATTAGCGGGAACCGCGAGTGGTTAGTGAACTGGACTACTACGGACAAGAGGTAGGGTTCGATCCCAACCGACGGCTCGGGGTTCACCCAGCCTTAAATGGGTACCGGATTTTTTCTGGGAAAGTAAAGCAGCACGGGCGTAATACCGACCACATTACCCCAAAAATCATGTGCTGAAGGTCTGTAAAATATAGGGTCACTAACACCATATTTCCCTATACGCCGCCACTTGGCGTGACGGGGGGTACTTTACTTTTTACTTATAAACATAATCTACAGTTCTATTTCAAAGTTCTACAATCATTATGCAAATTTCATCATCAAATTTATTGTACTAATCGTATTATGTCGGTCGTTTCATTGACGTTCACATCGGCTTGCATTTTTTGTAAGTAAACATTTTTATTTTCTTGTTTTCGTAAATACTTGATATTCTGATAAATTAATATTCAGCAGTAGAATGCACTGATTAAAAAATTATTGTAAGGTCCACAATGTATAGATAGTATCTATTGTAAAATAACAACATTATAGTAAGGTCCACAATATATAGATAGTATCTATTGTAAAATAACATTATAGTATGACCCACAACGTATAGATAGTATCTGTTGTAAATTAACAACATTATAATAAGGTCCACAACGTATAGATAGTATATATTGTAAAATAACATAATATAAAAATAACAATAGTAATGGAATTAATGTGTAGGGGAGTTGAAAGCTATTTCTCATTAACACTATTTATTATTAGTTATTTAACAATATTTGTGCTAAAAATGTGAATAGTGTTTTGTTGTTGTTATTGTTCGTCCATCACATGTGAAGCAGACCATTCACTCTCTCAGTTGTTGGTTACTCTGTATTTGTGTGACTTCTAAGCTTGATTATTACTATAAAAAAAGGAAAAAGAAACAAAGAGCCCCTGCTTTGCCAGGTGTCATATAGGAATGATGGTGTTAGTGACCATAATTGTTTACAGACCGTGTCGGCACATGATTTTTGGGGTAATGTGGTCGGTATTACGCCAGTGCCGCGTTACTTTCACCAGAACAAAAATTCAGTACCAATTTAAAAAGGATGAGCCTGGAAGTCGTCAATCAGGATTGAACCCGACCTCTTGTCCTTAGTAGTCCAGTTCACTAACCAGCGAGCTATCGCAGCTCCCCAAGTTTGATACGGTCGTAGAATAATCACAGACTTAGTGGACGCTTAATAGGGCTGCTGATAGTTCGCATCCACTTCGCTAGCCTTTCTGGCATATCTCACAGAATGTTGCCCTAAGTTGAAAAGGAGCCTCGGTGGCTGAGTGATTAGTGTGCTCGCTTCCTGACCACAAGGCTCCGGGGTTCACCCAGCCTCTAAAAATTGCTACCAGATATTTTTTTTTCTGGGAAGTAAAGGCGGCCTGGTGTGATACCGTCCGCATCACCCAAAAATATGCCGTTGTCATAGAAAAATATGGTCACTATGATATATTCCCCATATACCTATCAAGGCGTGGAGGGAACCTTTACTTAGTTAGCTTATTTGTGTGACACATTTTCCCCAGTGCTAAGATTAATATCGAAGGCTCTTGATTAAGTCTGTTACCCTTAACCAAAAAATTTTGATTATTTCTTGGTGCTTTACTTTGTCAAATGCCTTGGTGTAATTTATGAAACATAGGTGTAGATCTGTTTTCACCTCAATGGCTCTTTCTACTAAAGATCTTATAATATATATGGCATTGCTTGTTCCTTTATCTCTAACAAAACCACACTGTTCATCGCTAATTTCTGCTTTTTTGCAGAGACTAGTTACGTTGATATTACTTTGTTGAAACATAACAGCGTTAAGTTACTTTGGAGAGACTAGTTACTTTGATATTACTTTGTAGAAACATAACAACGTGAAGTTACTTTGGAGAGACTAGTTACTTTGATATTACTTTGTTGAAACCTAACAACGTGAATTTACTTTACAGAGACTATTTACTTTGCGATTACTTTGTCCCGGTGTTTCTCAAAGTGGGCGCTATCCCACCCCCACCCCTTACTCCCGGGGCGCTAGAACGGTACAGGTTACCGATGAAATTAGGGAGGGAGGGTTAATAAACTTAAGGGAGCGATGGATGCCTAGAGAAATTTGAGTCAAGAAGTCAACGGTTAAATATGTGAGATGCTAGAGTGATGAGCTGAGTTTAGGCGGAGGTTGGATCAACACATGAAATCATAGTTGAATTGTGTGTGATGTTAGGTAAATCAGTGATACAGCAATCATCATCATCAAGTACTATGCCTACTGGCGATGCTGATCATGTCTCTCAACAATTCTCGATCTCGACAGTTATTTAGCATTTCTGTTGTTGACCTTCTGTCAAACCATTCTCTTAAATGTCTGATTTTTTTTCTATGTGCACTCTTTTCCTCAGTGCACAATAAAGACAAGTTGAACAAAATTAAAACAGGTAAATGAATATAAATATTTGGGAACTTTGTTAACCTCTGACGGAAGATGTACAAAAGTGGTTTAATGCAGAATGGCTCAAGCAAAAGCAGCTTTTCAAAAAATGAGGGAGATACCATGCAGTCTATTTTTGACAATAGAAACAAGAAAAAGAGTTCTTAAATGTTATGTAGAACCAGTCTGAACATATGGATGTGAATCATGGACTATAGAACAACAGACTAGAAAATCACTTGAGTCTGTAGAAATGTGGTTTTACAGAAGAATGTTGAGAATACTATGGACAACTAAAATGCGTGATGAAAACGTTCTTAAAGAGGGCAATGCAAAAAGAGAGCTAATTTCCAATATTAGACAGAATCAATCATCAATCGTTGGCATTATAATGATAAGGGAATAGCTGGAATAGATTGTGACAACTGGGAAATTTGAGGGACGAAGAGATAAAAGGGAAGAAAGAGAATGATAAATAACTCTCGAGATGGAGAGTTGTGGAGAGACATGATCACCTTACCCAGCAGTACTTAATTATGATGTTTAAATTATATGTGATTGAGAGTGCCTGTGCCTACAAAAGAGGTAGCTTTCCTAAATTGCATACACATCAAACCTTTATGTTTTCAAAATTGCATTAATCCTATATTTACTTTACTTTCCTAAACCTCTTCAACCTTTCACCTAGAGAGGTTACTTGTATTTTCGTGTCAATCCTTTGTAGTATGTTTCACACATAGTGCTCATCGTCTGCTATTTTGTTATTACATCGCCTTCATGTCTGCCTCTTTTGTTGTTTTTGAGTGTTAATGTTCTCTATGGATACTGTCTGATGGTGATCGTGTTGAAACCATATGATTTCTTTACTAATATGATCCAGCATTGTTGATAAACGTCCAAAACATGTTATCTTATTACTAATATGATCCAGGTTTCTTAAAGAACAAGGAATTAAAGATAAATTCGCAGTCACAATATCAAACAAATACCAAGTCCTCCAACAACTAGAAAATACAATAAATATAGAAGATCATTGGAAACAGGTAAAAAATATATGGAAAGAGACATGCGAAGAAACACTGGGGAAAAGAGAACGCCAGAATAAGGCATGGATGACAGCAGAGACCCTGGATAAAATTAAAGAAAGAAAGAACAAGAAAGCCGACATAAATAAAAGCAAAACAAGAAGTAATAAAGCCAAGACACAGGAAGCTTACACAGAGGTGAACAAAGAAGTGAGAAGATGCATTAAAAGGGATAAGAGGAAATTGAGTTATTGAGTTATTGAGTTATTTGCGGGTCATCATCATTGCACTCCGAACATGTCCATAGGTGCTCAGATCCCCTCCTCAGCGACTGACGACTCCAGTTCTATGTTGGTTGATAAGTCTTCTTACACGGCCACCAAGTTTCTCATTTCTGGCTGTGCCCATCTTAACTCCCATTTCCGTCATCCGAAGAAGTGACGTTGATCTGTGTTTGTCGAAGTCCTGTGCTCTTCCAACATCTCGAAGGGCATTGTTTATGTCCGCCCGATCCATCGGTTGCCCGTCCTCAACGACAGCGCAGCTAGCCAACCTGTCCGCTCTCTCATTTCCCCGTACTCCCGCATGTCCAGGGACATAGATAAAGGTGACACTACGTATTTTGGATCTCTGCAACGACTCTACCCATTGCATGCGTACAAAGCCCGCCTCCACTTTTTTTATCATGCTCATCGAATCACTCAGTATACATGCGTGGATGTAGTCTTGTGACTCTAACCATTTGAATGCCTTGGTCACTGCCATCACCTCCATTGTCATGCTACTCGTGGTCATGGCGTATGCACCACTGTCTTCCTTGGATATTCTGCCTGCTGAGCGTGCTGTAAATGCCCATGCACTTCTTTCGTGTCGTCTTACAGATCCGTCTGTATAGATGACTGCATCTTTCTCATCGGTATTATCGCAGATGAGACCGTTGACCTCAGCATTAACCACGACCGGGTTCTGTTCCCTACTTTTCCTGTTGAGTGTGACAATACATGAGAAAGTTCCCTTGAATGACGTAGGCACCGGTATCCACTCTTCACCAACGCTGATATTGGTAAGCCCACAGACCTGTTTGATGACATCTTCTGCTCGGCCCACCCATGATTTGCCTCTTTTAGCCTGGTACCTTTCTCTGTGTTGAGCACGTGGTGCAATGGATGCTCTGTATCTGTACTAATCTTCAGGTATGCTCGTGCTCTCCAGATCTTGATTCTGTCATCCATGGTTGGAAAGTCAAGAAGATACCTCATTGCTACACAGGGAGTGTCCCTCGTACATCCCAGGATAATGCGCATGGCTTCATTTTGTATTTTCTCCAGCCTATCAATTTGAGTCGTACTGACAGTAAGAATGGCCAGGGCATACTCGATTGGTGCGAGGACTAATCCCTGGAACAGAAGAATAAGTAGCCTCTGCTCGATGTTGGCAGCTGCCATGACCTTCAAGGCGGCTAATCCTTTGCGGGATTTTGTTATCACATGGTCGACGTTGTCCCGAAAACACAGGCTGCAATCAAACTAACTCCGAGGTATGTCATCAGCTCCCATTTGTACTACCGGTGTGGTCGTATTAACGATATGATTGTTAAGGGAGAAGCATGAAACTGATGCTTTATTAGGATTAACCAAGGCACCTGATACCCACACCAGGAGGAAATGCGATCGAGTTCTTCTTGCATTGTGGAAGCGATTCCCCGTCTGTCTCTTCCCTGTCGATATACCAGAATATCATCAGCAATAGCCATAGTTTCTTCCCCTCCCATCCAGCTGTTGTTCCGTGATCGTTATTGTGTACACGTTAAATAGAATTGGTGACAATGGTGAGCCTTGTGGCAGCCCTGGACAAATGGATGTTGGCTCGGAAGACCAAATTCCACATCTGAGTATCACCCTCCTCTGAAGTGCCGCGGCGATCCATCTAATGAAGAAGGGGTTCACCGCCAGTTTGAGAAGCATATTCATGAGATATTCAAATGGTACCCTGTTGTATGCATCCTACAGATCTATAGCAGCATCACATGTCTCCTCTCGTCTGTGGAAGCCTTCGAAGACGTCATAGGCAAATACTGCCGCATTGAGCCATGTCTCTTTGTTATATCTATAACCTCCGAGTGTGGATGGGAATACGCGTTTCTGTTCAAGGCGACAGGTGAGGACACGGGCAACTATTTTCTCCAGCAGCTTGCCCGCAGTGTTCTGCATTGTGATGATTCTGTAGGCACTGATCTGAGAATGGTCCTTGTTTGGCTTCGGTAGCAGTAGTAAGTAGCTGTGTAGCCACTCCTCCTTAATCTGGCCACTCCGAATACTCGCATTAAACTCATTGGCCAGTGTTGTCAAGTTGTCATCAGCTAAATCGCCTATGTCATCATACCGAACACCATCTGGACCAGGAGCAGTGTTGTGTGACCTTTTAAGTGTCGTGCGAATGGTATCGGTTGTGATTGTGAGATCTTCTTCCAGCCCTACATCCATACACAAATTTGACGAAGATCCCCGTATCCTCATTCTTACAGCCTCATTTCTTTGGTCCGTCTGCTCAATGTAGCGGGCAAGCAGGGCCTTCCCTTTGCTCTCATCAGATTTGTGCCATATCTGGCCTGTGCTCTGAAAGTCTGGTATACCTCTGTGTCGTGGTGTGCCATTCATGCACTGATGAAGGCGCCAGAATGTGGCGAGAGATTTTTCTGAGTACAATTTTTTACAGGAGTCATCCCATTTGGCATCCTTAGCCTGCTTAGCGCATAGTTTAAAGTGCATCATTTTTTGGTCGACCTCTACTTTCAGACGCTTCAAGAGCTCAGGTTGTGTTCTACCATACTTTCTGGCTTTCTGCCATGTCTTGACCGTTTGTCTCTTGCTCCGCCAAGCTTCCTCGACATCTACATTCCACCAGGGTGGCTGCGTCCATCTCTCCTGCCTCCTACGAGGGGCGCTCTGTTTCCTATGTCTGATTTTGCTAATGACGTCCTGGTCTGTTTTCTCGTAGTTGAAAGTGTGGAGCTTTCTTCTCTGGCTTTTATTTCCGCCTTTCTCAGTTAGGAGGACACATGGATAGTGATCACTTCCGTGGAACCCCAGTGCACTCCACCTGCAAACCGGTGCGAAGGTGGAAGACACCAGTGCCAGGTCTATGACACTATCAGAGTCCCCTGTTCGAGTGGCCATTCTTGTTGCCCTTCCATCATTCAAGCACACTAAATCGGCCGATACCAGTGCGTTCTCTAGGTCTTCTCCCTGCTTGTTGGTTATGACGTTACCCCACTGGTTTCCTCTAGCATTAAAGTCTCCGCAGAAAATGACATTCTCTTCATCGAATTCGAAGAGATTCTGCCATTGTTGTGTGTTCACCTTCCCATTACAGGCATACACATTAACAATCACGAAATGAACTGGGGTCTGCACCCTAACCGCATGTACCTGCAATTCTGCATTGTTCCACATAGACATATCAACCTCAGCTGCCACCATATTGTTACGCACAAGGATGGCCTGCCCAAGGTGTCGTCTATTGTAGAAACAATGAAAGCCAGGACTACTTACTGTCCTGTCACCAAGAAGAGTTTCTTGCAAACCATTATATCGGCGCCGCACAGTAGCTTATCAAGAATGGGCCGTCGTTGATTAATGGACCCACAATTCCAATAAGTAACGCGCACATACTTTAGGCCTAGCCTCTCACACTTTGACAGTTTAGTGCCACCCCTCTTGCCCCGTCGTGTTTTCCTTCTTCGATGATGTAGTTTGGGTTGCATTTGAAAACTTACACTTACCGTCGTCTTTGATGAACGTCGCTGAATGTCGATGCTTTGGATGGTACAGACTCACGTGCACTTGCTTAGTCGCACGGCCTAGAACCCGTTCCACGTTATAAACTGGCCAGCTCCAGTAACTTGCTCAGCAGCAGGCGGAAACACTGTGAGCTTTCTACAAATTAAATGACTTACGCGTCCTTGACGACAGACCGGCGTAAACAAACCGCCATTTTGACGCGTTCAATAGTGCAACAAGGCTGAGTGATGAAATAAGGAAATTATAACAAAATGCAATGAATCAAAAGAAGCAAAGTGAATTACATCAAATAGAAAGCGCGTACAATCACATGATCTCTTTAAAAAATAAATAAAACAAACAAATAAACAGGAAATTCCACTGGAAAACAGCACTTATCTGTGAGACTTATAAAAAGTCTCCAAGAAAAATTTGAAAATTTTTATTTTTGTAAATTTCTATCTGTCTTCTCCAAGAATTCCTTGAAATTTTCATTTAAAATGAAATTTTCATTTAAATCTTGGTCTTCCTCTTTGTCTTGGAGAAGACAGATAGAAATGTTAAATTACAATTTTTCTTAAATGACGCACCAAGATGGCGCCCTGTTAACTGGCCTTTTTATAAGAGGAAATATATAGATGAACTAGCTAAAGAGGCAGAAGAAGCAGCAAATAAAGGGAATATGAAAGAACTGTACAACAGCACAAAGAAATTAGGTGGAAAATACAAACAGATCAACTCCTTTATCAAAGACAAGAAAGGAAATCTGCTTAGTAATATAAGGGAACAAATGGAGAGATGGAAAGAACACTTTGAAGAACTTTTGAACAGACCCGGCTCAAATAATCCTCCAGATATACTACCAGCAGAAGAAGAGTTACATGTTAACTGCGGAAAACCAAGCAAAGAAGAAATAATGAAAGCCATCAAACTATTAAAAGATGGTAAAGCCACAGGACCAGATGAAATTCCTTCGGAAGCCATCAAAGCAGATATTAACACCTCTACCAAGCTGTTACATGATCTATTGGATAAAATTTGGGAGAGGGAAGAAATACCTAAAGACTGGAGAGAAGGTTATATGATCAAACTACCAAAGAAAGGAAGTTTACAGGAGTGCACAAATTATAGAGGAATTATGCGACTATCATTGCCAGGAAAAAATATTAGGCAGAATCATTCTGGAGAGACTAAAAGAGGCTATAGAGAAACACTTGAGGGATGAACAAGCAGGTTTTAGGAAGAACAGATCATGTGCTGATCAAATAACTACCCTACGTATAATAGTTGAACAAAGTTTAGAACTAAAATCCCCACTTTATATTGGATTCATAGATTACGAAAAGGCATTTGATAGTTTAGACAGAAGAATGCTTTGGAAGTTGCTGAGTCATTACGGAATCCCCATAAAATTTATTAACCTGATAAAAACAATGTATGAAGGAACAAAATGTAGTGTGGTGCATGAAGGACAACTTACAGAAGCATTTGAAATAAGAACAGGAGTAAGGCCAGGATGCCTCCTGTCTCCATTTCTCTTTCTACTGGCCATAGATTGGATTATGAAAATAACTCAAAACAACAGAAATGGGATCCAGTGGTCACTGACCAAACAACTTGATGATTTAGACTTTGCTGATGACATAGCTCTCCTATCACACAGCCGTCAACAGATGCAGGATAAAATGAGTATATTAGATGAGAGATCACAACAGCTAGGACTAAAGATTAATAGAGATAAGACCAACATTATGAGAATTAATGCAGTTGGCAATAACCAAATAAAACTAGGAGAAATACCTCTACTAGACGTACAATCTTATGTATATCTGGGCAGTAATATAGATAAAGAGGGATGAAGAGAAAATGATACCAAATAAGGATATCAAAAGCAAGAGGAGCTTTCATTGCACTGGGAAACATATGGAAATCCAAAGAAATTAGGCTAAATACAAAAATAAAAATTTTCAACTCAAATGTTAAGTCGGTCCTATTATATGGCTGTGAAACATGGAGAATGACAAAATTGACAATCGCGAAGGTACCGACTTTCATTAATGGATGCTTGCGTAGAATAAAGGGATGGAAATGGCAGGACAAAGTCACTAACGTGGAATTATGGAAATGTACCGGTCAAATACCAGTGGATAAAGAGATACAGCGAAGACGAAGGCGATGGATAGGACACACACTACGGAAGCCAACTGAGAGTATTACACAACAGGCCCTTTTTTGGAATCCCCAGGGGAAAAGACAAAGAGGAAGACCAAGGAATTCTTGGAGCAGACAGATAGAAGCAGAGATGAAGATGATGGGGAAGACATGGAATGATCTTAAAAGAATGGCAAAAAACAGAACGACTTGGAAAGTGTTTGTTGAAGACCTATGCTCCACTGGGAGCTAAAAGGTAAAAGAGGAAGAAGAAGAATATGATCCAGCATAGTTGATAAACGTCCAAAACATGTTATCTTATTACTAATATGATCATGCACTGTTGTTTCACGTCCAAAACATGTTACCTTATTACTAATATGATCCAGCATTGCTGATAAACGTCCAAACATGTTATATTATTACTAATATGATCCTGCACTGTTGTTTCACGTCCAAAACATGTTATCTTATTACTAATATGATCCTGCACTGTTATTACACGTCCAAAACATGTTATCTTATTAAAAATATGATCCAGCACTGTTGATACTACATCAAATTTCATTATGTTATTTTTTTAATTCTGCTACTTCTTGCCACATTCATTATTTTGAGGCTAGGGATCTCTGTGTCTATGATTTTCTTTTTTTTATCTTGACAGTTAATGTCTAAGTTTGACACTGAAATCAACGTGTTTAGAACATTATTTTGTTATAAAGTCTGTTCTTTAAATGTTCATTATCTGTTATGTAATATTGAAGCCAATTGTCCAATCACTTGCATTTCCTATTCATCTTCTTTTATTTATATGAGCAGTTTATAATGTTCACTTTTCGCTTTTTGAGACAGTCGCAGTTTATTAAGACAATTTAAAAAAAAAGAAAGAAAAACGTGATATGGTAACAGCTTTACGTGGTAATTAACAAATCAAAAGTCCACGTTTCGGCTAAGTAGGTCTTCAGCTGGAACAACAAACAACAACACCAAAATATATAAAAGGATGTGAACACAAATCTAACAACATGACGATAATATGTCAGAGACTCAAGATAGGATATAAAAAGGTCACTTCCCTGTGGTCCAGAGCGTGGTCAGCTTCTGAATGAACTAAAGTAAGTGGGCGGGCTGACCAAATATATATCTCACTGACCAGACAGTAAGGTGTGAAGCTGTTAAATACCACGTAAAGCTGTTACCATACCACTTTTTTCTCCTTGTTTTAAAATTGTCATTATCATCGGCTTTACAGCAGCTTCGCATCTCTATCCATCTTGACGCCATTACTCCTCCGGAGTTTATAAACTAATCTTAGAGTATTGTCCAATCATTCTGGAGTGAATCACATCTGATTTATCTCCATTTTGCAACGTCTCGCCTTAATTATGATCACATGACCGTCGCTTTTTTGTTGTTGTTTTTTGCATGTGTCTTCCGACCTTGCAGCTGATTTTACCTGGAATACGCTTTGACCCAGTGATGTCATGAGACACTATCCTCTCTTAGTTATTCAATCCTCTGAGATCGCTGCACAGGATGTTGCTCAAGGTACGAGGTAGAATAGCTAAGATATGGTCAGTGTATCTTTTCATTCCTAACGGACTTAGCTACTAATGACTAATGAGCTTAAGCTTATTTTTCAGTCCCCTTACACATTAACTCCATTACTATATAAGATTGAGCTAAAATTTCGTATCTTTTATACAATGTACATGTATTGGAAGAGCATACATCATTGAATTGCAAAAGCGATGTATAATGTTACAAACATGTTGCTTTAGATTGTGTTTTCTTGCTGTTAATATTAATCTTTAATGTTGCTCTGAAGGACCTTTCCGCCGAAGAGTTTCAAATACACTTTTCTGTACACACTGCTCATATGGTAGTAAATAAAGATGTTCATTGAGGAGTTGATACCTTCAAGAATGAAGCCAAACCCCGTGATTATGACCGAAATGTTATAATACTTGCCATGAATTAGGAGATCAGGAATCAAACCCGCTGCCAGAATATTAACATTAGCCGGAATAAAACAAACAATAAATAAAACAGAAATCATTACAACCATTTTGGCTGCTTTCTGGTTACGGCTGGAAACTCTGTCGTCTTGGTTACCAGTGATTGTCTTCGTTCTCCACTTTGATTGGCTCTTGAGTTTAAACGATAATATTGACGTGCAGACAACGATGATCACAAAGGCGCCAAAGGGAAAGAAAAAATTGTTGATGGTAAAAGAAAGCAGCTCCACACTTGCTCGATTTTTCGAGGAAATAAGCCCAATAATAGTTTTATTTCTTATCAGAGAAAACGTAGTTCCTAGTCTACTGACAGCGTACACAGGTGTACCGCAAAATAAGAATGAGATGAAAACACAGACGGTGATTACAGTCGCTCGCTTTCGTGTAATGAGACTTTTGATCTGGCGAAAGAAGAAAAAACGACACATGTTTATTTTGAAGCATTTCTTTCTTTTCTTGCTCTGATATGTAATGTGAAATTTGTTAAGATTATTGGAGTTCAAATTAGCAACGATTAATTAAACATTAACCCATTTTAATGCAAGGTAAACCATCTGAATAATGTTAAAAATAAACTACAGTATAAACATAATCTGGGTGTCCGGTTAGCGCAATCGATAGGCGGTTGGCTTACCACGGCAAAAGCCGGGGTTCGTACCCTGGCGAGGACACCTGGGTTTTACTAATTCCCTAAAAATTAGCGGGAACCGCGAGTGGTTAGTGAACTGGACTACTACGGACAAGAGGTAGGGTTCGATCCCAACCGACGGCTCGGGGTTCACCCAGCCTTAAATGGGTACCGGATTTTTTCTGGGAAAGTAAAGCAGCACGGGCGTAATACCGACCACATTACCCCAAAAATCATGTGCTGAAGGTCTGTAAAATATAGGGTCACTAACACCATATTTCCCTATACGCCGCCACTTGGCGTGACGGGGGTACTTTACTTTTTACTTATAAACATAATCTACAGTTCTATTTCAAAGTTCTACAATCATTATGCAAATTTCATCATCAAATTTATTGTACTAATCGTATTATGTCGGTCGTTTCATTGACGTTCACATCGGCTTGCATTTTTTGTAAGTAAACATTTTTATTTTCTTGTTTTCGTAAATACTTGATATTCTGATAAATTAATATTCAGCAGTAGAATGCACTGATTAAAAAATTATTGTAAGGTCCACAATGTATAGATAGTATCTATTGTAAAATAACAACATTATAGTAAGGTCCACAATATATAGATAGTATCTATTGTAAAATAACATTATAGTATGACCCACAACGTATAGATAGTATCTGTTGTAAATTAACAACATTATAATAAGGTCCACAACGTATAGATAGTATATATTGTAAAATAACATAATATAAAAATAACAATAGTAATGGAATTAATGTGTAGGGGAGTTGAAAGCTATTTCTCATTAACACTATTTATTATTAGTTATTTAACAATATTTGTGCTAAAAATGTGAATAGTGTTTTGTTGTTGTTATTGTTCGTCCATCACATGTGAAGCAGACCATTCACTCTCTCAGTTGTTGGTTACTCTGTATTTGTGTGACTTCTAAGCTTGATTATTACTATAAAAAAAGGAAAAAGAAACAAAGAGCCCCTGCTTTGCCAGGTGTCATATAGGAATGATGGTGTTAGTGACCATAATTGTTTACAGACCGTGTCGGCACATGATTTTTGGGGTAATGTGGTCGGTATTACGCCAGTGCCGCGTTACTTTCACCAGAACAAAAATTCAGTACCAATTTAAAAAGGATGAGCCTGGAAGTCGTCAATCAGGATTGAACCCGACCTCTTGTCCTTAGTAGTCCAGTTCACTAACCAGCGAGCTATCGCAGCTCCCCAAGTTTGATACGGTCGTAGAATAATCACAGACTTAGTGGACGCTTAATAGGGCTGCTGATAGTTCGCATCCACTTCGCTAGCCTTTCTGGCATATCTCACAGAATGTTGCCCTAAGTTGAAAAGGAGCCTCGGTGGCTGAGTGATTAGTGTGCTCGCTTCCTGACCACAAGGCTCCGGGGTTCACCCAGCCTCTAAAAATTGCTACCAGATATTTTTTTTTCTGGGAAGTAAAGGCGGCCTGGTGTGATACCGTCCGCATCACCCAAAAATATGCCGTTGTCATAGAAAAATATGGTCACTATGATATATATTCCCCATATACCTATCAAGGCGTGGAGGGAACCTTTACTTAGTTAGCTTATTTGTGTGACACATTTTCCCCAGTGCTAAGATTAATATCGAAGGCTCTTGATTAAGTCTGTTACCCTTAACCAAAAAGAGCAGATTTTACTTGTGTCCCCTGTCGACGTTTACGTTATTGCATATTGTCATAAAATAACAATTTTGTCCGTCGATCATTTGGCATTCAATTTGTATGACCTGCCTAGAGTGTCTGTTCGAACGCCATAATAGTGCCAGTGATGTATACAAAATGGCGGTACCGGTTAGGGTGAAGCATTAGTCGAGCGGCAAAAACTAAGCAAACATAAGACGTTTTAATAGACATTATAAGAAATTACACTGCGGATGCCAGCTGAGAGTATTATACAACATGCCCTTTTCTGGAACCCCCAGGGAAAAATACAAAGATATTCTTGTAGAAGACATATGAAAACAGAGATGAAGATGATGGGGAAGACATAGAATGGTCTTAAAGGAATAGCAAGATACAGAATGACTTGGAAAGTGTTTGCTGAAGACCAGTGCTCCACAGGGTGCTGAAAAAGTAGAAGATGAAGAAGATAAGAAAATAGCTCGAAAGAAGATTATTGCACGAAAAATCAAATTTGACTACTAGAGTTGATAGATATCAAAGAGACAAGAAAGCTACACGCTAGTCTATACTTAATTTGTTGATTTTGCATTAAACACATTACATTACAACCTTTAAAGGAGCAGTGATACACAAACATCTCTCCAGGGTAATCATGGCTGTGATACAGCTGCTGACCCGTGTGAATGACACATGTGGCATCGCTGACCCTAAATACATGACATCCATAGGCTCAAATGGCAGGTCAGCTGCTGAGAAAGCTGGTGTTACGCTCAAACAAGTCCAGATCATCGTTGTGAGGCTACCTAAATCCGATAATGCTAAGGCTACATAAAAAAGAAACAAGAAGAAAGAACAGTTTTGTAAATTGTCATTAAAATTTACTTTATGATTACATACTTTTTAAAACTATAATTGTAATAGTAATACTTTTACTTTTATAATGATAGTTGTAATAGCAATACTATGACTTTTAACAATTATAATTGTAATATAAAACTCTAAAGAGTTTTGAAACCAACAGTAACATAATCCTGAGATAAGCCCTGTTGAAGAACGTGTTTTGGACTCACTTGTGTTTGAACACTATACAGCAGATAATGGGGGTGGGGGGGAGGGGGAAGAGAGAGCGAGAGAGGTGCGTCAGGCTATGACAATCATTGTATTCAAAGCCTGGGGAAAAAAATAATAAAACAAAAAATGATGATATTTGTGAGCCCACAAAACAGCACTTGAAAGAAGATGAACTAAATCAACCATCAATCTTTAGTCGTTTTCATAATTTCTTGTAGTGCAGAAAAAAATAAGAGATATCAGTTAGTTTGCTTAAGAAACTGCTATTCTACATGTCAACTATTAATGCTGCCAATATAAAATTTCCAGTTTGTTTTCTGTCTGTTCGTTAATTTGCTGTTAAATTTTAAAAATAACAACACTAACACTGTTTCCATTTGCAATTCTTTTGTTTCATGTTTACTATTATCTGGTTGTGTTTTCTATTGTCTTTTCCTCAGAAAAATAAACTCCTTCTTACTTGTTTGAAGCTAAAGCCATTGCTGCATCGATGAAAGATAAAATCACCAGAGATGTTCAACTTCTCCTTCATATTAGGCCGCAAAAGCTTGGTTTGTTGTACTTTAAACAAGAACTTATATACAACCTTTCCCAGAATCCTTTGACACAGCAAGAGGACATTTTCAGCCATGGTTCTTCCGCGATCAATGCCGTGATCTAAACAAATTTTTGAATTTGAACCACTCTTCGTTTTTGAAAAAAAGAAAGAAGTGAATCACTTGTTAGAAGCATCTCAGACATTAACGGTGATCAGCAGCCTATCAGTGCAAGGACATCTTGTAAACGGGAGCCGCGATATCTCAGTGGTTAGTGAACTGGACTACAAAGGACAAGGGTAGGGTTCGATCCCAACCGACAGCTTCCGGGTTCACCCAGCCTCTAATGGGTACCGGATTTTTTTCTGGGAAAGTAAAGCGGCCCGAGCGTAATACCGACCACATTACCCCAAAAATCATGTGCTGAAGGTCTGTAAAATTTATGGTCACTAACACCATATTCCCTATACGCCATTTGGCGTGACGGGGGCTCTTTACGTTTTACTTACTTACATCTTATGATAACTGCCAGTCTCAATATTCAAATCTCTTAATAATCAAATTTCTTCCTATCTAACTGCATTACCTGTTCAATAAACTACCAAACCGAATGAGTCTCCTTCTCTATCTATATTACCTGCACCTGTAAGAATAGTAAAACGTTATGGTTTCTGGGCTCACATTTTTCTACACCGCTCCTTCTTTCTTTTTTTAAGTATATTGTGGTCTTTTTAAGAAATGGCATTATTCAACTGCGCCAAAATATAAGGATAAATAGTTAAAACTAATAGTGCAAATAATGACATCTTTAGAAGAATGTAAAATTGGAAAGGCTACCACTGAAATATATACAAGAATGTGCAGTGAAAATAACAAATGATAAATATAAAACTAATTGATTGTATTAGTTGTAGGCTTCTCCTACTAGTTTATGCAAAGAGAAAAGATATTATAAAAAAAAACAGTAAATTCCTCTCTGGTTTGCATAGCCAATGTAACGTAACAATATATGCACTGATGAGCACATTTTGATTTGTAAACTCCAAAATAGATGTATTGGATATACAAATGTTTACTATAATCACTTACCTAACAGACTAATGTTTACAGAATCCTCAAACCCTTGTTTTGCAAAGCAGATGACGTTGATAACATTTGTGACGATACCAAAAATGTTGATTATCTGACAGAAGACAGCAATAACAACCCATGAGAAAATCTGTATTGCTGTATCACTTATACCGGATTCGTCGGCTGACGGACTCATACTGAGAACATGAACTCTTAAACTTCTTAGTAAACATACATCTCAGGAATATTATATTTCTTCAACATTCATTCTCCTGTCATAATTTTTTTTAAAATAGATTCTTTTAAAGTACCGTTGACAGCTTTACAAAACAAAAATGTTGGCACATATCTATTTGTTCTTTTATTTCTGTTCTTTCGATTTTATTTATTAAACTAGTGCACAATGTTAAATGAAAACTTTGTAAAACAAAGTTCCAAACAAAAATGGAACTGCATATTGATTTCCGTCATGATCCCATCAACCCATGATTTTTCTTTGTAACAATTACATTCACGCGTTAGTAATTATTGGAATTCTCTATAATTTTCAGTAAAATGGCGGTAATAATAGACTAACATTGAAACAAACTGAACTGTTACCAATGATGAACATTTACAGAGAACACATGTCAGATTAATGTTATAATATTTTCATTAATTATACATGTGTCTTATATTTTAAAATCTTTTCAGCTTTACAATTTTCATTTAAATACCAACCGCAGTATTAAAGTGTCAGTACACAAATAATAATACCTGTATGTGGGTAAAATACTGCACAAAGTTGCAAACATTTAGTGCATATTTGTGTACCCAAAATAATTTCTTTCATGGAAACTCTTATACTTTAAAAAATCGAGTTTCTTTGCTACATAATTCTTTAATGTTTTTAATGATAAAATAAAACGCTATTTATTGTTAAGTTACAATATTATGTATTACATGTTCATCTGCTATATGGCCCTTTGTCACATGATGTTTGTGATTTTGCAATCAGAAATATTCTAGGCATAGAAAATGTTTCAGTTTATTGTGTCTAGTAGTCGATAAAGGGTGACATGCAACAGCTACTTGGTGATAGACGTTATTTTTAATGTGACCTGGGTGGTTTAGTAGTTGCTTGGCAACTTTATAGGTTGTTAACTTCAGTTTTGTTTTATCGAGATTTTTACCTCCCTTTTCTCGGTTGTTTCCCTTACATCTTACTAGTACGTGTGGCTACAACACTCGTGCATTGCCGTTAGTTATGTTAATGGTCGCTGACAATATACAAACGTTATGTTCTCTGATTTTGCTGTTATTATGATTGTTTCTATCTATTTGTCTTTTCGCACTCACTGCAGCACGTAGATTAGATTATGTTTGAAGAGCTTGTGGTATACAGTCATACTATATAGATTTGTGTTGTTTTGATCTTGGTAAGCCAGAAGTTTTTTCTTTGAGATTATGTTGAGGCGTAATGAATTCTTAGAACAGGTATTACCTCTTCCCTTTGCTGTTCCAGCAGTAAATTTGGTATGTCCTACATGAGCGAAAATACATATATGAATACAAGAAATACTTAGCAAAAACTTCCATTCAAAATGGCGTATAGGCGGCAGGAAAAGTTGAGGCTCAGAGCGAAAAGTGTTCCTTGTTGCAGTTTCCTCATATTCCAAGTCCGGCTTACTGTCGGAGCTACTGAGTTTAGTGCTCTGTGCACACCATAACTTGTGTTTTTTTTTTTTTTATCGTGCTTCGGTATTCCGACTGCTTACGATAAATTATAACGTCAAAGACGAAGGACAGTTCAGCTGTGTTCACTTTCGGTGTCGCTTGGTCTTATGTCTTTTCGCGTGTTCTGTAGCTGCTATGATGGGGACTACAGCTGCCTTTCTTTGTTTGGATCCTTCAATAAAATGAGTTTTAATTTTGATGATTCTACTGGCACGGGCGGTTGAGCAATTATGGGTTTTAATTCGTTTGCAGTGATACCGGGGCCTTCAGCTAACCATAACCATAACTTAACAAGAACAGGAAGTTCAGATTGTTCAGCTCTTGTACAATACCAGTGCTATAGATGCGAGAGCTTACAATCTACTCAAACTCTAGAAAAGAGACTGATTGCTTTTATGAAAATAAATGCCCCAGAGTGCTCTTAAATAAATATTAGGGATACTTTACATAAAGTTAAGCTATAAATGAAGAAACCAACCAAGAATGGATACGTGGCAAGGTATTTAAGGAACATACAGCTAAGATGTGTTTTATCAGAAAAATGCTACGAATTCAATGGACAGCAAACGTTATTAATGTAGAATGTTTAAAGAAGGCTGGAGATACCAGAAATAGTATTAGAATTATGAGGAAAAGACAATGTACATTTATTGGGCACGTGATGCGAAAAGAGACCAAAAAAATAATATAACTATGGGCAGAATGATTGCAAAGAAAAGCAGAGGAAAACCAAAAGAAAAAAATGTATTAATCAACTTATCGAAATGACGTAATAAAACTTCATTGATTGAAATTACGACGTGTATGAAGACCGAGAGGTTTGGAGAGAGATGATCGCCTACGCCACCCGACATGGCATTTGAAGATTTGGATGATGTATAAATTAAATAGGCTGGAAGTAGGTCGGCCATGTCAGGCTGGAAGTAGGTCGGCCATGTCATACTGGAAGTAGGTCGACCATGTAAGGCTGGAAGTAGTTCGGCCATGTCAAGCAGGAAGTAAGTCGGTCATGTCAGGCTGGAAGTAGGTCGGCCATGTCAGGCTGGAAGTAGGTCGGTCATGTCAGGCTGGAAGTAGGTCGGCCATGTCAGGCTGGAAGTAGGTCGACCATGTCAGGCTGGAAGTAGGTCGGCCATGTCAGGCTGGAAGTAGGTCGGCCATATCAGGCTGGAAGTAGGTCGGTTGTCAGGCTGGAAGTAGGTCGGCCATGTCAGGCTGGAAGTAGGTCGGCCAAGTCAGACTAGAAATAGGTCGGCCATGTCAGCTGGAAGTAGGTCGGCCATGTCAGGCTGGAAGTAGGTCGGCCATGTCAGGCTGGGAGTAGGTCGGCCATGTCAGGCTGGGAGTAGGTCGGCCATGTCAGGCTGGAAGTAGGTCGGCCAAGTCTGGCTGGAAGAAGGTCGGCCAAGTCCGTATGGACGTCAGACTCCTGCGTATGACCTTCACGTGGACATCGGTGAAAACAGAAACAGAAAACAGAAGAAGACTAAAGCTGAAGACAGAAAACCGAAAACAGTAGACTAATTGAAACTCTACTTCGTTCATAGCTGTTTGTTACTGATACTATAGTTGATTTGCTCATTTCTGTCTAACAGAAAGATAGAATGTACATTCCTCTTCTATTATACACAGTCATCGTGATTAGAACAAGCTGTATCTTAATTTTTTTTTTTTTATTTTGTGTTTAAAATTGAATATTGCACCACAGAAACTCTGTTTTGTCAATCTTTGATCTTTCAGTCACAATTATTAACTTATAAATTAGCTTTGATGCAAAATAAAATAGATATCATCATCAAGAAGTACTGTGCCTGCCCCTGATGTGAGTTATCATTTTTCTTACAACTATCTATCTCTAGATCTGTTTATTGGATATGCTTGACTTAATAGGTAATTACAGATATACAATTTATTCCCGAGTTGTGTTCATAACCCTATGTTATAGTAGTAAGTACACACGCGTAAAAGACATCGCCAATGATAGTTCCTTTTTTAGGTAGTTGATTTGGCCATGTGCTCTATCGTTTGGTTCTCCTGGCAAGACGCTGTGTCGAGAAGTACTGGTTTGATACTGCATCGGGCCATCTATTGTTCTTTGTGTTTTTTTGTATTGATTTGTTTGTGATTTTTCTCCGAATGTTGTAAACATACCTCTTTCCTTGAAATTATTCCTAGACTTTAGTTTAGTTTTGCAACCACGAAAGAAAAGTAGATTCTGTTAGCGTAGATTTAAAATGTTTATAATTGATTGGTATGTTTTGGAAAGGGTTAATAACCCAAGAGATTTGGTTAGACTTAAATATGAATGATTAACTGTTTAGAAGTTCAGCGTGATAGAATTTAAGAGAGAAAGAAATAAGTAGAGTGGTTGTCTGCAGAATCTTTGAAATGATTGTTAATACGATATCTACGTCAATAAAATTCAGAGAATACTGGACATGAGTGAGTCTGTCTTTCTGCAGTTGTTAGCATATGAGTCATGTTGTTGATGTCTCCACGTGTTTTCAAGTCTGCAAGATGTCCTGAGCAATATGTTCAGCTGAACTACGGGCCGTACACACAACGATACAGCGAAGATAAAGTCAAACAGAATGAGAAAGAGAGAGTTGCACTAGAGTCCAGTTGCAAGTTAACAAATCACTACCCCATAAAGAAAAATAAATAGATCGACAACAAAAATTGTGGAAATAATGGGTATTACGTGAAATAATCATTAATATAAAACTTGACCAATTTGGGAAAAATCTTTAGATAATATGTTATGAATTTCTAAATAACATAAATTTTAATCTCTGTCATATTAGCTCCTCTAAATTTAAAAAAATGTGTCTAAATCACTTTCAATATAATCTTCATGAAAATCGACCAAATTTGATGACGTAATTTCATCACGGAAGCTAAAGAGAACAAGAGCAGTTGCAGTAACCTAATATCGACGACAATTTTGAACCGTAATTTTTAAAAAAAATGTTAATATCCGCCATTATCTGCAAATAAATATTGAAAGGTCAGCAAATATTGTTTATTTTTATATTGAAGAGTTCCTAACAACCGTAGTCACGTATAACGGTGCTTATAATTCCTCACATTGAGACAAGTTGAAGATACATCTCGGTATAAACATGTAAATTATTGGGTTTGTTTCTTCTAATGTATTACTGCTAATTATTTATCTTTTCTTGATATGTTAAATTGTTCATGAGCGGCTCTAACTGTTCATAGTGTTTTCTAACTGTACATAGGACTTATTAAACTGTGCATAAGGCTTTCTAACTGTACATAGGACTTTTTCAATTGTGCGTAAGGCTTTCTAACTGTACATAGGGCTTTTTCAACTGTGCATAAGGCTTTCTAACTGTACATAGGACTTTTTCAACTGTGCATAAGGCTTTCTAACTGTACATAGGAGTTTTTCAACTGTGCATAAGGCTTTCTAACTGTACATAGGACTTTTTCAACTGTGCATAGTGCTTGCTTTCTAGTTGTACAAGATGCTTACTAACTGTACATAGGCCTTTCTAACTGTACATAGTGCTTTCTAATTGTACATATGGCTTTCTAACTGTGCATAGTGCTTGCTTTCTAACTGTACATAGGACTTTTTCAACTGTGCATAAGGCATTCTAACTTTACATAGGACTTTTTCAACTGTACATAGGGCTTGCTTTCTAGCTGTACAAGATGCTTACTAACTGTACACAGGCCTTTCTAACTGTATATAGTGCTTGCTTTCTAACTGTACATGGGGCTTTCTAACTGTACATGGGGCTTTCTAACTGTACATAGTGCTTGCTTTCTAACTGTACAAATGCTTACTAACTGTTCATAGGGCTTTCTAACTGTATATAGTGCTTTCTGACTGTAGACAGTGCTTTCTAACTGTATATAGTGCTTTATAACTGTACATAATGCTTTCTAACTGTGCATAATGCTTTCTAACTGTACATATTTCTAACTGTATATAGTGTTTAACTGTATGTAATTTGCCTTTTAAACGGTACACAAACATGGTCGGACACAGCGCGCCCATTGAAAACGGTAACATGCACAGAGCGGACCCAAGTGTCTCCTTTACCGGACTCGGATCAGCCAGGAGCAGGTTGGTGTATGTCCTGGTCGCTGTCGCAGTCTTCCTGCTGGTCACGACGTCCGTGTTCGTGGCGCTGTTTGTCCACCACTACGTCAAATATGACTTCGCTGCTGCTGATGCACAACGCATGAAAGAACAGACTCAGCCCTGCATCACACCTGACTGTGTCCTGGCAGCCTCAATGTTGATTAGGAAGATGAACTTGGAAGCTGATCCTTGCCAGGACTTCCACGAGTACGCTTGTGGTGGATTCATTAGAGAGGCTCTCATCTCGGAGGGTCGCACCTCGATTGGGGCAGTCACTGTGCTAGAGGACCGCAATGTGTTGGTAATGAGGGACATTGTGGAGGAAGATGTCAGAAACAGCGATCTTGGCTACCTACAGAACATGAAACGGCTGTACAAGTCTTGCATGGACTTAGCCCAGATAGAGGTCAAAGGTCTGGCTGGCTACCTGGAGGACACAAAATTTGCCGACGACTGGCCGACCCGTAACAACAAATGGGTCGAGGACACCTTCCGCCTGAAAGACACAGTCGTACGTTACACAAGCGTCTACCTCAGTGTCCTCTTCATTTCTGCCGTTGGAACTGACCTTAACAACTCTAGCCGCAAAGTGTTGTATCTGAAAAACCCTGAGTTGGGCCTGCGAGATGAGTACTACCGTGAGCCCAGCAACGACTTAGTTCTAGTGGCCTACAAGACACTTCTCGTCGAGACGGCTGTGGTTCTCGGGGCAAAGAGAACGACGGCCGAGAATGACGTCAACGATGTTGTTAACCTGGAGACAGCCTTGTCCAAAATTATGTCGTCGGCGACAGATAGAAGAGACATTGCCAAAAATAATAAACCAATGACTCTGGCCCAATTAGCAAGCAACTATTCGGATATATACATGGCGGAAGCCCTGAAAGCGCTCTTCTGCAACGCCAACGTGACTCTGTCAGAGGACGATATGATCATCAACTTCTCCCCAAGCTACTTCGACAATCTCAGCGCGGTTCTTGGAAACTTCTCCAGCAGAACAATACAAAACCTGTTTGGCTTCAAGTACGCCCTGTTCAAAGTCAGAGATTTGACCAAAAGAATGAGAGAGCTGCAACTGGCATTTGATAAGGTCTACATAGGTAAGACTGAAGAGAGCCCTCGCTGGAAGAATTGTCTCGGTGTGGTCTCCACCCTCATCCACAAGGGCATGTCCAAACAGTTTGTCTACAGAACGTTCTCAGCAGGCGCCAAGAACTACATGAACGAGATGATTGACAACATAATGACAGCATTCAGGACGATATTGGAGGAGACCACCTGGATGGGACAAACTACCAAAGAAGTAGCCTACAAAAAGCTGGCCGCCATGAAACGTAAGATTGGCTACCCGGACACAAAGTTCACAGACGAGGACATAGACCAGCTGTACGCCGATTTCAACATGGTGGAGACATATTTCTACAGTAACTTTCAACTGGCGCTCAAACTGATCAAGATACATGACATGGCCTCCTTCAGGGAACCGATAGATAAGAACGAATGGGCCATAAACGTATACGTGGTGAACGCCTACTACTCGCCAGTAACAAACGAGATCGGTTTCCCAGCAGGCATTCTCCAATCGCCAGCATTCTCACTTCAGTTCCAATTCACAATGAACTATGGAGCAATCGGGGCGACAATTGGGCATGAGATCACACATGGTTTTGATATCATTGGGAGCCAGTTCAATGAGGATGGCAACCTTGTCGACTGGTGGAACAAGTCTGACTATGATTTCTACCAACAGAGAACACAGTGTATCATCGACCAGTACTCAGCGTTTCACCTACCACAGATTAACATGAGTATCGACGGATATCAGACACGGGCGGAGAATGTGGCAGACAATGGCGGGCTGAAGGCAAGTTTCAGAGCATACAAGAATCTTGTAAACAAGATGGGAGAACAGCCCAAGTTGGCAGGTCTGGATCTAACAGAAGATCAGATCTTCTTCCTGTCTTTTGGGCAGTTATTTTGTGATAAAAGTACCAGAGAAAAACAGATCAACCTCATCAAGTATAACCCGCACTCGCCAGCCACCTACAGGATTATCGGGACTCTTCAAAATTCTGAAGACTTTGCCAAAGCTTACAACTGTCCAAGAGGTTCCTACATGAATCCTGACAAGAAATGCTCCTTGTGGTAGTCTCTCAACTTGTTGTTTCTCTACATATACGCTTCCAGCTCCGTGTGGTAGTCTCTCAACTTGTTGTTTCTCTACATGTACGCTTCCAGCTCCGTGTGGTAGTCTCTCAACTTTGTGTTTCTGTACATGCTCTCTTAGTTATGTTTAACTTTCACCCGCTACAGATCCTTGTCATTTAAGTCCAAATTTCCATTCACCCAAGTCCAATGTCCTAGAGACACAAGTCCAAAATCCTAGTCACACAAGTCAAAGTCCTAGTCACTCAAGTCCAAAGCCCTAGCTAGACACACAAGTCCAAAGTACTAGTCACTCAAGTCCAATGTCCTAGACATAGAAGTCCAAAGTCCTAGTCACTTAAGTCCAAAGTCCTAGTCACTCAAGTCCAAAATCCTAGTCACTCAAGTCCAAAGTCTTTGACACACTAGAACAAAGTCCTAGTCACTCAAGTCCAAAGTCCTAGTTACTCAAGTCCAAAGTCCTAATCACTCAAGTCCAAAGTCCTAGACATATAATTTCAAAGTCCTAGTCACTCAAGTCTAAAGTCTTAGACACACTAGTCGAAGTCCTAGTCATTCACATCCAAAGTCCAGCTCACTCAAATGAAAGTCCTAGTTACTCTTGTCCAAAGTCCTAGTCACTCAAATCAAAGTCCTAGTAACTCAAGTCCAAAGTCCTAGTCACCATTGCCCAAAGTCCTAGTCACTCAAATCAAAGTCCTAGTCACACAAGAGCAAAGTTCTAGTCACCCAAATCAAAGTCCTAGTCACACAAGTCCAAAGTCCTAGTCACACAAGTCCAAGTCCTATCCCCCTAAGACTAACTATAAAAAAAACTAGTGAAGGCCCCATGTAATGGATGAAGTGAAGTTTTGTCAGATTTAGCTAACACACTTGCCTGGCATACAAGTACAAAGTCCTAGACACACAAGTACAAAGTCCTATCCCACTTAGACTAACTATAAGAAACTAGTGAAGGCCCCATGTAATGGATGAAGTGAAGATTTGTCAGATTTAGCTAACACACTTGTCTGGTAGTCCACATCTTCTATAGGCCCCATGTAATGGATGAAGTGAAGATTTGTCAGATTTAGCTAACACACTTGTCTGGTACTCCACATCTTCTATAGGCCCCATGTAATGGATGAAGTGAAGATTTGTCAGATTTAGCTAACACACTTGTCTGGTAGTCCACATCTTCTATAGGCCCCATGTAATGGATGAATTGAAGATTTGTCAGATTTAGCTAACACACTTGTCTGGTAGTCCACATCTTCTATAGTAATAGATGTCAATTTGATACAATTTTCAATAACTGACACACCCAACAACAATGTCGTGTTGCTGATGAATGTCTATCTTACAGAAATGATATTTCTAATAGCTGTGTGATTGATATAAATGTCTGTCAGCTTAGAGTTGGCCTCTCTATTTGTTGATCACAAAGTTGAGAAAGGGACGTATGGGAGAAGAAATAAAGATGAGAACTTTGAAGTCAATATTTGTTGATCACAAAAGTTGAGAAAGGGACGATCAAGAGAATAAATAAACATGATAACTTTAAGTCAATATTTGTTGATCACAAAGTTGAGAAAGGGACGTACAAGAGAGGAAATAAACATGATAACGTTTAAGTCAATATTGGTTTCTAAATGTACACAATGCTCTCTAACTTACATAGTGCTTTCTAACTGTACATAATGCTTTCTAACTAACATAGTGGTTTATAACGGTACATAATGCTTTCTAACTGTACATAATGCTTTCTAATTGTGCATAATGCTTTCTAGCTAACATAATGCTTTCTAACAGTACATAATGCTTAATAACTGTACATAATGTTTTCTAACCGTACATAATGCTTTCTAACTTACATAGTGCTTTCTAAATGTACACAATGCTTTCTAACTTACATAGTGCATTCTAACTTACATAATGCTTTCTAACTGTACATAATGTTTTTTTTTAAATTACATAATGCTTTTTAACTGTGCATAATGCTTTCTAACTGTACATAATGTTTTCTAACCATACATAATGCTTTCTAACTAACATAATGCTTTCTAACTGTACATAATTCTTTCTAACTTACATAGTGCTTTCTAACTGTACATTATGCTTTCTAACTTACATTCTACTTTCTAACTGTACATAATGCTTTGTAACTGTACACAATGGTTTCTAACTTACATAGTGCTTTCTAATTTACATAATGCTTTCAAACTTACATAGTGTTTTATAACTGTATGTAATGCTTTCTAACTTACATAATGCTTTCTAACTGTACATAATGCATTATAACTTAAATAGTGCTTTCTAACTTTTAATAGTGCTTTATAGTCGTACATTGTGCTTTCTAACTGTATATAATGCTTTCTAACTGTAGATAATGCTTTCTAGCTATATATAATGCTTTCTAACTTACATCTTGCTTTCTAATCATTTTAATATCTCATGCATATGCTTCTCAAACTGTCGGTGAAACCCTTCCTCATTAGATGGATCGCCACGGCACTGTTTCAGAGGAAGGTGTGGAATGGACTGTACATAATTCTTTCTAAATGTACATAATGCTTTCTAGCTTACATAATGCTGTCCAATGGTACATAATGCTTATTAACTTTACATAATGCTTTCTAAATGTAGATAATGCTTTCTAAATGTAAATAATGCTTTCTAGCTTAAAGAATGCTTTATAACTGTACATTGTGCTTTCTAACTTTCACAGTACTTTCTAACTGTACATTGTGATTTCTAACTTTCATAATGCTTTCTAACTGTACATAATGCTTTCTAACTTTCATAATGCTTTCTAACTGTACATAATGCTTTCTAACTTACATAGGTCTTTCTAACTGGAAATAATTATTTCTAATATACATAATGCTTTATAACTGTACATAATGCTTTCTATCTGTACCTAATGCTTTCTAACTGTACATAATGCTTTCTAACTTACATAATGCTTTCTAACTTACATATTGCTTTCTAACTGTACATCATGCTTTATAACTTACATAGTGCTTTCTAACTGAACATAATGCTTTCTAATGTATATAGTGCTTTCTAACTGCACATAATGCTTTCTAACTGTACATAATGCTTTCTAATTGTACATAATGCTTTCTAACTGTACATAATGCTTTCTAAATGTACATAATGCTTTATAGCTTACATAATTCTTTCTCATGATATATATTGCTTAAGAACTTTACATAATGCTTTTTAACTGTACATAATGCTTTCTAAATGTAGATAATGCTTTCTAAATGTAAATAATGCTTTCTAGCTTAAAGAATGCTTTCTAACTGTACAAAATGCTTTCTAACTTACATAGTATTTTCTAACTGTACATAATGCTTTCTAACTTACATAGTGCTTTCTAACTGTACATAATGCTTTCTAACTGTACATAATGCTTTCTAACTTACATATTGCTTTCTAACTGTACGTAATGCTTTCTAACTTACATAGTGCTTTCCAACAGTGCATAATGATTTTTAACTTACATAATGCATTTTAACTGTACATAATGCTTTCTAACTAGCACACTGCTTTATAACTGTACATAATAATTTCTAACTGTACATAATACTCTCTAACTTACATAGTGCTTTCAAACTACACATAATGCTTTCTAACTTACATAGTAGCTTCTAACGGTAAATAATGCTTTCTTACTGTACATAATGCTTTCTGACTTACATAGTGCTTTCTAACTGTACATAATGCTTTATAACTTACATAATGCTTTCTAACTGTACATACTGCTTTCTAATTGTACATACTGTTTTCTAACTTACATAGTGCTTTCTAACTGTACATAATGCTTTCTAACATACAAAGTGCTTTCTAACTGAACATAATGCTTACTAACTTACATATAGCTTTCTATCTGTACCTAATGCTTTTTAACTTACATAATGCTTTCTAACTGTACATAATGCTTTCTAACTTACATTGTGCTTTCTAACTGTACATACTGCTTTCTAACTTACATGGTGCTTTCAAACTTTACATAATGCTTTCTAACTTACATAATGCTTTCTAACTGTACTTAATGCTTTTTAACTTACATAATGCTTTCTAACTGTACAAAATGCTTTCTAACTGTACATAATGCTTTCTATCTGTACATAATGCATTCTAAATGAACATAATGCTTTCTAAATGTACATAATGATTTCTAACTTACATAATGCTTTTTAACTTTACATAATGCTTTCTAAATGTACATAATGAATTCTTACTTTATATAATGCTTTCTAAATGTACATAATGATTTCTAACTTACATAAGGCTTTTTAACTGTACATAATGCTTTCTAACGTGCATAGTGCTTTATAACTGTACATAATAATTTCTAACTGTACATAATGCTTTCTGACTTACATAGTGCTTTATAACTTACATAATGCTTTCTAACTGTACATACTGCTTTCTAATTGTACATACTGCTTTCTAAGTTACATAATGCTTTCTAACTTACATAGTGATTTGTAACTGTACATAATGCTTTCTAACTGTACATACTGCTTTATAATTGTACGTACTGCTTTCTAACTGTACATAATGCTTTCTAACTTACATAGTGATTTCTAACTGTACATAATGCTTTTTAACTGTACATAATGCTTTTTAACTTAAATAGTGCTTTCTAACTGAACATAATGGTTACTAAATTACATAGAGTTTTCTATCTGTACCTAATGCTTTTTAACTTACAAAATGCTTTCTAACTGTACATAATGCTTTCTAACCTACATAGTGCTTTCTAAATGAACATACTGCTTTCTAACTTACATAGTGCTTTCTAACTGTACATAATGCTTTCTAACTTACATAATGCTTTCTAACTGAACATAATGCTTTCTAACATACATAGCGCTTTCTAACTGAACATAATGCTTACTAACTTACATAGCGCTTTCTAACTGAACATAATGCTTTTTAACTTACATATTGCTTTCTAACTGTACCTAATGCTTTCTAACTTACATAATGCTTTCTAACTTACATAATGCTTTCTAACTGTATATATTGCTTTCTAAATGTACATAATGATTTCTAAATGTACATAATGCTTTCTAACTTTCATAATGCTATCTAAATGTACATAATGCCTTTTAAATTTCATAATGCTTTCTACCTGTACATAATGTTTTTTAAGTTACATAGTGCTTTTTAACTGTACATAATGTTTTTTAAATTACATAATGGTTTCTTATGGTACGTAATACTTTCTAACTGTACATAAAGCTTTCTAACATACATATTGCTTTCTAACTGTACATAATGCTTTCTAACTTACATAGTGCTTTCTAACTGTACATAATGCTTTCTAACTGTTCATAATGCTTTCTAAATGTACATAATGCTTTCTAGCTTACATAATGCTTTCTAATTGTACATAATGCTTAATAAATTTTTATAATGCTTTCTAACTGTATATATTGCTTTCTAAATGTACATAATGCTTTCTAAATGTACATAATGCTTTCTAACTTACATAATGCTTTCTAAATGAACATAACACTTTCTAAATTACACAATGCTTTCTAACTGTACATAATGCTTTATAACTTACATAGTGCTTTCTAACTGTACATAATGCTTTCTAACTTACATAGTATCTTCTAATGGTACAAAATACTTTCTAACTGTGCATAATGCTTTCTAACTTACATATTGTTTTCTAACTGTACATAATGCTTTCTAACTGTACATAATGCTTTCTAATTGTACATAATGCTTTCTAACTGTACATAATGCTTTCTAACTGTACATAATGCTTTCTAACTGTACATAATGCTTTCTCAATTTAAATAATGCTTTCAACCTTACATAATGCATTTTAATGGTATATAATGCTTAATAACTTTTTATAATGCTTTGTAAGTGTACATAATGCTTTCTAACTACATAATGCTTTCTATCTGTACATAATGCTTTCTAACTGTACATAATGCTTTCTAACTTACATAGTGCTTTCTAACTTACATAATGCTTTCTAACTGTATATAATGCTATCTAACTGTACGTAATGCTTTCTAACTTGCATAGTGCTTTCTTACTGTACATAATGCTTTCTAACTTACATAGTGGTTTCTAACTGTACATAATGCTTTCAATCTGTACATAATGCTTTCTAACTGTACATAATGCTTTCTAAATGTACATAATGCTTTCTAACTGTATATAATGCTATCTAACTGTACGTAATGCTTTCTAACTTACATAGTGCTTTCTTACTGTACATAATGCTTTCTAACTTACATAGTGGTTTCTGACTGTACATAATGCTTTCAAGCTGTACATAATGCTTTCAAGCTGTACATAATGCTTTCTTACTGTACATAATGCTTTCTAACTTACATAGTGCTTTCTAACTTACATAATGCTTTCAAGCTGTATATAATGCTTTCTAACTGTACATAATGCTTTCTAACTGTACATAATGCTTTCTAACTATACATTGTGCTTCCTAACTATACGTACTTATCACTTACCTAACTGTATTCTAACTATACATAGTTACTTACCATTTTCCTGTAACACAAAGCTGTTTCCTTTCTGACAATGTAGCGAAATACCGTAATATAAATTACATTTAAATATTGTGATAATAAATATCTATATGTTCAGATAACATCTTTAATAGATTTGGTTGATTAATTACATTCTTGTTGCTATGTTCAGCTTTCTATCTTTGTTTACGCTCAATGTTAATTATTATCATTTCATACAAATGGATATTTAAAGTAGAACAATGCCCAGTCTTCTTATTTATTGCTTGGAAACTTAGAAACGTCACAACACAGTACATGAACTCTGTACAATGACAATAGTTCCTGGATCTATATTAGAACAATATCATAAACCAAAAGGAGTTATTATTGTTACGTTGTTGTTCTGCTGGCAGCTGAATCCATCCAATTTATTTGTTTTCTTTTTGTTACTTTATGTTATGTTACTTCTATTCATTACTTTTTGTTTAACTTTATGTTGTTACTTCTGTTTGTTCATCATCATCAAGTACCGGGCCTACTGGCGTAGGTTATCAAGTCTCTCCACAACTTTCCATCTCGACAGTTCTTTATCATTTCCCTTGTTGACCTTCTGCCAAGCCATTCTCTTAAGCTGTCTGGTATTTTTTCTCTTTGATTCCCTCTATCTCTTTGTCCCTCAATTTTCCCAGTTGTTACAATTTATTCCACTTGTTCTCTTCTCATTACATGGCAAAAAAATTATGATTGTTTCTTCCTAATATTGGAAATTAGCTCTCTTTTTCCTTTGACCTCTTTCAGAACATTTTCATTACTCTTCTTAGCTGCCCAAGGTATTCTCAACATTCTTCTGTAAAACCAAATTTCTACAGACTCCAGTGATTTTCTTATCAGTTGTCCTATTGTCCATGATTCACATCCATTTGTTAAGACTGGCTCTACATAACATTTAAGAACTCTTTCTCTTGTTTCTATTGTCAAAAATGGATTGCATAGTATCTTCCTCATTTTTTGGAAAGCTGCTTTTGTCTGAGTCATTCTGCATCTCACCTATTTTGTACATCTTCCGTCTGAGATTAACAAAGTTCTCAAATATTTAAATTCATTTACCTGTTTTAATATTGTTCCACTTGTCTTTATTTTGCACTGAGATAATGTCTTTTTCTTTGTTGTTACCTTTACTTCTGTCTTTTTGCTATTAAGGCTGAGTCCTTTATTTCTGCTTTCTTTCACTATGATGTCCAACATTTCATGTAACTCATTTTCACTCTTACCGATTAATACTGTATCATCAGCATACCATAGATTATGTATATTATGACCTTCAATTGTTATTTCACGCATGCCCCAATGTGGATCTTAAAATAATCTCACTATAAATATGAAACAAATCTGGTGACAGCACACAACATTGTCTAACACCCTGTTTTATTTGTTGAAACATTCCCAATTGGTTTCCATTTCTTTTGGCCGCTGTTTGTTGCCAGTACATGTTCTTTATTATTCTTAGATCTTTGCTGTCTACGTTTATGTGGTGATTTATGATTGTTCAAAGACGTTATGACGGTGGTTTTCTGTTGCCTTCCGTCGGTTTGTTTACGGTTGGCTCGGCTAGCCTTTGGCTAAAAAGTTTCACCCACAAGGCAGTGGGGTTGTTTTCTTCGGGGTACCCTCCCTTAGTCTTTTACTCTCCCAAGCAGCAAGGCAGCAGGGCATCCACAAGTTGTACTGTTTACTGCATACTGTAGCAGGTTCTGTTTGTTACTTTATGTTTAACTTCATGTTATGTTACTTCTGTCTGTTACTCTTTGTTTAACTTTATGTTATATTACACCTGTTGATGTTATCTTTCGTTTTTGTTCTGTTTTTTTTTTTTTGACGGAGTCCCTTTTTGAAGTGATGTCTTGTTCAGCTTTACTCTAGGTCGCTAATTTTGTCAGTACGGTCTCAGATTGCAGCTCCGATTTAATAAAACATCATTGTTTTCAAAGAATCCCGTCTTCAAAATTTGAATTTTAAAATAAAAATGCACCGTGTTTGAGAATTACTAAACATGAACAGCTTTAACATAAATAATGTCAATGTTTAAATTTAAGACATGAAGTCATGCTGCCTTTTTTATAACTGAATACCTACAGCGTTGATACACAGCCATTAATGGGTACCGGATTTTTTTTCTGGGAAAGTAAAGCGGCACGGGCGTAATACCGACCACATTACCCCAAAAATCATGTGCCGAAGGTCTGTCACATTTATGGTCACTAACACCATATTCCCTATACGTCACTTGGCGTGACGGGGGTACTTTACTTTTTACTACATACATACAAACTTAAGTATACGTTTATATATTTATATATGCTCCAATTTATAAAGGGAATAATTTATGCACACATACATATAAACGTGTAGATATGCCTACACTGCACACACAGTCATATATATATATATATATATATTTATTTATTTATTTATATATATGTATATGTATATATATGTACGTGAATACGGGCATGGTGAGGTGTATGTGAGTGCGTCCGTGCTTATGTGCGATTGTGTTTGTGTGCACATATGATTGAGTGCGCATTCGTGCGTATATGTGTATGTAGTCTTATTGTAATCTCTTACTGGAGACTGACTGACCTAGTGTTTTACGAACGTGCCTTTCTGAGCTGCCCATTCTTACATTCAGTTAAACGAAAGAAAGAAACAACTATATGAATCAATCGCCATACATTACGCCACATTCTTTTGTAAACACTTATCAACTATTAGCCATCCAGTTTGCAGCGATAATCAATGCTCGTATAATTCAGTAAACATCAATCATTATTTCATTATTCCAGGCAGACTATTCTTTCAAAAATCTTCATTAAGGCTTTTCGGTAGGCACTACTCATATGAAAATAAATAAATATGTTTATTGAGAAGTTTATACTTTCCAGAACAAATCCAAAACCAGAAACTACTACTGATATGTTGTAGTACTTACCATGAATGAGAAGATCTGGTATTAAACCTGCTGCCAATGTATTTACATTAACTGGAATAAAACAAACAATAAAAAGAGTTGAAATCATCACAACCATTTTGGCTGCTTTCTGGTTACGGCTGGAGATTCTGTCATCCTGACTACCAGCGATGGATTGTCTCCATTTTGATTGGCTCTTGTCTTAAGTTTAATTGAAAGTATTAAAGTGCAAATAACAATAATAAAAAAGGCACCAAAAGGTATTAACAAGTTATTAATAGCGAAAGAAATCATTTCTACTTTTACTCGATCTTCTGTAGAAATCATAACAATCAGAGTTTTGTTTCTAATAGAAGAAAACGTCAATCCAAGTTTGTTGACAGCGTAAACGGGAGTTCCACTGAAGAAGAACATCATGAATAAACAAACGGTGATCACTGCTGTTCGTTTTGGAGTAATGAGATCTTTTATCTGAAAGTTTAGACAATTATAGTAGATTTATTCAAAATGCAAGTTAATGTATTTACATATACTGTAAATGTCGTAAATAGTTATTATAATGCAATCAAACATTAAATATAAGGTGACAAATAAATTAATGATATATATAATTTTCTGTTCATGGAATCGGTTTCGCTGCAGTCTGGAGTTTCTGCATATCTGATACGTCCCTCCTAGGGGCGATGGCCCCAGACGCATTCCATCGAAAAGAAAAGAGTGCATAGTAACTTCCTCATTAAGGATTTGTGAAAAAAACAAATTATAAAAAAAAAACAAGCAAAAATGGTTAAGTGACACCGTTAATCCTTGAAACAAAAAAAAGGGTTACATGTGCTGCCATTGTTCACTGTCGGTTGTGTCGTTAGCAAGATTAAACTCCCAGCAAATCCATAGATGACTGAATAGTCCACAATTTTAAATGTGATTTCTGAAAAGAGAACACTCACTACCACTTAATTAATACATTCAATTGTTTTAATGTCCTGCCAATCGTTATGAATTGCTCACATTGTATCGGTAACTAAAAGAGAAACACGGCGCAACTTAACGCTACTTTCAAGGTACAGTGGTTACTCCAAATCCAGACTTGTGACCATTATTTATGTCACCAATGATGACGCAAAGTACTCGTATTACTGATATCACACGACATATAATCTTGCTTGAGTAGCCATCATGTTGCCTTATACATCCAAGTTCAATTGGTTATAAGGTATCGGTACTAAACGATTTCTCAGTGAATAAGTGCCCATTGTTAACTGCTTCCGTTTTAGTTACTATATGTCGGTTTATGTTTCACGTTTTAATAATTGTTATTCTAGTTCATAAAGGGAGCTCTTAAAAAAACATTAGAAAGGTGCAATCAACATTTTTCGGTCATGAGAAGAGAAAAGTTGGAATACTTGGTTACAACTGACAAAATAAAAGGAAGGAGAGATCGCGGACGACAAAGAGAGAAAATACTGGATAACTTGGTGTCATGGCATGGAAAATAGTCAACAACAGAACAGATACGATGCTCTGTAGATAGAAGATTGTGGAGGGACATGATCACCTACGCCAACCGGTATGGCACATGATGATGATGAGAATGTTCATACGAAGATGAGATGCACATTGAGTATTCATTTTTTTTTTATTGCAATCAGTTTTCCTGCAAAATCATTCATCTATGGGCTATGCCCCCAGACGTTGGATATCATGTCATTCCATAATCCTCATTTGTGTGCGTTGTACTACAGTTCAGGTGCAGAAACATGGACATTAGACAAGAATCAGAACACAAAATTAAGCCTTTGTAATGTGGATTTATAGCCGAATAGAAATAATTGGATGGAATGAATAGAAAACAAACGATGATGTTTTAAAACAAATAAAAATGAAATGAGAACTACTAAACACAATTCAAACAAGATAAATGAGATTTTTAGGGCATGTTAAAAGGCACAAAATCCTACTAAAAGTAATCTTTGAAGGGAAAAGCATGTTAAAAGAGGCAAAGGCAGAACAAGACAAACTTTGACGAGTAACATCAAAAAGATGGGCAAGTCAGTTTATGACAACCTGCACGATCAAACACAAGAAACAGATTGGAATGGCGCTCCATGGTAGTCAACCTTCGATGCGGAGACGAATCTCAATGATCATGACTGCAGTTACACTGTTATTTTTTTTCCTCGTGCGACGCCATCAGCTATTCCAGTATCTTTTTTTTTTCCTTTTGTATGCCTTTCACTTTCCTACCTTCTATTTTGTTCAGTTGTTATTATTTCAGCCCACACTACTACACTCACGCCGCACAAATCTTTCCAGATTTGCACCTAATGGTATCTCCTTGTTTGATTGTTGTTGCTCTTCCGGCAACTAGGTGTACACAATTGTAATGTGTTTAAACTGATATGATTATAATGTTAATGTTGTTTGGGGTTATGCCATGTGACTCTTGTCCCTATTGATGTGGTGGGGTTATGTTTTGTGACTTGTGCCCTTATTGATGACGGGGTTATGTTTTGTGACTTGTGCCTTTATTGATGACGGGGTTATGTTTTTTTTTTACTTTTGTCTTTATTGATGTGATGGGGTTTTGTTTTGTGGATTGTGCCCTTATTGATGACGGGTTTATGTTTTGTGACTTGTGCCTTTATTGATGACGGGGTTATGTTGTGTGACTTGTGCCTTTATTGATGACGGGATTATGTGTTTTTTTTTTACTTTTGTCTTTATTGATGCGGTGGGGTTATGTTTTGTGACTTGTGACCTTATTGATGACGGGGTTATGTTTTGTGACTTGTGCCCTTATTGATGACGGGGTTATGTTTTGTGACTTGTGCCTTTATTGATGACGGGGTTATGTTTTGTGACTTGTGCCCTTATTGATGACGGGGTTATGTTTTGTGACTTGTGCCCTTATTGATGACTGTGTTATGTTTTTTTACTTGTGTCTTTATTGATGTGGTGGGGTTATATTTTGTAATTTGTGCCCTTATTGATCTGATGGGTTTATGTCTTGTGACTTTTGTCAATATTCATGTGACGTGGTTATGCCTTGTGATTTGTATCCTTATTGATGTGACGGGGTTATGTATCTTTTAACTCTTGCCTTATTGATGTGACGGGGTTACATATCTTTTAACTCTTGCCTTATTGATGTGACGGAGTTACATATCTTTTAACTCTTGCCTTATTGATGTGACGGGGTTACATATCTTTTAACTCTTGCCTTATTGATGTAAAGGGGTTGCAACAATATTATTCATTTACCGGCTTTTGCTGCAACCTTTGAAGCTTGTCCACCCATGTTGATGATACATTTCTACATACATGTATTTTGTATCACCAATTCCTATCTCTTCGAAAAAAAAATTGAAATATTTATCTAGCTGGTCAGTTCTGATACAGGCTAGATCTTTTATGTGAACCAGTTGAATCGAGGTTTTTACCAGTTTATGGTCTCTGATCTTGATGAGAGACCTATGTTCTCGTGGATATTTTTTTTCCATAAAGCAAGAATTGGGAAACCCATTTCTTATATATATATGCTGTAAATTATAATAATTTATTTTAAAAGATTAATTACACTTTTTGTGTACATTTTAATAAAGGAAAACATACGAAGGATGTAGAGTTAGTATTATATTAAATCTCTTAAGAGAGAGAAATAGAGATTGGTAACAGGGCAAACATACTGAAATAGAACATTTTAAAACAGACAAATCGAAAAGAATATTCATGTCAACAACAGATTATGATTAATTTACTGAAATCAAAGTACAACCTTCAATGGGGCTGTTATACACAAACATCTCTCCAGGGTAATCATGGCTGTGATACAACTGCTGACTCGGGTGAATGACACATGTGGCATTGCTGATGTCAAATACATGACATCTGCAGGTTCAAATGGCAAGTCTGCTGCCGAGAATGCTGGTGTTACACTTAAGCATGCCCAAGCCATCGTTAGTAGACTTCCTAAATCTGAAACTGCTAAAGCTAAAAAAGATGTATGTGTCAATAGGGACTCAAATTTTAGTTTGTTCTTTAATGAAATGTTAATAAATAATTTTAAAAATAATATCTCATGAGATCCCTATTTTTTGTCCCTTTCGAGATGAAGACCGTAAGTCGGACATAGTTTCTAGACAGAAATTCTAGACTGTGTCCGACGATCTTTGTTATTAAGCGTCAGAGACCCTGCACATGACCTGTTTGTATCTCCTCGTCACACGAATCATTTCTGAGCCAGTTACTCAATCTCATCGAGCGAGCTGATGCCTGCTATTTTTGCCTCTCGTCTCAATGTTCTTTTTAGTTTTTTTTGTCTGGGTTGATCTCTTTTTCTTTTATTCTCTGATGCCCACGTAAGGGTATGCTTTGAAATTATCTTGCTTCTTCTCATAACATGACCATCTTATTAATACTTTCTTATCTTGATTAAAGTTGATGATTAATGAATGATTTGTCATTTTTCTTATTTACTAATCTCTGTACTGTTAAGAAAGCGAAATTGTGTTCAAATGCTTATGTCACAAGAAATACGGAGGCATTGGGATGTTCAAGGGTGTTTACAGCGCACAATCGAAGATAGCAGATGAAATGTTGGGCATTGTGGAGAAGTGATTTAGTTTCTAAAGGTGGACAGTGTCCAGATAATAGAATACAATACGTAGAAAGACCATAAACGTCTAATTAGGGTTGTATTATACTCATGTCTATCCAATTTTGAAGATCTGTATATTTTATATTATCCAATTTTTTTGTATTGAATATTGTCCGACAAAGAAATAACTCTGGAGGCAAAACGGGCACTCTACAATACACTCTCCATCCTAACGTTGTGCTACAAATTCATGGACCCTAGATGCAAGAACAATAAGAAAATAACCTATACTAAGATTAAACATAATAGACGAATGACAGGGACCAGCCTGAGAGATAGGATCAGAAATAAAGAACTGAGGGGAAAAATAAAAGCTTTGAATGACCCTCGCCATAGAATATACAATAAAAACATATAAAATAGTTCGCCACGTGACAAGGTAGAAAGATCAAAACACAGCACAATAAGCTATAAACTTTGCGAGAATACCAGACCTAAAGGCCGACCACGGAAAAGATGGATTGATGGAATATTAGACCCCATTGGAAACATAGCAGCAGAGGCGAAGAGAATAGCAATAGACCTTAAGTTATATCTACCATCGACTTGAAATGCAAATGGGGAAGGAAAGAACAAGTATGTTTTATACATTCAAAGAAAAATGTGGTCTGTGACATTATAATGTCATTTTTAAATATCAGCATTTACTTCATGTCTGGCATATGCCAGGGGGACTTAGGGGACTTAAGAATAAAGGCTGCTGGTCCAGAGCAGTCGTCATGAGATAGTTATGCCTTTCATTTTAATGTAAACCATCAATGTAATTTTGAATTAAAGCATTAAATGTCCCAACACTAGACCACAACATATATGACTATAGTTCGTTCTCAAATTCGTGCCCACAGAGATGATCAATTATCTCGGAAAATGATGAATTTCTGTAATTTTTGTTTTCATGAAATCTTATTTTTTTCACCGACCTTCAGATTTTATAACATTTAAGTACAAAGGTAGTCTGAATTTTGCACAAATCGTTTTTTGGTATATAATTTTAGGAAAATATCAAATCGCGTGCTCTAAACTTTAGATTTTACTGTACCTTATGTTAATTTTCTAACAGTGCAAGCCAAAGGCGTATCCGTATTACATTGAATAGTAATATAACCGACCCCTTTTAGATTCCTTGCAAAAGTGCATGTACAATAACACAGTTACCGTTTGCATAGTGATGAATTTACACTTTTCTCTCTTCATAGTTTTAAAAATCAAGTAGTCACTTCACAACAGCTTACAAATTATCACACATACATGAGTATTCATTAATAGTAAATATTTTGTGAAAATACGCCTCTGGACCAAATGAAATTACCAAAAAAAACAACCTCGGAGTGGCGTTGGTCTTACAAGTTAAGAGTGCGAAACGGTGCTAAGATTGTGTGGAGAGCACATTAAATTTGTCTTTTTAATTGGTGAGTTGATTGCAGCAAATGTGTATATTGTAAAATCTTAAAATTTAGGACAAGCAAGAAAATCATATGTTTATATTCCTCAAATAAGTAAAAATCTTTCCTAAATGTATGACAGTAATGGCAAAAACTCAGACTGAAGGTGGGTGAAAAAATAAGATTTCACGAAAAAAAATTACAGAAATGTATCAGTTTCCGAGATAATTAATCAACTCTGTATGCACGAATTTGTGAACGAACTATAGTCGTCAACCTCAATGTTATTTATCTCCTCTAACTTATTGGATGAGGCGCAATTTTTGTCAGTTTAGTCGACTCGAGAGCAGCAAGGTCCATGCCACATCTATTACACAACTATCGTTTCCTTTTTTAAATTTGAAGACTAAATAAAAACACAACTTTGCACACTTATGCTTACAGCAGTTATGTACCTAAAAGACTGATATTTACAGAATCCTCAAATCCTTGTTTGGTGAAGCAGATAATGTTGATGGTGTTTGTTACCATACCAAAGATATTGATCACCTGACATAACACAGCAATGACAACCCAGATGTAAACCTGCATTGCTGTGTTACTTATACCGGATTCGTCTCCTTGTGCGTCCATTTTTTTTTTAAATATCTCAACGTCTTGTGCTATTATCTAACTATCCCCAACATCTGAACATTCACTTGTCTAATCTTTCTTCATTATAAGAAGAAAATAGAAGTACATTGTTGCAACAACCAGTTGTTATGTTCATTGTTGATTCAGTCCGTTGATACACATTTTACCAGAGAACAAGTAATATTTAACGCAACTTGTACGCGTTCTTCTGCTGTTATTTCTCTGAGTTTGTTGAAATTAGATTTGTTAAACAAACACGGATTACTTGCCTCCAATATTTAATTTTTGACATGAGCTTATAAAACAAGAGTCCCATAATTTTACAACCAATTTCGAAATAAATTGCTTGTCGTCTATTGATTTCTGTCATGACATTTCGATGACATCAACGGATGACTTTCCTACCCAACAATTATGATAACAGATTAGCCATTGTCATAAAAAGCTATACTAATTGCTTTATTAAGTGGTAGGAAGAATGAAATAAAATGATACATTTAGGGGTGTTACTAATGTTTGTATTTTACTGAATACTATGAATTAGGAATATTACACTACTTCACTTCATGTTACAGATAATAATTACATGTTCTATATTGAAATTGTATAAAATAAAAACACCAATGTTAAAGTGTCAGCGAGCTATGCCAACCATGGATAATTAGCTTGAGAATAATGTATGTAGGACAAACTTGTATACAGATATTCATAAATTATATTAAATTACAAAACAATAATGTATATGAAAGAAACGTTTTCTTTGACTATAAGTTTTGTAAACCAGTTGTTCAAATGTCAGAATTATTTACTGCGCCAGTTTCTTAGTAGTACAGGATTAAATTAAAATATATTAATGACGCACAAATGCACTTTACATCTTTGCGCATTATTTTTTTTCTATTTAAAAATAAAAAAAAAATTTTAACAGTATTCACTTTGAGTCACTTTGGAAAATACTCTGATATTGCAGTATTCCCTTGATAGTTGTTGACGTTATAAATATGTTATACAATGGTATTAGTCTTGTGTAATACATAATAGTACTCTCAAGGAACTAACATCGTGCTGTTTCCAAGATGGTGGAATTAATTCACGTTCTCCAGATCGCTGCAGAAGTTGTATTTTGGGGACTGATTAATTTCGGCTCTCCATTGCAATTTTCTGCGTTAAAGTCAAAATGATGTTCTAATTAACACATCTGCGCCTATGAAGCGGAGTAGTACGCACGGCAATATTCCTTTTTTTCTCAAATAAAGTTTTGTGAATGCGACCTTCCACCATCTAGAGTTGATCTGCGGTTTACGTCACATTGAGTGCTGTTCAATGACCGTTGTTGGAATTGTTTGACGCAAGTCATTTACATGTTACAACACATCAATGCATATTTTTCCGTCAAGTCAGCCGAAGTGTTATCTCTTTAAGGAATTTTCACCGTTTTTCGTTCGTTGCAGGCTGCATTCACTAGAGTAATCAGGAATCTTATGGCGCAGCCATTGTTGTTTGTGCTACGTCATCATAATGGCTCATCGTATATCCCTAGACCGGCCATACGTTAATCTTACGGTCTGTTGTTTGATATGCGACGGGGATAATCTGACGACTGTGTTTTATATGTTCGGAATTGAAGTAAAAAAAAACGATGTCCTAACATCATCAAGCGCTATACATTTAAAAAAAATATGACGATCATCATTTTCAGGAGGACGTGAACTTCTGGTCAATATGGTGCATAGGCAGCAGGAACCATTGAAGGCTATGTATGAAGGTGTTCCTAGTTGCAGTTCCCTCATATTCCAGGTCCGGCTTGTTGCAGGAGCTACTGAGTTAGATGCTCTGTGCACACCGTGAGCTGTGTGTTTCGTCCATTTTGATCGTGTTTCGATATTCCGATTGTTTACAATGATATAGTATGACAGGGAACAGTTGGCTGTGTTCACTTTCTGTGCGGTTACGCCTTATGTCTTTTGGCGTGTGCTGAGACTGCTATGATGGGGACTACAGCTACCTTTCTCTGTCTGGGAGATGCGATAGTAATTAGAATGATTCCACTGGCACGGGCGGTTGAGCAATTATGGATTTACATCGTTTACAGTGATACCGGGGCATTCCATAACCAAAGAACCAAATTAACGTTACGACAATAGCCTTTATCAGGTGAAGAAATATATACAAAGAACAACAAATACTATTCTAAAATAAACAAAGAAATGTAAACACTAAATTCAAAGAACAAGTGTTGGGATGTAACGTTCAATCATACAAAGCATGGTGACAGTTTTACAAGAATGAAACAAAACAAAATCATGACGTTTCAACATACACAAAAGTCTTCTTAATATTTTGAAGGAGTGTATGTAACACCCCACCACTTGCTACTTTCTACTAGCATTACCGCAGCACTGCAATAATTTACCTATTCCCCACTAAAACCAAATACGGATCTGAAAAAAATTGCAGAAAGCAACGGTGGCCAGGATTTGCGTAGTTGTTGGTCAAATTATTAATCATCATCATCATCAAGTACCTGGCCTAGTGGCGTAGGTGATCATGTCTCTCCACAACATTCGATCTCGGCAGCTATTTATCATTTCTGTTGTTGACCTTCTGCCAAACAATTCTCTTAAGCTGTCTGTTATTTTTTCTCTTTGCTTCCCTCTATCTCTTCGTCCCTCAATTTTTCCAGTTGTTAAAATATATTCAAGTTGTTCTCTTCTCATTACATGGCCAAAAAATGATGACTGTTTCTTCCTAATATTGGAAATTAGCTCTCTTTTTGCTTTGACCTCTCTCAGAACATCTTCATTACTCTTCTTAGCTGTCCATGGTATTCTCAACATTCTTCTGTAAAACCACATTTCTACAGACTCCAGTAATTTTCTTGTCAGTTGTCCTATTGTCCATGATACGCATCCGTATGTTAAGATTAGCTCTACATAACATTTAAGAACTCTTTTTCTTGTTTCTATTGTCAAAAATGGATTGCATAGTATTTTCCTCATTTTTCGGAAAGCTGCTTTTGCCTGAGCCATTCTGCATCTCATCTCTTTTGTACATCTTCCATCTGAGGTTAACAAAGTTCCCAAATATTTAAATTCATTTACCTGTTTTAATATTGTTCCACTTGTTTTTATTTTGCACTGAGGTGATGTCTTTTTCTTTGTTGTTACCATTACCTCTGTCTTTTTGCTATTAAGGCTGAGTCCTTTATTTTTGCTAAATTTATTTATTTATTTATTTTTATTAAATTATTAATACACAATAAGACAGGTAGGATTTAATTTGTTTATTTAATAAAATGAAATTGTTGATTATTGTATGCTTTTTGTTTTGTACCTGATGTACCTTTTATCGAAACGTCCTTGTTTGTCTCGTAACTCTATTTGCTTAGTTGATTAATAATACCATTTTGTATTTATTATACATTGATTCCTGCAGCTCTATTCGGGCAACGCATAGCATTTAATATGTTATATATGTGGTTATACTAACCTTGTTGTTGCAATGTCAGACATGACCATTGGACAAAACTCAGACACACAAAAAACAACTTTGGAAAAAAATGTGCTTGTTTAGAAAGATAATAAACACAACTAAGATTAATTGAATATACAAGGATCTATTAGATAGCAGATTGAAATTAAACCGTTCATGGCAAAAAATAATATATATATATATATATATATATATATATATATATATATATATATATATATATATATAATATTTTATATATGATATATAATATATATGTGTATCTTCCTCATCATCTACATTTCAGCTCCCTGTGGAGTTAAGTCTCTAAAAAAAAACTTTCTAAGGCGTTCTGTTTCTTGACATTTTTTTAAGATCATTCAATGTCTTCCCCGTCATCTTCATCTCTGCTTCCATCTGTTTCTCCAAGAATATTTTGGTCTTCCTCTTTGTCTTTTTCCTTGGGGATTCCAAAAAAGGAATAGTTGTATAATACATTAGTCAACAACATACAAAAAGGGTGTCTAGTGGCACATATCAATCTATCAGTATCAGCTTCTTTTTCTAATAAAGATTTACTCTCGTGTAATCCATGATCAGTATTGTTTTTCTTTATCTAAGAGGATTTTAGGGCTATGTTGGAATAATGAATGAATGAATTAATGAATTAATTAATAGTTTCGAGTATGTTTCATAGGAAAACTGTTACAAAATTATAACCAGATATCAGGGATTTAACAATGCATTAGTTTTATAAGAAGAAAAATCATCATTATCACGTGGCTTGTCCTTTACAGAACACCACAGCCCAGCTGAAAAAAAATATGTCAAGTCAGATCTCCCACTTCTTATGTTATCTTGTTCAAGGTCTACTTCATGTCTTGAAACCACCTTCTTCTTGGTCTACCCCTGCTGCAGGAACCATGACTACCTTTATTATTCTTTAAGTGCAACCATACATAAACAATTACAATATTCAGTCAGACTTCTACATTTAGTGTTCTCCGAAAGTTATCAAGGGAACAAATATTAAGTGATTCAGAAAAGAGTTGATATGACTTTTGCAAGATAAGCTTTATAAATATTGTTTTAATACATTTAGAATCTGTACTACAATTCAAAGATCTAGATTCAATATAACAATTATTATTATAGAATGTAAATAAAGACCACAGTAGCGCAGACAACGAATGGATCAACATGACCGAAGAGAAACAAATTTAACAAGACATCACTATCATCAAGTACTGTGCCTGCTGGAGTAGGTGATCATGTATCTCCACAACTTTCGATCTCGACAGTTATTTATCATTTCTGCTGTTGACTTTCTGCCAAATCATTATCTTTAGCTCTCTGGTATCTTTCTCTTTGCTTTCTTCAATCTCTTCGTCCCTCAATTTTCACAGTTCTTACAATATATTCAAGCTGGTCCCTTCTCACTACTATGGCCATAAAGTGATGATTGTTTCTTCCTAATATTGAATATTAGCTCTCTTCTTGGTCTGACCTCTTTCAGGACGTTTTCATTATTTTTCTTAGTTGTCCATGATATTCTCAACATTCTTCTGTAAAACCACATATCTACAGCTTCCGTGGATTTTCTTGTGTTGTCCTGTTGTCCATGATTCACATCCATATGTTAAGACTGGCTCTACATAACATTTAAGAACTCTTTTTCTTGCTTCTTTTGTCAAAAATGGATTGCACAGTATCATCCTCCTTTTTTGGAACGCTGCTTTTGCCTGAGCCATTCTGCATCTCACCTCTGTTGTACATCTACCTTCTGAGGTTAACAATGTTCCCAGATATTGACATTTAACAAGACAAATCAAATTATAGGCAATATTAGAAACTAGTAATATCAATTATTCTTATATACCCCCAAAACATGACCATTTTGCGTGCCTTTAAAGAAAAGTATAGGCTAAAAAAATTTGATTGTACTATAAGACCTTAGAAATTTCCTACAGAGATAGAAGAATAAAGGAGAAAGTTCGTACAGTCTTTATCAGTAACAGAAAGCACACGTAGGAATTCTTACATCGGTGTGAAGCCACATGTCATTATGAGCATGTCACAAGATATAACGGTCAGGATAAAAGCTTATAGTGAGCAGTAATATTTGAAGAATAGATATGTAGATATAGGGAGAATTTTTAAAGACAGCAACTGGCACACAAATAGGATAGATAAAGTTCTTGAACTCATCGTGTTTGCGTATCAACGATACCCACACCAGTCAAGAGAAGAAAAAAGAAGAAAACAGTCTCAATGTATGTATTTTCTTGCAGAAATAAAATTTAAAAAAAAAAGAATGAAACAAATCAACAGTAAAGATATAATTAGTCAATTTATAAGTCAGCCCAAACTTTAATGAAGCTGTTATACACATTTATCTAGTGTGAGCAATGCTCTCTTGAAATTCCTACTCATATTTTGAATTCTGTCCATTTGTTTTGCTTACCTTATTTGATCAAAATTTTAACTTTTTTTGAGCTAATGTATATTTTTCTTATTTTTCTTGGTTCTTTTATCCTTCTAATTTTAAAAAAAGTTTCTTCTTTTGTTCCATTGCTTCTCTTATTGCTTCGTTCCACCATAGAGTGTTCTGTTCTCCTTCTTTTCTCCTTAGTTTTGCTCCACGTACTATTTTTGAGATGTTGATTACATGTTTTCTTAAACTGTTTCCACTCACGACTACTGATGATGCAATAAACATAACATGACCTTCTTTTCTTTATTTATATATGGCTATCATAATTATAACTGCGGTCCAATAGAACAACCATTATTGCCTGATTAGAAAGTCTCCAAACTGCACGTATTTTGCATTAGCAGGAAGAAAAAGACCCCAAATGGTCTTTCAGAAAACTAATCCAGACCATTTCTGAAGTTATGGAAATAAAAATGTCAGCTTCTTTAATTTTATTCCAGATAATGCCAAGAAATCTGATTCTTGTTTTTGTTATGTTCAACTGCCAATACATCTTTTAGATGCTCAACTTGAACACGGGACCAACGCTTTTTCGTTTGTTCCCGATTCGATTAGCTTTCACCATCTAATCAATTCAGTACTTCATGAAAGAAAGCCGTATCTGTTCATATTGGATTCAACTTGCCGAAAGAAATCCGTATCTGTTCATAATGGATTCAACTTGCTGAAATAATTTCTTATATGTTCATATTGGATTCAACTTGCTGAAAGAAAGCCGTATCTTGGATTCACGCTTTGCTGAAGGAACATGTTCGTAATAAATTCAGGGCTTGCTGAAAGAGAACAATATCTCTTCATATTGGGTTAAAATCGATCAGCATAGAGCTTGAGTGGAGAACCTTACCCTTGCATTTACCAAAAATCCCAATTAGTAACTTAAACTATTTTGGACAAATTTCATTTTATTTTATTAGCTTAACGTTTTCTCACTCCGAAGAGCTTCATAAAATTGTCTCTATATATACTGCTAATATCATAGTAAATAAAGATGTTCATTGAAGAGTTAATGCCTTCCATTATGTAACCAAACCCTGCGATTATGATGGAAATGTTCATGTACTTGCCGTGTATAAGCAGCTCGGGTATTAAACCTGCTGCCAGCATTGTCACATTAACCGGGATAAAGCAAACAATGAAGAGGGTAGATATCATCACAACCATTTTAGCTGCCTTCTGGTTACGATTACTTAATCTTTCATCCTGTGAACTTGTTACAGCGTTTCTTCTCCATTTCGACTGACTTCTAAGTTTAACTGAAAGTATTGTAGTACAAACAACAATGATAATAAAGGCAGCGAAGGGAATAGAGAAATTGTTCACGGCAAAAGAAATCAAGTCGATGATTTCTCGATTTTCCGACGAAACAATGCCAATAATGGTTCTGTTTCTTATTGGGGAAAACTTATAGTCCAACCTGCTAACGACGAACACAGGGGCGCCGCTGCTGAAGAAGATAATGAACACAAACACTGTGATGACACTTGCTCTCTTTGGTGTAATGAGACTCTTTATCTGGGGAATAACACAAAATAATAAACTTGATGTATTAAACAAATAAACAACAAATGTAACGCAATTTTAACAGCTTTATTCTTTTTCTTCTTTCCATCCTCATGTGCCTTTCAGCGTCGAGGGGAGATATAATTTGCGGTGTTTTGCTCTTCTGTTCGCCTCTGCTGCTGTTATGTTTCCTAGTGCTTCTAATATTCCATTGATACATCTTTTTCGTAGTCGACCCTTGGGTCTGGTGTTCTCACAACGTTTGCTGAAGGCTCGTTGTGTCGTGTTTTGATCATTCTGCCTTGTCACGTGGCCAAACCATTTTATCTGTTGCTTCCTTATATATTCTATGGCGGGGACTATTCCTAGCTTTTTTCTCAGTTCTTCATCTCTGATCTTATCTCTCAGACTGTTTCCTGTTATTCGTCTAACACAATTTATCTCAGTAGAGGTTATTTTTTCTTTTTGTTCTTACATCAAGGGTCCAGGTCTGGCATTGGTAGCGCGACGTTGGGATGAAGATTGTATTGTATAGTGCTCGTTTTGCCTCCAGAGTTATTTCCTTGTTGGACAATAGTGGTGATAACTGTCCAATGATTTGACAAGCTTTGTTACATCTTGATTCTATCTCTGCTGTTTGAGAATTATCGTTTGTCACTAAACTTCCTAGGTATTTGAATTCCTCTACTTGTATTAGCTGCCTGCCTTCTATAGTTATGTTGATGTTCTGTTTATTTTTGGCAACATTCATGACTTCTGTTTTGTTGATGTTGATTTTCATGTTGTTATTTAACAGCTTTATTAAAATCCATAATGTGTCATGCCGGATCTCCTTGACGATCGTATCCTCAATAATGTTGTTTTATTTGTAATTCATGCGACGCTAAGCTACCAAGTATCTTCTCACTTTGTCATCCACGATTTATATTTTTTCTGTATTTTACCAGTTGAAACTATATATTCCAACTTTCCCCTTCTCATGATATACACGAATAATATCGATTGTGTCTATTTGATGGTTTTTATGAGCTCTCTTTTCGTGTTGGCCTCTCATAATGTCCTGGTTGGCCTTATCAGGTTATCAGCTGAACAGGGGACTTAAAAAAAAAAATATATATATATATATGCCATTCTAATTAAAAACATGCCTTGGAGTTCATTAATGTCATTGCCATTATATATATGTATATATGTATATATATATATATATATATATATATATATATATTCATTTATATATATATATATATATATATATATATATATATATATATATAGAGAGAGAGAGAGAGAGAGAGAGAGAGAGAGAGAGAGAGAGATATTACAATATAATGCCATCTTGTATATTATATCACCGGCTTTGTGGAGTCTTGTGCAACAAACTTTCATATCCTCAAGCAGTTCGTGTCCATCCTTAACAGCACGACACATGTGTGGTCACACTATCATCTGCTTCGATTCTCCTCTGTCAGGTTCTCGGTAGTCTGCTATTGTTTGACCTTCCTTCCGGAGCTCCCTGATAAGTTCAAGGATATTTTAAATCCTTTCTTAATACGTTACTCATCATCTGTTTCTTGCGTTTATCATTGCATGCATATCTGCAAGGATCTCTTGAGATGTTGATCATTAAAGGTGATTATTATTTTTATCCAATATTTATACAGCTCCTTAGTTATGTTATGCGAAAAAACGGCGATCTCATGTGTATGCACAATATGTGTACATGTATAATATATATGTGCTATATATATATATATATATATATATATATATATATACACACACACACAAATGTGTGTACCTTCTATTCTTTTACCGCGATAACTACACTCTTTGCCGTACCTGTACTACTCGCACAGCTGGTTATATGTCATGAATTATCATTAATTAAATTAATAATAATTTATTTTTGATAATTGTTTCTTCCTAGTATTGGAAATTATCTCTCTTTTTGCTTTGACCTCTTTCAGAACTATTTCAGTACTCTTCTTCTCTGTACATGGTATTCTCAATATTCTTCTGTAAAACCATATTTCTACAGCTTCCAGTGATTTTCTCTTCTATTGTCCTGTTGTTCATGATTGACATCTATTTGTTAAGACTGGCTCTACATAACATTTAAGAACTTTTTTTTTCTTGTTTCTATATCAAAAATGGATTGCACAGTATCTTCCTCATTATTTGGAAAGCTGCCTTTGCTGAAGCCATTCTGCATTTCACTTCTATTGTACGTCTACCATCTGAGGATAATCTTGATCCATGATTATGGGTCAAGAATTATACGATTAATAAATGGATAGTGAAGTTCGAAAATCAAATCTCTCGGTGATTGGTCTCGGTTATGAAATGATAGAAGAAGGCCACAGAAGTACTTTACATAGAAGAAGGCCACAGAAGTACTTTATATAGAAGAAGGCCACAGAAGTACTTTATATAAAAGAAGGCCACAGAAGTACTTTATATAAAAGAAGGCCACAGAAGTACTTTACATAGAAGAAGGCCACAGAAGTACTTTACATAGAAGAAGGCCACAGAAGTACTTTACATAAAAGAAGGCCACAGAAGTACTTTACATAGAAGAAGGCCACAGAAGTACTTTACATAAAAGAAGGCCACAGAAGTACTTTACATAAAAGAAGGCCACAGAAGTACTTTACATAGAAGAATGCCACAGAAGTACTTTACATAGAAGAAGGCCACAGAAGTACTTTACATAAAAGAAAGCCACAGAAGTACTTTACATAGAAGAAGGCCACAGAAGTACTTTACATAAAAGAAGGCTAAAAAGGCCACGTAATGCTACCACTACTGCTGTGTCCCTCCCTCCACTTAAAAAGATGTGTGCTTCACGCATGAGTGTATGTTCTGTAAATTCATTTAATGCTGAAGACATTATTGTTTTTCCTTCATCTTTGTACAAGTGCAGGCCCTTAAATAATACAATTAATATAAATCTTCAATACAAATCGACATGGGCATTTTTAAATCTATGTATATATATAAACAGGTAACAGCTGGTATCTACCTTTAAAGGGGCCGTTATGCACAGGCATCTTTCCAGGGTTATCATAGCGGTCAGGCATGCACTGACTCTTGTGAATGAGAAGTGCGGCATGGCTGATGCTAGAAACATGACATCCATAGCCTCAAACGGTAAATCTGCTGCCAACATGGCTGGTGTTACACTTATACAAGTCCAAATCATTGTTACAAGACTGCATAGATCTGAAACTGCTAAACCTAAATATGAAACAAAAGATTTCTTCTTGTTAAGATTGTTGAATATAGTTTTTTTTTAAAGTTACTTATTTTCTTAAACCCCCATCGTTATATTGTTCTATTTATTAGTATTTATTTACCCTTTTCGTAATTTGGTGACTATTGTCCCAAACTTCTGTCTCTTAGAATGTTGGAATTTTGTAACATATCACGACAAATGTATCTCTTGGTAACTTTTAATCTGTTCTAGCAATTGTTACCACGAATGATCTAAAATATATCTAACAAGTTTAAACTTTTAACCTATCGGTATGGCAATATTTGATTTTGCTAGATCATGCAATCAAATAAAGAAAATCAAACTCGAAATAAATAAAGCGCATTGGCTAAATCGTAGCTCCAGAAAGGCCCGGTTTATAGTATAAGGTGTGACGATTACACTTCTTTTCTAATGACACGTCTTTTGAATTCACCCAACCTTTGAAAATGTGTACCAACATCAATTTGATGAAATGTGGATTTTATATCAACTTGATCTTGATCGTTCCAGCGTCGCTAGATGTCGCATAGGACTCCTAGCATTTATTTCTCATCCATCTATATTGTGTGCGAGAAGTTTGATATTATTCAATGCGTCAAAGCCTGCTGCTAACTTTGCTTCTGTTATAAGTGTTCTTTTCAATGTCTCTTTAGGTCTTACACTTTTTCTGTGCACTATTATTTCCTAGTTGTCCCTGGCATATCTCTGGAGTCAATGCTAATACTTAAGCTGGCATGTAACCCGGGGTGTTTGATTAATCGACTGTTTTCCTTTCTACAGCTTTCTAGTGACGCGCAAATCTTGCTTTTGGCAATCACAAAATTCGTCATTCTTCTTCAGAGTTCGCTCTATCGCGAACCCTTGTTCCTCGTCAGCCCTGAATAGAGCGTTAAATTAGCACAAATGAGTTATTTTGTGGCTTGAAAAAAAAATGCGATGTGCTCCCCTTCGCCCCAGCACACTCACCTTCTTTGATCAGCATTCTCGTGATGCCGTGTTCGTTTCTTATGAAGACCAACACGGAGAGCTTGGCAGTTTTCTGTAATGTTTAAATGCTACTAACTGTAGCAACCGTTTTTAACTCAGATATTGTAAGGTGTCCTTTTTTTGACAATAGAAACAAGCAAATGATGTTCTCAAATGTTATGTCGAGCCAGTCTTATTATATGGATGTGAATCATGGACAATAGGACAACAGACAAGAAAATCACTGGAGACTATAGAAATGTGGTTTTACAGAAGAATATTGAGACAGTTAAGAAGAGTAATGAAAACGTTCTGAATGAGGCCAAAGCAAAAAGAGAGCTAATTTACAATATTGGGATGAATAACCATCACTTTTTGGCCACATAATGAGAAGAGAACAGCTGGAATATATTGTAAAAACTGAGAAAATTAAGGGACAAAGAGACAGAGGGGAGCAAAGAGAAAAGATACCAGTCAGCTTAAGAAAATGGCCTGGCAGAAAGTCAACAACATAAATGATAAATATCTGTCGAGATGGAGAGTTGTGGAGAGACATGATCACCAACGCCAGCCGGCAATGTTGTTTGATGATGATGTATGGATGATGATGATGATGATGAAAGTAAAATGTCTTGGGTCTAATAAAAACAAGATCTCATTGTACGTTTTTAATTGTGTTCTCCAAAATAATGGCGTCGACGTTCCTTAGGATATCTCGTGATTTAGTGAAGGACTTTATTCCAGATAGTTATTCTGCTCGGCTGTTGATGGGGCAAGCTGATTAATGTATTTTGCATTAGGGTATTAAACTACTGTACAATGTACATCCATGTTGCTGTGCTTGCTATTGAAGTAGAAAATATCTAAAGATAAAGAAACACAATATAATAGAACATCGTGCGACTCAAATTTGGAAAATGTTGATCACGTTCTGTTTTTAAGAGTCTTCTTCTTCTTGACCTTTCAGCTCCCTGTGGAGCATAGGTCTTCAACAAACACTTTTCAAGTCGTTCTGTTTCTTGCTATTCTTTTATGATCATTCAAGGTCTTCCCATCATCTTCATCTCTGCTTCTGTCTGTCTTCTCCAAGAATTTCTTGGTATCCTCTTTGTCTTTTCCTCTGGGGATTCCAGAAAAGGGTCCGTTGTATAATACTCTCAGTTGGCTTCCGCAGTGTGTGTCCTATCCAGCGCCATCGTCTTCGCTGTATCTGTTTATCCACTGGTATTTGACTGGTGCATTTCCATAATTCTATGTTAGTGATTTTGTCCTGTCATTTCCATCCTTTTATTCTGGATAAGCATCGTAACGAAAGTCTGTATCTTCACGATTGTCAATGTTGTTGTTCTCCATGTTTCACAGCAATATAATAGGACTGCCTCTGTTTTTTAAGATCACGCTACTGAAAAGTGCAGTCTTTTCAGCTGAAGCTGGTAATAATGTTGAATATTGGGTGTGGCTTGCCTGCTTGCGTTTATACAATGGCTAAAGGAAAAGACTTCTCCATCCGCTTGTCATCCTTTTGTCGTCCGCTCTCGTTAAGTGTGGGCGGGTATGTTGCTTTGAGGTATGCAGTAGAACTGTGAGCTTTGGCCTTTCGGCCCAACACATCAGAATTCAGCACGATATTTTAAATACCGGATTGCCTTCCCTCTCGATCCATACTAGACTGGTTAGTCTGTTTCTAGGGGCACCGCAAAGAGGTGTAACAGAATCTAAGTGGTTATTGTTCACCGATCCTAGCGCAAAAAGTCTGCTATGATTCATTGTCAGCTTTCAGCTCTGTTGCTGAACGGCACTCTGGGTCCCAATATTCGGAGTGTTACTGTAGTGATTAAAATAGAAACATTAGGAAATGACAAGAGAAAACAGTTGGCAAAATGCATTCATAATAAATTCCTACCAAACGCCATCGTTGGGTCGCACGTCCTTTGTAGAACGGTACATTTCCCACACGCCGGTTGAAAGAATATCTGTCCCTAGCCAGATTTTCCCACTTCTGTTTTCATATTCAAGGTCTCTTCTTTGCCTTGAAACCTACTTCTTGATCTATCCTGTCTCATCTTCCTGGATCCATGCCTTCCCTTATTGTTCTTTTCCGTCCAACTGTGCATTTTGACGTGGTTTGAGTATTTTAATTTCCTCTATAAGATGATGCTTATAAGCCAGGTCGCTTAATTGCTTTTGATATTTTAGCGTATCTTTATTTCTCTTTTTCTATATCCAAGGTATTCTAAGGATTTTTCTTAAACATATTGGGTTTTTTTTTCCGAATGAACCAATTTTTCTTCAGTGTTGTCTGCGAGGTTGTCCACGATTCACAACCATATTTTGCTATCTGAAAATGTATGCCCTCTGTAATTTAACTGTATTGCCAATTTTAAGTTGTGTGTCACATGTTCTTCACTGCATTTAATTTTTGTGTTGCTATTCTTAGTGTTATTTTTATCTCCCTGTGGTAGTCTCTTTGCTTAGTTATACCTACCCAATGAAACAAAATATTGTTTTTTATATTTTCTTTTAACTAAATCAAACAAAGAATATACTCGTACTGTTATATGAAATACAATGTTTGTGAATGGTTTTGAGACCTTCCTGTATGGACAAAACAAGAACCATTTATATCAACATACTTTTGAACAAAGTAATGGTTATATGCAGTAGTGCATGACGACTTTTAGATATTTGACATTTTTACAGCGGTTCTTTGGTTAGTTAGTTGGTTATGGCAAGCCCCGGTATTACTTCCAACAAATTAAAATCCATAATTGCTCAACCGCCAGTGCCAGTGGAATCATCCAGATTACTAACTCATCTCAAAAACAAAGAAAGATAGCCATAGTCCCCATCGTAGCAGTCTCAAGACATGCCAAAAGACATAACGCAAAACCGCACAGAAAGTGAACACAGCCAACTGTTCCCTGCCATACGATATCATCATTCATCGAAAACAATTGGAATATCGAAACACGATTAAAACGGATGAAACACACAGCTCACGGTGTACACAGAACACCTAACTCAGTAGCTCCTGCAACAAGCCGGAATTGGAATATGAGGAAACTGCAGCAAGGAACACTTTCATACATAGCATTCAATGGTTCCTGCCGCCTATCCACCATATTGACCAGAAGTTCACGTCCTCCTGAAAATGATGATCGTCATATTTTAAAAATGTATAGCTCTTGATGATGTTAAGACATCGTTTTTGACACCAATTCCGAACATTTAAAACACCGTCGGATTATCCCTGTCGCACATCAAACAACAGACCGTAAGATTAGCGTATGGTCGGTCTAGGGATATACGATGAGCCATTATGATGACGTAGCACACACAACAATGGCTGCGCCCATAGATTCCTGATTACTCTAGTGAATGCAGCCTACAACGAACGAAAAACGGAGCAAATTCACTAAAGAGATAAAACTTCGGCTGACTTGACGGAGCAATATGCATTAATGAGTTGCGTCATGTAAATTACTTGTGTCAAACAATTGCAACAACGGTCATTGAACAGCACTCAATATGGCGTAAACCGCAGATCAACTCTAGATTGTGGAAGGTCGCATTCGCAACACTTGATTTGTCAAAAAGGAATTTTGCCGTGCGTACTACTCCGCTTCATCGGCGCAGATGCGTTAAGTAGAACATCATTTTGACTTTAACGCAGAAAATTGCAATGGAGAGCCGAAATTAATCAGACCACAAATACAATTTCTGCAGCGATCGTCAGAACGTGAAGTAGTTTCACCATCTTGGAAACGGAATTTTACAGCGGTAATCGTGATTAATGTGAACGTTTTTCGTTCTACCGTTTGGAGTTTTTAAAAAAATAAGAAAACTGCGTTTCTGTATATATTTGGTAAAATAATAAGTGACATTTCTTAACCCCTAATTTGGAATTCATTTCGCTGATCTGGAAAGAGTTATCTGACTTTAGTGTGCCATGTACCCTTCTAAATTCAGACTTCTGTATATGTTGTTTGTAAAGAAAAGTAAAAATTGAGATTAACAATAGAATTTGCGTAAATATAAGTTAATCCTAATTGTACACAATGACGCAATGGATGATTCCACTAGCACGGGCGGTAGGGCAATTATGGATTTTAATTCGTTTGCAGTAATACCGGGGCCTTCGACTAACCATAAACATAACATAATGACGCATTCTCTGGCACTGGTGTCTTCCACCTTCGCACCGGTTTGCAGGTAGAATGCACTGGGGTTCCACGGAAGTGATCACTATCCATGTGTCCTCCTAATTGAGAAAGGCGGAAATAAAAGCCAGAGAAGAAAGCTCCACACATTCAACTACGAGAAAACAGACGTCATTAGCAAAATCAGACATAGGAAACAGAGCGCCCCTCGTAGGAGGCAGGAGAGATGGACGCAGCCACCCTGGTGGAACGTAGATGTCGAGGAAGCTTGGCGGAGCAAGAGACAAACGGTCAAGACATGGCAGAAAGCCAGAAGGTATGGTAGAACACAACCTGAGCTCTTGAAGCGTCTGAAAGTAGAGGTCGACCAAAAAATGATGCACTTTAAACTATGCGCTAAGCAGGCTAAGGATGCCAAATGGGATGACTTCTGTAAAAAAAAGTGTGCTCAGAAAAATCGCTAGCCACATTCTGGCGCCTTCATCAGTGCATGAATGGCACACCACGACTCAGAGGTATACCAGATTTTCAGAGCACAGGCCAGATATGGCACAAATCTGATGAGAGCAAAGGGAAGGCCCTGCTTGCCCGCTACATTGAGTAGACGGAACAAAGAAATGAGGCTGTAAGAATGAGGATACGGGGATCGCTGTCAAATTTGTGTAATGATGTAGGGCTGGAAGAAGATCTCACAATCACAACCGCTACCATCCGCACGACACTTAATAGGTCACACAACACTGCTCCTGGTCCAGATGGTGTTCGGTACGATGACATAGGCGATTTAGCTGATGACGACTTGACAACACTGGCCAATGAGTTTAATGCCAGCATTCGGAGTGACCAGATTAAGGAGGAGTGGCTACACAGCTACTTACTACCGCTACCGAAGCCAAACAAGGACTATTCTCAGATCAGTGCCTACAGAATCATCACAATGCAGAACACTGCGGGCAAGCTGCTGGAGAAAATAGTTGCCCGTGTCCTCACCTGTCGCCTTGAACAGAAACGCGTATTCCCATCCACACTCGGAGGTTATAGATATAACAAAGAGACATGGCTCAATGCGGCAGTATTTGCCTATGACGTCTTCGAAGGCTTCCACAGACGAGAGGAGACATGTGCTGCTGCTATAGATCTGGAGGATGCATACAACAGGGTACCATTTGAATATCTCATGCATATGCTTCTCAAACTGGCGGTGAACCCCTTCCTCATTAGATGGATCGCCGCGGCACTGTTTCAGAGGAAGGTGATACTCAGATGTGGAAGTTGGTCTTCCGAGCTAACATCCATTTGTCCTGGGCTGCCACAAGGCTCACCATTGTCACCAGTTCTATTTAACGTGTACACAATAACGATCACGGCCCAACAGCTGGATGGGAGGGGAAGAACTATGACTTTTGCTGATGATATTCTGATATATCGACAGGGAAGAGACAGACGGGGAACGCCTCCACAATGCAAGACGAACTCGATCGCATTTCTTCCTGGTGTGGGGTTTCAGGTGCCTTGGTTAATCCTAATACAGCATCAGTTTCATGGTTCTCCCTTAACAATCATATCGTTAATACGACCACACCGGTAGTACGAATGGGAGCTGATGAGGTGACCAGGGACAAGTTGATGACATACCTCGGAGTTAAGTTTGATCGCAGCCTGTGTTTTCGGGGCCAGGTCGACCATGTGATAACAAAATCCCGCAAAGGATTAGCCGACTTGAAGGTCATGGCAGCTGCCAACATCGAGCAGAGGAAATTTACTCTTCTGTTCCAGGGATTAGTCCTCGCACCAATCGAGTATGCCCTGGCCATTCTTACTGTCAGTACAACTCAAATTGATAGGCTGGAGAAAATACAAAATGAAGCCATGCGCATTATCCTGGCCTGGGATGTACGAGAGACACTCCCTGTGTAGCAATGAGGTATCTTCTTGACTTTCCAACCATGGATGATAGAATCAAGATCTGGAGAACACGAGCATGCCTGAAGATTAGTACAGATACAGAGCATCCATCGCACCACGTGCTCAACACAAAGAAAGGTACCAGGCTAAAAAGAGGCAAATCATGGGTGGGCCTAGCAGAAGATGTCATCAAACAGGTCTGTGGGCTTACCAATATCAGCGTTGGTGAGGAGTGGATAGCGGTGCCTACGTCATTCAAGGGGACTTTCTCATGTATTGTCACACTCGACAGGAAAAGTAGGGAACAGAACCCGGTCGTGGTTAATGCTGAGGTCAACGGTCTCATCTGCGATAACACCGATGAGAAAGATGCAGTCATCTATACAGACGGATCTGTAAGACGACACGAAAGAAGTGCATGGACATTTACAGCACGCTCGGCAGGCAGAATAGCCAAGGAAGATAGTGGTGCATACGCCATGACCACGAGTAGCATGACAATGGAGGTGATGGCAGTGACCAAGGCATTCAAATGGTTAGAGTCACAAGACTACATCCACGCATGTATACTGAGTGATTCGATGAGCATGATAAAAAAAGTGGAGGCGTGCTTTGTACGCATGCAATGGGTAGAGTGTTGCAGAAATCCAAAATACGTAAGGTCACCTTTGTCTATGTCCCTGGACATGCGGGAGTACGGGGAAATGAGAGAGCGGACAGGTTGGCTAGCTGCGCTGTCGTTGAGGACGGGCAACCGATGGATCGGGCGGACATCATCAATGCACTCCGAGATGTGGGAAGAGCACAGGACTTCGACAAACACAGATCCACGTCACTTCTTCGGATGATGAAATGGGAGTTACGATGGGCACAGTCAGAAATGAGAAACTTGGTGGCCGTGTAAGAAGACTTATCAACCAACATAGAACTGGAGTCGTCAGTCGCTGGACACTGAGGGAATTGCTGAGGAGGGGATCTGAGCACCTATGGACATGTTCAGAGTGCAATGATGATGACCCGCAAATAACTCAATAACTCAATGACGCATACTTATGTGTACTGATTAAGACAGTATGTAGGCTGAACGACACAAAAATGCCGAAGTTGGAGTGTCCTCTAAGGCCGCAGTTTACTATAGGGAGGTCAAAAAGTAATGCACACCATTTTTTTTCTCGGCTAATAATAAAGATAGGAATATGAAATTGTGCACACTTGGAATATGACATGTTCCAATTATGTGTACCAAATTGCACAGCATTTTGATAAATATTACGCAATCTATGAACCGTTAAAATGGAGCTTGTCAACAATGTCCGTTACAAACAGCGAATTGTCATAGAATTTCTGGTTGCGGAAAAAGAAACTGTGGCAAACATTCATAAACGACTGTGTGCAGTGTACAAATGTTCTGCAGTCGATAGGAGCACAGTTAGTAGCTGGGTTCAGATAATTAAAGCTGCAGAAAGTGTACGAGTGGAGCTGCATGATTTACCGCGTTCTGGACGTGTTGCCTCGGCTACCAGCACAGACATGTTAAACGGGCTGATGCCATTATTCGTAAGGATAGGCGTATCACTAGTCAGCAATTGGCATTGCAGCTTACAGTCAGCAAGGGAAGTGCAATCGCAATTTTAAAACTCTCGGATATTCAAAGATTTGCGCTCGATGGGTTCCTCAGTGCCTAACAAATGATCACAGAGTTCAAAGGAAAACATTCTGTTCTGAATTGTTGGAGCGTTTCGGTGTTGAAGGAGAAATGTTTTTGTCAAAAATTGTTACCGGTGACGAAACGTGGGCACATTATTATGAGCCTGAAACAAAAATGCATTCAATGGAATGGCATCATCCGCAGTCACCAAAAAGAAAAAAATTCAAAACATCTCCATCAGCCGGAAAGGTGATGATCACTGTCTTCTGGGACATTGATGGTGTGATTCTTGTTGATGTAATGACAAGAGGTGAGACAATCAACTCGACAGCTTGCATCAATACACTGACAAAACTCAAAAATCGGTTCCACAGAGTTCGGCCTAATAAGCCATATCTGCAGATTTGTTGCTTCAACATGACAATGCACGCCCTCACACAAGTCTGGTAACACGGGAAGCAATCAACAAATTTGGTTGGACTGTACTGCCCCATCCTCCTTACAGCCCTGATCTGGCTCCCTCAGATTTCCATCTGTTTGGACCACTCAAAAAATTCCTGCGTGGGACACACTTTGACAATAATGAAGGTGTGATCCGTGCAGTTAAAAAATGGCTACGCGAGCAGGACAAAACTTGGTACAAACGAGGCATTCATGACCTAGTTTCGCGTTGGCGTAAGGCAATACGCTTGGACGGAGATTATGTTGAAAAATAGGTAGTGTAAAGGGGATTTTCAGCTACAATCTGTGAAAATTTCACACATTTTGCCCGAATAGTTTCCGAGAAAAAAATTGGTGTGCATTACTTTTTGACCTCCCTAAGCGTACAATGCGTACAATGCCTGCGTCATGTTTTATCTCCTGCATGGCAGCAAATCTTGGGGAACTTTTGCAAAGCAGTAGAGAATGCTAAATGCATTCCATATGCGATGTCTGCGCCGTGTACTTGGTATCACCTGGAGGGAGAAAGTGATGAACATGGAGGTCAAAACTCGCACAGGCCTCCAGAACATCTACACGCTCTCCAAACAACGAAGGTTATTCTGGCCAGGCCACGTACACCGTATGAAAGATGGCCGCATTCCAAAAGATACACTCTATGGACAACTAGCAGATTGCAAAAGGACTAGGAGACGCCCACATCTTCGATTTGTAGACGTGTGTAAACGTGACATGAAGATTCTGAATATAAACCCTGCAGCCTGGGAAGAAATAGCTGCAGACCGCAATCTTTGGAAACACACTCTAAAGCTCCAACTCAAACAAGAAGCAGACAGATTCATAGACAAAGAGAATACACGGTGAAAGAAAAAAATAACATTTCTAGGGACGCTGAAAAACCAATAGTCAACTATTACTGACGGTGGATACTACTGGGCCGAAATCTCAATAATCTATATTGTCCTCTTTTATAAAGATGTCACCATACGCTGTGTCCCACTCGTTAAACCACATATATCGACATACTACTTTTGAATACGTTTGATCGTTAGTCCGGAGTTAAATAAATTAAAATAAGCACATATTATGGATTAAGTGGTTATTATCTCGCAATGTTGGTCACACATGTAAATACCCTAAAAGTGGTATCTACAGAAGCTGGCTGTACTTCATGTCCGCGTAAATCATCATCATCATTGAGTGCCGTCTCCGCATCGATGGTTGGCTTCCATGGAGCGCCATTCCACTCTGTCTGCTTCTTTGATGGTGCAGATTGTTAAAGGTTGACGTGTCCAATTTTTGATGTTACTCGTCCATGTTAGTCTTGGTCTGCCTCTGCCTCTTTTACCTTGTATTTTCCCTTCCAATATTACTTTTATTAGGCTGTTGTGTCTTTTAACATGCCCCCCAAAAATTCATTTGTCTTGTTCTAATTGTGTTTAGTAGTTCTCTTTTCATTTGTAGTTGTTTTAAAACTTCATCGTTTGTTTAATGTTCTTTCCATCCAATTCTACCTATTCTTCTATAGATCCACATTTCAAAGGCCAAGTAAAAGAAAAAAATAATCTACCCATTGAACTCTAACTGCGCTCAGAAGCAAGCTTACCAGATCATGCGTTTTTTGTACAGTGTGAGCATTATCGTATATTAATACAATAGCATAATAACAAACAACAGCAGAGTTCGGCAAAATCCACGATAATTATAAGTTATTAAGAATTGAAAACATAAAAATAAAGTAAGGACGAACGAGATATATAAAGTAAATATGAAAACAAACTATTTAAAAAGGAGCTCCATAGACAGAAGGAAAGAAAGAAAGAATGAAAGGAAAGAAAAGAAAAGAAAGAAAGAAAGAAAGAAAGAAAGATGAAGATTTAAACAAGAAGAAAATAAAGAAAAAATGTAAAGATTAAATATGAAAAAAAACTGAAAAAGAGCGCCATAGAGAGAGAGAGAGAGAGAGAGAGAGAGAGAGAGAGAGAGAGAGAGAGAAAGAAATACAGAAAGAAAGACAGAAAGAAAGATAAAGATTTAAACAAGAAGAAAATAAAGAAATAAAGAAGGAATGAAGGAAGAAAGGAAGGAAGGAAGGAAGGAAGGAAGGAAGGAAGGAAGGAAGGAAGGAAGGAAGGAAGGAAGGAAGGAAGGAAGGAAGGAAGGAAGGAAGGAAGGAAGGAAGGAAGGAAGGAAGGAAGGAAGGAAAATGATAGAAAGAATAAAAAATAAAGAAATATCTAAAATTTATTAATGTAAATAACAGCAGAAACCATGTTAGAAAACAAAGTAAACTCTAAATATAACGCAATGAGTCATTCAAGAAACATTAACAATAACAGCATTCAAGCACCTCAAAAACAGCGCACCAGATTATCTACTATAATCATTAATTGATACCTGCCATCTACAGAAAGAAGAGTATGACTGCTCACTACACTCTAGTCTGAAATAATAATTCCGATAGAGTTTGGAAATAGAAAGTAGCGAAGCGAAGACAAAGGTTTTGATCGAATATACCTAGCTATTGCTCCGTTGTTCCCAACCCCACCCCACCCCCCACCCCTCCCACCTCCAACCACCCCCAAAAAGGATCGTTAAATTATTTCTTTGTGGTGTCGTTGACGATTTTTTTTTGAACTTTTAATGAGTTGTCGTTCCCCATAGGGTCAAGGTTTTTTTCTATCGGGGTGAAATTAAAACTGAGACCCGAATACCTCGCGGCGACTGCCCTGGACAAGCGGCCTTTATTCTCCGGTCCCACAAGTCTCCGCGGCAGACCCCAGTAAAGAGAAAATGCTGTAAAGACAGTTTTATTGAATTGAGTTATTGAGCTCTTAGCGGGTCATCATTACTGTACTCCGAACATGTCCATAGGTGCTCAGATCCCCTCCTCAGCAAGTCTCGAAGTGTCAGCGACTGACGCCTCCAGTTCTGTTTTGAATTCTCAATTGTAATCAAATCAACAAATGCGGGTCAGTGTATGGGCACAAAACAATCAGGGACGCGCACAAGACTGCTTGCACAAATATAGAACCAACAATGATAAAGATCTTACTTCACCTTCCGGCACGGGGCTATGAAAATAGACTGACTCGTTTGACCAAGGACACGGGTGAACATGGATCAAATAGTGATGTCAATGTCCCGAACAAAGCACCCGACATGACTAAATCTGCATGTTTTTTGGCGAAATTGCATAAATTAATACAATTATTTCTTGATGATATTTTATTAGTCAGCAAATTTTCTAAATTCATAAACATAACCGAAGTACAATTCTGCAATAGTACATTAAACACGATTATTAGTGACGCTTGAACTTAAAGTGTTACAATACGTGTGGTTAACTTATGATTATTTTACACCGGAAAAGTCAAATTAGTCAAATATCGAAATATATATTTTATTAAACATTATTGAAATAAATATTAACAACATAAAAATTAACTGTTCTAGAATATTCGTATTATTGTTCAGTGTAACAAATTTAAACCACTCCAAATAAATATCAATTTCAAGAATGAGTGGTATGTTGTTTTCTCAAAACATCTTCGTCCATTCCCGTAGCACCATTTTTATTCTTATAACAAAAACGCCAATTTGAGATTAAAGCATTCAGGTGTGTACAGTCCACTGTGGAATCTTGTTAAAGTCACTCTCCAGCTCGTGGAGTCACAGCGGCCAGTGACTCAGTTAACTGTGTCAGACCCAGCTGCAAGAACTGACAAAGGTTATTACCACCCCCAAGCCGCCACATAAAATGGGTTAATCAGGCAAGTCATTGCCACCTATATTGAAAGCCGAAGGGGCTGAGGGGATTCCCCAAAGCATTCCAAGCTTGTGACGTCTTCAGCAATGTTAGCTACAGACGGCTGACGTCACTTTACCCACAAGCATCCCTACTCGCAATGCTGAAAACGCCACAACCGTATTCCCCTCAGATGGCAGGCATCCAATATAGATGCAATGGTTAAGCCAAGCTGTTAGGGATAGACGGTGAAAGGCAATCCGGAGCTCAGAAATGTTATAATAAAATCGGATGCTTTCAGCCGAAAGCTGTAAATATTACAGTTTACAGTAAACCACACCAGAGCGCATCTGCGACCACTGGAACGCCTTTTTAATGGCGGATTAGGAGGACGAGTAGACGTCGGGTGTACTCACGAGAGAGTAAAAGGAAACAACAGCCACCGAGTTTAGGGTGGTAGTTTTTTTTTATTCTCATCTATAAACGAAGGTCAGCATGTTTCTAACAAATATCATCATCATCATTGCTGCGGGCTCCGCATAGAAGGTTGGCTACCATGGAGCGTCAATCCGCCCTGTCTCATGCTTTGATGGTGCAGACTGTCATAAGCTGGCTTGCCCATATTTTGATGTTACTTGTCCATGTCCATAGTCGCGATAGCTCAGAGGTTAGTGAACTGGACTACAAAGGACAAGAGACAGGGTTCGATCCTAACCGATGGCTTCCATTTCACCCAGCCTTTAATGGGTACAGGATTTTTTTCTGGGAAAGTAAAGCGGCACGGGCGTATTACCGACCACATTACCCCAAAAATCATGTGCCGAAGGTCTGTAAAATGTATGGTCACTAACACCATATTAACTATACGCCACTTGGCGTGATGGGGGGTACTTTACTTTTTTTTTACATTTTTTGTCCAAGTTAGTCTTGGTCTGCCTCTTCAATTTTTCTTTGTACTTTCCCTTCCAAAATCACTTTTAGTGGTGGGCTGTTGTATCTTTAAACATGCCCTCAAATCGCGTTTGCCTTGTTTGAATTGTGTTTACCAATTTTCTACACGGAAAACAGTAAATACAATATAACAAATTGATAGTTCACATTAATTTTTTTTCAGCAATCATTTACCTACAAGACTGATGTTCACAGAATCTTCGAATCCTTGCTTTGCAAAGCAGATGATGTTGATAATATTTGTGACGATCCCAAATATGTTGATCAATTGACAAATCAAAGCGAAAGCAATCCATGAGAATATGTGTACTGCTGTCTCACTTATGCCAGACTCTTCTCTTGATGAGGCCATATTAAAGAGATACCTGTATAAACTTGGAACTCTACGTTAAATTGAGTCTTCGAATTCTCTATTTATTTATTAAAATTTAGTCAATCTTTTAAAAAATACGCATTTTATCTCAAATGTATACACAATGGGGAGCCGCAATAGCTCAGTGGTTAGTGAACTGGACTACAATGACAAGAGGTTGGGTTCGATCCTGATCGACTGTTTCCGGGTTCGCCCAGCCTTAAATGGGTAACCGGATTTTTTCTGGGAAAGTAAAGCGGCATGGACGTAATACTGACCACATTACCCCAAAAATCATGTGCCGAAGGTCTATTAAAATGATTATCACTAACACCATATTCCCTATACGCAGTGACGGGACTCGTTACTTTTACTTTATGCACAAATTTATTCAAAATAATTCGACGTTATTTAAATAAATGCATTTTGGTTACCTTTTAGGGTATTATTTTTTTCATAGTTTATGTAGTTTGTATAGCTGACAGTAAACAATTAATAGTTAAGTATGCAATTGAAAAGAAAATTGTCAATCCTTTGCTTAAGTCATATATAATTGAAATAATTCAACTGGTGGCATTTCACCATTACAATTACCAACGTGACTTGTAACAAATGTGGCAATAAAAATAAAATAACATCATTGAAAAAATATTAATTATTCATGTTTCGTTATTTTATAGTATGAGTAATTCACTGTTAACAAAACACATATTATATTAGTTAAATGCATTTTTAAAAATCAGAACATATATTAAAGTGTCCATTTATAGATAATTATGAATAGCAATGACACAAATTTGTATTTTATATTTTCTATTTAATGACTATACGAACAAGCATTAATTTGAGATAATAGTGTACTATTTATAAAACACATATGTCAGTGTTGCCCGAAAGGGTGAACAATAATTTGGAAATTAGTCAATGTTGCCTCTGAAACACTGCTGAAAAAGTGAGTGTGTGTGTTGGATCGAAGGGATATCCCTCTCATCATGTAACCAAAAAAAAAAAAAAAAAAAGCTAGCGTTATATCGAACCACGTCATACGCTTGTTTGACGTGGAGAGATTATATCTAAAAAATAAAGGCAGTACTATAATATTTACTAAGTTACAGCGAGTTTAAATTTCGCTGTACTTCGTCTCAAAATTTGCATGTGAGGCGGTCAGTGCTCTTACTCGCTGCCATCACAGTCCTCAACTCAGTGAGTCAGGTGCCCATTTTTCTTTTGTTTGAGCCAACTTAAGAGCATCAAGTTTGGTTTAAAACCACTTTATCGCAAAGCCAGAATATTACCACCGCGCCCATGATGTATCTGTTTTATAGGCTTGCCAGAAAACTTAATCACTTCCAGATGAGCTTTCTCAGTTTGGTCATCAATATGGCAGGACGAAATCCACATAAAACATAAATTCCTAGAATCTATCTATCTATCTATCTATCTATCTATCTATCTATCTATCTATCTATCTATCTATCTATCTATCTATCTATCTATCTATCTATCTATCTATCTATCTATCTATCTATCTATCTATCTATCTATCTACGCACATCACCCTTTGCACATAGGGCAGAAATACTATATATAAAATATGTGACCGACAATCTTTGTTATCAGGTATCAGACGCGCATAGTATTTTGCCACGCGTCTCTCTTCTAAGCGAATTGTTCAAATTCAGCAAGGGAGCTGATGCCCACTATTGTTGCCTATCCCCTCAGTGTTCTTTTAGTGTTTCTCTAGGTCTAGATCGGTCTCTTTTTCCTGTACCCACTGGTTCCCATTCAAGAGTCTTTTATTGTCTCTTCTCATCACATGGCTAACATATGATCATCTTCTTCTCTTGATTAGAGATGATACTTATGAAAGCTATGTCATTTCTCTTCTTTCTGCATTAGTCTTAATTGCATTCAATTGTATAAGAAAGTATATGCCTGAGACATCTGTTTTCAAATTCATCAATTTTATTGTCTACTTTAGTTATTTTCCATCTCTTGCATGCAGTGTCTTCTTCTACCTTTTAGCTCCCAGTGGAGCATAGGTCTTCAACAAACACTTTCCAAGTCGTTCTGTTTTTTGCAATTCTTTTAAGATCATTCCATGTCTTCCCCATCATCTTCATCTCTGCTTCAATCTGTCTTCTCCAAGAATTCCTTGGTCTTCCTCTTTGTCTTTTCCCCTGGGGATTCCAAAAAAGGGCCTGTTGTGTAATACTCTCAGTTGGTTTCCGTAGTGTGTGTCCTATCCATCGCCATCGTCTTCGCTGTATTTCTTTATCCACTGGTATTTGACCGGTACATTTCCATAATTCCACGTTTGTGACTTTGTCCTGCCATTTCCATCCCTTTATTCTGCGCAAGCATCTATAAATAAAAAGTCTAAAAGGAGGAGGGGGGGGGGCCGTGGACGGGTGGTTAAAAAAATTTGGGGGGGGGGGCAATACATTTTTTTTTATTCTGAGCGTTTTTTTTAGTGCTTAGTAATTTTTGTTTCCATATTTTATTTAGTTTTCCAACAGTCGTTGCTGCCTTTGCTATTCAGACTCTAATGATTTCTTTGTGTGTCCTCCTTGATCTGTGCAGCTTCCAAAATATACTATGTGATCAACTTCTTTCACAGCTTCAATGTATATTTTATCTTCTGGATGAATTTAATTTTTCTTTACTTTTGTCTTTTCTTGGTTGATTTCAAGTTCAATTTTCCTAGCCGTTCACGACAGGGCATTGTTTTTTTTTTTTCTTGCATCTTGTTCACATTGCTATTGATAAGAACTAGGTCGTCCACAAAATCAAGGTCCTCCAATAGAGGTCCAAGTGACAATCTACTGCCTTTGTCACCTCTACAACATTTCTACATTATGATGTCGGTGGCATTTCCCTATAATAAGGGAGATAAATTACATCGTTATTTAACTTTGGATTCAGTCTGTATTAATTCACTCAAATCAGTCTCTGTGCAAAACTGCACACGAGAGGCCGTCGTACAAATCTTTGATTACGTTATTTGTTGGTGGTATTTCATACTGTTTCAGCATATTTTACAATGAGAGCCTATACATGATGCTCAAAGCCTAGAATCTATATTGGGCTATTTTTTCAGTAAGTTGAGATGTGCTCATTAACCTGTTGAACATATAAAATGATTGATGTCTGGCGAGCACAACAAGAACAACGATCGGTAGATTATCGGGAAAGAAAAACTCTTTAGACTTCCTCAGTGAACATCTATGAAGCTTAAAGACTGGCATCACTTACTGGCTGCACAAAGCAACTCATTGAGTTGCTTGAGGGTTAGCATCATTGCATTCCGAACATATCCATGAGTGCTCAGATCACTTTCCTCAGCAAATCCCGCAGTGCCCATCTACTGACGACTCCAGTTCTGTGTTGGTTGATAAGTCTTCTTATACATCCACTAAGTTTCTCGTTTCTGGCTGTGCCAATCTTAATTCCCATCTCTTTCATTCGAAGAGGCGAAGTGGACTGATGGTTGTCGAAATCCTGTGTCCTCCCCAAATCCTGGAGGGCATTGATGACATCTGGCCGATCCATTGTTTGACCGACTTCGACGACAGCACAGTTAGCCAACCTGTCCACTCTTTCATTTCCCCGAATTTCCGCGTGTCCATGGGTGTAGACAAAGGTGACTCTACGTATTTTTAACTTCTGCAATGACTCTACCCATTGCCTGCGTACAGGGCCCGCCTCGTCTTCTCTTATCATATTCATCGAATCACTCAGTATGTAGGCGTGGGTATCTTGTGATTCTAACCAGGAGAATTCCCTGGTCACTGCCATCACCTCCGTTGTCATGCATCTCGTGGTCATAACGTACGCACCACTGTCTTCTTTGATTATTCTGCCCTTCGAGCGTGCTATTAATGCCCAACCACTCCTTTGGTGTGATATTACAGATCCATCTGGACAGATGACTGCATCTTTCCCATCGGTGTTATCCCAGATGAGACCGTTGACCTCCGCATTGACCATGACTTAGTTCTGCCCCCTACATTTCCTGTCGAGTGTGACAATACACAAGAATGTCCCTCCTGAATGACGTAGTCACTGGTATCCACTCCACGTCAGAGTTGATATTGGTAAGCCCACATACCTGTTTGATGACATATTCTGCTCGGCCCACCCAAGATATGCCACTTTATAGCATGTCACTTTTCCCTGTATTGAACATTTGCTGCAATGAATGTTCTTTATCTGCATTTATCTTAAGGTAGAATATATATATTCTACCTTAATCTATATAGAACCAATTCTGACCTATGGAAGCGAATCATGGACAGTAGACAAACAATTGAAAAGACGATTAGTGGCCACAGAGATGGGATTTCTCAGAAGAATGTTGAAAGTTCCCTGGACAGATAAAAAGACCAATGAGGAAGTTCTCAAAGAGGCCAACACAAAAAGGGAGCTCTTAAAAAACATCAAAAAGAAGCAATCAACATTTTTCGGGCACATCATGAGAAGAGGAAAGTTGGAATACTTGGTTACAACTGGCAAAATAAAAGCAAAGAGAGATCGCGGAAGACAAAGAGAGAAAATACTGGATAGCTTGGTGTCATGGCATGGAAAACAGTCAACAACAGAACTGATACGATGCACTGTAGATAGAAGATTGTGGAGGGACATGATCGCCTACGCCAGCCGGCATGGTACATGATGATGATCTTAATGTATGCTCGTGCCTTCCAGATCTTGTCTACCTTTTATCGTATTTTTAAAGCTCTGTTGTTTTCTTTACCATGCTCGACTCGTTCGTTGTTACAAAAACGCCTTTGAAGAAATCCAAGAATGGACAAGGAAAGACCGAAGACAATATCGGGAACAGAATCACAGAATTAACTAGCACTGACTTTGTCAACTCAGAAAGGAAGTTGGGAAAAAAGTAGAAGAAGCTGTTTGCAGTATTAAAGTTGTCCACTGAATCTACTGATTTGAGGGATAAAAAGAATACAAAAACCAAAGACAGAAAGAGTTCGGTCGTTCGTTCGCTTTCGTCAGCTTTGACCTCTGACGAAGTCCCACCCACTCAATTTTGTGGGCCTGAATTTTGCGTGTAAAGTCTGTTTTATCCCAGGATGCCCCTCGCCATGCAGGAGGATTTACTCCGACTTCAGAGGTACTAATTTTTAGTGAATTAGTAAAACCCAGGTGTTCTCGCCAGGGTACGAACCCCGGCTGTTGCCAGGGTACGAACCCCTATCGATTGCGCTAACCGGACACCCACAGAAAGAGTATAAGTAACAATATAATGGTAAGGCAGTCGTGAAGTTCAAAAACTTTGTTTATTGATAAATGCCTCATGTACCCGAGTGTTAACAACACTATTACCTGTAACAGTATTGTGTAGTCTTCATGATTTACGAATGGTACTATATTAAAGATATCGGTGGTTGAGTGGTTAATGTACTCGCCTCCTAATCAGAAAGGGCTGTGTTCGATCATCAGCAGTTAGTTGCAGATATTTTCTGCGATCGACAAAGCTCCAGGGTTAACCCAGCCTCCTCGAAACATATTTTTCTGAGAGGTAAAGGCGGCCTGATGTGATACAACCACATCACTCGGAAAGATGCCGTGATCATAGAAACATATGTGGCCACTAACACCATATTGCCCATACCCCTAGTAAGGAGTGAAGAAAACATTTAAAAAAAAAAACAATATCACAGATATTTAGCATATATATATGTTCTGTATGTTTATCTGAATGTTAATTTTAATGCCATGAAAAATATACTAACAACAAAACAAATAACAGCAAGCTGAAACAAAGAATAGCAAAATGTTACATCTTCTCAATACTCCTGTATGGTGCATAAACAAGGACATTAGACAGGAAAACAGACCAGAAAATTGAAGCCTTTGAAATGTGGATTTATAGAAGAATAGGTGGAATTGGATGGAAAGAAAAGAAAACAAATGATGCAGTTTTAAAACAATTAAAAATAAAAAGAGAACTACTAAATACAATTAAGATAAGACAAATACAATTTTTGGGGGCACGATAAAAGACACAACAGCCTACTAAAAGTAATATTGGAAGGGAAAATACAAGGTAAAAGAGGCAATGGCAGACCAAGACTAACACGGACGAGCAACATCAAAAGATGGACATGTCAATCTATGACAACCTGCACCATAAAAGCAAGAAATAGAGTGGAATGGCGTCCATGGTAGCCAACCTTCCTTGCAGAGACGGCACTCGATGATGATGTTTATCATTCTATATATCTATGCTTTCGTTATCAGACTGCCTTTTCCTTCTTATTCCTCTTATTGTTATTGATAGTCTCTCGTGGCTCCTTCATTGTCTCAAATACCAGTCTCACTAACAAAATTCTTAGCCCTCCCAACGTCAACGTCATATATATATATATATATATATATATATATATATATATATATATATATATATATATATATGTTGTAGATATGATGTTTACATAAAGAAGTGCTCAGAAACAAAATACTATAGGAAGACCTAGCAGTAAATCGTCAGACATAGAAATATAGCATTGTTTCCCGTCTTCAGCTAATGAGGAACAAAGAATGTCAAAAACGGGAAAGGAAAAACCACGTTAACATTGACTACGAGGAGCTGACAGTCCTAGGATGTAAGTTTCTTCTTTGTTTATGGGTAGTTGTTTGTTTATAATATTTCTTTTGATTTTTAGTATAATATGCATAGAACATTAATACACGTTGTGGGTTAAATCAATAAACAAGCAAATAGAAACGAAACAAAAGGTATGAATAGTGCGAACTGCCTTCTCTTATGAAGAAAAACTCTATAACATTAAGAGCGAAACATAGTATAAAATGTAAACACACCCAAAGAAATAAGAAATCCTTCATTCAGACTATTTATCTCAAAGACTTCTCTGAAAATTCAAATCAGTGAGATTGATGATAACATTTATACAAATGTACAGTTTTTTAAACAACATTATTGAAGTCTGTAAATAAATTCATAAATTATTTTTCATATTACAATTCCACAGAAGTAGTTGAGATAAATACAGCAGTAAATATATACATTTATTTCTAGTGCCTACCACACCTGTTTGTTGTTATCTCAAAGTGGCATTTTACTAATAGCCAGCACAGCTCTACGGTATGGATGAACTTGGTCTGAGCCTAGAAAATTCCACTAATTCATAAAGTTGATATTTTATGGAAGTGGTTTCAACTTGTGCTGCCACACACACACACAAGTTGATATTTTATGGAAGTGGTTTCAACTTGTGCTGCCACACACACACAAGTTGATATTTTATGGAAGTGGTTTCAATTTGTGCTGCCACACGCACACAAAATTTGATATTTTATGGAAGTGGTTTCAACTTGTGCTGCCACACACACACACAATTTGATATTTTATGGAAGTGGTTTCAACTTGTTCTGCCACACACACAAAAGTTGATATTTTATGGAAGTGGTTTCAACGTGTGCTGCCACACACACACAAAGTAAAATATTTACCTAAAGTAAATATTTATATGTAAATGATGTATGTAAATGATATATGTAAATTGTATATTGAAAACTTTCAGAAAGAGGCCAAAGCAAAGAGAGAACCAATTCCCAATATTAGGAAGAATCAATCATCACTTTTTGGCCATGTAATGAGAAAACAGCTGAAATGTACTGTGACACCTGGAAAAATTGAGGAACGAAGAGATAGAGGGAAGAGAAAAGACACTCGACATCTTAAGTGAATGGCTTGACAGAAGGTAAACAACAGAAATCATAAATAACTGTCAAGATCGAAAGTTGTGGAGAAACTTGATCACCTAAGCCAGCAGGCATGGTACTTGATGATGATGAAATGATATTTTAATAGTCAATGCTTTGGTACAAAAATATCAAAGATTGGAAACTCTGATGTTTTCTTCTGTGCGATAAACAGTGGTGGCTGCCGCAGAGAGAAATCATAAATAAAAATCCTAACCTGTGCAGCTAGGACTAACCAGTCCCCAATTACAATTTTAAATGGAGGTAATATATGACATGAAGTCATATATATATATATATATATATATATATATATATATATATATATATATATGTATATATATATATATGTATATATATATATATATATATATGCACACATATGTATATATACAAGGGAGCCGCGATAGCTCAGTGGTTAGTGAACTGGACTTTAAAGGACAAGGAGTAGGGTTCTATCCCATCCGATGGCTTCCGGGTTCACCCAGCCTTAAATGGGTACCGGATTTTTAAATGGGAAAGTGAAACGGCACGGACGTAATACCTACCATTACCCCAAAAATCACGTGCTGAAGGTCTGTAAAATTTATGGTCACTAGCACCATATTACCTATACGCCACTTGGCGTGAATGGGTACCGGATTTTTTTTCTGTGAAAGTAAAGCAGCACGGGTGTAATACCGACCACATTACCCGAAAAATCATGTGCTGAAGGTCTGTAAAATATAGGGTCACTAACACCATATTTCCCTATACGCCACTTCGCGTGACGGGGGTACTTTACTTTATATATATATATAAATAATAACCCCTCAGTTATCGCGGGTAATAGGGACCAGAACTGGGCGCGATAAGTGAAAGACCGCTAAGTAGTGTCACCCTCACATTTTTAACATACGTACATTTTTTGTGTATGTATAATATAAATAAGTGTATATGAAACCATGTAAGTGCATATGTTATCATTAGAACATTAAAGAATAGTTTCAAACATGTAAATAAAATATTAATAGTATAAATAACATACATAAAATAATGTATAAATGATACAAATATGATATAATATTAACTTTTCTTTTATAACAAAGTCCGTAACTTACCTTTGACAATAGCTTCTCTTCGCTTGATCTTTATAAATGTCGATGAAACACCTGTGCAGTACGGTGGAGGTGAAGAAGATGAAGATGATTTACTGCACAGGTTAATGAGAGCTTTACTGCACAGGTTAATGAGAGCTTTACTGCACAGGTTAATGAGAGCTTTACTGCACAGGTTAATGAGAGCTTTACTGCACAGGTTAATGAGAGCTTTACTGCACAGGTTAATGAGAGCTTTACTGCACAGGTTAATGAGAGCTTTACTGCACAGGTTAATGAGAGCTTTACTGCACAGGTTAATGAGAGCTTTACTGCACAGGTTAATGAGAGCTTTACTGCACAGGTTAATGAGAGCTTTACTGCACAGGTTAATGAGAGCTTTACTGCACAGGTTAATGAGAGCTTTACTGCACAGGTTAATGAGAGCTTTACTGCACAGGTTAATGAGAGCTTTACTGCACAGGTTAATGAGAGCTTTACTGCACAGGTTAATGAGAGCTTTACTGCTCCTCAGATGACGCCTCACCGTTAGGTTCTAGGGAATTTTGAATGTTTGAACAATCAGCGATGTACTGAGGCCGCGATAAATGAACCGCGAAGTAGCGAGGGATGGCTGTGTATATATTTGAAATACATCGAATAAAACATAAAATATCCTCTATAAAATAGAGGGAAAAGAGCTAGACCACAAATTTAATCAACATGGGGTAAGGTTAATTTTGAAAATACAATGTATGAAAGCTACATGCAAAACTCGTACCTTGACAAGGAAAAATCATGCATGCATGTCTTTGCAAGAACTTACAATTTATGAAAACTGATTTATAAAGAACATTAAAGCAGGGAAGTAAGATGAGTTGGTCATCTAATACGATATAATGGCGTAGAAAGGGTAATTATGGAGATCATAGTTATAGGTGGACAACAGAGAGGAATACGTACAAGAGGGTTAATGCAAGCGGCGAACTTGGATTGACTGTACAGAAGCGGGTATCTGGTATAGAATTGAGAAAACTTCAGAGTGACTGTTATGAGAATCAAGTTCCCACAGGGAATCCACGGTGAAGATAATAATGGCTGGATGGACTAGCACATCCCTTCGGAGCAACTGTCATGAGTGCCCAGTTCCAACAGGGAAAGATAGATGAAGATGATGGCTGAATGGACTAGCACATCCCTTCAGAGCAACCGTCATGAGTTCCAGTTCCAACAGGGAAAGATAGATGATGATGATGATGGCTGGACGGACTAACACATCCCTTCAGAGCAACCTGTTGTGAGTGCCTAGTTCTAACAGGGAAAGATAGATGATGATGATGATGATGATGGCTGAATGGACAAGCACATCACTTCAGATCAACTGTCATGAGTGCCAGTTCCAACAGGGAAAGATAGATGATGATGATGACTGAATAGACTAGCACATCCCTTCAGAGCACCTGTCATGAGTACCTAGTTCCAACAGGTAAAGACAGATGATGATGATGGCTGGATGGACTAGCACATCCCTTCAAAGCAACCTGTTCTGAGTGCCTAGTTCTAACAGGGAAAGATAGATGATGATGATGATGATGGCTGAATGGACTAGCACATCCATTCAGAACAACTGTCATGAGTAGCTAGTTCCAACAGGGAAATATAGATGATGATGATGATGGCTGGATGGACTAGTACATCCCTTCAGAGCAACCTGTTGTGAGTGCCTAATTCCAACATGAAAAGATAGAATAAAACAGAAAATATCCTCTTTAAAATACAGGGGAAAGAGCTAGAATAAAAATTGAATCAACATGGGGTAAGGTTAATTATGATGGTGGCTGAATGGACTATCACATCCCTTCAGAGGAACTGTCATGAGTGTCTAGTTCCAACAGCAAAAAGTAGATGATAATGACATATAAGGTTTCTAGAACATAAATGTAATTGTCATGGGAGAAAAAGTTGCAACGAAAAAAGTTCGAATATGATAATGATGATGAGGACTGAGTCGTCTAGAATATTCTTTCAAAGTAGCTGTCGATGAAGTCAAGTTCCAAAAGCGAAAGCTCGATGACGATGTGTTTCCGGAGTGGTCTGGAACATCATTTCACAGTAGCTGCCAAGTTTCAATGGGCAAACATAGATGATGATATTGCTAATTATGATGATGAGGGTTGCGTGGTTCAAATTATCCTGGCTTCGAATTCCGCCACAGTCGGTGGTTCTTTATGAATCCGATTTATTCGTGTGCTTACTTTTCCTCAATCTCAGGGTAGTGAGAGTTCCATGCCAAACCCTCACGTTTAAAAGCGAAAATCAGAGGGCTTTATGTGTGCACTACACGTGGTAGTAGTTGAGAGTCACAAACAAGAATATATAATAAATGACGGCTGCCCAAAACACAACTGTAAAGTAATTAAAAATATACCCGTGCTATAACTGGATGTGTTGAACGTAGTGATGAAGAATGAAGATAAAATAGATCTGCTAATGCCCCATTCACCGAAACACGCAAAACATCTATATGTGTTACGTGATATGTGTGGTCAGTGAAAACTTAAACATTCGTGTCAGACGAATGACAGGAAACAGTCTGAGAGATAAGATCAGAAATGAAGAACTGAGAAAAATGCTAGAAATAGCCCCCGTCATAGAATGTACCGGTCAAATACCAGTGGATAAAGAAATACAGCGAAGACGATGGCGATGGATAGGACACACACTACGAAAACCAACTGAGAGTATTACACAACAGGCCCTTTTTTGGAATCCCCAGGGGAAAAGACAAAGAGGAAGACCAAGGAATTCTTGGAGAAGACAGATTGAAGCAGAGATGAAGATGATGGGGAAGACATGGAATGATCTTAAAAGAATTGCAAAAAACAGAACGACTTGGAAAGTGTTTGTTGAAGACCTATGCTCCACTGGGAGCTAAAAGGTAGAAGAAGATAGAATATATAAAGAAACAACAGATACAATGGTTTGGCCACGTGACAAGGTAGAAAGATTAAAACACAACACAACGAGCCTTCAGCAAACGCCGTGAGAAAACCAGACCCAATGGTCAACCACGAAAAAGACGGATGGATGGAATATTAGAAGCACTAGGAAACATACCAGAAGCAGAGGCGAACAGAAGAGCAAAAGACCGCAAATTATATCTCCCCTCGACACTGGAAGGCAAATGAGGAAAGACAGTAGAAGAAGAAAACTTAAACATGCGAGATAGCAATAATAGAGCGTCAGTTAAATAAGTCGATGTGTTTTTTCTTCATAAAAGAAATAATAAGTCCGTCACTCTCACCTCCGGGGCAATATTACTTCCATTCTCTAATTCATAGTCGATTTCAATTATCTGCATTGTTCTGTATCACTTTTTAGAACTACCAGTATATTACAATGTGTTCAATAGAATTTGTGCTTTGAGCACATATTAATTGGTTGCGTTGCATTGTGTTTGTCATTTCGCTGACCATTGCCTCCGTCTTCAGCACATACTTATTCAATATTTCTTTCCAATTGTTTGATTTTCTTTGATCTTTCTTCATGGTAGAGGCTGGATATAGTCAGAACTGCGTCACTTAGGAATGCATAACCAGAGTAACAAATGATTCCTATTCTGATTGTATGAAGAGTATATTTCTTATACAGACACCCTATTAGAACCATCATACTCTACAAGTTGGAGTTTGTTGCTGGAGTTTATTATCTATCTTTAATCTACAGCATGTGTGCTTTTTTAGTGTTACTGACATGCATAACTTGATATTACGACATTTTCAGATGTTCGAATTATTTGGAAATTAAAACGGCTGATTGTCCCAATGATATAGTTGACATTCATCAAGGTGGACGTTCAAAAGAAGTAGTAGTTTCGTTCAAAATGGTCGCGATTGCAGTATTTGTTGAAACAGAATAACAAAAATGACACCGTGATAGGCAGCCAATTTGATGTACTATCTTCTTGATCATGGTAATTACATCTGTGTTGCCTTTAAATGTAAGAAAATACTTTGAAAATATTGCGTATAAAACAAGACTAGATCATTATAATTGCAAACGAACAATATTGCATTGTTTCAGACATATCATCGTGAAGTAAGAAAAAATAAAGACCAACAAATATTCTCAAATTAGCAACAAGAGTGAGGCAGAATGTTTGTTACTGATACGATTGCTACACAGAGAATATCTGAACGGAAAAACATAAACATGCAAGTAGAGATGAAAATATATTTTCATAGATGAATAGAGGACAAAAGTAGTACAGACTCCATATGTGGTTCACTGAATGGATTTTATTTAACACAACAAATAGAAACATAGACTGCAACACTCACTTCCAATCAGATGATATCGCATAATCCAGGACATCTTTTACATTACGTCAAGGTGGTACACAAATGAACACGAAAAGAAAACAGTCACGGTGGTGATATCAACATCTTTATGGAGAAACGAAAACTAAGAAGGTTCAACTGCATAAATCGCATGCAAGTCTCCCAAAAGCAATAATATTATGTGAGGGGTATGACAAGAAGAGCCAATCGTAACATATGGATACGAATCATGGACAATAGGACAACAGACAAGAAAATCACTGGAGTCTGTAGAAATGTAGTTTTACATAAGAATGTTGAGAGTACCATGGACAGCTAAGAAGAGTAATGAAGATGTTTTGAAAGAGGTCAAAGCAAAAACGGTGTGAAACAAGATGGCTGGGAGCGGAGAGAATAAAATTGAATACAGGGGAGATGATTTTATCATCAGGACACCAGGAACCAGGAGCACAACATAGCGAAGGGGTAGCTATAATGCTATCAAAAAATGCACAGAAGACACTAATAGAATGGGAGGCAGTGGGGCCAAGACTGGTGAGAGCAACATTTAGAACAACCAAAAACAAAATAAAATTACACATTATACAATGCTATGCGCCAACCAACGATAAAGATGACTCAGTTAAAGATGATTTTAATAAACAGCTACAATGGCAGCTGGATGCAAGACGAGCCAAGGATATTATAATCTTGATGGGAGACCTAAATGCTAAGGTAGGATCAGACAACAGAGGCTTCAAAGAGATTATGGGAAAACATGGACTTGGAGATATAAACGAGAATGGCGAGATATTTGTGAATTTCTGCGCCCTTAATCAAATGAGCCTAGGAGGAACAATATTCCAACATAAAAGAATACACAAAGCTACATGGGTGTCACCAGATCATAGAACGGAAAATCAAATTGATCACATATGTATTAATAATAAGTTTAAGTCATCCTTACAGGATGTAAAAGTATATAGAGGGGCAGATATAGCTTCTGATCATCATCTTCTGTTAGCCAAACTTAAAATTAAATTAAAAAGGTATAATACAACGAAAAAAGGATAGAAAGTATTTCATTGTAGGGTTTCTTAAAGAACAAGGAATTAAAGATAAATTCGCAGTCACAATATCAAACAAATACCAAGTCCTCCAACAACTAGAAAATACAATAAATATAGAAGATCATTGGAAACAGGTAAAAAATATATGGAAAGAGACATGCGAAGAAACACCGGGGAAAAGAGAACGCCAGAATAAGGCATGGATGACAGCAGAGACCCTGGATAAAATTAAAGAAAGAAAGAACAAGAAAGCAGACATAAATAAAAGCAAAACAAGAAGTAATAAAGCCAAGACACAGGAAGCTTACACAGAGGTGAACAAAGAAGTGAGAAGATGCATTAAAAGGGATAAGAGGAAATATATAGATGAACTAGCTAAAGAGGCAGAAGAAGCAGCAAATAAAGGGAATATGAAAGAACTGTACAACAGCACAAAGAAATTAGGTGGAAAATACAAACAGATCAACGCATTTATCAAAGACAAGAAAGGAAATCTGCTAAGTAATATAAGGGAACAAATGGAGAGATGGAAAGAACACCTTGAAGAACTTTTGAACAGACCCGGCTCAAATAATCCTCCAGATATACTACCAGCAGAAGAAGAGTTACATGTTAACTGCGGAAAACCAAGCAAAGAAGAAATAATGAAAGCCATCAAACTATTAAAAGATGGTAAAGCCACAGGACCAGATGAAATTCCTTCAGAAGCCATCAAAGCAGATATTAACACCTCTACCACGATGTTACATGATCTATTGGATAAAATTTGGGAGAGGGAAGAAATACCTAAAGACTGGAGAGAAGGTTATATGATCAAACTACCAAAGAAAGGAAGTTTACAGGAGTGCACAAATTATAGGGGAATTATGCTACTATCAGTGTCAGGAAAAATATTAGGCAGAATCATTCTGGAGAGACTAAAAGAGGCTATAGAGAAACACTTGAGAGATGAACAAGCAGGTTTTAGGAAGAACAGATCATGTGCTGATCAAATAACTACCCTACGTATAATAGTTGAACAAAGTTTAGAACTAAAATCATCACTTTATATTGGATTCATAGATTACGAAAAGGCAATGTATGAAGGAACAAAATGTAGTGTGGTGCATGAAGGACAACTTACAGAAGCATTTGAAATAAGAACAGGAGTAAGGCAAGGATGCCTCCTGTCTCCATTTCACTTTCTACTGGCCATAGATTGGATTATGGAAATAACTCAAAACAACAGAAATGGGATCCAGTGGTCACTGACCAAACAACTCGATGATTTAGACTTTGCTGATGACATAGCTCTCCTATCACACAGCCATCAACAGATGCAGGTTAAAATGAGTATATTAGATGAGAGATCACAACAGCTAGGACTAAAGATTAATAGAGATAAGACCAACATTATGAGAATTAATGCAGTTGGCAATAACCAAATAAAACTATGAGAAATACCTCTACTAGACGTACAATCTTATATATATCTGGGCAGTAATATAGATAAAGAGGGAGGAACAGAAAATGATACCAAAATAAGGATATCAAAAGCAAGAGGAGCTTTCATTGCACTTGGAAACATATGGAAATCCAAAGAAATTAGGCTAAATACAAAAATAAAAATTTTCAACTCAAATGTTAAGTCGGTCCTATTATATGGCTGTGAAACATGGAGAATGACAAAATTGACAATCACGAAGGTACAGACTTTCATTAATGGATGCTTGCGCAGAATAAAGGGATGGAAATGGCAGAACAAAGTCACTAACGTGGAATTATGGAAATGTACCGGTCAAATACCAGTGGATAAAGAGATACAGCGAAGACGATGGCGATGGATAGGACACACACTACGGAAGCCAACTGAGAGTATTACACAACAGGCCCTTTTTTGGAATCCCCAGGGGAAAAGACAAAGAGGAAGATCAAGGAATTCTTGGAGAAGACAGCTAGAGGCAGAGATGAAGATGATGGGAAGACATGGAATGATCTTAAAAGAATGGCAAAAAACAGAACGACTTGGAAAGTGTTTGTTGAAGACCTATGCTCCACTGGGAGCTAAAAAGGTAATAGAAGAAAAAGAAAGCAAAACGAGAGCTAATTTCCAATATTAGGAAGAAACAATCATCATTTTTGGCAATGTAATGAGAAGAGAACAGCTGGAATATATTGTAACAACTGGAAAAATTGAGGGACGAAAAGATAGAGGGAAGCAAAGAGAAAAAATAACAGACAGCTTGAAAGAATGGCTTGGCAGAAGGTCAACAACAGAAATGATAAATAGCTGCCGAGATCGAAAGTTGTGAAGAGACATGATCATCTACGCCAGTAGGCCCGGTACTTGATGATGATGATGATGATAAGAAGGCACATACGCTAAAAAAAGCGTAACAGATAATGAGGTCATGCGGAGAACAGAAGAAAAAAAAATGAGGAATCACGCGAAGAACAGTGTCAAGCGTTGAGGGCTCACTCAAAGCACACATCAATTTATAGAGGGATCACATGAAGAATAGCACCACGAGATAGAGGGGTTACACAATGAGCAGAATCAAGAAATAGAGAGGGTCACACAAAGAGCAGAATCAAGAAATAGAGAGGGTCACACAAAGAGCAGCATCAAGAAATAGAGAGGGTCACACAAAGAGCAGCATCAAGAAATAGAGAGGGTCACACAATGAGCAGCATCAAGAAATAGAGAGGGTCACACAAAGAGCAGCATCAAGAAATAGAGAGGGTCACACAAAGAGCAGCATCAAGAAATAGAGAGGGTCACACGATGAGCAGAATCAAGAAATAGAGAAGATCACACAATGAGCAAAAAAAAAAAAATAGAGAGGGTCACACAAAGAGCAGCATCAAGAAATAGAGAGGGTCACACAAAGAGCAGCATCAAGAAATAGAGGGGGTCACACAAAGAGCAGCATCAAGAAATAGAGGAGTCACACAAAGAGCAGCATCAAGAAATAGAGGGGGTCACACACTGAGCAGCATCAAGAAATAGAGGGGGTCACACAAAGAGCAGCATCACGAAATAGAGAGGGTCACACAATGAGCAGCATCAAGAAATAGAGAGGGTCACACAAAGAGCAGCATCAAGAAATAGAGGTGGTCACACAAAGAGCAGCATCACGAAATAGAGAGGGTCACACAATGAGCAGCATCAAGAAATAGAGAGGGTCACACAAAGAGCAGCATCAAGAAATAGAGGTGGTCACACAAAGAGCAGCATCACGAAATAGAGAGGGTCACACAATGAGCAGCATCAAGAAATAGAGAGGGTCACACAAAGAGCAGCATCAAGAAATAGAGAGGGTCACACAAAGAGCAGCATCAAGAAATAGAGAGAGTCACACAAAGAGCAGTATCAAGAAATAGAGAGGGTCACACAAAGAGCAGCATCAAGAAATAGAGAGGGTCACACAAAGAGCAGTATCAAGAAATATAGGGTCACACGATGAACGGCATGAAATAGATAGAAGTGTCGTGGCTTCGCTCATAGTTTTGGCAGCTAGAGACAGTAAATGTTGATTGACTAATTATTGCGTCAGCTAATTATGTTGCAGTGATACACCCTTCAAAAACACAAAACGGTGTCGACATAAAGACATTATTAAATATATATAGATATAGCACTTATTAGAGATAAGAAAACAAATTAGTACACGTTAATAAAAGGTAAAGTTAAGTACGCGACTTGAATCGTTGTTTTAGCACGCGAGTTTTCATCCATATGTGCTTGGCCGCCAGTCCGGAAGTGTTCGGAGCCTTCTAGGTAGTGTCGTTTGAAGCATCGAAACTCACGATACGAGGCGGCATTCCTCATCTTCCCATAGTACTATCATGGTTGCCATTTCTGCCAGCGGCTGGGTCGACGCGGGTTTTTTTTTTTTTCAACCAAGAGTACAATTCACACTCGTTCCAGCGGGAATCGAACACGTTAATAACAAACTATAAAGATAAGTAGAGATGAGTCGTCACAGCCAACCTTCATATAAATGATATCACACTTGAAGTCTGAGGATATGTTTCATTGATGATAGAAAAATTGATGTTTATGTAAAGAAAAAATATGCTAAAAATCAAGTTTATTCCAGCTGTTGCTATTAAACAAACATAAAAAATGCAGCAAAGCAACATACTCCTACTACATGTGTTTTCATCATTTTAAATACCATCAATCAGTTAGCACTATATACTTACTTCAGTCCTTACTTCGATGCAAGAAACGAAGATGAAATCAGATTGAACGTTATAACAAGTGATGGTTTCAGAAACAACTGCCTCATGGAACACATAAAATAGCAGGAAACAAAACTGATCAATGATCATCTCCTCATACTGCAGTTTAACCCACATCCACAAGGTGTCTAAAACAGATCAATGATCATCTCCTGATACTGGAGTTTAACCCACATCCACAAGGTGTCTAAAACAGATCAATGATCATCTCCTCATACTGGAGCTTAACACACATCCACAAGCACAAGGTGTCTAAAACAGATCAATGATCATCTCCTCATACTGGAGCTTAACACACATCCACAAGCACAATGTGTCTAAAACAGATCAATGATCATCTCCTCATACTGGAGTTTAACCCACATCCACAAGGTGTCTAAAACAGATCAACGATCATCTCCTCATACTGTAGCTTAACACACATCCACAAGCACAAGGTGTCTAAAACAGATCAATGATCATCTCCTCATACTGGAGTTTAACCCACATCCACAAGGTGTCCAAAACAGATCAATGATCATCTCCTCATACTGGAGTTTAACCCACATCCACAAGGTGTCCAAAACACTGCAAAATGTTATATCAATAAATAGCACATAAAACCTGCAACTGTAAATAGCAACATCTGTCAATGCAACATAACCGAGTAAAGACACCCACCGGTTCCGGCATAAGTGAAGAAAAAGATGGTAAAATGAGGTAAAATGTTTTATTTTAAAACAACAAAAATGTCTTCTAGTGAACTCGCCAAAGAGAGAAAATACTGGATAGCTTAGTGTCATGGCATGGAAAACAGTCAACAACAGAACTGATACGATGCACTGTGGAAAGAAGATTGTGGAAGGACATGATCGCCTACGCCAACCGGTATGGTACATGATTATGAATGGTGAATATGTCTTGCCACTTATTATGTGGTTGTTGTCACAAGTCAGTTTGACATATACTTATTGACTGTCTCGTATTTTGTGTAAATTTTAAACATAAAAAAACGAAAGCGACGTCTAGCAATTTCATGATTACTGCCCTGTTAACAACAAATATGAACTGCATGCTTGACATTTTAAAATTCCAGTAATTTAATAATTATAAGAGACAGCTAAACAATTAAAAGTGCGGCATCGCCTTTTTAAGTATATTATTAAAAAATTAAGAATAATTTTGGAAAAATTTGAAAATCGAAAGAAATTAAATATTTTCTTTCCATCTCTACGTATTTAAATGCGTGCATTTTTGTATTATCTTCATACTACTTCTTCGTTGTAACTTTAAAACATTTGATGTCAAATAAAATTTTGGTTTAATTTCATTTTAAAATTAATACATTGCCGTTTATACGAGGACAATATGTATAAAATCTAACGTATGTACGTTCATGAAGAAAAAACAATCTATTTTCATAGAAACAAACAATTAATATATCAAAATAGCTATTTTGTGCACACAAAAAAATATGTACAAGTTTTAAAAAGTGTGTTTGCATTGTTTTGTGCAAACATCATTGCTAATTCAGTATTGTTGATGCTGAGAATAATCACTGTGATGAATTCAAGTAGAAATGAGTCTAATATCGATTTTGTTTATTCAGATAATTTGGTTATAAGCAACGAAGCTATGATAATATACACCTGGGTTGTCTATAGTGTTCTGTGTCAGGTTATCAACATCTTTGGTATCGCCACAAACAGTATCAACATCATCTGTTTCATAAAACAAGGATTTGAGGACTCTATCAATATTAGCTTGCTAGGTAAAACGAATATATTTAACCAACGTAGACATATATATTTATCTTTCATCTTATACTTGTTTTGCACAGATTATTAAAGAAATTCATTATTATTATTAGTTTGGGGTGGTGGGGCTAGGAGGTCTAGAGATAAGGCGACAGTCTTCGGTTCCAGGTTTGAATTCTGTCATAGGTGGTGGAAATTTCTTTTACTTCGAATCCATTTCGCATTCATGCCATTATCATCACCTGGTCACATGGTGGTAATATCAGATGTTTATGCTGGTAAACACCCTGTTATCCCTGTTGAATAATGACGAAAAACAGTGTGCAATCGCGCACGTTCATAAAGAACCATTGTTGAAAAGTAGAAGTAAAAAGTAAAGAGCCCCGTCACGCCAAGTGGCGTAAAGGGAATATGGTGTTATTGACCATAAATTTTACAGACCATCAGCACATGATTTTTGGGGTAATGTGTTCGGTATTACGCCCGTGCCGCTTTACTTTCCCAGAAAATATCCGGTACCCATTTAAGGCTGAGTGAACCCGGAAGCCGTCGGTTGTGATCGAACCCTACCTCTTGTCCTTTGTAGTCAAGTTCACTAACCACTGAGCTATCGCGGCTGTTGAAAAGAGTAGGCGAATAATGTCGCTGCCCCAGCAACAATTGTTAAGAAAAATGTACCCATGCCAAACACGGATGTGCCGGGCCAATGAACACAGATACAGAGGTTTTGCAGGAAGTTAGCGACACAACGCACCCACCGCGGCTTAACGAAGAGAATGATTATTTCATTTTAAGCTGTTATCATAAGAGAAGTAAGACGCCTCCTTCCCGTCGCTAGTTTACAGGCCACCATTAGGAAGGTGGAATACAAAAAAAGTAGTGGCAATGTGTTACAGATACAAATTTCGAGATTTCATAAAAGATCTTTGCAAGGATTAGAGATTGCTAGAAAGAAACTTCGAAACGGGCAAAAAAGTATCTGAGTCTATGCCTTACGGGCTGTCCACGGCTCGAGATAGATAGATAGATAGATAGATAGATAGATAGATAGATAGATAGATAGATAGATAGATAGATAGATAGATAGATAGATAGATAGATAGATAGATAGATAGATAGATAGATAGATAGATAGATAGATAGATAGATAGATAGATAGATAGATAGATAGATAGATAGACAGGCAGTTAGGCAGGCGGGTGGACGGACGGAAAGACAAACAGACAGGCAGGCAGACAGACAGACAATCCCTTTTTCATTGTTTTTATACAACTTTTTCCAGTCCCGTTTTTAAGATTGTATAGACTTACGTACATTATATAATTGGTTTCTTTTCATTTTCATCATAAAATAATTATGTTATATATTTCTGACATCTATTTATTGTGTATATGTTGTCTGTTAGCATTGTTTCTTGTTTGTTTGCAAAACATCCACTTTCTATGTTGTTGTTTTTTTTTTACTTTTACCAGTCATTCTCTTTATTTTTGTGTGCAGCCTTCTTAAATCTTGTTTATTTCCCATAATTTATATGTCTATACATCTTTGGCTGAACCATCATTTGCCTTTTTGCATATTTTGCGTATTTCATTATCTATTTTTTAAATCACTTATAGTCCTGTCATATAATTGTGTGCTACGTGTTTAGCTCATGTTCATCTTCATACTGTAAAATTATTCTGTTTTTAAATTTCAGATATAGTTTGGGGACTTTTCCTCTTTTGTTTGCTTTTCTTGCTGTTATGTTTCCTAGTTTTTCTAATAATCTATCAATCCATCATTTTGTGACGGCCCTTCAGCCTGGTGTTCTCGCAATATTTATTGAAAACTTGTTGTGGTGTGTTTTGTTTTTTTCATCTCTTATCATTCGGTCAAACTAATTTATCTGTTATTCCTCTATATGTTCAATGACTTAAATTATTCCAGGTTTTCTGTCACATCTTCGTGTCTGATCTTAGCTCTCATGATACCTTCTTTTACGAGTCAAAAAACATTTCATCTCTATGGAGTTTCCTTATTTTATTGTTCTTGAGTCGAGAGATCAGGTCTAGCATTGGTAGCACAGCATTGTGATGAAATTTGTGTTGTAGATAGTTGTAGTGTTTCCTTAATTCACACAAATACAAGATTGCATGCGTCATGATCCCGTGTGTTACCGGGACCTCATTATGAGGGAAGTAAAGAATAGTGACACTGTGACCTTCCAGGCATGTCGTAAGAGGCGACTAAGGAGGTTGATAGATGGCTTAATAAGCTGTCAATGTAAAAAAGTATTGTTATGGAAACAGAACCATCGATTTTAGAAGCAGCAATCTCTGCAATGTGTGCCACTTTGGCGCGCAAGGTTTCTGTTTTTGAGATTGTGGTTCTGCCCTATGTGCCGTCTTCGGCCAGAAAGGACAATAGATAGAAACGTCATGAGTTGGTTGTATTTTATATTTTGTTCATAGCTTAACTTCATTTGGCACAATGGAACTTTTATTTTACAAGTACAAAGAAAGGTATCCGTTGACATTCTAAATTTCTTGACAAAGTCAGCACGACGTTTTTAATTTTCGTTTCATGAAATAATATTTTAATTTCATCATTACAGCTTTCATTCCACATTTCTCTGCATTACTTTTGTTATCTGATCAATAATCACTTCATTCAGATATGAATATCAAAAGACTAAAACTATGATCATAAACAAAGACACTTCTCAAGATCTACAATTAAATATCAAAGTTGAAGGAGTACATCTAGAGACAGTTCAGAACTACAACTACCTGGGGCATCATTATAACCAGTGATAGAAAATGTACAACTGAAAAAAATAAAAGAATAGGTATGGCAAAAAGTAATTTCAATGCCATGAAAAATATACTAACATCAAAACAAATAACACCAGGGCTAAAACTAAGAATAGCAAAATGTTACATCTTCTCAATATTCCTGTATGATTCAGAAACATGGACATTAGACCAGAAAACAGAACAGAAAATTGAAGCCTTTGAAATGTGGATTTATAGAAGAATAGGTAGAATTGGATGGAAAGAAAAGAAAACAAACGATGAAGTTTTAAAACAACTAAAAATGTAAAGAGAACTACTAAACACAATTAGAGCAAGACAAATGAAATTTTGGGGGCATGTTAAAAGTCACAACAGTCTAATATAAGTAATATTGGAAGGGAAAATACAAGGTAAAAGAAGAGGCAGACCAAGACTACCATGACGAGTAACATCAAAAGATGGACAAGTCAGCCTATGACAATCTGCACCATCAAAGCAAGAGACAGAGTGGAATGGCGCTCCATGGTAGCCAACCCTCGATGTGGAGACGGCTCTCAATGATGATGATGATTGAATTTTTACGAATATCGCTTCAATCAAATAAATGGTCCAGTTATATATTTGGACACTATACACTATAAGAAGATAAAAGTATTATATTGAAAATAAACAATTAACAATGTGTTAAATTCTAGCATAGAGAATTGAAACGAGTTTACTATTTATGTGATAATATGTATATCTTTGCTAAGATCGAACATATGAATCTATTATTGCAGGATTGGCTGTCTCCGATTTAGGGAGCCTCACGACCATGGTGTGGATATGTATCAGCTTAACCCCGGCAGTTGTGGCTGCTGAGTTACCCTGGGATTCTTTTGGAGTTAGTTACCTCGTGGCAGCAATGCCACACTTTACTTTCACCAGAGTCAGCAGCTGTATCACGGCCATGATTACGCTGGAAAGATGTTTGTGTATAACTGCTCCTTTAAAGGTTTGCTGATTTGTTATTTATTTTGGTAATAATCTTATACGAGGCGTGTTCAAACGAAACCGATCCAGTAGTTTTATTACACAAAAGTCTAAGGTATATCAGCAGGTGTAAGTAAAAAAAAAGGTAAAGAACCCCGTCACGCCGAGAGGCGTATAGGGAATATAGTGTTAGTGACCATAATTTTAACAGACCTTCGGCACATGATTTTTGGGGTAATGTGGTCGGTATTACGCCCGTGCCGCTTTACTTTCTCTGAAAAAAATCCGGTACCCATTTAAGGCTGGGTGAACCCGGAAGCCTTCGGTCAGGATCGAACCAGACCCCCTTGTCCTTTGTAGCCCAGTTCACTAACCATTGAGCTATTGCGGCTCCCACATCAGCAGGTGTAGAAGAATTAAGATAACGCAATTGCTATGAAGCAAGTACTCACCAGAGTTCTTCAGAAAAAGTCGCATAGTCATTTAGACATGCATTCCACTGTTTAGATAGACGGCATGACTTTGTAGCAAATTGCATTGAGCTTCAAAGACTCGTTAAAGTCTACCAATATAAGTTCTTCATAATTCTTTGTTATTCTTAGATCTTTGTTGTCCATGTTTATGCCTTCTAAAATTTTTATTTTTTCTTGGTATTTTACTTTGCCAAATGCTTAAGTGTATTCTATAAAATATAGGGTTAGATCTTTTTTTCACTCTATGGTTTTTTCTACTATCTGGTTATCTGGTTATGGTAGGCCTCGGTATCACTGCAAACGAATTAAAATCCATAATTGCTCAACCGCCCGTGCCAGTGGAATCATCCGAATTGCTAACACATCTCCCAAGCAAAGAAAGGTAGCTGTAGTCCCCACCATAGCAGTCTCAGCACACGCCAAAAGACATAAGGCGAAACCGCACAGAGAGTGAAAACGGCCAACTGTTCCTGTCATACGATATCAGCATTCATCGTAAGCAATTGGAATATCGGAGCATGATCAAAACGGATGAAACACACAGCTCACGGTGTGCACAGAGCACTTAACTCAGTAGCTCCTGCAACAAGCCGGTTTTTCTACTAAAGATTTTATGATGTATATATATGGCATTGTTCGACTTTTACCTCCAACGAAAACACACTATTCATCACTAATTTCTGGACTGATTTTGTTTCCCAATCTTCGCATGATGATTCTTAGTAATATCTTAGTCATGTGACTCATAAGGCGTATTGTGCGATGATCATCGCATTCATTCATACTAAATTTTTCGTTAGGACTAACAATATTGATTTTAGTAGGTCGTCTGGTATATTTCCGCTGTTGTAGATATCATTCAATATTTGTGTTATTATTTGTATTCAAAAATCACCCACCATGTCTAATCCTAGAACTACACGTAATTCTCTGTCTCCTCCTGCCTGATAATACAAAATATAAGAGATAAAGTGTCAAATCAATTGTTTGAATAATATAGAACTATGCCAGGAGGTTAACTGAAGAATAAAGTTACGGATGAGATAAACAAGCAATTTATATTTTAGTCTCTGTAATATTGACACAATGACAATTGCATTTTACTGAGATTTTACATGTTAATTTAAAGAATTCTTTTATTGCTCCCAATTGATATTATTTTCCGTTTTTCTTTGTAGTATTTCTGATCTTTTTATTATGTTCTAAAAGGATAGCCAGGCATTACGTTTCCTATTTTATAGTCTGGCATGATGTTTGTTTCCTTCCTATTTTATAGTCTGGCATGATGTTTGTTTCCTTCCTATTTTATAGCCTTGCATGATGTTTGTTTCCTTCCTATTTTATAGTCTGGCATGATGTTTGTTTCCTTCCTATTTTATAGTCTGGCATGATGTTTGTTTCCTTCCTATTTTATAGCCTTGCATGATGTTTGTTTCCTTCCTATTTTATAGTCTGGCATGATGTTTGTTTCCTTCCTATTTTATAGTCTGGCATGATGTTTGTTTCCTTCCTATTTTATAGTCTGGCATGTTGTTTGTTTCCTTCCTATTTTATAGTCTGGCATGATGTTTGTTTCCTTCCTATTTTATAGTCTGGCATGATGTTTGTTTCCTTCCTATTTTATAGTCTGGCATGATGTTTGTTTCCTTCCTATTTTATAGTCTGGCATGATGTTTGTTTCCTTCCTATTTTATAGTCTGGCATGATGTTTGTTTCCTTCCTATTTTATAGTCTGGCATGATGTTTGTTTCCTTCCTATTTTATAGTCTGGCATGATGTTTGTTTCCTTCCTATTTTATAGCCTGGCATGATGTTTGTTTCCTTCCTATTTTATAGCCTTGCATGATGTTTGTTTCCTTCCTATTTTATAGTCTGGCATGATGTTTGTTTCCTTCCTATTTTATAGCCTGGCATGATGTTTGTTTCCTTCCTATTTTATAGTCTGGCATGATGTTTGTTTCCTTCCTATTTTATAGTCTGGCATGATGTTTGTTTCCTTCCTATTTTATAGTCTGGCATGATGTTTGTTTCCTTCCTATTTTATAGTCTGGCATGATGTTTGTTTCCTTCCTATTTTATAGCCTGGCATGATGTTTGTTTCCTTCCTATTTTATAGTCTGGCATGATGTTTGTTTCCTTCCTATTTTATAGTCTGGCATGATGTTTGTTTCCTTCCTATTTTATAGTCTGGCATGATGTTTGTTTCCTTCCTATTTTATAGTCTGGCATGATGTTTGTTTCCTTCCTATTTTATAGTCTGGCATGATGTTTGTTTCCTTCCTATTTTATAGTCTGGCATGATGTTTGTTTCCTTCCTATTTTATAGCCTTGCATGATGTTTGTTTCCTTCCTATTTTATAGTCTGGCATGATGTTTGTTTCCTTCCTATTTTATAGCCTTGCATGATGTTTGTTTCCTTCCTATTTTATAGTCTGGCATGATGTTTGTTTCCTTCCTATTTTATAGTCTGGCATGATGTTTGTTTCCTTCCTATTTTATAGCCTGGCATGATGTTTGTTTCCTTCCTATTTTATAGTCTGGCATGATGTTTGTTTCCTTCCTATTTTATAGTCTGGCATGATGTTTGTTTCCTTCCTATTTTATAGCCTGGCATGATGTTTGTTTCCTTCCTATTTTATAGTCTGGCATGATGTTTGTTTCCTTCCTATTTTATAGCCTGGCATGATGTTTGTTTCCTTCCTATTTTATAGCCTGGCATAATGTTTGTTTCCTTCCTATTTTATAGCCTGGCATGATGTTTGTTTCCTTCCTATTTTATAGTCTGGCATGATGTTTGTTTCCTTCCTATTTTATACAATCCGGGAAATACACTTGAATGGTTGAAGAAGCTGAGAGATCTTTTATTTCTGAATGTGGACCTACAAGCCAATCAGTGGAAGACACATTATGTTACATATTGAGGGAAAATAAATGTGTACCTGTTCCTCAGCCTATGTAGTATATGTGTTTAGTGTTCCATATCTGGAATCGATTTTGCTTCTTTTTACAAGTGCTGTTAAACCCTACCAAGAATGTATAGAGCAAATGGTTGGGCTACCTGGTCAGAATGAATCCTCACCAATCACCATCAAGGGCGTTCTTCTCGAGAATGCATGGAAAAAGACCAAGAGGAAGACCTAGAAGAAGATGGATAGATGCAGTGACAGAGACATGTAACAACAAAGGAAAATCACTAATTCAGACAGTTCGAGCAGCTCAATAACGACAAATGATATAAACCACGACACCTTTTTGGTATCAGTGATTAAAATACAAGTGTTCTGTGATAGGTTGTCTTCATTCCTTCTGTCTTTGTTTCCCACCGTACAGTGATAGTATGTACATTTGTTAATGTGCAAAAAAGTCTTGTCATTATATACATTTCTACTGTTATAAACTATTATAAAAGGTCTATTGCACACAACTGACAAATATATTTGTTCAGCTCTGACTTCAGTTTTAGTATAAGAGGCTGTTGAAACCGTAGCCACTAATAACATTTGTATTTTGGATGAGAAAGCAGAAGGAGATGGGATGAGTGATTGACGAACTAGGGTGATAATTATTTCATATAAATTGACACATTACTACACATGATAAATATACAGCATATTTACTTTATAATAAAATATAATGAAGTAGTTTTATAAACAAGTGAGTTAGATGACATGATTTCAAATAAATTTAAAGTAAAATATGGAAACACCATATTTCGACATACACGTTTTAAAAAGTTATGGTTTGAAGAATATGATCCTTTACTTTCGTGGTCAATCTTAAGAAAATGCAGAATTCATTATTCAGTCTGTGAACTTATTCAATTCAGTTCAGATCATGTTCTCATAGAAACGATAATTAATCCGTGAGATAAATAATTGCTTAGATTGCTCTATTTTAAGAGGCATTCCTTTGTTAACTTATTTCTGATATGTGATTCATTTTCTATTTAAATTAATCTAAATACTTAGATTTTAGTCTAATTAATGTCTATTTGGAACAAATGTGTATAATAACATTGAGAATGGTGTCTGTAATATTGTATTTCTTTCTTTGTCAGATAAAGAGCCTCATAACATCAAAGCGAACAACTGTGATCATCGTCGGCCTTTTCTTTATTATTTTCTGTAGCAGCTCTCCAGTCTACGTTGTCAACAAATTAGGCTTCCAATTTCATCAAGTCAAAAATAAAACTATTTTTGGTTTAATTTCCAGGGAGGATCGAGAAAAAGTTGAGAAGATCGCTTTCACTATTAACAACTTTTCTATTCCTTTTGCAGCGTTTGTTATTATTGTTGTATGCACAACGATTCTCTCATTCCAGTTACGAAGACAAACAAAATGGAGAAACAAGAACACGATCAGCTCGCAAGTTGACAAGGTTTCAAACCGTAACCTCGCAGCGGCTAAAATGGTTACGATGATTTCAACGTTGTTTATTGTTTGTTTCACTCCATTGAGCATTATCATGGTGGTGGTTGGGTTTCTACCTTCGATGTCCGTTCACGGCAAATATATCAACGTGGCGATTCTCATAGCCGGATTTGGTTATGTTATGGAAAGTGTCAACTCATCGATGAACATCTTTATCTATTATCACATGAGCAGCAAATATAGAGTGACTTTAGAACATTTTATTTATGAGCAGCCTAAATCTCCACCTTGAATGTGACACGCAATTGTGATTAGTTTATAATTTGCAATTTGTAGGATTTACTTTGTCCTAAATGACAATTATAAATTCTAAAAGTTATCATGTAAATTTAAGTGAGCTAATAAGCACTTACTTCAGAAACCATACGACGAAAGAGAAAAAAGAAATATACAATATAAATCATCTATGTCTCCGAAGTTTATAATATTCTTTTGTTCTAGTTTAATTTTAAATGCTTTATGAAGTATTCTCCCTTTAGTATTCATCAGTTACGTAAATTTATTTCTTGATTAACTTAAAGCACAAGGGAAAATAACTGAACTACAAAGGACAAGATATAGGGTTTGATCCCAACCGACAGCTTCCGGTTCACCCAGCCTTTAATGGGTACCGGATTTTTTTTCTGGGAAAGTAAAGCGCAACGGGCGTAATACCGACCACATTACCCCAAAAATCATGTGCCGAAGGTCTGTAAAAGTTATGGTCACTAACACAATACTCCCCGACGCCACTTGGCATGACGGGGCTCTTTACTTTTACTATGGCTTTGTGGGGGACTGCTAACAAATGACAGCCTTCTACATTCAAAAACGTCAATCGACAAATGATATCAGAGCCTAGGATGGCTATCTAAGACACTAAAAAGAAAGATTACAAATTAAGAGATAGATGCTTGAAATAGATACATTAATGTCGCAGGAAATGGCGTAATAATGAGAAATAACGCAATTAGGCAAAAGAGTTAGGTCAGTCATCAAGCACATAAAGAAATAGATCAGAATGGCTCATGTGTGTACATTCTTTGGCATTAATCTTAAAATGTTCAAAGAAAGAGTTGATCAGCTCAGGTTTGGTGTCATCCCATACAGCATGTCGAGGTATGACGCTGATAATGCCGACAAAATCATTCCCTCAATCATGTGGTAGTAGCGATTTAATATAGAGAGATGACAAATCTTTGCGGGTTTTCCCTTACAATATTGATGTAAAACTAATATATTTGTGTTTATGTTTGTCTAACCGTGAGGATTAATCATAATTACCTGGCATTTTTTTTTAAATAAAGCTTAGACTTTGATATAATGTTATATAATCATAATATGGGAAGTACTATTTCTTAGTTCTCTCTTTAAATGTACACAACTTTCAAAGAAAATATGTTGCAAGCTCTTTCATTATTAAAATAGACATGACTATAAAATTAATATAATGTAGAGCTATACAAATGTAAAAACACAGCAAGGGTATATAGAAGGCATGTAATTGAATAGCTTTCAAATTAGTTAATAATAGAGAACTCGTTATCTTTACAACGATTTTGTTTCAATATTCTGATTCTTGCTTGTTACCAGCAATGGCATTGGAGTGTACAATAATATACAATATGTATTAATTTGTGTCCGGCACGAGTAGTGTTGCATTATATAAAGACAAAATCTCAAGACAAAATGAAAATTTCAACTTTAGAGTATAACATGGATAATGCTTTGGGAGCCGCGATAGATCAGTGGTTAGTGAACTGGATACATAGCACAAGAGGTAGGGTTCGATCCCAACCGACAGCTTCCGGTTCACCCAGCCTTTAATGGGTACCGGATTTTCTTCTGGGAAAGTAAAGTGGCACGGGCGTAATACCGACCACATTACCCAAAAAATCATGTGCCGAAGGTCTGTAAAATTTATGGTCACTAACACCATATTCCTTATACGCCACTTGACGTGACGCGGGTACTTCACTTTTTTTATGGATAGTAAAGGTAAAGGTAAGGTAAAGGTAAAGTACGAGACTTGAACCGGTCTTAGCACGCGAGTTTCCACCCATATGTGCACGGCCGCCTATCTAGAAATGTTCAGATATTTATGTATAGTGTCGCCTCAAGCATCGAAATTCAGATGCGAAGCGACATTCCTCACCTTCTCAGGGTAATACCCTGGTACCTATTTCTGCCAATGGCTGGGTCGACCGTGGGGTTATTTTTTTTTTCCAACCACGAGTACAATTCACACTACTCCCAGAGGGAATCGAACACGGGTTGTCCGAACGTCGGTAGTCCAGTCGGGTGGTTTTCCCAACTAGGCTAACGAGGCCCGCTAATTTATGGATAGTGCTTTGAAGGGATGGAGATTGGTGGAGAAGTGCTCCACCGTTCGGGCACACTTTGTACTAACTGTAACTAGGCTCCAATCTTATGGGGCCGCGTACTACTAGATTGTGGGAATCCCCACTGGACTGGCCCAAACCCAGAAGAAGTGATGTGATGCTCGACACTAAGTACCACCGCACACGTGACCTACTTCCAGGGACTGTACGGAAAAAAGTTTGAGAGGCAGAGTCCACAAAATGCTGTTATTATCGAAAATGTTGAAAATGAAAAGGTTAAGCTACGATACAATGGCTGCTTTCCACTACAAAGGACACAGTTAAAATGATCGTCAAATACATCACTGCGGACCCAGAAAAAAAAAAAAACATGTTAATGTCAATCTAGTTGACGTGGGGGAATATTGAAGAGCAAAGTGTGGGTGACACTATTGTGACTTGTGTGGAGAAGGTACCCACTCGGTAAGTGCCTAACGAAAATCAAGAGCAATTAGTGACCTTGTAGTATGTCACGGAGGAGCATTCAGTTAAACTCCAAAGCATAACCTACAGGAATGTAAAATATTCATCACCATAAGAACACAAATATGGCTCACAGAAACAACCTTTCATTGTAAGTTATGCAGAACCGGCGAGGACCTCAATCGAAACGTCATGTCCTTGACCCAGGCTGGTCTAAATGTTTCAACGGAGGCGAAGTAGCGCCTCACAGCAGCAGAGCTGAAAGTTGTCAGTGACCCACAGCTGATGACTTGCGCCAGGATCGGTAAACCAGAACCATCCATCCCATGATCCACCTCTCCGTGGTGCCTCTAGTAACAGACTAATCGGTCTAGTCTGGCCAAGCGAGTAGGGATCGAAGAGGGAAGACAACCCGGTACTCAAAAATGTCATGTTGAAGAGTTTGGGCCGAAAGGCGCAAATATCATAGTTATACTGCAAAACAATGCAGATACGCCCACTTAACGTTCTTTTAAGGGCGGATAATGACGAGGTATACTCCTTTAGTCCTCGTTTAGGCGAACGCAAGCAAGCAAGCAAATGTTTAAACTCATAGCAACAGATAATCGCTGAAGAGGAAGAGGACGTCAGAAGTCACAGAAAACAAAGACAGAAAAACCACGGTGAGTCAAGAACAGACCACAGTCAAGAACAGACCACATAAGAACAGCCTTTAGAGAAATGTGACAACTGCGGTGAATTTATCGAGTTGGATAATAAATGTACAGAAAAAAATGTTTATTAGTGGACTTTATTTATACAACTAGTTTGAGACCCCTTAAGCCTGCAGCAGTCCCTGCAACCACATCGTTCATTGAAAACGAAACTTAACTATACTTGCTGGGTCTTAATAACGAGATCCAATGAAGCTACAACTGAGTCTTCAATATTTGAACAATCATTTATAAATTCAACGAAGAAGCTGTCTGTCAATCAATTGTCAAACATTTCAACCGACATAAGTTCATTTCTAAAACTATGTCTCACGAACGTGATCAATTCACCAAATTCTTGGAACAATCCCTGCCGCTAATCCGGCCACATACAACAGCAAAAAGTGCAAAGTTCAACAAAGTTCAATAATGAATTAACAACCAAAATGGTTCTACATATAAAAACCTGCTTCTGAATATCCTCTAATTGTCCATGTTCACACACTGTTACTTTTTAGAGATGTTTAACCGACCACAGCCCATTGCGCACGCCACGAAGAAAGGTTTGTGGAAGATGCTCCGAAGTCAAGACCAGCCCACACAGGCCTACACTGGTCAGACTTGCATTACAACGGAGGGCACTCCTTGCCACGACTATGGTTAAGATGTCGTTGAGACACGGTTAAATCATCCCAGCAGTGAAGGCAACTGCTATGGTTAAGATGTTGTTGAGACACGGTTAAATCATCCCAGCGGTGAAGGCAACTGCTATGGTTAAGATGTCGTTGAGACACGATTAAATCATCCCAGCAGTGAAGGCGACTGCTATGGTTAAGATGTCGTTGAGACACGGTTAAATCATCTCAGTAGTGAAGGCAACTGCTGGGCAGTACTGTTTGCTCAGGCAAACCATCAGTACTAAAAGCATTGAGAGTCGTCCATGTTGGACTTCATTCAGGCTACATCAGCTATCAGGTCTCTGTGCATTCGTCTTGGCTGCATCACTGAGCAGCCACTCCCTTCCACTGCTCAACTCCGACCCTAACTAACTCCAACTGTCAACTTCTCATTCCCTAACAGCCCACGTCATCCTATTTTTACGTCACTTTTCTCTCCCTTCGCACTGCACTGCACTAATTCTGTCTCTACCTATTTTGGCGCGGAAATCCACGTTTACATAAAGAGGTGACGTCAGACACTGAAAAAGACCCACTCTTCCGAAAAAAAGCAATAAAACTGAGACAGCAGCAAAGCAGAGTGGGAAGCTAGGGTCAATCCCCAGAAAAGTGAAATAATTAACAACATCGACGGTACCATAACAAAAGCCAGAACCAATATTAAAGAGTTACACGCCAAGAAAGTATAGAACAAAACACGGACAGTAGTTCATTCGAAAAGATGGACAAACTATATCATTGGCTGATGAGACAGAATAAGTGATCTTTTAACATCTTATTCACCACCTAAGGGCCGGTCAAAGTAACTTGACGGGCCGGATATAGCTCACCTCTGAGATAACAGTTGGAATAATCCCATTTCGGACAGTGTGTGATGAATAGCTAGAAACATGTAGAATAACTCTGTTTAGGAAGAAAATTCAGTACCAATGTTTGCACTTATGAAGAACATTTAGTACTTATGTTTGTATTTAGGCAGAATAAGTAGTAAAGTACCCCCGTTACGCCAAGTGGCGTATAGGGAAATATGGTGTTATAGTCCGTTCAGATTCGTTTGCCGAGATGTTATGATTTATAATTCAAAAAGTTCTTGATGATTTCACATGATTTTTGGCATACGGTGTTAAAATGTCCATGTCACGAGAACATATGTGTTACTCGATGTCTAGCTATAACGGTTTTCTTAAAGCGGCGAATTCCTTTGATCTTTCCCCATTTAACTATTATTTTGACCCTAATCAAAATGTTTTACAGTAATCTAGTGCAACGATGACCCATAGGCGTGTCCATAAAATTTTACTTGGTGGCAAGTATACAAATTTTAAATTATATATAGAACTTTTGTTCGTAGAGTCAATTTGATATAGTTCCATGCTCTTGGTGTGAGTTTCCCAAATGTTGTAGCTGCCTTTCAAATACGTACATTTAGTTCCTCATCTAAGGAAAGTGTGGCTGTAATAGTGGATCCAAGATAGCTGAACTTCTGTACTGACTCAAGCAGGCTTCCATTCAAAGTAATGGTTGTTGGTTTGCTTATAACATATTTTTGATTGCTTGGGTGGTCTTGAACAATAAACTGTTTAACAAATCAACTAGGAAATTTGCAAATCAAACTATTTATCTGTAGACTTAATCAGAGTAATGATCATTCAGAATCAGAAGAGTCAAATAGGTCGATTACTGCTTTCGGCTGAACAAACAACAAACCATCCTTTTTCCAATATTCCTCTTCTTGTCGTAACACATGATCCTTACATTTTACCCAGTAGTCTTTATTTATATTTGATAGAGCCTGATTTGTAAGTGTCTCAACATCGCGTAATTTGAAAGTTTTATTTGTATATGCTACGTGTCCTTTAACTTTTGCCCAAACTAGTTCTATAGGATTTAAGTGTGCATGATATGGAGGTAGTCTCAAACATCTATGGCCATGTTCTTGAATTAACTTGTCTATTTTAAATATCTTTGTACGTTGTGTCTGTTTTACAAGGCTAAGCAATTCGGGTTTCAAGTAGCTGTCGTTAACTTGTATGTGTTCTTTTATGAGCCACGTTTTGATTGCATCTTTTGTACTTGATGATGTTGGGATTCTATCTTCTACGTTAACTACGTTATGGTATGAAGCATTGTCCATTATCAGACAAGAAGGTCGATCTAATATTGGAAGGATACTTTTCTCGATCCAGTCTTTAAATATGTGCCCATTCATTTCGGAGTGGTAGTCTCTATTGTCTATGGATTTTGAAATGAAAACGAGATGAGCATTCTGCAACAACCCATTATGTCTGCTACCTGCATGTGCAACTATCAAACGTTGCCCTTTACTGCTTGGTACTGATCTTTTAATACTTCCATCTGCTAACTGCCATTCCTTTTCATTTGTATGATGAGCGTTGATCCAAGTTTCATCTAAATAAACAATATCATAATCATTTTCGCGCATTTCCTTCACTTCACGTAAATACTTGCTTCTAAGAGCTACTAGGTGTGGCTTCTCACAAATAATGTTTTTTCCACCAGCATACTTTCTAAAGGTGAAGCCTGCACTTCTTAATATTTTCCATAATGAAGTTTTTGATATTTCAATGTCGTTGTTAGTTTTCAGCCAAAGCTTCAACTTTCTAAGTGTCACTTCTTCGTTTATATCAAACATTCGACAGATTTCTCTTTTTACTAGGTCCTTATCAAAACTGTCTAACGTTTCTTTCCTTCCTTGCTTTCTTGCATTTGTTGGCAATAAATATCCGCTTCCTTTAACTATTCGATCAAATGAACGTTTACACAAACCTAAAATATGCATTGTTCTCTTCTCAGGATTTGATAAAGAACAATAAAGATGTCCCTTTTTACGCTCTCTGCAGAAGTATTGATAAATCTTTATAGCAATGTTATGCTCAGTAAAATATTTTGCCTTTATATTCATTCTCACATAGACTTGCAGAAGATAATATGGATAGTGCCGCCTCCTTTCTGTAAATATTGAGATTTGCCTCTGAATTATGACTCGAACTCGAGTCTACGGCCGTGATTTTGACGTCACATAATTTCCGGTTTCGGCTAAAATGTCATTTTGTGCTAAACGGGAAATTTCATATGTAACATTTCTTTATAAAAATTTATAGTGGAAACATAACTATTTTAGGACGGTGCGCATTCAGCCGTGAAGGTCATGCCTATATGTTAAAGAATCAGCTGTGAGATGTAAGCATCTACATAATCCCGCCGGTGTTTATAATATCGATTAACTTTTTTTAAATATAGGTTAAATAAGGCATCTTTGAAACTGGATCACATTTCTTTGATAAAAAAATATTTTTATAGCGACATTAGTATTCTAAACCTAACTTCAAAAGATCAATGCAAATGAACAATAAGTTTTTGAAAAAAATAAATTAATGTCTAGGCAAACGAATGTGAACGGACTATAGTGACCCTATATTTATTTACATGATCCATTGGATAAAATTTGGGAGAGGAAGAAATACCTAAAGACTGGAGAGAAGGTTATATGATCAAACTACCAAAGAAAGGAAGTTTACAGGAGTGCACAAATTATAGGGGAATTATGCTCTTATCAGTGCCAGGAAAAATATAAGGCAGAATCATTCTGGAGAGACTAAAAGAGGCTATAGAGAAACACTTGAGAGATGAACAAGCAGGTTTTAGGAAGAACAGATCATGTGCTGATCGAATAACTACTCTATGTACAATAGTTGAACAAAGTTTAGAACTAAAATCCCCACTTTATATTGGATTCATAGATTACGAAAAGGCATTTGATAGTTTAGACAGAAGAATGCTTTGGAAGTTGCTGATTCATTACGGAATCCCCATAAAGTTTATTAAACTGATAAAAACAATGTATGAAGGAACAAAATGTACTGTGGTGCATGAAGGACAGCTTACAGAAGCATTTGAAATAAGAACATGAGTAAGGCAAGGATGCCTTCTGTCTCCATATCTCTTTCTACTGACCATAGATTGGATTATGAAAATAACTCAAAACAACAGAAATGGGATCCAGTGGTCACTGACCAAACAACTTGATGATTTAGACTTTGCTGATGACATAGCTCTCCTATCACACAGCCATCAACAGATGCAGGATAAAATAAGTATATTAGATGAGAGATCACAACAGCTAGGACAAAAGATTAATAGAGATAAGACCAACATTATGAGAATTAATGCAGTTGGCAATAACCAAATAAAACTAGGAGAAATACCTCTACTAGACGTACAATCTTACATATATCTGGGCTGAAATATAAAGAGGGAGGAACAGAAAATGATACCAAAATAAGGATATCAAAAGCAAGAGGAGCTTTCATTGCACTGGGAAACATATGGAAATCCAAAGAAATTAGGCTAAATACAAAAATAAAAATTTTCAACTCAAATGTTAAGTCGGTCCTATTATATGGCTGTGAAACATGGAGAATAACAAAATTGACAATCACGAAGGTACAGACTTTCATTAATAGATGCTTGCGCAGAATAAAGGGATGGAAATGGCAGGACAAAGTCACTAACGTAGAATTATGGAAATGTACCGGTCAAATACCAGTGGATAAAGAGATAAAGCGAAGACGATGGCGATGGATAGGACACACACTACGGAAGCCAACTGAGAGTATTACACAACAGGCCCTTTTTTGGAATCCCCAGGGGAAAAGACAAAGAGGAAGACCAAGGAATTCTTGGAGAAGACAGATCGAAGCAGAGATGAAGATGATGGGGAAGACATGGAATGATCTTAAAAGAATTGCAAAAAACAGAACGACTTGGAAAGTGTTTGTTGAAGACCTATGCTCCACTGGGAGCTAAAAGGTAGAAGTAGAAGAAGACCCTATATTTTACAGACCTTCAGCACATGATTTTTGAGGTAATGTGGTCGGTATTACGCCCGTGCTGCTTTACTTTCCCAGAAAAAAATCCGTTACCCATTTAAGGCTGGGTGAACCAGAAGCCGTCGGTTGGGATCGAACCCTACCCCTTGTTCTTTGTAGTCCAGTTCACCAACCACTGAGCTATAGCGGCTCCCTATTTAAGCAGAATATTTAGTACCAATGTTTGTATTTAGTAAGAACATTCAGTACCAATGTTTGTATTTAGTAAGAACATTTAATACCAATGTTTGTATTTAGTAAGAACATTTAGTAACTGTTTGTATTTAGGAAGAACATTTAGTACCAATCTTTGTACAACTGCTACCTTGTGTGCTGATGTATGACAATAGACGTGCGCAGCGCTGGTTCCTCATCACCGATCTCCGAAATTGTTAATTCGAGTTCGTTGACTTTTGTTCTTCTGTTCGCCTAGTCGTTCTGTGCAGTGATGATGCCCCCGCTAGTTTACACATAAGTTGATTCTTTCCCGTACAGAAGCAAAGACAAACGTGTAGGCAGAGTGGGGCCTGTCATATAAAAACGAATAATCGAAGATTTGCTCAACTGAGTACAGGCTTAAGAAAGTGTGTATAGTAGTCTACCACTCTTTAGTACCGTCACAAAGATGTCCTATTATGTCCAATAGCACCCGCCATAGAATATATAAGGAAACAACAGATAAAATGGTTTGGCCACGTGACAAGGCAGAAAGATCAAAACACAACACAACGAGCCTTCAACAAACGTTGTGAGAACACCAGAGCGAATGGTCGACCACGAAAAAGATGGATCGATGGAATATTAGAAGCACTAGGAAACATAACAGCAGCAGAGGCGAGCAGAAGAGCAAAAGACCACAAATTATATCTCCCCTCGACGCTACAAATGATTAGGACGATAAATTGTTTGTAGAATTACTAAAGAGTGCAATAAAAGTACAACGAGGTAACTGAGACCATCATTGTTTAATTAACACGGCCAGTTATTAAAACGTCCATAAATTTTAAATACCAACATTTGGTTCTTTACGTGATCGGAGATCTATAACTGTACTTCTGATTTCTAATGAAGTTATTTTGACTTATTCCATACTCATAATATTGTACTTATTTTGTACGTTAATATATTAAATTAAAGTACAACATGGATAACATTATTGAACTTAAATGGTAGAGTGAAACAATTGATGCATTCAGGTTGCTCGAGTTGTTCTGATATTTTGTAAACAAAATAAGGCAAACGTATTAAATGTAAGATAAAAGACGAAAAAACAATATATATATATATATATATATATATATATATATATATTACAACAGCGTTTGTAACTTCTAAAATGTATTTAATATTACACGTATGTGTACAAAGTGTAATATTTCATTAAGGTAGCTTTACTTCCCCTTCAGATTAGATTCTTCCAAACTTACCTAGAAGGCTGCCAAAATTATTGTAATGATTTCAATTGTATTTATTGTTTCTTTTATTTCCTTTAATGTGTATATTGTAATATTATTATATTATTATTTTAGATATCAAAGTTGAAATAACACATCTGGAGACAGTTCAGATCTACAACTACCTGGGGCATACTATAACCGGTGATGAAAAATTTATAACTGAAATAAACAAAATAATATGTATGGCAAAAGGTAATTTTAATACCATGAAAAATATACCAACATCAAAACAAATAACACTAGGACTAAAACTAAAAATAGCAAAGTGTTCCATCTTCTCAATATTCCTGTATGGTGCAGAAACATGGACATTAGACAGGAAAACAGAACAGAAATTGAAGCCTTTGAAATGTGGGTTTATAGAAGAACAAGTAGAAATGGATGGAAAGAAAAGAAAACAAACGATGAAGTTTTAAAACAATTAAAAATGAAAAGAGAACTACTAAACACAATTCAAACAAGACAAATGTAATTTTTGGGGCATGTTAAAAGACACAACAACCTAAAAAAAGTAATATTGGAAGGGAAAATACAAGGTAAAAGAGGCAGAGGCAGGCCAAGACTAACATGGGCGAGTAACATCAAAAGATGGACAAGTCAACCTATGACAACCTGCACCATCAAAGCAAGAGACAGAGTGGAATGGCGCACCATGGTAGCTAACCTTCGATGCGGAAACGACACTCAATGATGATGATGAATGTGTATATGTTAACAGTAGGGCTAATACCTGAATTATTAGTCAACGAAAGAAACTACATATATCTATGATAATTGCATGGCTTCTTTACATTAAAAACAGAATCAACTGTTAAACATAACATAAACAAAAACATAAATCAATGAATGTTTTTATCTACTATTACATGAGCAGCAAGTCAACAGAGTTTCCAGAAAATATGTTTGTGTGATGATAAACTATAAAACTTAACTAAACTAAAATTACCAATGTAATATAGTGCTCATTGGAAGCCCTATACTACGACACATGAACATTAAACGTGCATTAAAGCATTTCAGTAAACGTAACTAAAGTCTGACGTCCTATTTATAGAATACGTGTCAGAAAATGTGAGTGAATCTTCACTAATATCACTGTTAACCACTACAATTTATATGTGGATGTAACGCGAAAATAAAGAAAGATGTTTCTGGTCCTCGTGTGTAACTGATCTGAGATGTAAAGGGTCAGAATCAGTGACATAGGACTGACCAAGACCAGAAAATATGTTTCTGGTCCTCGCGTGTAACTGATCTGAGATGTAAAGGGTCAGAATCAGTGACATAGGACTGACCAAGACCATAAAATATGTTTCTAGTCCTCGCGTGTAACTGATCTGAGATGTAGGCCTAAAGGGTCAGAATCAGTAACATAGGACTGACCAAGATCATGCTCCAACTTCCCTCCGTGACCATGTAAATAGACTAACTAGTTTGGTAAATCGATTTGGCATCGAAGAGAAAACGAAACTTGGCGCCCCAAAAATGATGTTCTGAAATCATATTTGTGATTGCCGACAGACTCAGATATTTGCAGCTTGATATAAAAAAAAAACAACACAGTGCAAATTACGCACATTTTGCGTCCTTTTATGAGTGGAGCACGAATAGAAGTGCATGCTATGCTGACTGCTAAAATAAAAAAAATATCGTGTTCCTATATATTACGTTCTTCTTTGTTATTTACATAATTAGCATTATTAACTGACTGCACATCTTGCCATCATTAAGAGTTCAGGTTAAATTAACATGAACATTTTCTACATCTCTTTTATGTCATTTTTATACAAATTGTAGAAATTGACGATAGTTAAAAATTTCAAATTGTTTACATCTTTATCACAGGAAACAAACAAAATGTGCGTGTCATTCGCGAGATTTTCTTTTTCCTTTCCTGTAACTACCTCACTCTTACAGTACACGTCTCCCTTTAGTGATGTACAATTATTGAGTCCGTATCTTTCATGGGAAAACCCTCCAATTAATAATTCTCTATGTTTAACAGCAATGTCATTACCATTCAGGGTAAACTATTTCAACATCGTACGAGTATTATTACGGGGTATAATGATCGACGTGAATTGTATCTTATTAAACAGCTGAATTGTATTTACAGGTAATGGGGTTGTGTTTTCTTTGCTCTTAAGTTTAAAATAAAATATTTCTAATAAAATGACAAGTTTGATAGAAACAAAACAAATGTCATAATTAATGTCACCTATTTAGGTACAATTTAACTAACAATTGCTTACAAATCTTAACATTACAATATCATGACAGATTCAGTAATTTAAACCCCTACAATGTTTTTGTTTCTGAACTACCGTTATATACTTTTTTTATTTTAAGTTCTAGATTTCTACAGGGATCTTAGGCATATTTTAATATTTAACTTGATGCTATTAAAAATTAGTTTGTAAGAACAATTATCAAAAATTATAAAAATGCAAAACTGCCATAGTTGAGATACATTTATTTTTTTCTATGATTAAAATCAAAATAATAAAAAAGCAAATGTTTAATTAGCTGTGAGGTGGACCCAAAAGAGAGTGAACTAGTTTATATCAGTTACTTTGGTCTTTGAATCTTCACTGATCATGTTTCAGAAAACTTGATGAAGAATGTAATATCTGTATTTAATAATTTTTAAATATAAAAAAATGGAAATTTCTGTAATTGTATTTTTTTTCTTATTCACGGTAAAGTAATACTGATGCATTTACAGTGATACGTTTAACAGCTTGTCAGTGATACGTTTAACAGCTTGTCAGAGATACGTTTAACAGCTTGTCAGTGATACGTTTAACAGCTTGTCAGAGATACGTTTAACAGCTTGTCAGTGATACGTTTAACAGCTTGTCAGTGATACGTTTAACAGCTTGTCAGAGATACGTTTAACAGCTTGTCAGTGATACGTTTAACAGCTTGTCAGTGATACGTTTAACAGCTTGTCAGAGATACGTTTTACAGCTTGTCAGTGATACGTTTAACAGCTTGTCAGTGATACGTTTAACAGCTTGTCAGTGATACGTTTTACAGCTTGTCAGTGATACGTTTAACAGCTTGTCAGTGATATGTAAGTTAGGCTGTTAGGTCGCTTACATTTCATTCAGGCATGAATGAAAACCCTCAAGGATGTTGGTCTTGACTAAAAGTAAATAGAAAAAATTATTCAGGAACAAGAATGGATGATAATATATTTGAACGCTGTCTGTGCGACAAAAGGAGTCTTTCATTGATCTAGCTATATATAAAGACTAGGATACGTACCCTATTGTAAAAACCTGGTTTTTGTTGACTTTAACCAGAACACAGTAGCTTCAATGGTCAGATGTTATACGTCTCTTCTGTTCCTTTTTCAATTTTCTGGACCAGTAGTAGACAAAGCGGTCAAAAACGTATAGTTTGTGTGACGTCTTGGAGAGTAGCAACAAAATCCGTCATCTTTACATGAACCGTTAACCTCTTCATAATGCATCCAGAGACTTGACCGCACAGTTAATTTTGCCTCAACAGTTTACCACTAGGATGTCCATAATATGCATCTATTTCAATTTCCCACAGAATCGTTCTATGGCAGTGACTGCGATTAATTCTGAATCTCCACAGGGCACATTACATTTCCACCTTAAGTTACTGATAATAAACTAACATTTCCTCAAGCAGGTTGGATGAAATGATAACAGTCTTGCCGCTTCTTTCCTTGTTATCCTCTAACATATAGATCCATGAAACGCACTAACAGTACAAAGCTGAAATAAATAAACAGTTATGTGTTTTTTTTACGTTGTGGTGAGTTGATCTATAAACATTACATCAGATTGGCAACAGCTATTATGTCTTATTTTATTCACTTTTCGTACCTCTTCTTCTTCTTCAACCTTTTAGCTCCCAGTGGAGCATAGGTCTTCAACAAACATTTTCCAAGTCATTCTTTGACTTGTCCATGTTTGTGAAGTTTTTTCGGCTTATGTTTTTTACAGTATAGGATAGCCAGTCCCATGCTCAAACCTCATTTATCGCCTCTTACGAACATGCCTGATAGTCCTTAACTGTACCAATTCTATTCGAGTTTTTTTAATGGAAAAAATATGTTTAAAAGGGGGATAGGATCATGAATTATCTACATATCTGAATCTGTGTTGAAATCTTGACGGAATGTAAAAATGTTACGGAAAGGAAATACATCCAACACAAAAGAGTATTTATCCGATGATTTTAATTTAAATGACGATGCAAAATTGATATATACATATGCTGTTTTTAGTGTACTGTGCCAAAATATTAACATCTTTGGCATCGTCACAAACATTATCAACATCATCTGCTTTGTAAAGCAAGGATTTGAGGATTCCGTCAACATAAGTTTGTTAGGTAATTAATATTGTATTGTAAAATGTTACAATTATTTGTTTAATTTATGAGAAATATACTTACAACTTCATGAGATAGCCGGAAGCTGATTAAATGTGATAGTGTATGACATCACAAACGAACAAGTGCATAAAAGATTACAAGTAATCGGAGTACATGATGATCTTTGGTTATTGTTTAAACACGGAAAAAGAGATTCGCATGGTAAATATCATTCTGTAGGGAACGAACTGATAAAGTGACGATATCGAATAAATAAAGCAGAGAAATAGATGGAAAGATAACATTAAAGAATTGACAGGCCTCGATTTCGAAAGATCTCAAAGAATGACTGAAGATAGAGAAAAACTGAGCAGAATGCCTGTAAGTGGTGCTTCAATGACGCCTGTTGTTATGGGATGATGAAGAAGAAACGTAAGATGCATTAAAATGGTAACCTTAATTATTCAAATATTAAGGTGTCAAAACGTTGTGCAAAACAGGATATGGAAACTGATTGTGCCTCATATCTGGGTTACTTGCGTCTCATCATCATCATCATCATTGAGTGCCGTCTCCGCGTCGAAGTTTGGTTACCATGGAGCGCCATTCCTCTGTGCCTCTTGCTTTGATGGTGCAGATTGCCATAAGTTGACTTGTCCATCTTTTGATGTTACTCGTCCATATTAGTCTTGATCTGCCTTTGCCTCTTTTACCTCGTCTTTTCCCTTCCAATATTACTTTTAGTAGGCTGGTGTGTCTTTTAACATACCCTAAAAATGTAATTTTCTAATTGTGTTTAGTAATTCTTTTTTCATTTTTAGTTGCTTTAAAACTTCATCGTTGCATCATGATCAGCAAATCAGAGTGGATCAAGATCATACTCAATCTCTCACCTGTAGCGTTAGAAACAGATAATTGAATAGTGATGCAAAAAATTAGGTACTCAAAAATGTCATTATTTAATTGAATGCTGTTGACCTCAAGCTCAATTATCCCAGATAGTGAAAAAGCAACACACATCACAAGACCATGCATACCTGACAGGCACAAAGAAAAGCCACATATTTTTTGGAATCAATAATCAGTTATTTACATGTGTTGGTCATGTTACTGAAACCTTAACTCATATGTGTAATCAGATAATCAGATGTAATGAAGATACATTATTACGTTTATTCTATTATTTTTATTTATGACCTATTTCTCTAGATTTTCAAGAACGATTCATTGTCCGTAATGTTCCTGTATTATTGTAACAAATATATTTTACGATTGTCTGACCTGGGTAAATGTTAAGATTATTCACGGATTATTTATCTCGCCTACATAAAAACATTTGCTTATGTTAATGCTTTTTGCTAAATAAATTCAATGTATCGAATACAGTCACAAAATTTCGATTTTAGATCTGCATCAACAATATGTGAACAGCTTGTCCTTAGTGTTTTTTTTTATTATTATTATTTAGTCCTGCAATGTGCAATTTATAATGTAACTTTTCTGTTGGATTTTTTTCCCCAATGTAATGACATATTAATTTGTAAAACTGAAAGTTTACTCCATTATACTGACTCTGCTAAAAGAACTGGCTTTTAAACACCATTCTACATGGGGAAATTAAAATACAATGGCCACGTCAAAGACACCGCGGGATGAAACGAACATTAATGTAAGGCATGGTTCCAGGGCGACGCATTAGGGACAAACCAAGAACAAGGTATTTTTAAGATATCAAGTAGACCATGAATATGAAAGAGAAGGAGTGGAAGGTCTGGCTCGAGACAGAGATTCTTTCAGACGGGCTGTAGTGAATGCAACGTTCTGTGGGGGAACTGGCTAGAAACAGAGATTCTTTCAGACAGGCTGTAGTGAATGCAACGTTCTGTGGGGGAACTGGCTAGAGACAGAGATTCTTTCAGACGGGCTGTAGTGAATGCAACGTTATGTAGGGGTATCTGGCTAAAGACAGAGATTCTTTCAGACAGGCTGTAGTGAATGCAACGTTCTGTAGGGGATCTGGCTAGAGACAGAGATTCTTTCAGACGGGCTGTAGTGAATGCAACGTTATGTAGGGGTATCTGGCTAAAGACAGAGATTCTTTCAGACAGGCTGTAGTGAATGCAACGTTCTGTGGGGGATCTGGCTAGGGTCAGCGATTTTTACAGACAGGCTGTAGTGAATGCAACGTTATGTGGGGGATCTGGCTAGAGACAGAGATTCTTTCAGACGGGTTGTAATGAATGCAACGTTATATGGGGGATCTGGCTAGAGACAGAGATTCTTTCAGACGGGCTGTAATGAATGCAACGTTATGTAGGGGATCTGGCTAGAGACAGAGATTCTTTCAGACGGGCTGTAATGAATGCAACGTTATGTAGGGGATCTGGCTAGAGACAGAGATTCTTTCAGACAGGCTGTAGTGAATGCAACGTTATGTGGGGGAACTGGCAAGAGACAGAGATTCTTTCAGACGGGCTGTAATGAATGCAACGTTATGTAGGGGATCTGGCTAGAGACAGAGATTCTTTCAGACAGGCTGTAGTGAATGCAACGTTCTGTAGGGGATCTGGCTAGAGACAGAGATTCTTTCAGACGAACTGTAATGAATGCAACGTTATGTAGGGGATCTTGCTAGAGACGGAGATTCTTTCAGACGGGCTGTAGTGAATGCAACGTTCTGCAAAGGACATACGACCTGATGATGAATATCTAACATTTGCACTAACAAATGCTAACTGCATGACGACAAATTATTTGATAGAAAACACAGTTCAACATATATATTAATTAATAGACTGTAAGATATTAATATTCTAACCAGTAATGCATTTTTGATTTTATTATATATATTCAGGTTTATCGATTTCTGATCTCGGCAGTATAATAACAAGTAGTGGGATATGCTTCTGCGTAACCCCAGCAGTTTTGGCAGCCGATTTGCCATTTGAGCCTATTGAGATCACATACTTGGCAATAGCAATGCCACATTTTACATTCACCAGAGTCAGCAGCTGTATCACTGCCATGATAACACTGGAGAGATGTTTGTGTATAACTGCTCCTTTACAGGTTGGACTTTACATGTTTGTTTAGAATATTGCTGTGTCTCGTTATAATAGTTCAAGTAACTGTATCTATTATTAACACAAATCGTTTCGTTATCTAACGAACCCAGCATTTTCTCGCTACTTGTAACACTAATGAAGATATTGCAAAGACATTTACACATGAGTACGTTCATTGTAGTAGAGATGAAAGAGTATTACATGTGGGTAAGGCGCCTAATTGTTGCAGAAAGCCTGCCTGAAGAGCATCTCTGCTAACTACTAAGCGTACACAATACGTTTGTTTTTTGTGAGTGTTAGTGTACAGTAGATGTGAGTGTTAGGGTACTGTAGCTGTGAGTGTTAGTGTACAGTAGATGTTAGTGTTAGGGTACTGTAGCTGTGAGTGTTAGTGTACAGTAGATGTGAGTGTTAGGATACTGTAGCTGTGAGTGTTAGTGTACATTAGATGTGAGTGTTAGGGTACTGTAGCTGTGAGTGTTAGTGTACAGTAGATGTGAGTGTTAGGGTACTGTAGCTGTGAGTGTTTGTGTACAGTAGCCGCTAGTGTTAGTGTGCAGTAGCTGTGAGTGTTAGTGTGCAGTAGCTGTGAGTGTTAGTGTGCAGTAGCTGTGAGTGTTAGTGTGCAGTAGCCGTTAGTGTTAGTGTACAGTAACCGCTAGTTTAGTGTGCAGTAGCTGTGAGTGTTAGTGCACAGTAGATGTGAGTGTTAGTGTGCAGTAGCTGTGAGTGTTAATGCACTGTATCTGTGAGTGTTAGTGTACAGTACCTGTGAGTGTTAGTGTACAGTAGCCGCTAGTGTTAGTGTGCAGTAGCTGTGAGTGTTAGTGTGCAGTAGCTGTGAGTGTTAGTGTGCAGTAGCTGTGAGTTTTGGTGTGCAGTAGCTGTGAGTGTTAGTGTACAGTAGCTGTGAGTGTTAGTATGCAGTAGCTGTGAGTGTTAGTGTGCAGTAGCTGTGAGTGTTAGTGTACAGTGGCTGTGAGTGTTAGTGTGCAGTAGCTGTGAGTGTTAGTGTACAGTAGCTGTGAGTGTTAGTGTACAGTAGCTGTGAGTGTTAGTGTGCAGTAGCTGTGAGTGTTAGTGTGCAGTAGCTGTGAGTGTTAGTGTGCAGTAGCTGTGAGTTTTGGTGTGCAGTAGCTGTGAGTGTTAGTGTACAGTAGCTGTGAGTGTTAGAGTGCAGTAGCTGTGAGCGTTAGCGTACAGTAGCCGGTAGTGTTAATTTACAGTAGCCGCTACTATTAGTGTACAGTAGCCGCTGGTGTTAGTGTACAGTAGCTTTGAGTATTAGTGCACTGTATCTGTGAGTGTTAGTGTGCAGTAGCTGTGTTAGTGTACAGTAGCTGTGAGTTTTAGTGTGCAGTAGCCGCTAGTGTTTTTGTTTATAGTAGCTGTGAGTGTTAGTGTACAGTAGCTGTGAGTGTTAGTGTACAGTAGCAGTGAGTGTTAATGTGCAGTAGTTGTGAGTGTTTGTGTACAGTAGCCGCTAGTGTTAGTGTGCAGCAGCTGTGAGTGTTAGTGTACAGTAGCCGCTAGTGTTAGTGCGCAGTAGCTGTGAGTGTTAGTGTACAGTAGCAGTTAGTGTAAGTGTGCTGTAGCTGAGAGTGTTAGTGTGCAGTAGCGGCTAGTGTTTGTGTGCAATAACTGTGAGTGTTAGTGTGCAGTAGCTGCGAATGTTAGTGTGCAGTAGCTGTGAGTGTTAGTGTGCAGTAGCTGTGAGTGTTAGTGTGCAGTAGCCGCTAGTGTTAGGTTTCAGTAACCGCTAGTGTTAGTGTGCAGTAGCTGTGAGTGTTAGTGTGCAGTAGCCGCTAGTGTTAGGTTTCAGTAACCGCTAGTGTTAGTGTGCAGTAGCTGTGAGTGTTAGTGTGCAGTAGCTGTGAGAGTTAGTGTGCAGTAGAGCTAGTGTTAGTGTGCAGTAGCTGCGCGTGTTAGTGCACTGTAGCTGTGAGTGTTAGTGTGCAGTAGCTTTGAGTGTTTTTGCACTGTAGCTGTGAGTGTTAGTGTGCAGTAGCTGTGAGTGTTAGTGCACTGTAGCTGTGAGTGTTAGTGGGCAGTAGCTGTGAGTTTTAGTGTACAGTAGGCGCTAGTGTTAGTGTGCAGTAGCTGTGAGTGTTCGTGTGCAGTAGCTTTGAATGTTAGTGTGCAGTAGCTGTGAGTGTTAGTGTGCAATAGCTGTGAGTGTTAGTGTACATTAGCTTTGAGTGTTAGTGTGCAGTAGCTGTGAGTGTGGTGTACAGTAACCGCTAGTGTTTGTGTGCACTGTATCTGTGAGTGTTAGTGTGCAGTAGCCGCTAGTGTCAGTGTACAGTAGCTGTGAGGGTTAGTGTACAGTAGCTGTGAGTTTTAGTGTGCAGTAGCTGTGAGTGTTAATGTGCAGCAGCTGTGAGTGTTAGTGTGCAGTAGCTGTGTGTGTTAGTGTGCAGTAGCCGCTAGTGTTAGTGTACAGTAGCTGTGAGTGTTAGTGTACAGTAGCTGTGAGTGTTAGTGTGCAGTAGCTGTGAGCATTAGTGTACAGTAGATGTGAGGGTTAGTGTACAGAAGCTGTGAAGGTTAGTGTACAGAAGCTGTGAGTGTTTGTGTACTGTAGTGTGTGCGTTAATATACAGTAGCTGTGAGTGTTAGTGTACAGTAGCTGTGAATGTTAGTTTACAGTAGCTGTGAATGTTAGTTTACAGTAGGTGTGAATGTTAGTTTACAGTTGCTGTGAATGTTAGTTTACAGTAGCTGTGAATGTTATTGTACAGTAGCTGTGAGCGTTAGTGTACAGTAGCTGTGAATGTTAGTGTACAGTAGCTGTGGGCGTTAGTGTACAGTAGCTGTGAGTGTTAATGTACAGTAGCTGTGAACGTTAGTGTAAAGTAGCTGTGAGTGTTAGTGTACATAATCTTTGAGTGTTACTGTACAGTAGCTGTGAGTGTTGGTGTACAGAAGCTTCGAGTGTTACTGTTCAATAGCTGTGAGTGTTAGTGTACATAATCTGTGAGTGTTACTGTACAGTAGCTGTGAGTGTTAGTGTACAGACACTGTTTGTTCATACAGGAGAGCTGGAAAATAAGAAATATCTATATGTATATATATATATGTATATATATATATATATATATATATATATAACTTTACAACACATCATCATTGCTTGTGTATGTTGAAAGGGGTGGGAGCACACAATAGAACCAAAAGGATTAAAGCCGCTTAGTCAAAGCAGTCGCCACGAACGTGTGAGACTCGGGATTTTTATTTCACCCCTGATTGAAGAAATCATTTTTATCTAACGTGGAATTCTACCCAGTACGAAGAGTTTCGAACACCGTACGCCGACTGTTCAGCCAGCGATGCAGTGTTTTATCCCTACGGCCATGCGTACCTATAGCTGGAAAGTGTGTTGGTATATTCTGGAGGAGATAGTGTTTAGTGGTGAAAGCATTAAAGAAATCAAATGTTCGGTAACGAGTGAGACGGCCTATAATACTTATGAGTCCACGTTACTCCTTCGTATAGAAGAGATGTAATTAAGATGGGCGCAGTCAGAAACGAGAAACTTAGTGGTCGTATAAGAAGACTTATCAACCTAACACAGAACTGGAGTCGTCAGTCGCTGGACACTGCGGGACTTGCTGAGGAGTGGAACTGAGCACCTATGGACATGCTCAGAGTGCAGTTATGACCCGCTAATAACTCAATAACTCAATAAGTAATACATGAAATAATGTACTATTGACTTTTCATCAGGATATAGACGTCGTTACTTTCTTTAATCAATTTTATTCATATTGCCGATTTTATAATTACATTTCAACTGAATTAACATTCTAAGCATCGAATTGCACATTATTTCATTATTAAACCGCAGTGTATAATATTTACAAGAAATTTATTTCGATAATGATAATTCTACGATTTTTATAAATCTGCTTCACTGTTCATCTAAAATGTTTAAAACCTTATAGGAAACAACATATGCTGGTGTGTTTTTATTAATAAACGTTGCAGTTTTGCTTGAGACATACTCTATGAGTCACATCACATCTATTTATTTCAGATCAAAAGCATCATTACACCACAACGAACGGCTGTGATCGTCACCTTCATTTACATCATTCTCGTATGTGCTTCTGTCCCAGTGTTTGTCGTCAACAAATTGGGAAGGAAATTCTCGTCAGTCAGAAACAAAACCCTTATTGGACTTATCTCTACAGAAAGTAAAGAAAACGTTGAAATGATTTATTTTACCATCAATAATTTTGCTATCCCTTTTGGCGCCTTTGTTATCATAGTCGTGTGCACGACAATACTTTCATTTCGACTTAGGCGTAAATCAAAGTGGAGAGAGAATGCAATATCTAGTAGTCAGATTGATCGGATTTCCCACAGAAATCAAAAGACTGCAAAAATGGTTGTGACAATTTCTGTGTTATTTATTGTTTGTTTTATTCCAATGAACATTATTATGTTGGCAGTAGGTTTACTTCCTGATCTTTCAGTCAACGGAAAATACGCAGATATCTCACTAATCATTTCAGGCATTTCTTACATTATGGAAAGTATTAACTCGTCCGTGAACATCTTTATTTATTATTACATGAGCAGCAAATATACAGAGAGCTTTAACAAGATCTTCTTTGTATTGAAAAAAATAAGATAATAAACACTTCATATTGATTTGGATAACAAAGGAATCACAATACAATAAAGATTTCAAGTCACCGGCGCTGGCAGCATCATCACGTAAACAGGAAACGTTTATAATTGGATGTGTATGGTATATAAAGTCAACAAAATCAGGCTTGCTTTTAATTGTGACGTGTGTAAAAATTATTCTAAGGAAGATATAAAGATCTGGATGACGAATAAAAATGACGTCAATTTAACAGAATAAACCAGAATTTTAAAAAAATTGAAAACAACTTTTGAAACAAATACGTCTATAGAAAGCATGATACACCATTCTCTGTAAAATCCACATGAGATGTAACAAACTGAATAGTTTTTTATTATCTCACGAGATATCAGAGTGATGTTTTCATGATGTTTTTCTCCAACCTTGCTGTGATACGAAATGAATAAAAGACGATCTTCATGCAGATGTATTTGTTAGATATTTATTAATGTTGCATTAATTATTACAATTATGTCTATGAATACTTCCTTAATCCTGCAAATATTAGTTGAAAATTTGGCTTTTCTTATCTTTCCATGTCTGCAAATGCTGAAACTTAATATTTTAAATTATAGTTTTGTAGGAGCCGCAATAGCTCAGTGGTTAGTGAACTGGATTACAAAGGAAAAGAGGTAGGGTTCGATCTCAACAAACGGCTATCGGTTCACCCAGCCTTAAATGGGTACCGGATTTTTTTCTGGGAAAGTAAAGCGGCACGGGACCCCATTACCCCAAACATCAAATGCCGAAGGTCTGTAAAATTTATGGTTGCTAACACCATATTCCCTATACGCCACTTGGCGTGACGGGGGTACTTTACTTTTTTTTAACACTATATTGATAAATGAAAAGGCGATTAGAGGCCACAAGGATGGGATTTCTCAGAAGAATGTTGAAAGTTCGCTGGACAGCTAAAAAGACCAATGAGGAAGTTCTCAAAGAGACAACACAAAAAGGCAGCTCCTAAAAACATAGAAAAGAAACAGTCAACATTTTTCAGGCGTGTCAGAAGAGGAAAGTTGGAAGGCTTGGTTACAACTGGCAAAATAAAAGGAAAGAGAGATCACGGACTCCAAAAAGGGCCTGTTGTGTAATACTCTCAGTTGTCTTCCGGAGTGTGTGTCCTATCCAGCGCCATCGTCTTCGCTGTATCTCGTTATCCACTGGTATTTGACTGGTACATTTCCATAATTTTATGTTAGTGATTTTGTCCTGCCATTTCCATCCTTTTATTCTGCGTAAACATCCATTAATGAAAGTATGTATCTTCGTGATTGTCAATTTTGTTGTTCTCCATGTTTCACTGCCATATAAAATGACCGACTTAACATTTGAGTTGAAAATTTTTATTTTGTATTTAACCTAATTTCTTTGGATTTCCATATGTTTCCCAGTGCAACGAAAGCTCTTCTTGCTTTTGATATCCTTATTTTGGTATCATTTTCTGTTCCTCCTTCTTTATCTATATTACTGCCCAGATATATGTAAGATTGTACGTCTAGTAGAGGTATTTCTCCTAATTTTATTTGGCTATTGCCAACTGCATTAATTCTCATAATGTTGGTCTTATCTCTGTTAATCTTCGGTCCTAGCTGTTGTGACTCTCATCAATTATGCTCATTTTATCCTGCAACTGTTGATGGCTGTGTGATAGGAGAGTTATGTCATCAGCAAAGTCTAAATCATCAAGTTGTTTGGTCAGTGACCACTGGATTCCATTTCTGTTGTTTTGAGTTATTTTCGTAATATAATCTATGGCCAGTAGAAATAGAAATGGAGACAGAAGGCATCCCTGCCTTACTCATGTTCTTATTTCAAATACTTATGTAATCTGTCCTTCATGCACCACACTACATTTCGTTCCTTCATACATTGTTTTTATCAGGTTAATAAACTTTATGGGGATTCCGTAATGACTCAGCAACTTCCAAAGCATTCTTCTGTCTTTACATCTATTTTTGTTTATGTTTTTCTGTTTCTGTTATAGAAATTGACATGTAAACTACTGAAGGTATATAACAGAAATAACACAAAGTATAATATCAAAATAATGTAGCATCTTCTCTCTTTGTCGTCCTCGTATCTCTCCTTCCCTTTAATTTGCCAATTATAATCAAGTATTTCAACTTTTCACTTTTCATGAAATAACACTAGAGGCAAAACGGGCACTGTGCAATACAATCTTCGTCCCAACGTTTTGCTATTAGTGCCAGACCTGGACCCTAGATACAAGAACAACAAGAAAAATAACCTCTACTGAGATTAAATGTGTTAGACGAATGACAGGAAACAACCTGAGAGACAAGATCAGAAATGAAGAACTGAGTGAAAAGCTAAGAACAGCCCCGCCATAGAATATATAAAGAAACAACAGACAAAATTGTTTGGCCACATGACAAGGAAGAGTGATCATAACACAACACAACGAGCCTTCAAGCGAGAACACCAGACCAAGGGTCGACCATGAAAAAGATGGATCGATGAAATATTGGAAGCACTAGGAAACATAATAGCAGCAGTATCGAAGAGAAGAGCGAAAGACCACAAATTATATCTCCCCTCGAAGCTGAAAGGCAGATGAGGAAGGAAAGGAAAAGAACTTTTCACGATTGGCCCAAAAAAATAAGTTTGTTTCTGATATTTTTGGGAGCTCTCGTTTTGTGTTGACCTCTATTTGAATTTCTAGGTTGGTGTTTTGTTTAGCTGTCTACGGAACTCTCAACATTCTTCTGAGAAATCATGTCTCTGAGACCTGTAATCTTCTTTTCAACTGTGCACTGTCCATGATTCGATTCTTAAGGTCAGAATTGATTCTATATAGCACCGATGAGCTTTGTTTTTCACTTTTATTGACAAAGACCTGTTGCACGGGACGTTTTTCATTTTCTGAAATGCTACTTTATTTAGTAGTTGATTTGTACAAGGCATAACGTAAATGTGGAAATAAGATGGGTAGTTTAAATTGAATTTTTCACACAAGAAAGTGTCAAGTTAACAATCCCAGGACATGCGGGAGTGCGGGGAAATAAAAGAACAGACAGGTCGGCTAGCTGCGCTATACTTGAGGACGGTTAACCAATGGATCTGGCGGACACCGTCAATGCCCTTCGGGAAGTGGGAAGAACACAGAACTTCGACAACCATGAATCCATGTCACTCCTTCGGATGAAAGAGATGGAGTTAAGATGGGCACAGCCAGAAACGAGAAATTTAGTGGGCGTGTAAAAAGACTAATCAACTAACACAGAACTCCAGTCGTTAGTCATAGGACACTGCGAGACTTGCTGAGGAAGGGATCTGAGCCCCTGTGGACATGTTCGGAGTGCACTTATGATGACCCGCAAATAACTCAATAACCACGAAAAAAGATTTATTAATTGAATATTTGAAGTAGTAGGAAACATAACAGCAACAGAAACCAACTGAAGAGCAAAAGACCACAAAGTATATCTCCCTTCGATGCTGAAAGGCAAATAAGGCAGGAAGAGGAATTACTAGTGAATGTGTGAGTTCCCTCCCTCTAAGCCTGAAGGCGTGTGGGGAATCTGGTGTTAGTCATACTTAACTATAAAGTGGTATGTTAGTGCCCTTATTTTTCAATAGCCAATGATATTTTCGTTTATGGTACTGTGGTCGATATCACGTCAGGGCACCACACCTTACACAAAGAAGTATATCCATTTAAGGCTGGATGAAGCTTGCAGTCGCCACATAGAATCATATTTAGCGGTCCAGGTCTAAACACTCAACTACCATGACTCCCTTGCGAATAAGAAAACTGTGTGTGAGTTTATAAAAATACAAAAGTTAATTTGCTAGCTTGCTTACGTTCGCCCGATGACTAAAGTATTCTAGAGTATTCGTAGACTGTAGAATTCCTCTTCGTCATCCGCCCTTAAAAGGACGTTAAGTGGACGTGTCTGCGCTGTGTTGTGGTTTGCAGTATAACTGTTATATTTGCGCCTTTCGGCCCAACACATCCGACTTCAGCACGACATTTTTGAGTACCGGATTGTCTTCCCTCTTCGATCCCTGCTCGCTTGGCCAGACTAGACAGGTTAATCTGTTACTGGAGGCACCACGGAGAGGTGGAGTAGAGTCTGGATGGTTTTGGTTCACCGATCCTGGCGCAAGCCATCTGCTGGTAGACACGCCTTAGCCTCCTAAAGTTAATTTAGAAAACACAAAAAACTTAAGACTTGCGATGTAAATTAATTTCATAGTTTAACGGTCAAAGCAAAATAGTTTATACAATCAAAGAATTAGAAAGAAACAATCACAGAATTCATCATCATCATCATTATTATGTGCCATATCGGTTGGCGTAAGCTATCATGTCCTTCCACAATCTTCTATCCACAGGTCATCGTATCAGCTCTGTTGTTGTGTTTTGCATGCCATAAAACAAAGCTATCAAATATTTTATCTCTTTGTCGTCCAGGATCTCTCTTTCCATGTATTTTGCCTGTTGTAACCAAGTATTCCAACTTTAATAAAATATTTCAAAATAACAAGATTATGATTTGACTGAGATAAGAAAAAATGCTTTCAATCGTGTTTGTTTGTGATGACAATTATAATTTCAATAGTTGGACTTACATTATCTATAACTTAGATATGTAGTGTTGTTACATTATCTATAACTTAGATATGTAGTGTTGTTACATTATCTATAACTTAGACATGTAGTGTTGTTACATTATCTATAACTTAGATATGTAGTGTTGTTACATTATCTATAACTTAGATATGTAGTGTTGTTACATTATCTATAACTTAGACATGTAGTGTTGTTACATTATCTATAACTTAGACATGTAGTGTTGTTACATTATCTATAACTTAGACATGTAGTGTTGTTACATTATCTATAACTTAGACATGTAGTGTTGTTACATTATCTATAACTTAGACATGTAGTGTTGTTACATTATCTATAACTTAGACATGTAGTGTTGTTACATTATCTATAACTTAGACATGTAGTGTTGTTACATTATCTATAACTTAGACATGTAGTGTTGTTACATTATCTATAACTTAGACATGTAGTGTTGTTACATTACCCGACTGGACTACTGACGTTCGGACAGCCCGTGTTCGATTCCCGCTGGGAGCAGTGTGAGTTGTACTCGTGGTTGGAAAAAAAATACCCCTACGGTCGACCCAGCCGTTGGCAGAAATGGGTACCAGGTTATTACCCTGGGAAGGTGAGGAATGTTGCCTCGCATCTTTGTTAAAGATGCTTGAGGCGACACTATACAGAAATCTCCGAACATTTCTGGATAGGCGGCCGAGCACATATGGGTGGAAACTCGCGTGCTAAGACGCCGGTTCAAGTCTCGTACTTTACCTTACCTTTACCTTACCTTGTTGTTACATTATCTATAACTTAGATATGTAGTGTTGTTACATTATCTATAACTTAGGCATTTAGCTTTGTTAAATTTTAGCTTAAAACATGTAGAGTAGTAAAATTGTGTTTACTTATCATGCATTTGTGTTTTTCTAACATTCTGGAGCATTTCGACAACATTTACTGATATATTTAAATATCTGTAGTTTAATTTCTGTAAAATATAATGATTTTGTTTTCCCTTCACTTGTTTCCAGATCAAAAGCATCGTTACTCCAAAACGAACGACAGTGATAATCGTCTGTATTTACATAGTTCTATTCTGTTCCTCTACCCCAGTGTACGTTGTCAACAGATTGGGAATAAAATTCTCCTCCCTACGAAACAAACTATAAAGAAAACGTTGAGAAGATTTCATTTACTATCAACAACTTTTATATTCATGTTGTGGCGTTTGTGATCACAGTTGTCTGCACGTCAATACTTTCATTTCAACTGAGGAATAAATCAAAATTGAGAATAGGTGCAACGTCCAGTAGTTAGGCTAATACTTTCCAACCGTAACTAGAAGACTGCAAAAATGGTTGTATTTCCGTCGTATTTATTGTTTGCAATGTAAGCCTTAGGTTAGGTCAGGTAAACAATTTTCGAGTGTTTTATGTATTAAGTGGTAGTTATTTTGTGCCGAACATACCGTGTAAGCCTTAGGTTAGGATAGTTAAAATATTTTCGAAAGTTTTGTGTATTAAGTGTAGTTATTTTGTGCCGCACAAACGGTGTAAGCCTTAGAGGCAATGCAGCAGGAGGTCGACGCCTGGGAGTCATGACCCAGGCGGGCCCACCTCCTCTAGAGTGTCAAGAAGTTTAAGGGCCGAAACATTTGCTCGACAGGGTCCTCTTCTGATGATCAGATTACCTCCTGCTGCGAAGCTCTGTACAAAGAGTTTCCTACTACTTTACTTTATCCCAGTGAACATTATTATGTTAACAATAGGGCTACTTTCTGAGCTTTCAATTAACACGAAGTGCACAAATATTTCAATAATATTGTCTCGTCATATTTAATTTTTCATTTTAATTATGACGCCACCAAAGAAAGTATTTAATGTTACTTTTTAACCAATGCAAATGTTAGCGTGAAATATTCACATATGTTTTGTTTATTTGAAAGGGGAAATATTACAGTACACATATAAATGGCATCTGAGAGAATATGAGATTTCAAACATAATGCAAGTCTTTTATCACAAGCGTGTATTCACAATCATAAACATCCATTCATAAAGAGCAATCTGACAACGGTGCTTCCTATTAGCCATTTTCTTTTTGACTGTTATAGATGAGATGAACAACATAAGATATACAAGGAAAACGGTTGACAATACTCTAGCTATTGGAAGACTTCAGACATATGTAATACTTTTGCACATTTTTTCACCAACCTTACCAGCGTATTTAAGAAATTTACGAAAAAGTTGTACATTTTTCTACAGTGTGGTCTTTCCAAAAACAAATGAGGAAGATACTATGCAATCCATTTTTGACAATAGAAACAAGAAAAAGAGTTCTTCAATGTTATGTAGAGTGTCGAATATTTACTGAGGATAGTTTGAACTTTCATCATCATCAATTACCAAGCCTGCTGGCGTAGGTGATCATGTCTCTCCATAACTTTAGATCTCGACAGTTATTTATCATTTATGTTGCTGACCTGCTGCCAAGCCATTCTCTTATGCTGTCTGGTATCTTTTCTCTTTGCTTCCCTCTATCTCTTCGTCCTTCAAGTTTTTCAATTGTTACAATATATTCCAATTGTTCTCTTCTCATCACATGGCCAAAAAATGATGATTGTTTCTTCCTAATAATGGAAATTAGATCTCTTTTTGCTTTGGCCTCTTTCAGAACGTTTTCATCACTCTTCTTTGCTGTCCATGGTATTCTCAACATTCATCAATAAAACCACATTTCCACAGACTTCAATGAATTCTTTGGCTGTTGTCCTAATGTCCATTATTCACATCCATATGTTAAGTCTGACTCTACATAACATTTATGAACTATTTTTCTTGTTTCTATTGTCAAAAATGGATTGCATAGTATCTTCCTCATTTTTTTTTGGGAAGCTGCTACTGCCTGAGAAATTCTGCATCTCACCTCTGTTGTACATCTTCCGTCTGAGGTTAACAAATTTCCCAAATACTTAAATTCATTTACCTGTTTTATATTGTTCCACTTGTCTTTATTTTGCACTGAGGTAATGCCTTTTTCTTTGTTGTTACCATTACTTCTGTCTTTTTGCTATTAAGGCTGAATCCTTTATTTTTGCTTTCTTTCACTTTATAATGTCTAAAATTTCTTGTAACTCATTTTCACTCTTAGCGATTAAGACTATCATTTTGCTTGAACTTTACGTATTCAATAAATTTATTTTGCGAGGTATTTTTGTTTGTGTGTTTGCTTGCGTTTCTCTAGATCTATTTCTATATCGAATTTCCGAGATGCTGAATTAAATTTTACGAGAATATCACTTTTCTCTATTTTCACATCGGTAGTCGTTTACTTGGGGAGGGGGTCCTCTCTCCATACGAGCAGATATTCTGCGATTTCAGTGTCACTCATTTTAATCGCAGAAAAATGTGACGTTTTGGGGCAGAATCGTTCCTATCAATTTTCCCAGGAAGCAACCAACCCATTTATGGCCTGTTCTTTTCGGTTTCAAACTGCCTTAGGCTCTTTAACACCCGCGTAATACACACAGAGACTTCAACTTTTTGCCGTTTCCGATAGAGCCAGACATCAGATCATCGACCGGTTGAGCGAAAAGCCACTTCGTAACCACGGATCGGATTTGAAATTAAACATTCCCAGCGCCTGTTGTGGGATTCAAACCCAGCACCTTGTTTAGAGGCCTATGTTTTACCACTTGACCACCTACTTAATAAATATACCTAATAATAGCTGTAACATGCAAGCCTTTGTGAGTATCCGCTTTAGACTAATGTAATTGTACTTCTCTTGTGAGTACAGACAAGACCCTACAGTTCAACTTCGGCATGTTGTTTTGATATGTGTTGGATACCTGTGATTGTAGTCGTGGTATGTGTTGGATACCTATGATTGTAGTCGTGGCATGTGTTGGATACCTGTGATTGTAGTCGTGGTATGTGTTGGATACCTGTGATTGTAGTCGTGGTATGTGTTGGATACCTATGATTGTAGTCGTGGTATGTGTTGGATACCTGTGATTGTAGTCGTGGTATGTGTTGGATACCTGTGATTGTAGTCGTGGTATGTGTTGGATACCTATGATTGTAGCCGTGGTATGTGTTGGATACCTGTGATTGTAGTCGATCATGGGACGTTGATTGTTGGATCTTTATTGGCAACACGTTCTTTAGTGCATAGACGTTTCTGTGTTTTCCTGCGAGGCCGATACTTCCAGTAATATTAATTAATTATAGAGGACAATTCTGAGCAAGGCTTTCCCAGAAAGTGACGTCACTATCGAAGCTTCCTAGAGAGCGTCCTTCATTGAGGTAAATTAAAGTGGTTGTATCATTAAGACTACTGTGTTATCGTCGATTCAACAAGATTTGGTTTAAATCTCAATTGAAGCAATCGATATATTTGTTCAGTATTCTTCAATTCCAGAGTACGTAAGATAAAAGTTCTGTTCTACTGTCGACGGATTGAAAAATTAAGCCCCGTATCTCGTATCTACTAATTATACATACATGCATTTTTTTTCTTTGGCAGCTGACATTGAAAAGAAATTAACAGGCTAAATACTTCAGGTGAATATTCAAAGATACTAGATAATTTTCGTATTAACAAATTGTATGAAATAGCTATCTTCCAAATTTCTTAAGAGGAACATCGTCGCTACAGTTGAGTTTGCAATTATACCAAGATCTGTTTACAAATTAAGCAAGAATGATAATGAGTGGCTGCTCTTCTCTTCTTCTTCTTCTTCTTCCTCTTCAAAGAATTAACTCATTAAGTGGGCATGGGTGCGGTATGTCACTAGTTCACAATTAAGCCATAATCTGCGCCTTGCGGCCTGACACATCCGTGTTCGACATTGGCAGATTAGTTTCACAGTTTGTTTTCCTTACAGCGGCCCTTTATTTCCAAATTTTTCCGGCTTGAAAATGCCAAGGGTTCTTTAACGTGCGTGAGTGCAAACGGGATCTCCTGTTTTTCGCCGTTTTCCAAGAAGGCTAGACATCAGATCTCATACCCTGTGACCTGTGGAAGGTAAAGCCAGAGGTTCGATTTTTGACAAATTGTCCAGCACATATGGTGAGAACCGAACCAGGGATCTTCCTATCCAGAGGCAGAAGTCTTACCTCTAGACCACCCAGTCCCTACATGAGAAGCTTATATTCAAGAACTCGACGCAGGGAAGCCGGAAATAAAATTTTACATTCTTTGTATTTATTGAAACAAGAAATTGTACATTTCCTTTCTCCTTTTTAATAAAATACGTTTAGATCCACGTTAACCGCTAACAAATAAAAAAATATATAAACAGTAAATGAATACATAGAACTTGCCAGAGACGTCATAAAAAGTCGATATCCTAATCTGGTATTAGATGTGGCAAAACAAATTGTACAGGATTTTTATATCATCTATAATTATCCGATGATGCAGAGACATGTAAAATATAGAGGTGGTAGTGGCTATCATTGTGACATAGAAATATGTTAGAAATAATTGAGAGCAATTGTGACACTGAATTTTTGAAATGTATTATCAATAAAACAAGGTCGACATTAAATATTGAAGATTTGTATTTAGCATCATAGTGTCTTTCCTAGTTCATGTCAATAAGGGAAATAACCACACATCTCCACTGTTAAGGCAAGTAACATCCCTTTTTCCTCGCCAACCCCCTCCTAACAACACTCACACATATATGCATAACGAGAGAGAGAAAGAGAGTGTGTGAGAGAGAGCTAGAGAGAAAGTATGACAGAATTACCTAGTTTATAGTTTCCTATATTGTAAAATGGGGGAGTTGGAGGAACACATAACTGCAACATCCAAATAACGAGAGCACGATCTGTGGTTTGTTAAAAGTCCAGATCACCTAATTCATCCGACAGGACACTTGATATTAATATAACTTACGTTATATTTGTCATTATTTCGTACCTCCCCGTTGTATAAACGAATTATATCTCTACTACCCTAAATGACATTTTCATTCCGATTCCATGCTATCCCCATTCTTCTCTTTTGCCACTGAATTGTCCAACTAATTCCCAACACTTATTAGAATTATCCATAACACTAATAATGACTTTGGTGTTTTTGTGCATTCATAGTCGTACATCTACATATTAACTGAATGTATATTTCTTCTTTCTGTTTCTTAATTGCCATCCAGCAATTTGTGAGTGTCTTGTTTTCAGACTCAGCGTTGATATTTCCACAACAGAGGGCCTTTCTGGTACTAATTATATCCGTGGTATATTTCATGTTACTGCGGTGACACATAACTAAAAACATACAATTCCACGTTTTCTATTACATTCTGTCCGCAGTAAGAATGGATATATGTTTTTTCCCAATGATTGCAAGTCATATGTGGGAAGAACTTTATATAACGCGATGATACATCTGTGATTGACACACTAGAAACCTTAACATATACTTTGATAAATAACAGAAGTATTAAATATGTTACTAACAGGAAACGTTACAAAATCATCATCTCATTTCTTTATTATAAGTGACGATACAATTATAATATACACATGGGTTGTCTTTAGTGTTCTGTGTCAGAAAGTAAACATCTTTGGCATCGTCACCAATATTATCAACATCGTCTGCTTTGTAAAACAAGGTTTTGAGGATTCAGTCAACATCAGTTTGTTAGGTATTTAATTTTTGTTTACATTTATTTAACTTTTTAGACTTCTGTTTTAATATTATTGGATTGCTTTTAGTAATAACTTAGCATTTCAGAGGTAGGCGCGATAGCTCGGTGGTTAGTGAACTGGACTATTAAGGACAAGACGTCGGATTTCAAATTCACCCAACCGTAAATGGGTACCGTATATTCTCTGCGTAACACAGACCACATTTCCCCAGAAATAAAATAACAACACTCAAATAAAAATATGGGCATTAAGCAACAAAGAAAAAAACATCACTGCAATGCTCAATAAAGACACGTGGAACAATATTAAAACAGGTAAATAAATTTAAATATCTGGAACAATGTTAACCTCAGATGGTAGATATACAACAGAGATGAGATGAAGAATAGCTCAGGGAAAAGCAACTTTTTAAAAAACTGAGGAAGATACTGTGCAATCCATTTTTTGACAATAGAAACAAGAAAAAGAGTTCTTAAATGTTATGTAGAGCCAGTCTTAACATGTGGGCGTGAATCATGTACATTAGGACAATAGACAAGAAAATCAATGCAGGCTAAAGAAATGTTTACAGAAGAGTGTTGAGAACACCTTGGACAGCTAAGAAGAGCAATCAAAACATTCTGAGAGAAGCCAAAGGAAATCATCATTTTTGGCCATGTATTGAGAAGCGAACAGCTGGATAATTTGAGGAACGAAGATATAGCGGAATGCAAAGAAAAAAGATACCAGACAGCTTAAGAGAATGGCTTGGCGGAAGATCAACAACAAAAATGATAAATAACTGTCGAGATCGAAAGTTGTGGAGTGACATGATCACCTACGCCAGTAGGCATGGTACTTGATCATGATGATGATTTTAATTTTATTCATTTATAATCTTTGTTCAAAGACAAAAGAGATTGAAGTTCAGTTTCTGCAAAAGCTATTAAGGTGCGTAATATACTCATATATATATAGTCATAAGAGCAACATAACAATAACGACAGACAAATAAAACAAGTTCAGGAATGTTTATATCTAGAAAGTCTAATGACAAACAACAGTACACACGCAGCAGAAATAGATTCAATGTGCAATAAAGCCTGTCAAGTCATCAGACAAATGTCGCAACTGTTGTCTAACAAGAAGTAGCACTGGTGGCAAAACCGACACTCTACAATAATCCAAATAGTGTACTACCAATGCAAGACCTCGACAATAGACTCAAGAAGTTTAAGAAAAATAACACCATGGAAAATAACAAATAACACGACAGTTGAGATGAAAAATAATAACGGAGGAAATAGCTGGGATTAATTCCAGCCATCCTTAGTAATATGGGAGCCGCGATAGCTCAGTGGTTAGTGAACTGGACTACAAAGGACAAGGAGTAGGGTTCGATCCCAAACGACGGCTTCCGGGTTCACCCAGTCTTAAATGAGTACCTGATTTTTTTCTGGGAAAGTAAAACAGCACGGGCGTAATACCGACCACATTACCCCAAAAATCATGTGCTGAAGGTCTGTAAAATGTTGGGTCACTAACAACATATTTCCCTATACGCCATTTGGCGTGACGGGGGTAATTTACTTTTTTTACTATCCTTAATATATGTTCTGTCCAATTGGTGAGATGTAAAATGTTTATGCATTTACGTAACTAAAAGTACATTTTATTTTAAATTACACATTCATTCATTTTTTTTGCATTTACACAGCATATTCCATATGCCATAGCATATTAAAGTTGTCGTCACATTATATTCCAGTTCTGACAGCATATTTCAGTTGTAACAGTATATTCCAGTTGTCACAGCATATTCCATTTATCACAGCATATTCTAGTTGCGACAGTATATTCCATTTGTCAAAGCATGTTTCATTTGTCACAGTATACTCCATTTGGCACAGCATATTCCAGTTGCGAAAGCATATTCCAGTTGCCACAGCATATTTTATTTGTCACAGTATATTCCAGTTGTCATAGGATATTTCAGTTGTTAAAGTATACTCCAGTTATCACAGCATATTTCAGTTGCGACAGCATATTCCAGTAGTCACGGGGAATTCTAGTTGCGATATCACATTCCAGTTGTCACAACCTTTCCTGTTGTCACAGTATATTCCAGTTGTCACAGGAAATTCTAGTTATCACATCATATTCCAATTGGCACAGCATATTCCACTTGTTACAGTGTATTCCAGTTGTCACGGGAAATTCCTGTTGTCACATCATACTCCAGTTGTCACAGTATATTCCAGTTATCACAGGAAATTCTAGTTGTCACAGGAAATTCTAGTTGTCACAGCATATTCCAGTTGTTACAACATGTTCCAGTTGTTGTCACATCATATCCCGGTTGTCACATCATATTCCAGTTGTCACATCATATACCAGTTGTCACATCATATTCCAGTTGTCACATCATATTCCAACTGTCATATCATATTCCGGTTGTCACATCATATTCCCTTTGGCACATTATATTCCAGTTATCACATCATATTTCGGTTGTCACATCATATTCTGGTTGTCACATCATATTCCAGTTTTCACATCATATTCCAGTTGTCACATCATATTTCAGTTGTCACATCATATTCCGGTAGTCATATCATATTCCGATTGTCACATCATATTCTGGTTGTCACATCATATTCCAGTTGTCACATCATATTCCGTTTGTCACATCATATTCCGGTTGACACATCTTATTCCAGTTGTCACATCATACCCCGTTTGTCACATCATATTCCAGTTGTCACATCATATTCCGTTTGTCGCATCATTTTCCAGTTGTCACATCATATTCCGGTTGTCACATCATATTACGGTTGTCACATCTTATTCCGTTTGTCACATCATATTCCAGTCGTCACATCATATTCCAGTTGTCACATCATAACCCGGTTGTCATATCATATTCCAGTCGTCACATCATATACCAGTTGTCACACCATATTCCGTTTGTCACGGTATATTCAAGTTTTCACAGTTCGTTCGTTGATTGGTTTAAACAAAAATAATTATTTCCAACTGATGTCAATAATACATTCTACATTTAGCTTTTACTTCTTGTAATTTCTCACATTTCTTTTTAGCTTTCCCTCTCAACAGTGAACGTAAAACCAAACCTCTTGTCCATCAAATATGTTCTTGTATCTTGACTAAGTGTACTAACTTCACCAATATGTGTACTTCAAATTTTGCTCACATTCTTTGTATGCTATGGAACTTTGCTTGTCTCTCTTTTTTTTCATATACGTTTAATGCTTTGTGCTTTTCACTATAATGTGTACACTCACAGTTGAGGATGTTTACAACAGAGCAACTACAAATAACATAAGAACTATAAAAAGCACTGGTAATTGTTTCGTTTAGAGATTCGTCTATGTTAGTGTTTTACAAACAATCAGTTTGAACTTTTCTATGTCCAGGTTTATCAGTCTCTGACCTCGGAAGTCTCATAACAAGAGTCTGGCTATGCGTCTGCCTAACTCCTGCATTTGTTCAAGCTGATCTGACATTTGAATCCATGGAGGTCACATATCTGGCAGTAGCAATGCCACATTTAACGTTTACCCGAGTCAGTAGCTGTATCACGGCCATGATAACACTGGAGAGATGTTTATGCATTACTGCTCCTTTACAGGTTGTTCTTTACATTTAAGTGTGAGTTCATATACGTGAGTTAGTATACGTGAGTGAGATTACGTCAGTGATTATATCCAACGAAAGCAACATCCTAGTTTTCAAAACAAATGGGAGCAATACGAATGAATTTTCAAGTTATAGTTCAATACATTGTGAATCAATTTGTTTCGTATAAGAAAGCACTGACATAGCTTACAAAACAAAATCATATAGGCATTGACAAAAACAAGTTCCAGAAACTACAAGATAAATTTTGTCGTTTACGCAACAAAATGAGTCGCATAGAGAAGAATATTATACCAGATTTTTTTTTTACACAATTTCCAGCGACAGCTATAAACATAACACACATATTTTTTTTTTAATGTACTTTATGTTAGTTTGGTATTCGGTTATATAGTTTCAAACACGTTTTAAAGAATTTAAATACTCATCTTATTTATAATATCATCATCATCAAGTACCGGACCTGTTGGCGTAGGTAATCATGTCTCTCCACAACTTTCGATCTCGACAGTTATTTATCATTTATGTTGTTGACCTTCTGCCAAGCCATTCTCTTAAGCTGTCTGTTACTTTTTCACTTTGCTTCCCTCTATCTCTTCGTCCCTCAATTTTTCCAGTTGTTACAATATATGCCAGTTGTTCTCTTCTCATTACATGGCCAAAAAATGATTATTGTTTCTTCCTAATATTGGAAATTAGCTTTCTTTTTTCTTTGACCTCTTTCAGAACATTTTCATTACTCTTCTTAGCTGTCCATGGTATTCTCAATATTCTTCTGTAAAACCACATTTCTACAGACTCCAGTGATTTTCTTGTCTGTTGTCCTATTTATAATATATAATATATAATATTTAATTATACATTGCAAAAATTACACACCACTGATGGCCTTTGGCGTCTTGACAGTAGCAAGAAATCATGATAAGTCAGTAGCTTGGTGAAACATTATATAGTGCTGGATGCTGCTTTGCTGAATAGTTTCTCTCATGGCTAAATCTGCCAATATTGGATAGACAGATCCGTCCGCAGAATGAAAGAAAATATATTCGTGGTGCCTGGCCTCGTCCCCTTTCTTCTGCGCCTTTTGTTTTCTGTAATTGATATCAACACTCACTCGAAAGTTGGTGAGCCATTTAATTATTTGTGTGATCCATATGCTACTATCTGCAACCAGATTTTCCCAGTTTTTTTTCACTGATAGAGAAATTACTCAAGGAAGCCCTGCAAACATTCTTAAATCTAATCACGGGTTTTCCCTTTAGTCTCTTTCTGCCCATAAGTTCGCTATACAACATTTATTTGGGAATGCTATTGTCTAGACCGTAGTCTACTACTCCAAAGTGTTGTCATGATGGATGGGAGTTTGGCTCGTTGTAAGACATTAGAGTTGGTTACTGTGTCTTGCAATTTGATATTCATCATCTTTTGAAGGCAAACCACAAATATACTACTCATGTGTAATTACTTTTCTGAAGAGTGATTTTTTTTTTCAACTGGACTTCTCAGGATCCTAATTTTTTGGCAAATTCTTGATAGGTCATATTATAGTTTGTAAAGATGGCGAGCATGACTCGAACAGTTCCTAAATTCATGTTAGACTTTTGGCATGTCCACATCAGGTTCTTTGAAGAGAAGACTCTCTCCACTGAAGAAATGACTTCCAGGAAGGCACCGGGATAGTTTAGTGAGCTTCTGGAGTTCTGCATGCATAATCTGTTATTTTTTCCGAAGAAGAATTTATAAAACGTCACCCTTTATGACATTTTCTTTACTCAACTTTGTAAATTTTATGACGTCATTTAATACTTCAAGAAACAAGTTTTGTCAAACAAATTATCTTCATAGAAGTCAAGGTTATCTAGAGTGACAGACAAATAATGAGCAGTTTCTCCACATTTTTGCCTCTCCGGGGGCGATCCCAATAATATACATCCCATAGTTTTGTTATCTTGTGAATGAACAACACAGACACTGAGATATTCAACAACAATTTTATAAATTCTCAAGAATATGAGAGATTCTATCGTGCAGTAGGACCCATTTTCTTCTAAAGATGCCAGAAGATGTTTAACTGGTAATGGAATAGACTTCTCTACTTTCCTACAGTTTAATTTTTCAATTAAACTTGATAACAATATGGAAGACTATACTGCAGTCACATCCTTGCCTTCAATTTTTATCACGTCATGAAAAAGCGACAAAGTTGCACGAGCAAAATCCATCTACAACAATGTGTAAGGATCACTAAACCACTTCTCTAACATCACCGAACACTGTTGTTCAGAGAGGAAGAATGACCTCATTGCAGGCTACATTTCAACGATTCTTCTAATTGCTGGGCAGTAAGGAGAGCAACTGAACATTGTTGTAGCTCAGTATCTTTTTATATTCCTGTCCAACAAAGTCACAGAACTCCTTAAGTTTTTCAAGTCTTGAAAGTAAATATGTAAAAATATACAAATACCTTAACAACAATTTCTTCAATATCAAAAGAGGGGGGGGATGAATTAATAAATAAATATTCACAATTGTGTATCATGTGACCTGTACATCATAACTAAGAACTTTACTTTGCAACTGTTCGCTCACTTTGGTAAAGACATTGTTTTTTTTTTCCTTTTCTTTTCAAACCACCAAAGTTTGTGTTTGTATTATCCCCTGAAACTGCTACAATTGTATTTTGAAGGCCAAATTGTTGTATTGTTTCCGATGAAACCTGTGACAGAATGTCTGATGTTTCCCCCTGTTGTCTCAACAAAATCAATCGGTTAAGTTTGAATATTAATTGTCTCTTCTCTTTCTATGTTATCATATCTTAGCAAGATAGGCAATGTTTTCAAACCAGCGTGGTTTGAAGCATAAAAAAGACTAGTTAAAAATGAAGCAGCTTGAATTTCTCCTATCGCTGCACCAAAAGCCCAAACAGCTAAGACACACTTTACAAAAACCTCAATTTTTGTTCTAGCACACATAAATTTTGGTTCATTCTTCTTCTTCTTTTCTGTTTTCACTGATACCTAAAAGGTGTTGTGGTTATATCATTTGTCGTCCTTGATCTGCTTGAACTGTCTGAATTAATGATTTTCCTTTGTTGTTACATGTTTCCTGTATTAATTTTCATACTGTAGTTTGTGCAACTTTTATCTTGAGATGTTATATGCTGTTGTAGAAAGTTTTCATCCTCACATATTAGGCATTGGTCATCTGCGAAGAGTAGCTCGTTGATGTTGGAATTTTCTACCTCTATGTTATTATTTGATTTTTTCCTTATTGTTGGTTGTTTCCAGGTTTATTTTGTCCATATATATGATGAAGAGGAGTAGTGAGAGGACACATCCTTGTCTTACACCTGTTGTAACCTGAACCCATTCTGACAGACCTTCCGATGTTCTAACGGCACTTTGACTGTTTTGGTTTTTTTTTTTTTTTTTTTGTTGATTATTGTTGACTTAAAACCATACTAATAGTGAAGATATAAAATCAGGAGATATCCAGGGATAACTTGTGAAATACGGGACACAATTTTTCCCTGGAACCTGTTCCGGATTTCGGGGACGTCTGGTAGCCCTATACTATATATTGAAGCACATTAATAACATACAACTTTACAGATCCAGGAACATAGTGTCAAATATAAATATAAGTGTTTACTCCACACCGTCGCTAAATCCGCATACGTCCATGAGCAAAGGAGATTCTGACTATGCTCACGTCTGTGAATAGGACAACATTCCACTGTAGTCTAGTCCATCTGACATGTTTTTGCTCATTGCAGGAGATGCTGGCGATGCTTGTGAGTCAGGTTTAGCCCAACATAAGGTCGTCTTGCAGTAAGGCCTCTATCTCTGAGTTATCGTATGGCTATCATTCAAGATACTTGCCCGCGTCTAGCCACTATTGTTCTTGAATGTTTGACTAGCCGGAAGATTGCTTAGGTGACTCAACACAATATGACGATCTGCGCAGGAATACTAACTCGTGGTTGGCCACCCGGAAGATTTTTTTTAAGGATACTGCCAGTGATTGGTTTGGTAACGTTCATTTAGAAGTACACTAGTGCTATAGTGGGAATTCATCCTTCTGGCAATGGCCTGCGAGCTCATTCCTGTCTCCAATATACCAATGGTTCGGTAGTGGTCGTTTTCAGATAGTCGTGGGATTTCAACCTCAAGTGCTGAGTGTTTTCATTCAGGGACCATTTTATACCGAGTATACAGCTACAACGTATATACATGTACAGGGTCAAAGCTATTGGAAATCGTGTTGCTTGTGTAACTTTCATTATTTTCATGTAATCTGTATGAAAATCCGTGGGTTCAATTGTAAACTTTCCTTTCCAGCTGCCGTTAGCTCCCTACCTCGTGACAAACACGAGGAGAATCTATTGCCTCACTTACATTTACATTTGACACTCTCATCCTGGATCTGAAATGTGCTGCGTTATTTGTGTGCTTCAGCATATATAGTCACAAATCGGTATGAGCAATGTTATGAACATAGACCAACAGAGAGAGGATTGTATGTAGTCCTAAGGCGCTATGAGTGTTCCTTTGAATATAAGAAATTAGTCAAATGTACCAGTTTATCGTATTATTACTTCAGTAGATCAGCTTAGGAAATAAAAAAATGCTATTAAAGTTGTAATTATTAATTGTGCAAACATAACAAGATGAAATAGATGAATCTATTAACTCAGAAAGGAGCTGAAGTCTCTTCTTCTACCTTTCAGCTCCCTGTGGAGCATAGGTCTTTAACAAACACTTTCCAAGTCGTTCTGTATTTTGCAATTCTTTTAAGATCATTCCATGTCTTCCCCATCATCTTCATCTCTGCTTCTGTCTGTCTTCTCCAAGAATTTCTTGGTCTTCCTCTTTGTCTTTTCCCCTGGGGATTCCAAAAAAGGGCATGTTGTGTAAAACTCTCATTTGGCTTCCGCAGTGTGTCCTATTCAGCGCCATCGTCTTCGCTGTATCTATTTATCCACTGGTATTTAACTGGTACATTTTCAAAATTCTATGTTAGTGATTTTGTCCTGCCATTTCCATCCTTTTATTCTGCGTAAGAATCCATTAATGAAAGTCTGTATCTTCATGATTGTCCAAGTCCTCCAACAACTAGAAAATAGAGCTGAAGTGGTACTAATAAATAAAACTATTATTTATGATGACGATTATAATTTCAGCTATCTGTGGTACTTTATGTATCTGCAGTATTGTCTATTTGAGAACCATGCAGCCTTTAATCAGTTACTTACAAACACTTGAGACAAAACCTAAATAAAACAAACTTTTACTTCTATTATTTCAGATAAAAAGCATAATTACTCCAAAACGAACTGCTATGATCATTATCAGCATGTACGTAGTTCTCTTCTGCGCTTCTGCCCCGGTGTATATCGTCAACAAATTGGGAAGGAAGTTCTCTTCTTTAAGAAACAAAACGGTTATCGGACTTGTCTCAACAAAAAATAAAGAAAACGTCGAGATGATTTCATTTACCATCAACAATTTTTCTATTCCTTTCGGTGCGTTTGTGATTATAGTTGTCTGCATGTCCATACTTTCATTTCAACTTTCAAGCCAATCAAGGTGGAGAGAAAAGGCAACTTCTGGTGGTCAGATTAACAGAGCGTCCCACCGTAACCAGAAGGCAGCCAAAATGGTTGTGATGATTTCTATTTTATTTATTGTTTCTTTTATTCCTATGAACGTGTATATGTTAACAGTAGGGTTAATACCTGAATTGTCTGTCAACGGAAGGCACAAAAATATGACAATAATAATTTCAGGGATTGTTTACATTATAGAAAGTTTAAACACATCCATGAATATCTTTATCTATTATTACATGAGCAGCAAGTTTAGTGAGAGCTTTGACAGTGTCTTTATTATTTGTAAATCAGGAGAAAAGACTAAGAGATAGAATAATAAGTACATTCTACATTTATTATTGAGCATTCATATTGAACATTTAAATTTGGTTACAACGTCAATTAAGCGGTTGTTAAAGATGTTTGTAATTTTGCTAAACGCTTACAGCAAGTCAGAAGCAGGTTTTGCTAAATCTTAGTCTAGTTTCTTGGAATAGATATGTAGATATCGTTGTCATAGGAGGTACTACAACAAACAGTGCAAACAAATATATTTTTTGTGTTATAAAGAAGAAGGGTCTGAATAAAATGAGAGGACAGAAAGAAGATTCAGCAAAAAAGGTGTACAATAAAAGAAGAAAATGATTTTTTATAGAGGCTTATGAAAGAAAGGCGAAGCAGATTATATTATGGTTCTGCAAACATAGACTTGAAACCATATGAACAAAAGATCTTTGTTTCAAAGTGAAGAGCTTATAATAAAATGACATTTTCACTAAATATAAAAATATCAAGTATATCAAATCTATATTACATACATTTTAACATGGGAAATAAAGCAGGTGACCTACAATGACTGTATCTTTGTTTGGAGAATTTATTGTTACCATTTCACCAGCTTAATATCAATTAACAGTCTTTACCATCAATAAGTGACCACATTACCTAATACAATATTTTCTTGTTTTGGCTTATTTTGCCTTGTTCTCTATCTCATGTCCTTTAGCGAGCACTGAAAACGGAGTGCTCTTGGCAGATCTCTTGTTTCCCTTTACTTGGTACTTTATTTAGTGTCAGATATTTTTCGGTTGTCCATCTCTCATGATCACTGTCTTCATCTACATTTACTGTTAGTTGCAATTAGTTTTCAATAATCTACTTTCGGGTAACAGTCATGGAATGCTGTACGATATATGACATCCCGGGAAGAAGCAACTTGTATCTACAGAGAGAGAGAGAGAGAGAGAGAGAGAGAGAGAAGGAGAGAGAGGACACAGTCTTTAGAAAAAAATTGTTCTTTTCTGTGTCTCTAACCTTCCTAACTACCATGAACCTGAAGTTTTCTAGGAAAGTCTTGACCATCAATGGACAAACCCATGCTCATCTGTGTGTAATTCATGACCCCTAATGTTTGAGAATTTCACGTGCAAGCACGTGCCAATTTCTGCCAGTTAAAAGTGGCTGAAGTGTCCAGATAAATTCATCTGACGCGTCTTGTAGAATAAGAACTTTTTCAAATCTTGCCAGCTTGGTACTCTTCTAATTCTGTCTTGAATGGAATAAAAATGCTCTCTCTCTCTCTCTCTCTCTCTCTCTCTCTCTCTTTGAGCACAGAACTACTTCCATCAGCCATGGTAGCACTCCCAACTACTTCCTTGTTAACTTGCTGACTTTCCACTTGATCACATCCACGATATTTGATGTAACTTTATATATCAGCAGTAACCGTAACTGTTTTGGTGTCAACATGTACTGAAGGCACCAAACTTTGAACTTTCCTTAGAACCTGCTCCGGTCAATGACCCGGGTCAGTGCCTGACCTCTCTTACTTTAAGGACTGCCTTAGTATCGTACAGCTTGTCATGACTCTTTATTGTATTGGCTCATAGAATAATGGCAAGGTCATCTATCTTGCTACAAAGAACGTGACTTTTTTTGTTTTTTATTTCATTTAGTGAAGAGGTTCCTGGGTGTCATTGATTCAAATATCTTTTGGCACAATTTTATGATCTCGTCCAGACATTCTGGCACTCTTCATGCACGGCTCTCTTCTCATTTTAGAACGTGGTGTTTGAGGTTCAAGCATGCGCGTGCAGCAATTGATAAGACACACGAAAGTCTACAGTTGGAAGGGTTGACGCGCTTACACACGGACAAACAGGCAGGGTGACACCCCATTATAGTGTTTCTTTGCAGCTTTCAGCAAGTAAAAAAAAGGATGTGGTAGGTGGGGCAGTTAATGACACCGAAGTCATCAAGCATTTTCAATAACCAGTTCACCAAGTACAATAAAATCAATGGACCATATGGAATGAGTCGTTTCATAGAACGATGACATAGATCGACACATAAGATATGGTTCTTGTGTGCATAAATAAAATAATCAAAAATGTGTACGATCTTCTACTGTTAGCCAGAAGCCTGGCAATGTGGAGATAGACGAATGACTGTTAATGCTGGAGACAAATAATAATAAATAAATATTATTATGGAAGGAAACTTCCGAGGTGATAGATCAGCGAATAATGTCAGGGGAAGATGTATGTTTACAGCACTCGGAAAAAAATCACAAATAATCAACAACAACAACAACAAAAAAACAAGGAACAATAAATGGTTCCAAACAGGATCGAACCCGCACTCCTCAGCACAGCGCATTACCACGAGAACCAAATGTTAGAGCAGAAGGCCAACTCAGCTACCTGACTTCCTTGATACAAAAGACAGACAATGGAGATATGATGGCAAACGGTAAGGTCTGACCAATAAATTAATCTTTCTGAAAGTAGGTCATGCTACACTTCAAAGACATCCTAACCGAAGCAACTCAACAGTTCGAGACTTGGTGGAAGTTTCAATCCGTTATGAACACGTAACTGATGCAATTTCAGCGTCTTTTCCTAATAAAGCGTGACACAAGCCTTAGTTGGTTTAATTTCTGTCATTCCATGTATAATATCTCCAATGTATTATATTTTAGTCTTAACTTACTTTTAAATGCAAATAATATTTTAATTTTCTATAACAAAAAGAACTATACACCTATTGATTTAAAAAGAAAGTAAGAAAGGGATACATCCTATCACCAAGCGTGTTCAATCTATACACTGAGAAAATCGTTAAAAACATCACATAGATGCCAAACCTAAACATTAATGGAAGGTTAATCAATAACCTAAGATATGTGTATCCGGGTGAAGTTGATTTTCTTTGTTGTTGTTATTTATTGTGACGCGCAGGCAGACAGGGTCGATGTGTCTGTCTTATATCAGTATCATAGCTGTTATGTCAGCTGTTCTCTCGGGACAACACACGCCTTCGATCCCCTGTCGTTCTCTGTGAGCGTGACCTCCACTGGAATGCTGCTGTTCGTGCTTACACTCAGGCCAACACGTGTCCGGGCTAACTGGACGCTCGTCTCAGCCTTGACCTTGTCTGGTCACTGTCGTACTTCTTGTTCATTATTAAGATGACTGTTTCACGTTGTGTTTCCGCGACAACTTGATTTGTTGTTATGATTTGTCCCCGAGGGTTTACGCTAGGCTAGATAAATAATTAACTGTGTAATATAGAACAAACGCTTTGAATATAAGAGTTAGTTCCGACTTTTAATTATGTCATAACGGACTCTTGTTACACACTATATCAGGCAGCTTACACACTTAGAGTTCACTCTTCACGGTCTCCATTCTATGGCCCTAACACGTGTCTTTGTGCTCCACATGCATTCATACTTGCATCTAACTATATGTGGACCGTCCCCATTGACCGCCCACCCCTAAAGCTACTTCTACCTGATCGGCGATATCCTGGCCACCACTGCTAGTTGTCTCTTAATAGTGCTACTTACTAATCTACTCGCCTATCTGTTCTCCTCTAGTCTCTGCATCTCCTAACTATCATTTTTCTCCTGCCCTTGTCTTTATGTCTTTTTCCTTGACCTTGTTCTATCGTCTGTTTATTCCTCTATTCTCTCCATTCCTCCCCCTTTTACAACTACGCGTCTATCTGCCACTCACTTCTGGAGATGGCCTATATTACTGACAGAAAATACTAAACATCTACAACAATTATTGAAGGAAATAAACAAGACAAGCAAACAATATGAAATAGATATGAATATCAAAAAGACTAAATCTTTGATAATAAACAGAGAAAATACTCCAAACCAATAAGTGGATATTACATTTGAAGGAATACATCCGGAGACAGCTCAGAGCTACAACTACCTTGGATATACTATAAACAATGATGGAAAATGTAAAACTGAAATAATTTTTTTTAATGGCAAAAAGTAATTTAATGTCATGAAAAATATACTAGCATCAAAACAAATAACACCAGGGTTAAAATTAAGAATAGCAAAATGTTATATCTTCTCAACATTCCTATATAGTGGAGATACATGGACATTAGACATGAAAACAGAACAGAAAATTGAAGCCTTTGAAATGTGGATTTGTAGAAGACTAGGTAGAACTGGATGGGGAAAAAACAAACGATAAAGTCTTAAAACATTTAAAAATGAAAAGTGAACTATTAACATAATTAGAACAAGACAAATTAGATTTTTGGGACATGTTAAAGGCACAGCAGCCTACTAACAGTAATCTTAGAGGGGAAAATACAAGGTAAAAGAGGCAGAGACAGGCCAAGACTAACATGGACGAGTAACATCAAACGATGGACATGTCAGTCTATGACAACCTGCACTACGAATGCAAGGGAGAGATTGTAATGGCGCTGCCACGGTAGCCAACCTTCGATGTGGAGACGGCACTCAATGATGATGAATCTTCTTTTCCTAGAGCTTGAAATGTCTAGGTCTCGTATCCAATCGAACAGACTATATTGCTTCTGTGTGCTAAGAATGTTTGACATATAACATTTTTTTTCTTTTGTTTAACTCTGATACCAGAGAAAAGCGGGTCATATTTTCCCATTTCTGCGTTTCCATCCCATGACATTTTTCTCTCGCTCATGTGGCTACCGTGGCCTTGGCCACGGTCTTGAGTGAAATAAATAAAGCCACTGTCATCTGCCACGCATCTCGTAGGAGGGGACTGGGGAGGTTGCGGATAAGGTCTCCGCCAGTGTTTCGGAGTTTGTGCACATGATATGAAACCATGGTCGGTGCTTTCTCTAATGAGTGGTCGGCCTGCCGAGGATGGATTCTGGGCACAGAAAATTGTCCGTTGTGCAATTAAGACAATGTGTCGACTAAACTAACGATTTTGCCACATATGTAGATAAAGCTTTCAAACATTGTTTTAACACTCAGTTCTTTAAACTTTTTTAAGCAATTCTTTATTTATTCCTTTTTTCGTTTTCGAGTTGGTAGTTAATGATTTATGTTTTAACTATTTTGATCTGAAGGATATTTGTTCCGCAAATAGATGAATTCAATTTATTGTATCTTTTGAATCCGACCGACTTGAGTTTAAAATGGTCAGATTTTCTATCTTCTGTTTTTTAGTTAACCAAAACGGTATCTGCTTTCGTAGATAGATAATTTACATAGAGATTAAATTATTCAGCAAAAACTTATAGTTTGTTCCGTATTCGATAAGTTCACTTTGGGATGCAAAGAAAAGAGTAGTAACATTTAACTTTTAATGCAAAACAAGCATCAAGAAACAGAAGACAGAAATACAGTTATTATTAAGCGTGATGGCATTATATAGATTACGTCTATACAGTAGCTTTATTGAAATGAACAAATTGCAAGTCAACTTCTCATTGTCATTTCTATTGTTTCTAGTTGCGTGACAAGTTGTGTTGTACCTTCTTGTATATTTTAATAATGTAAATACTGCAATTAAGTTTATTCGTGTTTTGATTTATTCGTTCTTTAAATATTCAATTCAAAACACACACAAACACAGATGCAAACACAGACAGATATCAACGTCACAGCTGACAAGTCGCAAAATTACTCAAATTACTCACGACATGGTGTTTCTAAATTGTAATTACTCGGGGAGGCAATGTTATTAGGAAAATGAATGTTTAAAAAAAAAATCAATATTGACTTCTTTCACAGGAATAAGTACAACTTGTATGGGTACCTTGTATATAGAATTAAAGGCAATTTGTCCAAATTACGGTAAAAGTCTCTTGTAAGCTAAATATTTCTTTAGTAATTCTCCTTAATTATGCGACGATAATCACTTAACGAAGAACAATTTTTTTTAACATAGAAATAGGAAAGCGAGGAGAAATATTTGATAACTCTTGTTTGCTAACAATGGAGATGTAGTTCCACTAGTAAAATTAAAGTATAAATTTAAAACAGAACTACACTTAATTATAAGGCTGATAAATCTTGACATTTATTACTCAGTTTTAAATTAGACAAATGCTTTTTCTTTTGCTACATATGTGTGGTTCATTTTATCTTTTAGAATATAAATATAAATATGTTATAGTTTATCTAGTACCACATGTGTATAAATGAATTAATATATTAATATAAGTAGATGCAAGACCTGTATTAGATTTCATTGAAAGACACATAATGGTACAAAAAGAGAACATTTCTGATAAGGCATTGTCATACGTGTCAGACTTCAATATAAGTAATGAGGCAATGGAGATATACACCACGGTTGTGTTTACTGTCGTGTGCCAGGTTATCAACATCTTTGGTTTCGTCACTAACATTATCAATATCATCTGTTTTGTCAAGCATGGATTCCAAGATACTATTAACATTAGCCTGTTAGGTAAACATTTGTCACAAGAAAAATCATGTATATCTATCTATCTATCTATCTATCTATCTATCTATCTATCTATCTATCTATCTATCTATCTATCTATCTATCTATCTATCTATCTATCTATCTATCTATCTATCTATCTATCTATCTATCTATCTATTCATATGTCTATCTATCTGTCTATCTATCTATCTATCTATCTATCTATCTATCTATCTATCTATCTATCTATCTATCTATCTATCTATCTATCTATCTATCTATCTATCTATCTATCTATCTATCTATCTATCTATCTATCTATCTATCTATCTATCTATCTATCTGTCTATCTATCTATCTATCTATCTATTTATCTATCTATCTATCTATCTATCTATCTATCTATCTATCTATCTATCTATCTATCTATCTATTCATCTATCTATCTATCTATCTATCTATCTATCTATCTATCTATCTATCTATCTATCTATTCATATGTCTATCTATCTATCTATCTATTTATCTATCTATCTATCTATCTATCTATCTATCTATCTATCCGTCTATCTATCGTTCTGTCTGTCGGTCTGTCTGTCTGTCTGTTGTCCTTTCCAATCGAAGTGAGCACTGGACGGAAAACAAATTCTAGACTCTTCTTGTCCAACGATCATTGTTATTAAATGTCAGACCTGGCACTTGGACTCGAATGTTGGCTCGCCACACGTCCCTGCTCTGGGCAAGCCTCCCGACCTCGGCAAAGAAGCTGGTGCCTGCTGTTAGACTCTCGCTTCAGTGTCCTTACTAATGTTACTCTATGTCGGTTTCTCTTTCCCTTACCATCAGGTTCCAATTTGAGGACCTGATTTGAGATTCTCTGCTTGTCCCTTCTCATCACATGATCAACTTATGTCCACCTTCTTCTCTTGAATCCAGATGATATTTTTGAATGCTTTGTCATTTCTTGCATTTTTGCACTAAAGTTATTTTGCAAAATACCTTTTGCTGCTTTAATTTCCTGTGATTTTTAAGCATATAAAATAACACAAGCTAAAGTAAGCACCAATATACTCGTATTTAAATTTTCGATATTATTCGAAAAATATTTTCATCCCATTAAAGGTCAGTACAGAAGAGAAAATCCTAAGGAAAAAGTCACAGCAAAATGGCAATGCATAAAAAACAGCATGCAAGAATCCTGCAACACCTTGACCGAAAAGGAAAGTAACAAAAAACAAAAATGGATAACTGACAAAATCTTAGAAAAAATGGAAGAAAGAAGACAAGCAAAAAACACTGCCAGATACAAGGATATAGACAATGAAATACGGAGAATGTGCAAAATGGCAAAAGAAGACTGGCTCAACCAAAGATGTCTGGAAGTCGAAACTATGGAAAGTAAACAAAACTTAAGAGAGATGCACACATAAATAAAGAGAATGACTAATAAAGACAAAAAAGCTGCAGGAAACGGATGTATTGCAAACAAAGAGGGAAGAATGCTAAGAGACAACAAAGATATATAATAGATAGATGGCAAGAATATATAACAGAATTATTTCATGACGAAAGGGACAAAAAGTCAGACATAAAATGTACATACAACTATAAAATCATGAAATCTGAACTAGACAAAGCTATAAAAACAATGAAAAAAGGAAAGGCAACAGGACCTGACAATATACAGATAGAGATGATACAGGCTCTAGAAGATTTTGACATCGAAGTGATCACAGACATATGCAATGACATATACCATACAGGATACATACCAAACGAACTAAAAACATAAACTTTCATTGCATTGCCTAAAAAGAATGGTGCAGTTGAATGCAGTGATTTCAGAACAATAAGCCTAATGAGCCAGGAAACAAAAATTTTACTAAAAGTTATACAGGGAAGGATTCAGAATAAAATCAATACTGAATTAGATGAGCAACAATTTGGATTCAGGAAAAACAGTGGGACAAAAGAAGTCATATTTAGCATGAGAACATTGATTGAAAAGTACATAGAAGTAAACAAACCAATATATGCCTGCTTCATAGACTACACCAATGCTTTCGATAGAATACACCATAACCAACTTATAGACTGCCTAAAGGATATAAATCTAGATGACACAGACATACGACTGATATGTAATTTGTACTGGGAGCAAGCAGCAATAATAAGATATAACAAGGAGAAATCTACACCCATGGACATAAAAAGAGGAGTAAGACAAGGATGCATTCTATCACCAAGCTTGTTCAATCTATACACTGAGCAAATCTTAAAAAACATCTCAGAGATACCAACCCTAAACATTAATGGAAAGATAATCAATTATCTATGATATGCTGATGATAATGTTCTACTAGCAGAATATCCTAAAGACCTACACCAATTGCTTAATGTGATAAACATAACAAGCAAAAAATATGGACTAGATATGAATATCAAAAAGACTAAAACTATGATCATAAACAAAGAAAATTCTCAAGACCTACAGTTAAATATCACAGTTGAGGGAATACATCTGGAGACAGCCCAGAGCTACAACTACCTGGGGCATACTATAACCAATGATGGAAAATGTAAAATTGAAATAAACAAAAGAATAGGGATGGCAAAAAGTGATTTTAATGCCATGAAAAATATACTAACAACAAAACAAATATCAGCAAGGATGAAACTAAGAATGGCAAAATGTACACCTTCTCAATATTCATGTATGGTGCAGAAACGTGGACATTAGAGAAGAAAACAGAACAGAAAATTGAAACCTTTGAAATGTGGATTTATAGCAGAATAGGTAGAATTGGATGGAAACAAAAGAAAACAAACAATGAAGTTTTAAAACAACTGAAAATAAAAAGAGAACTACTAAATACAATTAAGACAAGACAAATGAAATTTTTAGGGCATGTTAAAAGACACAACAGCCTACTAAAAGTAATATTGGAAGGGAAAATACAAGGTAAAAGAGGCAGAGGCAGACCAAGACTAACATGGACGAGTAACATCAAAAGATGGACAAGTCAATCTATGACAGCCTGCACCATCAAATGAAGAAACAGAGTAGAATGGCGATCCATGGTAGCCAACCTTCGTTGCGGAGAAGGCACTCGATGATGATGATGATCATAGGTACAGCAGAGAAAGAAAGCAACACACGGCACCCCCGAATGTAATCTCCTCTATAGACAATTTGTACTGATCTATTTATTTATTTATTTATTTAGAAGTAAGTGAAATAGAGACGAAACCTCTATAATTTAAGTCTTTATACTTAGAGCCATAAACAAACGCTACGAAAACGCCAGATTAAGAGGAAGACCGAGAAAGAGGTGGATTAAGGGAATACTAGAGTCACTAGGAGGGATAACACCAGAAGAGGCCAACAGAAGAGCAAAGAATCGCAGATTGTATCTCCCCGTCGATGCCATCGGCAATGGAGGAAGGATAGAAGAAGAAGAATAATCCATTTGTATATATCAATCATTTGTATCAATCACGGTGAATTAAGGACACTATATAGTCTCGTCCTGAAGGACATAAAATTTGATAACATCGATAGATTTACATGATCACTACATGATGAATATTGTATTTATTATTTGTACCTTTGTAACTTTCTGTTGTAATCGGTCTATTTAGGTTTGTCTTTGTCGGATCTTGGAAGTCTTATCACTATGATATGGAACTGTATCTGTTTCACTCCTGCAGTCGTCGCTGCTGATATGCCCTTTGATCCTGTGGATATTAGTTACTTGACAACAGGGACGCTTCATTGGTCCTTCACCCGAGTCAGTAGTTGTATCACGGCCATGATAACGCTCGAGCGGTGCTTGTGTATAACTGCTCCAATACAGGTTAGATTGTGTTTCATTTATCTCAATATTTTATTTTGATTTATTGTTTGATCAATATTTTATTTTCATTTATTGTGGAATCAATATTTTATTTTGATTTATTGTGGAATCAGTATTTTATTTTGATTTATTGTGTAATCAATATTTTATTTTGATTTATTGTATAATCAATATTTTATTTTGATTTATTGTATAATCAATATTTAATCATCAACGAAAAACTGCAAATGCTGATAATAATCATTCCAGTTGAATCAGCCACAGAAATAAATAGTAAATATTGCCCAGCAACATGCTGTCGTCGTTGGGAAGTGGAATATGCTATTTTTACCGCACTAGGCAACTTCATTTAAATGTGAAGAGGCCACTGCTTTTCATCAGATTTCTAAAACTCCATAAAAATCAAAATAACGCCAAAGAGATCATGAATTCTCCTTAGATCCTCTTCATCTAATCAGTCAAGAGACTGTGATGGCATAGTAATGAATCTATAAATAAGAATAAAAGCAATTCATTGTTAATTTGATAGGTACTTTAAAAAAAAAAAAGTAAAGAACCCTGTCACACAAAGTGGCGTATAGAGAATATGATATTAGCGACCATAATTTTTATAGACCTTCGCACATGGTTTTTGGCGTAGTGTAGTCGGTATTACGTCCGTGCCGCTTTATTTTCAAACAATTATCCGGTACTCCTTTAAGGCTCGGTGAACCCGTAAGCCTCTTTTCCTTTGTAGTCCAGTTCACTAATCACTGAACTATTACGGCTCCCGATTTGATATTTAATATACTATATTTTTTTAATGTAAATAAAGCAGATATAAATGATATATAAATGATTCTACTTGATATATAAATAATGTAGACATTAGACCTTGATATCGAAGGCAGGTTTGTGACTGCAAAAGACATCTTCTAGTCATTTCATCCCGTTTGTTAAAATAAACCAAAATATGCGATTAAAGTCATCCCTCGCTACTTCGCGGTTCATTTAACGCGGCCTCAGTACATCGCGGATTGTTCAAAAATTCAAAATTGAGGAATTATTATTTAAAAAAAAAACACTATTTTATGTTTGTTATTTATAGTATTAATATTTTATTTACATGTTTAAAACTATTCTTTAATGTTCTAATGCTAACATATGCACTTATATGGTTTCATATACGCTTATTGATCTTATACATTTAGTAAAAAATGTACGTATGTTAAAAATGAGACACTACTTCGCGGTTTTTCACTTATCGCGGCCGGTTCTGGTCCCTATTAACCACGATAACTGAGGGATTACTGTATATAAATAACTATTAATTCAGCTAGGAAAATCTAACTCAGTAGTAACATACAATCAATACCGCTACTGGGAAGTTCCATTTCGGGAGCCTATGTTTCCTGTCTCCATTGTTCGAGTACAAATCTTTCAGTTCAGCTCCAAAGTTGTACAATATCTAGAAATAAAATTGTAAAGTGAGTATACCTCCAAAGTTATACAATATCTAGAAATAAAATTGTAAAGTGAGTATACCTCCAAAGTTATACAATATCTAGAAATAAAATTGTAAAGTGAGTATACCTCCAAAGTTATACAATATCTAGAAATAAAATTGTAAAGTGAGTATACCTCCAAAGTTATACAATATCTAGAAATAAAATTGTAAAGTGAGTATACCTCCAAAGTTATACAATATCTAGAAATAAAATTGTAAAGTGAGTATACCTCCAAAGTTATACAATATCTAGAAATAAAATTGTAAAGTGAGTATACCTCCAAAGTTATACAATATCTAGAAATAAAATTGTAAAGTGAGTATACCTCCAAAGTTATACAATATCTAGAAATAAAATTGTAAAGTTAGTATACCTCCAAAGTTATACAATATCTAGAAATAAAATTGTAAAGTGAGTATACCTCCAAAGTTATACAATATCTAGAAATAAAATTGTAAAGTGAGTATACCTCCAAAGTTATACAATATCTAGAAATAAAATTATAAAGTTAGTATACCTCCAAAGTTATACAATATCTAGAAATAAAATTGTAAAGTGAGTATACCTCCAAAGTTATACAATATCTAGAAATAAAATTGTAAAGTGAGTATACCTCCAAAGTTATACAATATCTAGAAATAAAATTATAAAGTGAGTATAACTCCAAAGTTGTACAATATCCAGAAAAAAAAATCGTATTGTGAGTATAACTCCAAAGTTGTACAATATCCAGAAATAAAATCGTATTGTGAGTATAACTCCAAGGTTGTACAATATCCAGAAATTAAACTCTATAGTGAGTATAACTCCAAGGTTGTACAATATCCAGAAATTAAACTCTATAGTGAGTATAACTCCAAAGTTGTACAATATCCAGAAATTAAACTCTATAGTGAGTATAACTCCAAAGTTTTACAATATCCAGAAACAAAATTGTATAGTGGGTTTATCACATTCCACTTTTGAAATCTTAAAACTGATGTACTTGTTCATGTACTTGTTTATATACTGTTTTATTTCTGTATCACTGGTGCTGAAATCTACACCTATTAAGACTCTGGAAACAGTAACAGGTTTACAACCCTTACAGAACAGGCGGAAAACAAAAGTAATGCAACAAGCGGAGAAATATAAAAGGCTCCTTAGTCACCCCATGCACCAAAGAATAACTGGTTTCGGAAAAAGAAGACTGAAGAGGAGTAACTTCGCTGCAACCTCCAAAGAACTGGCAACTAGTGACCCAGTACTGTCCCAAACAATTCCGAAACCCTAGGCCCATATGATATGATTCCTCACGGGAAACACAAAATACCAGAACTTAAGGATAACATAATAGGAATCATGAAGAAAGGCAGCACAAACAGGCACAGAGAGAAAACACATGGCAGAAAAACACACACAAACGAGAACTACCCACAGGACTCCTGGTCGCACAAATGCACAGATGGTCAGCTACAAAAGCCACCAGAAATGGAGGAGGAGGTGTGATCCTGAAGCTGAAAAACCAGGAAGACATCACCAAGTCAATAGCTACGGGGAAATTTGCAAGCCCTCACTTAAGCTGCAAAACTGGCTATCCAATACAAAAATAACATGCACAAGAAATTGGGGATACTAACTGGTGATTTGTCAGTCCTAACAGATCTAAAAACCCCAGGAACAACGAACTAAATGACTTTAGAACAACCCTAGTCCAACTATGCAATAACTTCCAGAGAGTGGTCATCCAGTGGATACATCATACTGTAGTATACACGGACACGAACGCGCAGACAAATTAGCTAAAGAGGGAGTGAGACTACCACAGGAGAACCATCTGGTCAGCTACGATGAAGCCAAATCCATCATCAAAGGCCAGTTTCATGAAAAATGGAAACGAGAACACCCATAGTATGACGAGAGGGATGGATACCACCAATTATCGTTCCGCACTGGCCACAACAGAATGAGAAACCACATGTTCACCAAACTCAAGATTGGTACTACCAGCTAGTGCCACTGCACACTGGACAACAAAACATGTTCTACAGGATTGCCCCCAGTACACAGACCTGAGAAGCACAATGTGGACCGCACCCACCTCCCTGGAAGAGAAACTATACTGGGTAACCGAATCCCTTAAACAAACAGTTGCCTACGTGAGAGAGTCCGGAATCCTGCTCTGACAGAGTCATGATCGCAGAAGTAGAAGAGGAAGAAGAAGAAGAAGAAGAAGAAGAAGAAGAAATTTCTTTACTTCTAAACCTCCCGTTCGGTTTGTGTAACGTGTCGAGTGTTTTATGTCAGGGTTTGTATTTTTTGTTTATAAAAAGCTTCTTGTAAATTGCGTTCCATTTATCCCCTTCAGCTGTCTACGAAACAAGCTTCAGGGCTGGATGAAGCCTTACTGCAGCTTCGCATTTTTATGCATTCATTTGCATTTTTTGCCTTAACCCCCTACATTTAAGCCAAAACGATCGTGTCTAAATGAATAAACCATTATAATATTAACATAGTTTTTGCTCAGAGTAATAAAGGTAAAATTTAAAAAAAAACTGTTTACCTATTTATAAATATTTACTCTTGGTTTTTATTATGATTTGTTTGTTTATTCCAAATATTTTGTTTTTATTTTGGAACCAGTTCTGAACAGGGTTGTAAATGTCTGTTTCCAGTCGCTTGAACACCATTCGCAATAGGTTAAAGGACTTTTTAAAATCTCTTGGCCATTAAATAAAAACCCTAATCCTGGACACAACGTGGCGACGGCACTGGACATGCAGCCTTTATTTCTAACCCCTCAGTTTAAGGCACCTCGTTTATCACTGCGATCTACCTCTTTTTCCCTTCCTCATTTGACTTTCAGCGTCATGGGGAGACGTAATTTGCGGTCATTTGCTCTTCTGTAAGACTCTGCTGTTGTTATGTCTCCTAGTATTTCTAATATTTTATCAACCTGTCTATTTCATGGTAGATTCTGGTGCTCTCGAAACGTTTATTAAAAGTTCGTTGTGTTGTATTTTGGTATTTCTTTCACCACGATTAACCCCAGAAATATAATAATACAGTAATACATAGAATTTTATATTTTAATTGTGTTATCTCAGTTCTGATTAAACAAAATTGATTGTCTTTCATTCTGTTTATGCAGATACAAAGTATCATTACAAGAAAAAGAGCTACAGTGACCACAGTCTGTGTCTTCATCATCTTCATCTTCACTTCGACCCCAATATACGCTGTCAACAGATTGGGCACGACATTTTCTCAATTAAGAAACAAAACACTTGTTGGTCTTATTTCTACAAAGGATCGGGAAAGCGTTGAGAAAGTTACTGTTGCCATTAACAATTTTTCCATTCCTTTTGGTGCTTTTGCGATCATCGTTGTCTGCGCGTCAATACTTTCGTTTCAGCTGCGGAAACAAACAAAGTGGAGACAAAAGACAATCAACAACACACAAATAGGCAGAGTTTCCAAACGTAGCGAGAAGGTCGCTAAAATGGTTGTGATGATTTCCATTTTGTTTATTGTTTGTTTTGTTCCTGTGAGCATCGCTATGTTAGCGTTTGGACTTATGCCTGAGCGGGTTCTGCAAGGAAATTACATCAATGTTTTAATCATTATAGCGGGAATTGGTTATAATCTGGAAAGTATAAACTCTTCTATGAATATTTTTATTTACTATCGTATGAGCAGCAAGTACAGGGAAACATTTCTCAATATTTTTGGTGCACAAATCAAGTGAATATCGTATAATAATTAACTTTGTTCTATAATGCAATGTAAGCTTGTGAATATGCTCATAATTTCATTTTTAAGTGTATCCAAATGCAAATGATGAACCTCATGGCGTACAATTAAATTATTTAAGCCGGCGTTTTTCCTCTATCTTCAAAAAGCATCCGCGTGACCATGTGAAATGACTGCACAGAAAGATCGTTATCCGATGTCATACCGAAAGGCGTAGGCGATCCTTCCACAATTCTCTGCCCACAGTGTATCCTATCAATTCTGATATCGATTTTTCGCCGTGTGTTTCTTTGAATGTCTGTCTATTACTTTGTTTCTCTGTCTGTTGTTGTTTTTTTTTTTTCTAATCGAAGACGGAAAACAAATTCTAGACTCTTCATGTCCAACGATCTTTGTTATTAAATGTCAGATCTGGCACAGGATCCGAAGTTTGATTGGCCATACGTCCCTGCTCTGGGCAAACCTGTCGATCTCGGCAAAGAAGCTGATGCCAAGCACCTAACTATTTAGGATCGTCTCTCTCTGTCGTACGGTGATGTCCCTGTTTTCATATCTTGCTAGTTCTAGGGAGCCAATGGTGGGGTGTAACGTATATTTATATAGGTTCAATGACCATCGTCATTCATCATCGTCATGTGCCTTACCGGTTGGTGTAGGTGATCACATCCTTGCACAATCTTCTATCTACTGTGCATCGTATCAGTTCTGTTGTTGACTGTTTACCAAGCCATGACACCAAGCTATCTAGCATTTTGTCTCTTTGTCGTCCACAATCTCTCTTTCCCTGTATTTTGCCAGTTGTAACCAAGTATTCCAACTTTCCTCTTCTCATGATGTGCCCGAAAAATATTGATTGTTTCTTTCTAATGTTTTTTTAGAGCTCCCTTTTTGTGTTGGCCTCTTTGAGAATTTCTTCATTGGTCTTTTTAGCTGTCCAGAGAACTATCAACATTCTTCTGGGAAATGCAATCTCTGTGAGTAGATTTGTTTGTATTAAAGGAATGTAGTAACAAGTGAATATATTGAAGTATGAGAGGGTGTTGTTGCTACACTACTGAGCGTGCTGGCCAACAACTAAAATTGTGTAGACTTTTCAGGATATATAAGATAGAAACCAGATTATGAAGTTATTGTTAATGAAGCTAAATTAGAGCCAATGGATTAACAACTGTATTATGAGCAGATTAAAACAGGGATGTGTTTTAGCACCCATAATGTTCAGAATGTTTGAAATGTTCCACTTGCATGCCAACAAAGTCTCCAGAAAATATGTCTTTCTTTACACTAGATAATGAATCATGAGAGATAACTTCAGAACATTGTAACAGGTGGCGAGAAACAAACTTCGACTTCAGTAAGGTCCTTATTGATCGTGGAATAAACTGTGTTAGATTCTTCCAGGGTGATCTGTTGTATTTGCAAGCTGTCAATATGAATAGAGAACAAGATGTGATATTAAAATATTTCTGAAGATAATTAAACTTCTGTTGGTATTATTTCCATCTTCGTTATTATAGAACTAAACAGTATTCAAAATTGTAATGACTAGGGTAATGATTTTTAAAACATGTCATATTTTTTCCTGAAATGTATTTTTAAAAATCAAGTTAATTTCAACATGTTTTATGCCTTTTGTTTCTGAATATTTTGTTTTTATTGGTAATTTAAATTCATATTTTAACCATTATTTTGGTTTAGGTAATATTTTCACCAAATTGGGGGCATAAAGGCATATATTTTGGTTATATCTGGTCATATGTGCCATCATTTTAGGTGCAATAACACTTTCATTTAGATGACCCTTTATTAAGTGGAACAAATTTAGCTTTGTCATTTTATCGCTAAGAAACACATGAACTTACCTGAATAAGTACAATATGTCTATAACTCAGATAATGTAATTCAAAGTAAATATTTAGATGGAAAATGAAAGACCACTTTTAGTTGATTTACTATATGTCAGAATAAACATTTGAAGTTCAAATAAGAAAGAGAACTTTAGCAAAAACACTGCACTGAGCAGCAGCGCATAGGAGTGGACAGTACTGTCAAGAAAGTTTGTTCTGAAATGAGACTTCAAACAGGAATACTATCTCAAACAGCATCACCGTTTGAGGTGGAGACAGTGCAGTCAAACACTCCTTTGGTTTGAAAGTAATTACAGACAATCTTCTTCTACCTTTCAGCTCCCTGTGGAGCATAGGTCTTCAACAAACACTTTCCAAGTCGTTCTGTTTCTTGCCATTCTTTTAAGATCATTCCATGTCTTCCCCATCATCTTCATCTCTGCTTCTATCTGTCTTCTCCAAGATTTTCTTTGTCTTTTCCCCTTGGGTTTCTAAAAATGGGCCTGTTGTGTAATAATCTCAGTTCTGGGCAGTAATATAGATAAAGAGGGAGGAACAGAAAATGATACCAAAATAAGGATATCAAAAGCAAGAGAAGCTTTTGTTGCACTGGGAAACATATGGAAGTCCAAAGAAATTAGGTTAAATTGCAGACAATAAGGGAGAATAAATGTGAACAAAAATTGAAAAAAAAAGTTGAAGTCAGATGTTCCTCCTCAGAAATTGCTTGTCAACAAAGACAAAGATATGAAAGTAGAGCCTGACACAACAGATATATAGATATGTATAGAAAAGGGGACATTACAATGAAAATAAAATTGGTTACACGGAAAGAATTTCTTCCCATTTTTGTTTGTTTGTTGCTTGAAGTATTATAGTGTGCGATATTGGGTAAAACGGGAGCCGCGATAACTCAGTGGTTAGTGAACTGGACTACAAAGGCCAAGAGGTAGGGTTGGATCCCAACCAACGGCTTCCGGGTTCACCCAGCCTTATATGGGTACCAGGAAAGTAAAGCAGCATGGGCATAGTACCAACCACATTACCCTAAAAAATCATGCGCTGAAGGTCTGTCAAATTTATGGTCACTAACAACATATTCCCTATACGCCACTTGGCATGACGGGGGCTCTATACTATACTTACTTAAAGACAAAGACACGAAAAGAGCCTGACTCAACGGATATAGATGCATAGTAGACAATATAATATTATTTTTAATAACAAATAAGTAAATTTTTCTTCTGCGATCGTGGCTCATTCAGACTAGGACTGCGGACTCTCTTATTTAGGCATCTGTCTGTTTAAGTGAAAATAAGTAAATTAATTTATGTCATATTTCTGTCTATTTTTCATATTTAGGTCATGTTATGCATTTTTTAGATCATAAATGCAAGCATATTTCAATTATTTTACGACATATTTGACATTTTTAGGTCAAAAACCCGAGCCCTATTAATGGTTTATCGTTAGCAGGTGTTATTGTTGTACAGGTAGTTCACGGTCACATAACAAACTGTTATTAATGTACAAATATTGCTTCCAGGATCTGCGAATGAAGGAGGCAAAAGGAGAAAAAGAAAGTGATATACCCAGTGTAATGAAAAGTACATAGACCAGTTCTTCGTCAAATTCTTGTACTGGCAAGAACAGTTTTTTGTGTGAGTTTTTGCTTGTATTATTTTGCTCATATATATATATTTATGCTCTTGTATATATTTGCTCATTATAATCTGTTTTGACATTTTGGACACATTTAGTTGACTTTGTTTTTACTTTTTCATTTATGATCTGATTAGTTTGTGCCTAAAACAAATGCTTCAAATAAAGACTGTATAACATGGAATGAATTTAAGATTAGTGCAAAAAAATATGAGAAATGATAAAGCATCCAAAAATATGAGCTATAATCAGGAGTAGATGGTGGTTGTATGGTGGCCATGTGATGAGAAGAGGCTACAAGAGAAACTCAAAACAGGCCCTCAGATAGTAAGCAGAAATAGAAGAGAAAGAAGTCAATTCAGAAAAAGCCTAAAAAAAACATTAAAGTGAGAGGCAACGATAATCGATAGGCGGTTGGCTTACCACGGCAACAGCCGGGGTTCGTACCCTGGCGAGGACACCTGGGTTTTACTAATTCCCTAAAAATTAGTACCTCTGAAGTCGGAGTAAATCTGCCTGCATGGCGAGGGGCATCCTGTAATGGGATAAAACAGACTTTACACGCAAATTCAGTCACACAAAATTGAGTGGGTGGGACTTCGTCAGAGGTCAAAGCTGACGAAAGCGAACGAACGAACGAGAGGCAACGATATCAAGCATCAGCCCCCCCCCCCTCCCCACTGAGATTGAATAACTCACCCAGAACAGGAATGTGTGGAAAGATGATGTGCGGGTCCTATGCAAAGTCTAATGCTTGAAAACAAAGATCTTCAGATATAGAGATTCTAGAATCTACAATTTCTGCCCTATATGCCATGTTCAACTTGAAAAGACAAAAGCTAGAGTAGTTGTGCTGATTTGTGTTCACTGTTTGTAAGATTGCTTAGATAACAGTGTGCTGAAGTGCAGGTCTTTCAAGGTAGGGTGCTGTGTCCAAGAGTGTGGGTTTGATTCTACTTAAGTTGTCCATTGTTCTCTGCATTTTTCTGTTTGTTTGTGGATTTTTCTGAGTACTGTATACATACCACTGATCCTAATTTGTTTGTAGATTTTTCTGAACGCTGTATACATACCGCTGATCCTAATTTTTTTTTGATTTTTCTGAACGCTGTATACATACCGCTGATCCTAATTTGTTTGTGGATTTTTATGAACGCTGTATACATACCGCTGGTCCTAATTTGTTTGTGGATTTTTCTGAACGCTGTATATATACCGCTGGTCCTAATTTGTTTGTGGATTTTTCTGAACGCTGTATACATACCGCTGATCCTAATTTTTGTGTGGTTTTTTCTGAACGCTGTATACATACCGCTGATCCTAATTTGTTTGTGGATTTTTCTGAATGCTGTATACATACCGCTGATCCTAATTTGTTTGTCTGATTGTTGTTCACACTTTGTGCTTCGTTTCATGTTGCCATATTTATTATTCAGTGTTATGATTAAAAAGAAAAACACTAACAATAACTGATTTGTTTTTAGATTGTGAGAAGTGTCTGTTGAAAAATGAAGAAAGCTACCATGAACATGTGCATCTCATCTGTGTTGATAATGCTGAGGTAAAGTACAAAGCTGCAACTAGCAAATATGCAGTAACCATTCATTTAAATTATCACAAACAACCGTTAGTTATAGTGACACAAAAGGGAAATTACTCTTTTAAAGTATCAGGTGAAAATGCTAGATTTATTTGTATAATAGAGTATTCTCCTTTTAAAATTGTAATATATTGGTGTTGGTTATGGTCTATCAATTTAAACTCCCAAAAGCTTAGGGGAAAAAATGGAGATAAACACACCTATATAAAGTATATTAAATATTGTACAGGGTCGCGAGTAGAGCTGCACAAACAGAAAATAAATATAAAATTATATTAAACAGCTAAACCTCGATACGGGATCATGAGTACTATTTTAAAAGCCTATTTTAGTTTAAGGCAGTCATGATGTCAAATATGGAATTCCCTCCCAATAAAGACCTGAATTGTTATATAGCCTGCCACTCCCTGATAAATTACACCAGGACTGTGTAATTTATTTTAGATCTGCTTAATTCACAATATTTGATCTCACATTAACATTGAGCAACTATACTTGTTTATACAACAACGCAATTTAATAATTTTTGTGAGTAAAAGTGAAAATCATAATTTTTTTAGCTATTCAATTTTGTGAAACTTCTAATTGAAGTAGATCTAGGTTTTTATGCTTGCTACACATCAGTGGCATATACTGGTTTTGTGGTCTGGGCTACCGCTGACATAATAAATAAACACGTACATTATATTCAGTAGGCTAACATGATGTAATATTTACTAATGACATCAGTACATTTTTAATTATTTATATTTATATGTAAATTCTATCTGTCTTGTTTGGGACGAAACTGCCTCAATGACTTTGTTATTAAAAGCACTGTTGGGTTCGTTTCTAAGTTTCTGAAGGAATGTTTTCTCAATGGACATTATTGCCAAACCAGATAAGCGTTCTTGTGTCTGAGTTGTGGGACAATAAGATTTGATTCTCTTGAGAGCAGAAAAAGTTCTTTCTACAGATGCTGATGCGCATAACGTAGTTATAAATAGCTAAGGAAGTTCCGGTAATCAGACATAGTTTCACTTTCACTTTGTGACGCTTCTAATTGGCTAGAGCTAAAAATAACCCATGAAACTGCATTCCTGTAGCGGTAGCACGCGCTATATTATTTTGACTCCCATTTTTTTATGTCAAGGTCGTTTATTTATTAGTGTCGACAGATGAGAAATGTACCGCTACTTACTAGTGGTATCATGTACTATCGTAGGATAGTTTCAGTTTCATTCACAAACATTATGGTGGCCAGAGGAAAACATTGCTTTTCAAATGCAGATCAAAGCTAATAAATTATATTGGCCTACGAAATGTGTAATTGAATATTCGAAAATTTGTAATATAATTATTTTTTTTAATATAATAAATTATCATTTCCTTTTGTATTTCGTTATTATGTTCAAGGCTACCGGCGGTAGCTGCAGTAACATAGAGAATACGCCACTGTTATACATGATATAATAATATATTATGATCCCGCATATTTGACAATATTTAATCACTAATTAACATTGAGCAACTATATTTGCTTATGCAACAATACAATTTAATTATTTCTGTGATAACTTTTATGAATAAGTCAGAAAAAGAAAGAGAAGTCAAAATACCTCCAGTGACCTAGGCGCGCTGTTTTTAAATATAACTTAATATAACTCATTGCATTGCCACAAGACAAACTACAATGTTTCAGCTAAGGCCTACGTTAGATACAGGGCAACAAACACTAATACAAAATTACACGAATACTTAATTTGGCATCTTCACGATGTTAGTAAAAAATATAATCTAAGATGTCTTCAACATTTAACATTGAGGCGTGGTCTTCAGGTCTTAGAGCTGCTATGTGTGTTCTAAGTTCTTTTATTGACTAGGTCTGGCCACTTGTTTTTGTGGTAGCTTTACCACGATCCAGATATACGCCCATGTTTCATATTAATTGAAAAAAGGAACTTCGCAGCATTCAAGGCAACACATATAGGTCATAACAACAAAGAATGCAAAGCATAACGTTGATAGCTCATTTTGTTCTCGGGTCATACAAACTCCTGATGCGTCATCTCGATCACCTCATCTTACTTGTAGCTAGAGCTAACCTGACTCCCATTCTTACAGCTCCATAGCTGTGTTTTAATTAATCACCATATTCTTCTTCATCCTTTCAGCTCCCCGTGGGAGCATAGGTCTTCAACAAACATTTTCCAAGCCGTTCTGTTGCAAGATCCTTTTTAAGATCATTCCATGTCTTTCCTATCATCTTCATCTCAGCTTCCATCTGTCTTCTCCAAGAATATTTAGGTCAGAAAAAATACCAGACAGCTTAAGAGAATGGCTTGGCAGAAGGTCAACAACATAAATTATAAATAACTGTCGAGATCGAAAGTTGTGGAGAAACATGATCACCTACGCTAGCAGGCCCGGTACTTGATGATGATGATGATGATGTCAACATACCTTGTAGTAGTGTACACTAGATCCCACCACTTGAATGTTACATAACCTCTGTTTTAGCCGTCCAAATGTCCTATTTCTGTCTAGAGGAAATCTGATCGCATTGCGGTCTAGACCACCAGAATTCAAATTACAAGAATGAGTCAACGCCCATAGCTAACTGCTTGTGTCAGAGTTAGTGAACCAATACTGATCAAAACCTACTTCACCTGACATTTGTGGCTTTGGAAACAGACATACATTTCTGGCAAAGTGAGTAGAGATCAAAGGAGAAAACCATTCCAGAACCCACAAATGAGTTGCCTGTATTTTGTTTCTCACCTACGTAAAGCTGTTGCCATGCTACTGTTTCTTTCTTTTTTTTGTAATTTTCATTATTATCATCAGCTTTTAGGAACTTCGCACTTCTATGCATCTTGATGCCTTTACCCAAAGTCGGATGTATTGGGTTCTGAGGCGCTTGATATTGCAGCTGTCTGTAAACTGCAATACAACACATGTAATATCCTTTACATGCCATGAACTATATGGGGCAATCGATTCGCTTAAACAGACAGCTGACTTCATGAGAGAGTCTGGAATCCTACTCTGATTGAGTCTTGATCGCAGAGAGAGAGAGAGATCCTTTTATCTTTCATCAAGGACGATGACAAGGAGTCAGCTGACGAACACATAAATGAAAGAAAGGACTTATAAGAACAAATAGGAGTCTAGTCTAGATCGCAAAATCATTGCGAACCAGTTGCAGTCACAAGATGCAACAAGACAAATGAGTACAAAGGTAATGATTTGCACTATGCTGCGCTGCTTATACACCCATAACTGTCGTGAGAAATACGAGATTGGACTGCTATCAACAAATTTTAGACATATTTTCATTCATTCACTGGGTACCGTCTCCACACTGAAGCTTGGGTACAATGGAGCGCCATTTTACTGTCTCTTGCCTTTATAGCGCACTTTGGCATAACCCGTCCATCTTTTGATGTTATCAATCTACTTTAGACTTGTCTTGTCTACCTTGTACTTTCTTCCCCAAAATGACTTTTGATATAGTATTTGGTCTCTTCAAGCCCTAACATTTTTGGTTGTCTTGTACGAATTACGTTGAGAAGTAATATGCTTGTATGCGCGCCTCGGTAGCTTAGTTGGGAAAACCACCCGACTGGTCTACCGACGTTCGGACAACCCGTGGTCATTCCCGCTGGGAGCAGTGTGAGTTGTACTCGTGGTTGGGAAAAAAAAATACCCCCGCAGTCGACCCAGCCGTTGGCAGAAATGGGTACCAGGTTAGTACTCTGACTCTGGGAAGGTGAGGAATGCCGCCTCGCATTGCGAGTTTCGACGCCAGAAGCGACACTATCTAGGAGTCTCCGAACACGTCTGTACAGGCGACCGAGCACTTATGGATGGAAACTTATGTGCTGTGTGAGATTCAATTCTCGTACTTTACCTTTATGCATGTTTTAGTCAATGTTAAATTCAAGACCACTCTCCAGCACGTCTTTCTCTTTAGAACATAACTGAATTTATGTTAAAAAGTAGGGGTTAAAACGGCATTTTGTAGATAACACACACTGATAGACGTATAGTTTGTTCTCTTCATTTCTTAATTAAAAGGGAATGAAGATTTCACTTTCAAGATATCAAACTATCAGCAAGTAGTCACTGCTGTATGAGAGGTATGATGAGAATTGTGCAACTGGAAAACAATTGTTGAATGATCTATTTGGATTATTGATTACGCTCAAGTAAGATTAACGTGTTGGTACTACTGAAGTGTGAGTGAGAACAGGGCTGAACCAAGATACAGATTTTCTGTTAGAATAAGATGTAAAACAATAACTCAGCAAACCGGGGCTGTGTGTGTTTGGTATTAGAGTTTGGTAACTTTCTACCTTTCTGCACGGGTGGCTTTTTTTTTTTTAACATCCATTTTTAAAAGTAATCTATTATGTCATACAGTCATTCTTCGCGAGTTAAGAATAAATGGTTTCATTACTGGTAGACACCACATGCTGAAATCTAGGGCCTAAAAAAATTAATTATTGTCACGTCACTCAAGATTCCTCGGTGAATGAAACAGACAGATTTATTGAGAGGGCAGCTTTTGGAACTTAAATGAAGAATTGTTTTAGAAAATAAGATATTTCGAAGTATCTTTTTACGTTTTTGTTTTCATTCAGGTGAAATATGGACAAAATCATTAATGCAGAATTATGGGAAAGTACCAGTCAAATCAAACTGGCTATCCCATAATGTAAAAAAATAAGCCGACAAAACTTCACAAACATGGACAACTCAAAAAATGTACCAGTCAAATACGAGTGGGTAAAGAGATACAGCGAAGACGATGGCGCTGGATAAGACACACACTGCGGAAGCTAACTGAGAGTATTACACTACAGGCCCTATTTTGGAATCCTCAGGGGAAAAGACAAAGATGAAGTCCAAGAAATTCTTGGAGAAGACAGACAGAAGCAGAGATGAAGATGATGGGGAAGACATTGAATTATCTTAAAAGAATGGCAAGAAACAGAACGACTTGGAAAGTGTTTGCTGAAGACTATGCTCCACAGGGAGCTGAAAGGTAGAAGAAGAAGAGACCAGTCAAATACCTGTGGACAAAGATATGCAACAAAGATGACAGCACTGGATAGGACACACACTGCGGAAGCCAACTGTGGGTATTAAACACAAGATCCTTTTCTGGAATCTCCAGAGGAAGATACATAGAAGAAGACCAAAATATTCTTGGAGAAGACAGATGGAAGCTGAGATAAAGATGATGGGAAAGACATGGAATGATTTTTTAAAATATATTGCATCAGAACGGCTTGGAAAATGTTTGTTGAAGACCTATGTTCCCACGGGGAGCTGATAGGATGAAGAAGAATATGTTGATTAATTAAGACACAGCTATGGAGCTGTAAGAATGGTAGTCACGTTAGCTCTAGTTACAAGTAAGATGAGGTGATCGAGATTACGCATCAGGAGTTTGTATTCTATCTATCTATTGACTTTTCGAGCCGTAACCGGCCCATAGGGCGTAGACCAAGATACACCTTTTCCTATATGAATTTTTTGTTCTAGCAGTTTTCTTTTAAAGATATTTTATCAAATCTCGCCATCTGTCTCTGTTCTGTGCAAGCAGTTCTATCTCATTGAGGGAGCCGATTCCTGCTGTTTGTATTACCCGAGAACAAAATCAACTTCGATTGGTTCGATCCCAACCGTCGGCTTCCGGTTCACCCTGCCATTAATGGGTACCTGATTTTTTTTTCTGGGAAAGTAAAGCGGTACGGGCATAATACTGACCACATTACCCCAAAAATCATGTACCGAATTTTACAGAATGGTTACTTACACCATATTCCCTATACGCCACTTGGCGTGACGTGGGTACTTTACTTTACTTTTTATATGGGCGTATTTTTGGATCGTGGTAAAGCTATCACAAAAACAGGAGGCCAGACCTAGTCAATAAAAGAACTTGGAACACACATAGCAGCTCTAAGTGAGATTCGCAGGATTAAGAAGGGACAAAACATAGTCGATAAAGCTGAATACAAGTCTTTCATGGCATGAAGCAAAACAGCGTCTCGAGTCTAGCAACATGCGTCTCAGATAGGTCTCTCCAGCACTACCTATTCGTGGACATTTTCTAGATTTCATTCCAGCCAATGTTCTAGAGGGTTTCCATGAACTATCTTCTCCATCTAGACTTTCCCTGTTTTATCTTTCTCTTTGGTTCCATAAATCATTTGCAATGGGTTTTTTTTTAGTGCGTGCCCAATTTGCCTCCATTTTATTTTTATAATCTTTTACTCTATTGGCCACTGTTTTGTGCTTTCTTCCAGACATTTTAATTTCTGATCTCAATGATTTCATACTCTTTGTTGCCAGGGACCCTCCTTTCCAAGAACGCGTTAGTTAATTTCTTTCTTTGTTTTTGTCAATCGTGATTTTTTTTAATAGGTAAAAGTTGCAAACAACAACAAATATTAGAATATTGTTTATGTATTATGTGTGCAATCAGTGTCAAACATGGACAATTCTTGAAAGACAATACCTACCAATAAAACATGCCAAATGATTTGTTAAGAAAAGGTGTAAACAAGATGAGATAAGTTTTGAAATGAGGCCTTGAGAAAAATGGTGGGCCTAGTACCAGTTACGGATGGAAGGGAAAGAAAACAAACGATGAAATCTTAAAACAACTAAAAATGAAAGTAGAACTACTAAGCGCAATTCAAAGAAGACAAATGCGATTTTTGGGCCATGTTAAAAGACACAACAGCCTACTAAAAGTAATCCAGGAGGGGAAAATACAAGGTAAAACAGGCAGAGGCAGACCAAGACTAACATGGACGAGTAACATCATCAAAAGATGGACAAATCAGCCTATGACAACCTGCACCATCAAAGCAAAAGACATAGCAGAATGGGGCTCCATGGTAGCCAATCTTCGTTGCGGAGATGGCACACGATGATGATGATGATGATGAGTACCAACTATTGGTTATATTGAAAAATAAAGAATCAAACGGTTTGGACATCTGACCAGAATGACATCCAATCAACCTTATCTCGAGAGATTATATGAAAACATTCGGTTACAAAGATAAAAGAAAACCCAAAAAGAGATGTATAGATGGAATTAAATAAACATGAAGTTAAATAAATTCAGCATGACAACTCAGTCTACACAACTAGTAAATATTAAATAATCATACATTCCTCCTCTCTACAAAGCTACAATGCACAAGCAGTAGGATAAAAGGAAAGAAGACAGGTTGTCATTTTATCCCACAAACTCATAATCGTCTCATGCAACATTATGGCAGGTGACTTGAATGGTAGGTCACAAGGCACTATTCTCGCTTCCATCCTCCCACCCATTCCCGCTTCCCCTCGAGCGTAGTCAAGAGTCGGGTAAACACACGGGAAATCATTTCTGGGGAAGGAGTATTTTTACAGCACATAGAAAAAAAATCACAATCAACATCAGGAAAAAAACAAAAAACAGAGAATAATATATGGTCCGAAGCGGGATCGAACCCGTACCCCGGCACAGCGCCTTGCTGCGAGAAACAAAACACTAGAGCTGTTCCTCGCCGATGCTATCTCACTATCTCTGTGAACTGTCAAAGTCGAGACCCTATAATCCCCAGAAACCGACACTACAGTTATACTTTTGTCTGCCCCAGTATCTTAACTCATTCCAGTTTTGACCAACTCATAACACGATATAAGAGCAGGATTTTTGTTACACTCAACGTAGTTCTTTTGGTTATGGATACACACGAGCTTCTCTACATGTTAAAATTCATCATCATTTGCCATACCGGTTGGCGTAGGCGATCATGTCCATCTACAATCATTTATCCGCAGTGCATCGTATTAATTCTTATAGTATCTTCTCTCTTTGTCGTCCGTGATATCTCTTTCCTTATATTTTGCCAGTTGTAAGCAAGTATTCCAACTTTCCTCTTCTCGGGATGTGCCCGAAAAATGTTGATTGTTTTTGTTTTTTTTAAGGTGTTTTTAGGCGCTCCCTAAGGTTCATACGATATGTTAAAAAAGATAACATTTTATAAGTTATAGAGCTAGGTTAATATGTGATCTATGAGACCACACACAAAATATCTCATCGTAAATCTTATTAATTCTGCGGTCAGATCTGACTACTACACCATCCAATACTGAGAGATTCAGTAACGAGAAAAGCTGCTACGTAAAACAGCACCCAGCATAATACACCAAAATGTTATCACAAACTATTGACAAAACGTGGTTGTTTGCAACAAACAGTCTTTTTGAAGCCCATATACATTATATAAAATGAAGTCCATATCATCATCATCAAGTACCGGGCCTACTGGCGTAGGTGATCATGTCTCTCCACAACTTTCGATCTCGGCAACTATTTATCATTTCTGTTGTTGACCTTCTGCCAAGCCATTCTCTTAAGCTGTTTGTAATTTTTTCTCTTTGCTTTCATCTATCTCTTCGTCCCTCAATTTTTTCAGTTGTTGCGATGTAATCAAGTCCATATACATTTTATAATTAACTTTGTTTTCTTTATATCTCCTGGCAACCCGGATTTCAAATCTGTGTCGTCTACTAATAACGTAAAGCTTTTACTATGCCATTTTTTCTGTTTTATTTTTCATTTTTCCCTTTTACAAAAACATCAATTCCGGTAAGGGGGATCACTCGCTTTGTTTTGTTGATTTATTCATTATTGGTATATTCCTCAAAGTGTCTGGACTGAAGGGCTACAGCTCACTGGCTTCTGGATCCATAACAACACTCAAGTTGAATCGTGTGTTCCGATGAAACGTTTTATTTAGTTAATGTTCGTCATCATGTACCATACCGGTTGACGTAGGCGATCATGTCCTTTTACAATTTAAAACCTTCTCATGATCCACAGTGTGACGAGGAGTGTGACAGTGTACTCAACTGTACTGAGTTAACTGAGTACTCAACTGTTCTCACTGTGTTCAGTACAATGTACAGTATTGTACATACTTAACATACAATCTATTCGTATCAAATCAAAGTCAATTCTGTTGTTGACTGTTTAATAAAACACTTTAAATTGTCTCCACCGTTTGTTACATATTACGTTTTATAAATATTATTTTATTTAAGCATTCACATTCATTCAATTTCAGTTGCATTTGATTTTGTAACAATGATGATAATGATTGTATACAATATCAATTTTGCATATGACAGTATTATTATTCACACAAGAATGCCACTCTAAAGGCGTTTTCTGACAGTGTCGGCGTAGTGTTCCAGTATAATGATATATCGTACCCAAATATTTCTGTAAACACTATTGTAGTTACCACACAAGTGACAATGGCACACATTAAGATTGAGTTCTCACCGAACATTTCGCAGGGCGGCAGTGCACTGTCGGTGTTTACAGTCACCTATTGTCTGGACGAGCATTCTTGGTCATTTTGTGCAGTGTGTAGTGGGTGTTGCAAAGGCAGCAACGTTATCATCGGTACGTGTCATGGCAACTGTTCACATCGGATCTATGGACACGACTGCTCGGGTCTTGTCTCAGTGTCTGTCCTTTATGTGAGGAAAAATCCGAAAAATGCCTACAATGTAAGCATCCTGGCTACACCTGTAATGACACTTGTCCCGATGGTAGTTTTGGGCTACAGTGCAAACAGACGTGTTCTGATGGCTGTGACATCATATGTGACCCGGAAAGTGCAGACTGTACATGCAAGGAAACGTACTAAGGGTCAGACTGCACTCTCAAATGTCCGGACAACTGTTTCAACGAAACCTGTGAACAGTTAATTGGGGCCTGCGTCTCATATGTCGATGATTCCCACATTAAGAAGAGTCTGCCGACTACAACATACCCAAGCATATGGATACCTTAATGTGTTTCTGTGCTAGACATGGTTCATTTCTTGGTGTTTTTCCGTGAAGCCATGGCTCATATCCTTATGTGTTTCTGTGCTAGCCATGACTCATATCTTAGCTTGTGTGTGTGTGTGTATGCTGGCCATGGCTCATATCTTGGTGTGTGTCATGTTAGTCATATCTCATATCTAGGTGTGTCCGTGTTAATCATATCTCATATCTTAGTGTGTATCTGTGTTAGTCATGTGTCATATCTTTGTGTGTGCATGTTTGTTTATGTCTCATCTCATATCCTTGTGTGTGCATGTCTATGTTAGTCACATCTCATATCTTTGTGTGTGCATGTCTATGTTAGTCATATCTCATATCTTTGTGTGCATGTCTATGTTAGGCATGTGTCATATCTTTGTGTGTGCATGTCTATGTCAGTCATATCTCATATATTTATGTTAGTCATGTGTCATATATATTGATGTGTGTCAGTGTTAGTCATGCCTCGTATTGCTGTGTGCATGTCTGTGTTAGTCACATCTCATATCTTTGTGTGTGCATGTCTGTGTTGGTCACCTCTAGTGACTCGGGTGGATGATGCTCGTAAACCTGGGAGGGCCGACCATCTAAGGGCAGAATCCCCCTACAGAAAAGATCATCTGCTGCCTTGCAGGAAGATTGGGGACAATCAAAGGCTAAGGAAAGCAAACCTGAATAAAATGCTGGCTGAAATCGGATGCATTGGGCCACTGGCGCAGAACACAGTGCAATGTTTTAACAGGTGTTCAATCAGAGAGGATCTGGTAGACTCTAATTGTGATGTTCTGTCTGTGGGGGTGATCAACACACTTAACCTGACAGCTGACTTCATGTGCGAGTCTGGAATCCTACTCTGATTGAGTCCTGATCGCAGAGAGAGAAAGATTCACACAGTTAATAATACAAAGCAAATTCAATGCACTAAATCAAATGACTACATTATTTTTTAAATGGCATTAACTGACTGACTGGCTGTTAGTACTCAAACTCAACAGTAAGACTAGTATTGAGTATTTGATTTATTAATAAAATCACATCACTCCATCAGACTGATCAGATGAAAGCGATGGGAGTTAAGATGGGCGCACTACAGACAGAAACCAGACACTTAGTGAGCGTGTAAGAAGACTTATCAACCAACACAGAACTGGAGTCGTCAGTCACTGGACACTGCGGGACTTGCTGAGGAGGGGCTTACTATTTACATGTTCGGAATGAAATGATGATGACCTGCAAATAACTCAATAACTTAATCCCTATTCACATGGCCAGACGAGTAGTTAGTCTATTACTCTAGGCACCGAAAAGAGGTGCATCAAGGTGTCATTCTGGTTCACTGATCCTGATGCAAGCCATCATCTATCTATGAGTCGCTGACAGCTTCAGCTCTGTTGCTGTCTGGCACCTTGCCTCCAGGAGATATTGTTTGCAGTCTTTTGTTCTTCTGTTGGCTTCTGCTGTTATATTTCCTAGCATTTCTTATATTCCATTACTTCATCTTTTTCATGGTTGACCCTTGAGTCTGATGTTTCTGCAGCATATATTGAAGGCTTATTGTGTTGCACTTTGATTTTTCTGTCTTATCACGTGGCCAAATCATTTTATCTGTTGTTTGTTTATGTATTCAATAGCGGGAATTATTTCCAGTTTTTTTTCTCTCAGTTCTTTATTTCTGATCTTATCTCTTAGGCTGTTTCCTATCATGCATACAACACAATTTAATTTCGAAAGTGGTTATTTTTCTGATTGTTCTTGAGTCTAGCATCCAGGTCTGACATTGGTAGTACAATGTTGGGATGAAGATTGTGTTGTAGAGTGCCCATTTTGCTTCTAGTGTTATTTGTTGGACAGCAGTGATAACATTTGTCCTATGATTTGACTAGCTAAGTTGCATCTTGAATCTATTTCTGCTGCTTGTGAGTTAATTATCAATTGTCACTTAATGTCCAAAGTATTTAAATTCCTCCACTTGTCTGGTGTCTGTCACTATGCTGATGTTCTGTTTTTCTTTTGCAATGTTCATGACTTTTGTCTTGTTGTGTTGATTTTCATGTTGTATTGAGTGTCTGTGCTGTTAAGTCTAATTCAGATGTCCACTCAATATTAAATCATGTTAAAGAAATAGAAAGTTCTAGAGCCTAAATGTGCTGGAAAATCAGTGGTTGACTGTAGTAGTTACTAAGTATAGTGTACATTTGCTCTTCTTTTTTTTTTTATAATGCCAATCCACTTTTATTTTAAAATGAATAGTTGTGTGTATACCCACATCAAATATAGTATTATTTTCAAACCTTTTCTTCTATTTTACCATAAGCCATTAGTTCTGTTGATGGCATATTGCTAATGTTGTTTTAAATTACTCTCTGACAGTCTGAAACATGGAAACAAAGAGTCTCACAGAGAATGTAAAACGGGAACCAGATGATGAAGTAAGTTTGTCAGTTATTTTTATTCCTGTTGTTTGTGTTTGCTTCACAAATACCCCTATTCACCATCTGCCCTTGAAAGGGTGTTAAATGAACATTGATGTGTTTTGTTGTTTACAACGAGCTGCAATATGTGTGCATTTTAACCCATCACATGTGTGTCAACATATTTTTGTGTACTGGGTTGTTTTCCATCTTGTTCACTGCTTGCCTGATCAGTTTCAGGACTGGATATAACCATTTAGAGCCCCTAAACACATAAGAGATTTTGATGTCTCCATATATGGATAACTGAATAGGATAGTTGACATGACTATGATAAGAGCAATTATGGGCTGTATATATAATATATTATATTATAATTATATTATAATTTCATTAAACCCAAGATTGATGAATAAATGTTCAAATTTAACCCATGGTAAATGATTATCAATAACCTTCATTATTATTTTTTATATAAACATGACAAGCAAAAAATATGGATTAGATATGAACATCAAAAAGACTAAAACAATGATCATAAACAAAGATAACACTCAAAACCAACAAGCGGATATCAAAGTTGAAGGAATAGACCTGGAGACAGTTCAGAGCTACAACTACCTTGGACATACTACAACCAGTGATGGAAAATGTACATGTTAGAAGACACAGCAGCCTTCTAAAAGTAGAAAGGGAAAATACAAGGTAAAAGAGGCAGACCATGACTAACATGGATAAGTAACATCAAAAGACGGACAAGTCAGACTATGACAATCTGCACATTCAAAGCAAGATACAGAGTGGAATGGCGCTCCATGGTAGCCAACCTTCGATGCAGAGATGTCACTCAATGAAGGTTATATTTTATATATGTGTGCATGGGTAGATGCATAATGTTTTTTCAATTATTGTAGAACCTAGTTCAGCTGCACCATATGCAGTTTTGCACTTTATTATCCATGAAAATATATGGCCGTAGACAATTTCTGGGGTGTCCACAACTTTTAATACTCCAAGAACATGTTTATTTGGCCTAATGGTTCATTTAGCATTGACAACATTGTTTAGCTACAGCCAAGTATAAAAAAGGCCCGAGCACAACCCTACAATTGTAACATCACTGGTCAAGGTTCGTTTTTGCGAGTTATAGACATCTGACATAATCCTACTCACAACTATCTTTGCTCATCATCATCAGGTATTGTGTTCTTTGCAGAACGTTGCATAAACCACCATTAGCATACAGGGGAGACCATTTGAAAGAATCCCTGTCTCTGGTCAGATCTCCTACTTCTTATGTTGTTATGTTGGTCTCCTTGGTGTCTTGAAACCACCTTCTTCTTGGTCTGCCACTGAAGCTTCACCTAGAAACCATGCCTTCCACTTTTGTTCTTTCCAGCTTGCTGTGTCTTTTAATATGGCCATAGAATTTTAATTTCTTCTGTAGAGTGGTGTTTATAAGCATGTTCTTTTTTATGTTTAAATCTTTTACTATGTCTTCATTGCTCTTTTTTAATTATCCAAGGTATCTTTAAGGATTTCTCTGTAGCATTTTGTTTGCTCACAAAGCTGAAAACGTTATGCTATTAGGCTGCCTTCTTTATAGCTCCCTGTGGCTTAGCCTGGTTATAGACCCGACCCACTGGTAGAAGTATTGAAACTTGATAAACCTTTGTGTGCCAGGTTTGGCAAACAATGGCTTCTTTCTTTCTTCTTCTTTTCTCTTTTCACTGATACCTAAAAGATGTCGTGGGTATTTCATTTGTCGTCCTTGATCTGCTCGAATTGTCTGAATTAGTGATTTTCCTATGTTGTTACATGTCTCTGTCACTGCATCTATCCATCTTCTTCTGGATCTTCCTCTTGGTCTTTTTCCATGCATTCTTGAGAAGAACGCCCTTGATGGTGATTGGTAAGGATTCATTCTGACCAGGTGGCCAAACCATTTAAGTAGTTGTTGTTCTATATATTCCTCGCAGGGCTTTAAACAATAGCTGATAGGTTTTTATTCAGTTAGAAACTGGTTAGTGTTGGAAGCCGTAGTAACTAATGGGCTTAATGGAACAACCAGCTAATGTTTGATTTATGTCTGAGAATATTTATATTTTTTAAAACTCATTGATTCAGGCTGTCAATAATTCAAAAATTAAATTATCAGACGTACTTGTTAGATTATAATCAGAACAAGATTATGTTTTGTTTTATTCCTTTTTATCTTGACCAACAAAGAAGTTAGCTATCAACATATGCTGAGGTATCTAATAGAATACAACAAGGTCTCTATTTTGCTCTGTCAATAATAAGACAACAACATGATTTATCTATTTTGTACTGTCTATAGTAGAATCTGAATAGTAACAAATTTTCTTTATTCTGCTGTCAATAGTAGAATATCAACAAGTTTTATGCACTTTGCTCTGTCAACAATAGAATAGCAGCAGATCTCTCAATTTTGCACTGTCATTAGTAGAATAGCAACAAATTCTCTCATTTTTGCACTGTCATTAGTAGAATAGCAACAAATTCTCTCATTTTTGCATTGTCACATGTAGAATAGCAACAATTCTCTCAATTGTGCACTGTCTTTAATACAATAGCAAAAATGGACCTCTCATCCCTGTTGATAATGCAGAGGTAAAGTACGTAATTATAGCTATCAAAATTGAGACAAACATTCATTTAAAAGCGCAAGGCTAAGTGGCTAGTGGTAGTGGTCACGGATTTACATAAAGCCGTGGCTGGTAATATCTTTTTATTTAAAATTTCATAATTATTTGGTTACTCGCTGAATACAATCTTTCTCAGTTGGATTATATTCCTGGATACTTCCTTTAAACATGTAGCTAGAGAGCAGATATCATTTAAAATATGAGACCATTGAAACCGAAGGCTTTTTTTGTTGAGCTATTAGTGGGTTATTATCATTACATATCCATTAGTGCTCAGATCCCCTTCTCAGCATATCTCACAGTGTCCAATGATTGACGACTCCAGTTTGTATGTTTGTGTATGCATGTTGTATGTTTTTTTTGTGTGTGGATACTTATGGATTTTTTTTAATGACAACCTCTTTAATAAATGATCATATAAATGTTATTTCTGCTTTGATTGTGATGAAAATTCATCTGAATCCTGTTAATGTTGATTTGTTATTCAAGGCAAGTTATATTTTAGGGTTGTGATGTATAATTCAATAATGGATTTGCTCTCAAATAAATAGTAAGAATTTTTTTTTTCTATCTTCTATTTCTTTTTTTGTTATTTTTCCTTTTTCCCCCCATTCCAGCAGATTTTGCATGCCGCTATTTTTTATACAGTCATCTTATACCTTTGTAAACACAAAAAGCAGTCATTCTTAAACATTTTGATATAGATTACAGGACTGAACAATGACAAATAACAATTGTATAATTTTATTTGTGTAACTCTCTACAGGTAAAGATTTGTATTGGAGAACGGGCACATCCAAACTCATCATTTTGATTTTGTGGCTTGGTGTCTGTTACAGATGAAAACATAATTCAACTGAAAAGTTTATTTGGATAATGATTTGTAATCATGTTTTAATCTCTCTTCTGTTTTCAGGCAGGGCAAGGTGAAGGTTGCTATCAAAATTCTAGCCCCCATATTCAGATATTTGGCAGCAAGTCTAGACAAGTGTCAGGAGCAGAGTTGCTTCAGTCTGTTGTATGTGATGATGCCCAGAATGTGAATCAAATATTACACAAGAAGCCTCCTGTATTAGAGAAGCCATACAGATGTGATGTATGTGGTGCAGATTTTACACAGAGTAGACATTTAATAGCACATATGAGAACACATACAGGGGAGAAGCCTTACATTTGTAATGTATGTGGTGCAAATTTTGCTAACAGTGGAGTGCTAAACAGACACAAAAGAAGGCATACAGGAGAGAAGCCGTATAAATGTAATATGTGCGGTGCTGGTTTTACACAGAGTGGAAATCTAGAAACACACAAGCGAACACACACAGGAGAGAAACCTTACAAATGTGATGTGTGTGGTGCAGGTTTTACACAGAGTGGACATCTAACAGGACATAAGAGAATACATACAGGAGAGAAGCCTTACAAATGTGATGTGTGTGGAATTGGCTTTGCTAACAGTGGTGCTCTAAACAGACACAAGAGAACACATACTGGAGAGAAACCTTTCAAATGTAATGACTGTGGTGCAGTTTTTGCTCAAAAGTGCAGTCTAATAATTCACAAGGCAGTGCATACAGGAGAAAAGCCTTATAAATGTCATATATGTGGCGCGTATTTTGTTTATGTTGGAGATCTAAAACGACACAAGAAAACACATAGGAGTGAAGCCGTACCAGTTTGATGCATGTCATGCAAACTTTACTCCTTTTTGGAGTCTTATTAAAAGTACATGTAAAATACACCAACGAGGGGCATTTCACATGAAATGTGTTTGATGAAAGTTTTATAGTTTAAGTCTGAAAGATCACAAGAAAGTCCAAACAGGAGATAAGCCTTACAAATGCTTGGTGCATGATCTTGGTGTTCTCAAGCTTGCTACTGGAGCTACTGAGTTTAGTGCTCTGTGTACACCGTGAGCTGTGTATTTCATCTGGATCATGTTTCAATATTCCAATTGTTTACGATGAATGATGATATCATATAACAAAGGACAGTTCGATTGCGTTCACTTTTGGTGGTGTTAGGCCTTATGTCTTTTGGCATGTGCTGTAACTGCTATGATGGTGACTGCAATTGCCTTAATTTTGTTTGGATCCTTCAGTGTGATGAGATGTTAATTCAAATAATTCCACTGGCATGGACAGTTGAGCAATTATGGATTTTAATTCATTTGTAGTGATACTGGCCTTCGAATAACCACAACTACAACTATGTTTGTTGCAGGTTTTACTCAAAGTGGAAACCTGAAAGTTAAAAGGGAATACTTACTTGAGAGAAACATATCAAATATACTTTGGTACATAAGTGGTGCAGGAAGAGTTAAAAATAATTTTTTTTTAATTAATGAAAGATATAATGATATAAAACCAATCATATTAATCTCCATTGAACATCAATCAGTATGTGACTGATAGCCCATGGTAAAATAAATTTCAGTTTCTTATAGCACCTATGTGGAAGAGTTTATATAATATCTTGTGGATAATATTGTCCACATCAGTCAATTAAAAATCCACACATCATGGAATCGTATTGGTGTTGAGAATACCATGGACAGCTAAGAAAAGTAATGAAAACGTTCTGAAAGAGACCAAAGCTGAGAGAGAGCTAATTTCCAAAATTAGGAAGAAACAGTTATCAATTTCTGGCCATGTAATGAGAAGGGAACGATGGCGCTGGATAGGACACACACTGCGGAAGCCAACTGAGAGTATTACACAACAGGCCCTTTTTTGGAATCCCCAGGGGAAAAGACAAAGAGGAAGACCAAAGAATTCTTGGAGAAGACAAACAGAAGCAGAGATGAAGATGATGGGGAAGACATAGAATGATCTTAAAAGAATGGCAAGAAACAGAACGACTTGGAAAGTGTTTGTTGAGGACCTATGCTCCACAGGGAGTTGAAAGGTAGAAGAAGAAGAATGAGAAGGGAACAGCTGGAATATATTGTGACAGCTGGGAAAATTTAGGGATGAAGTGTTAGGGGGAATCAAAGAGAAAAGATACCAGACAGCTTAAGAGAATGGCTTGGTGCAGATTTTATTTACAGTGGTGATCTAAGAGAACACATACAGGAGAGAAGTCTTACAAATGTGATTTGTGTGGTGCAAGTTTCTTACAGAATGGAACTGCAAGAATACACATGAGAACACATACAGGAGAGAAGCCTTACAAATGTGATGTATGTGATGCAGGTTTTACTTACAGTGGTGATTTAAAAAACACAAGAAAACACATACAGGAGAGAAGCCTTACAAATGTGATGTATGTGATGCAGGTTTTACTTACAGTGGTGATTTAAAAAACACAAGAAAACACATACAGGAGTGAAGCCTAACAAATGTGATTTGTGTGGTGCAAGTTTTACACATAGTGGAACTGCAGAAATACACATGAGTACACATACAGGAGAGAAGCCTTACAAATGTGATTTGTGTGGTACAAGTTTTACACATAGTGGAACTGCAAAAATACACATGAGTACACATACAGGAGAAAAGCCTTACAAATGTGATTTGTGTGGTGCAGGTTTTACAAATCTCCTATCACACAGCCATCAACTGATGCAGGATAAGATGAACATACTTGATGACAAATCACAACAGCTAGGACTGAAAATTAATATAGATAAGACCAACATTATGAGAATTAATGCAGTTGGTAAGAACCAAATAAAATTAGCAGAAATACCTCTACTAGACGTATAATCTTACATATATCTGGGCTGTAAAATAGATAAAGAGGGAGGAACAGAAAATGATACCAAAATAAGGATATCAAAAGCAAGAGGAGCTTTTGTTGCATTGAGAAACATATGGAAGTCCAAAGAAATTAGGTTAAATACAAAAATAAAAATTTTCAACTCCAATGTTAAGTCAGTCCTATTATATGGCCGTGAAACATGGAGAGCAACAAAATTGACAATCACGAAGATACAGATTTTTATTAATGGATGCTTACATAGAATAAAAGGATGGAAATGGCAGGACAAAATCACTAACATAGAATTATGGAAATGTACCAGTCAAATATCAGTGGATAAAGAGATACAGTGAAGACGATGGAGCTGGATCGGACACACTGCTGAAGCCAACTGAGAGTATACACAACAGGCCCTTTTTGGAATCCCCATGAGAAAAGACAAAGAGGAAGACCAAGGAATTCTTGGAGAAGACAGATAGAAGCAGAGATAAAGATTATGGGGAAGACATGGAATGATCTTAAAAGAATGGCAAGAAACAGAACGACTTGAAAAGTGTTTGTTGAAGACCTATGCTCCACAGGGAGCTGAAAGGTAGAAGAAGAAGTAGAGGTTTTACAAATAGTAGTGAACTAAAAAGGCATTTAAAAAAGCTCACACTGGATAGAAGCCTTTCAGATGTTAAATGTATAATGTGGATTTTATTCACTGTAAAAAGATGGAAATGAAAAAATACAAGAGATGCTTTCATAATGTGTTATGTGTCTGTGTTACTGAAGGTTTATGTCTTCAAATTATGAATAGTTCAAGTTTACAAATAATTATTTGTACAAATTGTTAATCAAAATTTAGTTGTATGAACGTATATAAAAGTTGTTATATAATGTTTCTAACTTTAGAGTTGGCGTAAAACAAGCCTTAAATAAGGCAGTATTCAAAATCAAAAGATATACAAATGTTTCAGCATAATGTAAGTGTAAATGAAATAGTGTAACAGTGATGAATACAACATTGATAATTATACACAGCATGATAGAGAATCTCTATCTATCTATAGTCCTTTCGAGCCGAAGACGGCACATAGGGCAGAACTACAATCTCAAAAACAGGAACCTTGCATGCCAAAGTGGCACATATTGCAGAGATCACTGATTCTAAAATCTATGGTTCTGTTTCAATAACAATGCTTTTTACAATGACAGCTTGTCAAGCCATCGATCAACCTCCTTAGTCACCTCTTACGACATGCCTGGAAGGTCACAGTGTCACTATTCTTTACTTCCCACATAATGAGGTAACACACGGGAGACATACCTTCCATGATAGAGAATACATAACTCCAAATGTTCTGGACAACACTCGTGTTCAACACTTCATACGAAAACTCAAGATGTTGTATAGATCTGGCACAAAAGTTTATTTACATAGTTCTTTAGTTACAATTTATAATTCATCAGGATAAATATCTTGATTGCATTATAAAAGTCACTGACTATGCATGATGTTTACGATGGTTGTCTAAACATCTATCAAACTATATTGTTAGTGGAAATTGTGTATGTGTGTCTAGGCTACCACTGGTGTTATGACACTCTCCTAGGTTTGTAATTAAACCCACAAAAATGTCTTTTACTTATCATAAAATCAAATTTAACTTATGTGCTTAACTTGTATCAACAGCTTCTATGAAATCTTGAAATCTATTTATTCCTAACCTTCATCTACCTTATAAGCATAGATCTCTCTAGAGACCCAAAGTATCTGCCTATAGCTAAACATATTTCTTTGAAACAAATCTGTCTGAACAATCCTCTCACTAATACATCTCTCTGTATCAGTCCTCTCTGAATGTTCTGAATCCTCAAATGAATGTCGCTAAGTCTTCTCTAAGTCAACTCTACAAGCTAACTACCATTTCCTTCTTAAACCTTAATAGACAATCGGCCACTGTCAATGGCCAGTGCCCACATATATTTAAAACAGTCCGCCCCTGGCAGGGGTGTTTGTTCCATTGAAAATAACCGTTGTTTTAATTTAAATAAATCCGGTTTTAATTTAAATAAATCCGTATTTTAAAATCCACTTGCTAGCCCTAGAAAGTATGGTATAGTGTTCTGTCATTTTTTGCAATTTTGTTGCGAAAATGTAACTGAAACTCGCAGATATCTGATCATTTTGTATTGATCTGTGTACATTTTATATGGTTTCTTTATCAAATCCCGTAGTGTAAGATTTGTTATGTTTTAGATATGTTATTTGTGCTTTTCATTGATGAATTCATGTGGATTCATCTATGGGTATAATTTCAAATGAAAGTGGATTTTCAATTTTATGATTGAAGGATTTATTTAGTTTTAGCGATAGGTGAAACAATTTTCTGAATTTATTTCTTTTCAATGTTTAACACCCAATCACTGTGAATGGTAATAAATATGTTATTTGTGCTTTAAAATGGTTGAAATTAATATAAAATTGTTTTATATTTGGATATACTATGATAAGGAATTAGATTTTGATGTTACTTTAAATTATTTTAGTGGAAATTTAGTTTGCATTTTCTAGGTTTTTTTTTCCTCTGCTTACTCATTATAGCACATTTTTAATGTAATTTTTTAAAATACAAACATCATAATACTGTAAATGAATAGATGGAGCGTATGTAGAACATGGTGTTAGTAACTTTTTTTTTTCTATGACCATGGTACATTTTGGGGTGATTTAGGTTTCACGTCAGGCCATCTTTACTTCTCAGAAAAATATTTGGTACCCATCATTAGAGGCTGGGTGAACCCTGGAGCCTTATCGGTCTGAAAAAAATGGATTGATAATATCTATCAGCTCAGTTGAAGAATATTTGGTACCCATCATTATAGGCTGGGTGAACCCTGGAGCCTTATTGGTCTGAAAAAATGGATTGATAATATCTATCAGCTCAGTTGAAGAATATTTGGTACCCATCATTATAGGCTGGGTGAACCCTGGAGCCTTATCGGTCTGAAAAAAATGGATTGATAATATCTATCAGCTCAGTTGAAAAATATTTGGTACCCATCATTATAGGCTGGGTGAACCCTGGAGCCTTATCGGTCTGAAAAAATGGATTGATAATATCTATCAGCTCAGTTGAAGAATATTTGGTACCCATCATTATAGGCTGGGTGAACCCTGGAGCCTTATCGGTCTGAAAAAATGGATTGATAATATCTATCAGCTCAGTTGAAGAATATTTGGTACCCATCATTAGAGGCTGGGTGAACCTCAGAGACTTGGTGGTCTGAAAAAATCCACCACTTCTGGGGATCAAACAGGGACCCTTCTGATCAGGAAGCGAGCACACTAACCACTCAGCCACGAGGCTCCTGTAAAAAAGGTATAGAGTATTGTAAATATTTTGTTGCTGTTTCCTTAGTGTGACTCCTGGATCGTCATGTCAAGAAGAATATTGCTGGGTTCTAGAGAGATTAAAGTAAAGGTAAAGTACGAGACTTGAATCGGCATCTTAGCAGGCGAGTTTTCACCCACATGTGCTCGGTCGCCTATCCAGAAGTGTTCAGAGACTTCTGGATAGTGTCACTTTAAACATCGAAACTCGCGATGCAAGGTGGCATTCCTCACCTTCCCAGAGTAATACCATGGTGCCCATTTTTTACATAGGCTGGGTCGACCGCGGGGTATCTTTTTAGCTTCCAACCACAAGTACAACTCACATTGCTTCCAGCAGGAATCGAACATGGCTTGCCCGAACTGTGGTAGTCTAGTCGGGTGGTTTTCCCAACTAGGCTGCGGAGGACCCCCCCCCCCCTCAAACAGGGTAAGACTTGTGAACCAGCGTAGTTTGTGTTAAGTTGTTTCACGCTGTCTGATTGGCTCCGGAGATGTGTGCACATATGGACATTGTTAAATTTGTTTTAAAGATAGTCCCATGTCTAACATCCAACCAAAAGTTAAATCATCTACATTAATATTGTAGTGGATTTGTGCCTTTCATTCTAGGGCCTTCTGCATCTCTTCATTTGAATATATTCCAGTAAGCCTTTCATGTTCTGCCTCTGACACTGTATTGATTCCAAAACCATATTTGTTGTTGCTTGTTTGAGTTATTTACAGGTCATCATCATTGCATTCAGAACATGCCAATAGGTGCTCAGATCCCCTCGTCATTAAGATCAACAGCGACTGACGGCTCCAGTTCTGTGTTAGTTGATAAGTCCTCTTGTACGCCTACAAAGTTTCTAGTTTCCAGCTGTGCACATCTTAACTCCCATCTTTTTCATAGTAGAAGTGATGTGGACTCAGGTTGTTGAAGTCTTGTGCCCTTACTGTATCTTGGAGGGCATTGATGATGTCCACCTGATTCATTGGTTGACCGTCTTCATCGACAGCACAGCTAGCCAACCTGTTGCTCCTGTTGTTTGTTTGTTTACACCAACTCTAGCGAAGTTCATGGTGACTGGATTTTGCGTGAATATCCCTTTTTCCTATTTTCACACTGGCAGCCATGTGCACGGGTGTCCCACACTATAGTAAAATGAAAAGCCCCATCATGCCAAGTGGCATATAGGGAATCTGATGTTAGTGACCATAATTTTTACAGACCTTCGGCACATGAATTTTAGGGTAATGTAGTCGGTATTACACCCATGCCGCTTTATTTTCCCAGGAAAAAATCCGGTACCCATTTAAGGCTGGATGAATCTGGAAGCCGTCCCTGGATTGAAACCAATCTCTTGTTCTTTGTAGTCCAGTTCATTAACCACTGAGCTATTGCGGCTTCATTTGTCCCACACCATACAGGCAGATATCCACGGACTTAAGAAGTACTCTCATTTTTATTGTATTTGACAATTTTTGGTTGAGCTTTTTTTTCCCCTATAAGATCTGCCTGAGTGCCGCAAATTTTTGTTGAAAAATTTCCAACTGCCAAAAGTTCTTTAAAGTGCATAGATGAGTGCACTTGGAACCTGTTCTTATCTGTGACAGCTAAACATCAGATCTCAGTACCGGGACACCATGTATGACAGCTAAACATCAGATCTCAGTACCGGGACACCATGTGTGACAGCTAAACATCAGATCTCAGTACCGGGACACCATGTATGACAGCTAAACATCAGATCTCAGTACCGGGACACCATGTGTGACAGCTAAACATCAGATCTCAGTACCGGGACACCATGTGTGACAGCTAAACATCAGATCTCAGTACCGGGACACCATGTGTGACAGCTAAACATCAGATCTCAGTACCGGGACACCATGTGTGACAGCTAAACATCAGATCTCAGTACCGGGACACCATGTATGACAGCTAAACATCAGATCTCAGTACCGGGACACCATGTGTGACAGCTAAACATCAGATCTCAGTACCGGGACACCATGTGTGACAGCTAAACATCAGATCTCAGTACCGGGACACCATGTGTGACAGGTAAACATCAGATCTCAGTACGGGACACCATGTGTGACAGCTAAACATCAGATCTCAGTACCGGGACACCATGTGTGACAGCTAAACATCAGATCTCAGTACCGGGACACCATGTGTGACAGCTAAACATCAGATCTCAGTACCGGGACACCATGTATGACAGCTAAACATCAGATCTCAGTACCGGGACACCATGTATGACAGCTAAACATCAGATCTCAGTACCGGGACACCATGTATGACAGCTAAACATCAGATCTCAGTACCGGGACACCATGTGTGACAGCTAAACATCAGATCTCAGTACCGGGACACCATGTGTGACAGCTAAACATCAGATCTCAGTACCGGGACACCATGTGTGACAGCTAAACATCAGATCTCAGTACCGGGACACCATGTGTGACAGCTAAACATCAGATCTCAGTACCGGGACACCATGTATGACAGCTAAACATCAGATCTCAGTACCGGGACACCATGTGTGACAGCTAAACATCAGATCTCAGTACCGGGACACCATGTGTGACAGCTAAACATCAGATCTCAGTACCGGGACACCATGTGTGACAGCTAAATATCAGATCTCAGTACCGGGACACCATGTGTGACAGCTAAACATCAGATCTCAGTACCGGGACACCATGTGTGACAGCTAAACATCAGATCTCAGTACCGGGACACCATGTGTGACAGGTAAACATCAGATCTCAGTACCGGGACACCATGTGTGACAGCTAAACATCAGATCTCAGTACCGGGACACCATGTGTGACAGGTAAACATCAGATCTCAGTACCGGGACACCATGTGTGACAGCTAAACATCAGATCTCAGTACCGGGACACCATGTATGGCAGCTAAACATCAGATCTCAGTACCGGAACACCATGTATGACAGCTAAACATCAGATCTCAGTACCAGGACACCATGTGTGACAGCTAAACATCAGATCTCAGTACCAGGACACCATGTGTGACAGCTAAACATCAGATCTCAGTACCGGGACACCATGTATGACAGCTAAACATCAGATCTCAGTACCGGGACACCATGTATGACAGCTAAACATCAGATCTCAGTACCGGGACACCATGTGTGACAGCTAAACATCAGATCTCAGTACCGGGACACCATGTGTGACAGCTAAACATCAGATCTCAGTACCGGGACACCATGTGTGACAGCTAATATCAGATCTCAGTACCGGGACACCATGTGTGACAGCTAAACATCAGATCTCAGTACCGGGACACCATGTGTGACAGCTAAACATCAGATCTCAGTACCGGGACACCATGTGTGACAGGTAAACATCAGATCTCAGTACCGGGACACCATGTGTGACAGCTAAACATCAGATCTCAGTACCGGGACACCATGTGTGACAGGTAAACATCAGATCTCAGTACCGGGACACCATGTGTGACAGCTAAACATCAGATCTCAGTACCGGGACACCATGTATGGCAGCTAAACATCAGATCTCAGTACCGGAACACATGTATGACAGCTAAACATCAGATCTCAGTACCAGGACACCATGTGTGACAGCTAAACATCAGATCTCAGTACCAGGACACCATGTGTGACAGCTAAACATCAGATCTCAGTACCGGGGAACCATGTATGACAGCTAAACATCAGATCTCAGTACCGGGACACCATGTATGACAGCTAAACATCAGATCTCAGTACCGGGACACCATGTATGACAGCTAAACATCAGATCTCAGTACCGGGACACCATTAAAGCTACAAAGAGACCACAGATTTGATTTTTGAAAAAAGAAAAAGGGAATCGAACCAGAGACTGACATCTTATCTCTAGACTACCCAAAAGACTTATTAATATCTTATCTTGTCAAATAATTACATAAACTGTAATTCAATAATATATGTCATTAATCACACAACCTATGAAATTCATATGTTCTGGTGGTGTTAACCCTTAATTACAACACCTATCCCTTGCATCACATATGTACGATACGTTCGCAAAAATTACCAACATTAATTGTTACATTTGGAGATTGGAAAATAATATTTTCTTTGAACATTTGCTACTTAGCTTTGTGTTTATTCAAGAAGAGAATGTGGAGGTTTGAAATAATAATTTATATAATTATAAATATTCAGAAAATGTATATGCATATATATATATATATATATTAAATATTATATACCTTATAATGCGAATTCTTAAATGCGAATGTTGAGTGGGATCTTTGGCATCCTTTGATGTCTTTATATTCAGCAATACTTTGAATCAGGAACAACAAATCACGTATATACGTTAATTGGGTCGTACGGAACTCAGGCGTGCATTAGTTCATGTAAATCAATCACATACAGTTAGCTGTCTCCTTGTTCTTTCCTTCCTCATTTGCTTTTCATCATCGAAGGGAGATATAATTTCCGGTCTTTTGTTCTTCAGTTTGCTTCTCCTACTGTTATATTTTCTCGTGTATCTCATATTCCCGGAATCCATCTTTTTGGCGGTTGGCCTTTTGAAGGGTTGTTGTGTTTTGATCTGTCTGTCTTATCACATGTCCATACAATGTTGTCTGTTGTTTCGTTATGTCTTCAGTGGTGCGAATTATTACTAGCTTTATTCTCAGTCAGTTCTTCATTTCTAATCTTATCTCTCAGACTATTTCCTGTTACGTTTCTAACGCTTTTTCATCTCGGTAGTGGTATTTTCTTATTGTTCCTTAGTGTAAGGTTCAAGCCTGGCATTATAGTAATACAGCGTTGAGATGAAGATTGTGTTGTAGACTCCTTGTTTTGCGTTTAGTTATTTCCTGGTTGGATAGCACTGGTGACAGTTGTCCGATGATTTAACAAATTTTGATGTATCTTGAGTATATCTCTTCACGTTGCTTATCGTATTTGGTTCCGCCCTAAAACTTAGTCTGGTCAAGTTATTAATGTCGGAGAGGGAAGGAAAACCGGCCTCAGAACTGCTGTACCAAAATCGAATGTGTCTGGCAGAGAAGCGTAAATACCGTAGCTTCAATGTAAAATACAAGGCAGCACACAAATATATATTTAACACACAAAAAAAGGAGAAAAGAAAATAATGTTCTATTGGTTATTGGTATGAAAGGTCCCGGTATCACTGCAAACCATAATTGCTCAACCGACCGTGCCAGCGGAAACATCCGAATTAATATCTAATCTCTCAAACAAGAAAGGTAACTGTAGTCCCCATCGTAGTAGTCTCAGCATGCGCCAAAAGACATAAGGCGAAACCGCGCAGAAAGTGAACACAGCCAACTGTTCCTTGTCATACGATATCATCATTCATCGTAAACAATTGGAATATCGAAACATGATCAAAACGGATGAGATACACAGCTCACGGTGTGCACAGAGCACTTATCTCAGTAGCTGCTGCAACAAGCCGGACTTGGAATATGAGGAAACTGCAACAAGGAACACTTTTCATACATAGCCTTCAATGGTTCCTGCCGCCTATCCACCATATACCGGAAGTTCACGTACTCCTGAAAATGATGATCCTCATATTTTTAAAAATGTATAGCGCTTGATGATGTTAGGCCGAACATATAAACACACAGTTAGTCGTCGGATTATCCCCGTCGCACATCAAACAACAGACCGTAAGATTAGCGTATGGCTGGTCTAGGGATATACGATGAGCCATTATGATGACGTGGCACACACAACAAGGCTACGCCCGTAAATTTCCGATAACTCTAGTGAATGCAGCCTACGACAAACGAAACACGGTGCAAATACCCTAAAGAGATAAAACTGCAGCTGACTAGACGAAGCAGTTCACATTAATGAGTTGTAAAATGTAAATAACTTGCGTCAAGCAATTCCAACAACGGTCATGAACAGCACTCAGTGTGACGTAAAGCGCAGATCAACTATAGACGGTGGAAGGTCGCATTCACAACACTTGAATTGTCAAAAAGGAATATTGCCTTCCGTACGACTCCGCTTCATCGGCGCAGATGTGTTAAGTAAAAAGTAAAGTTCCCCCGTCACGCCAAGTGGCGTATAGGGAAATTTGGTGTTAGTGACCCAATATTTTACAGACCTTCAGCACATGATTTTTGGGGTAATGTGGTCGGTATTACGCCCGTGCTGCTTTACTTTCCCAGAAAAATATTCGGTACCCATTTAAGGCTGAATGAACCCAGAAGCCGTCGGTTGTGATGAAACCCTACCCCTTGTCCTTTGTAGTCTAGTTCACTAACCACTGAGCTATCGCGGCTCCCATATGTGTTAAGTAGAACATAATTTTGACTTTAACGCAGAAAAGTACAATGGAGAGCCGAAATTAATCAAACCCCAAATGTACATTCTGCAGCGATCGAGAGAACGTGAAATAGTTTCACCGTCTTGGAAACGGAAATCCCATGATTATACCATTAATCATGCAGTTCTTGGCTTTAATTTGTTAGGATGCAGGCTCGAACACGCTTAATCACTATTATTAAATATATATTTACCAGCTGTAAATTAATCTGTATTTATTTTTCTTTATTTTTTATCTTATTTTTCTTTCCGAGGAAACTAATGGAAGGGATTGTTTAAAATATGTGTCCTATTAATAATTTATAGTATATATTATAATCTATGTCAATAGAAGTGAGAAATTGAGTTGATTGTGCTATATAGCGCTAAATCTGACCTATGGAAGTAAATCATGGACAGTAGACAAACATTTGAAAAGACGATTAGAGACCACGGAGATGGGATTTCTCATAAGAATGTTGAAAGTTTCCTGGACAGCTGAAAAGACCAATGAGGAAATTCTCAAAGAGGCCAACACAAAAAGAAGCTCTTAAGAAACGCCAGAAAGAAATAATCAACATTTTTCGGGCACATCAATAGAGGAGGAAAATTGTAATACTTGGTTACAACTGGCAAAATAAAAGGAAAGAGAGATCGCGGACGACAAAGAGAGAAAATACTGGATAGCTTGGTGTCATGGCATGGAAAACAGTCAACAACAGAACTGATACGATACATTGTTGATAGAAAATTGTGGAAGGACATGATCGCCTACACCAACCGGTATGGCACATGATGATTAATAATTTATTTGTAACGACTGCGCTGGGAGTGTGACCTTTATTCTCCAGCCGGATAGAAATACAATTGAGTGTTCCAGAATTGAGAACAAGCTGTTACTATAGAATAATGTAGTTCTTGGTTGGAATTGTTTACAGAAGTTGGCATCAGTGACCTACCTTTCTGTACGCTACACTACGGGCGTGACTGTGATGGCCAAGTTTGATGCATAAAAGTAAAATATCTGAGATATTGTTAATCACTTTAATTCGGAGGCTAAGGCGCGCCTCCCAGCACCAATGCTGGAAATTGTCAGCGATCCACAGCTGATGGCTTGCGTCAGGATTGGTGAACCAGAACCATCCAGACCCTGCTCCACCTCTCCGTGGTGCCTCTAGTAACAGACTAACCTGTCTAGTCTGGCCAAGCGAGCAGGGATCGAAGAGGGAAGACAACACGGTACTCAAAAATGTCGTGCTGAAGTCGGATGTGTTGGGCCGAAAGGCGCAAATATAACATTGTTACACTGCAAACCACAACACAACGCAGAGACGTCCACTTAACGTCCTATTAAGGGCGGATAACGAATGGGAATTCTACAGTATAATTCATAATTCTAGAATAATTTAGTCATCGGGCGAACGAAAGCAAGCAAGCACTTTAATTCGTGCTATTTCTGTGTGTCAATGTCGCCTGACGGAATCTTTCTAAGTCAAAACGTCGGTTAGTATTTTCATATATCTATAAAACAGTAGCAATCCATTTTTGACAATAGAAACAAGAAAAAGAGTTCTTAAATGTTATGTAGAGCCAGTCTTAACATAAGGATGTGAATCATGGGCAATAGGGCAACAGACAAAGAAAACAATTTGAGTCTGTAGATTGAGAATACCATGGACAGCTAAGAAGAGTAGTGAAAACGTTCTGAAAGAGGCCAAAGAAAAAAGAGAGCTAATTTCCAATATTAGGAAGAAACAATCATTATTTTTTGGCCATGTAATGAGAAGAGAACAGCTGGAATATATTGTAACAACTTGGAAAATTGAGGGAAGAAGAGATACCAGACAGCTTCAGAGAATGGTTTGGCAGAAGGTCAACAACAGAAATGATAAATAACTGTCGTGATCGAAAGTTGTGGAGAGACATGATCACCTACGCCAGCAGGTCCGGTACTTGATGATGATAAAACAGGAACATAGACCTACAATTTAGATGTATTGTATTCCTTCTTACTCTACAAGTGCATATTTCTTATATACTTATAATATATTAATACGTCTTGTTGTATTACTTTATAAAGTAAAAAACAAACAACAACAAAAAGTAAAGTACTCCGTCAAGGCAAGTGGCTTATAGGGGATATGGTGTTAGTGACCATAATTTTTATAGACCTTCGGCACATGATTTTTAGCTCGTGACGTTTCACTTTCACAGAAAATAATCCGGTACCCATTTAAGGCTGGGTGAACCCGGAAGCCGTCGATCAGGATCCAACCCGGACCCTCGTCCTTTGTAGTCTAGTTAACTATATGTTTATACGTTTTATATATTATTGTCTATTTACATACGGTTTAACTTCGAAACTTAAAGCTGCTTTAAAAGCAAATTATTCAATTGAAAATAATAGACCGTTTTAAGATTACGGAACTAAAATGTACATGAGCGCTCCAGAAGTAGCTACATCAATGTAGGTCAGCCTGTACTATGTCGTGCTCCATTTACTTGCAAGCTACAGTCACTGTTACAACCACATGACAAATTAAATGGATTCCCTAATTAGGTAAGTGGAAATGCCTCGAGGCGTTTCATAAATTAGTTCAAAGAAAACATGAAACCAATTTCGCTGTTAGAAAATTACGCCCGCCCCCCCCCCTTTTTCCCTCGCCCTTTCTCTGTGTGTGTTAGTGAATATCCGAAAAGGGGGAAAAATAACCAGTATTTTTTTTTACTGACAAAATACAAAAGAATGTGAAAGAAATTGGTTCATCACTTTTCAAAATGGTTACTGTAAATGTGTTCATCTTTAGGTTCGTCAGCGCTTGAACGGTGCTTCAATCCCATAAGGAAAAAAAATCATTTGGTTTACATCACAGCCAAGTATGCACCACTGTTTTCACATCGTCGTCTGCTGAAAATTTCTTGCCACCATGAGCCCCCTTGAGGGCTCCAAAGATATTATAGTCTTGAGGGCTCCAAAGATATTATAGTCTTGAGGGCTCCAAAGATATTATAGTCTTGAGGGCTCCAAAGATATTATAGTCTTGAGGGCTCCAAAGATATTATAGTCTTGAGGGCTCCAAAGATATTATAGTCTTGAGGGCTCCAAAGATATTATAGTCTTGAGGGCTCCAAAGATATTATAGTCTTGAGGGCTCCAAAGATATTATAGTCTTGAGGGCTCCAAAGATATTATAGTCTTGAGGGCTCCAAAGATATTATAGTCACCCGGAGCAAGTTTGTGCGAATACGGTGGGTATGGAAGATAATTAAAATGCAGATTCGAGATTGTTCCGACCATGTCAAGAAGGCCTCTTTTGACTTTCATCGCTGAGGTTGATGTATTTTGGGGTGTTTTGTTTTTGTGTTGGCTTTTCCAGTTGTTATGCTTCCTAGTGTTTCTAATATTCCATCAATCTATCTTTTCTTCTGTGGTTGACCCTCTACCTAGGGTTCTTATAGGGCTTATTGAAGACTCATTGTGTTGTATTTTGATCATTCCTTCTTATCACGCGGTATACCAATTTATTTCTTCTTAAAGGAGGAAAAGAAGCAGAAAAGGGGGTGGGCGGGGGGGGGACAAGAAAGGGCAGATTTTCTGTCACTCCACAGTATAATATATAATTAGTATTATACAATAGTTAACAGTAAGCAATATCAATGCTAATAGTAAGACAAACAGATGTTAGTAAAAGTAAAGAGCCTGGTCACACCAAGTGGCGTATAGGGAATATGGTGTTAGTGGCTATAATTTTTACAGACCTTCGGCACATAATTTTTGGAGTAAAGTGGTCAGTATTACGCCCGTGCCACTTTATTTTCCCAGAAACAAATCTGAAACCTATTTCTATCTATTGACCTGTCGAGCCGTAGCCGGCCCATAGAGAGTAGACCCAGATACTCCTTCTCTTATCTAAATTTATATTTTAGCAGTTTTCAAACCTTGTAAAGATCTTTTTATCAAATCTCGCCATTTGTCTCTGTTCTGTGCCAGCAGCTCTATCTCATTGAGGGAGCTGATTCCTGCTGCACTTGCCTCTCTCATCAATGTTCTTCTGAGTGTCTCTCTGGGTCTTCCTCTTTTCCTCTTACCTATTGTTTCCAACATGAGGGCTTGCTTTGCTATTCGGCTATTATCTCTTCTCAGCACATGTACAACATATGACCATCGTCTTTTCTTGATTACTGAAGATATTAGTGGTCGATTGGCGATTTCTCTGATTTCTTCGTTTGTTTTTAATTCGTTTCACGCGATACCAAGTATTTTCCTTACACATTTTCTATTCTCTTTGCTTCCCTCTATTTCTTCGTCCCTCAATTTTAACAGTTGTTAGAATATATTCTAGTTGTTCTCTTCTCAACTTCTCATTCTTCTTTTCTCTTTTCACTGATACCTAAAAGATGTCGTGGTTATATCATTTGTCGTTCTTGAGCTGCTCGAACTGTCTGAATTAGTGATTTTCCTTTGTTGTTACATGTCTCTGTCACTGCATCTATCCATCTTCTTTTGGGTCTTCCACTTGGTCTTTTTCCATGCATTCTCGAGAAGAACGCCCTCGATGGTGATTGGTAAGGGTTCATTCTGACCAGGTGGCCAAACCATTTAAGTTGTTGTTGTTCTAGTTTTCTTTGTGTTGTTGTAGTTTTCTCGCTTTCATTTTGCATTTTTCATTCGTGCTTGTAATAGGACAATGGATTGTAATTAAAGCAAACTGTAAGAATAAATCACAAATAAATCCGTTCGAAATAACACAAGAACGCTTGAATTTCTTTTACTACGGGCATTGACATTCACTTATAACTTAAATTTGACTCCCATCGAAAATTGCATCGTGTTGTCACACACTGGAAGTCCCGTCCGGAAGTCTTCTCATTACATGGCCAAAAAATGATGATTGTTTCTTCCTAATATTGGAAATTAGCTCTCTTTTTGCTTTGACTTCTTTTAGAACATTTTCATTACTCTTCTTAGCTGTTCATTGTATTCTCAATATTCTTCTGTAAAACCACATTTCTACAGACTCCAGAGATTTTCTTGTATGTTGTCCTATTGTCTATGATTCACATTAATATATTAAGTCTGGCTCTATATAACATTTAAGAACTCTTTTTCTTGTTTCTATTGTCAAAAATGGATTGCATAGTATCTTCCTCATTTAATTTTGTGTTAGTGCCCATAATTTTTACAGACCTTCGGCACATAATTTTTGGAGTAATGTGGTCAGTATTATGTGCCACTTTATTTTCCCAGAAACAAATCTGGAACCTATTTAAGACTGGGAAATAGATGAAATCTCTACGTTAATTCCTGACAAATTATATATCTTTTTTTTTACTTATTATTATCTATCACTGATTATACGACGATAATTTGTCTTTTCTTAAAGAAAAAATAGTCACAAAGGTTACACCTTTACAATACCTAATGGCGCAACATTTTAAGTGTGAAGAATACATATAGAATAGATATAGAGTAGATATAGAGGTGGCGGGTGGATTTTTCAAAATTTCATTTCCTCGCTTAATCCTGAGCGGGAGCCTTTTTTTTTTTGTTTTAAACAAGTTGTATCAACTGGAGAATGTACTCCAGAAAATAAATCACGTGACTCTATTTCATAAAATGTGCATGCTACGTCTACGCTGCATGCATTCTTTGGATAACATTTTTTTTTGTTACAATCGTGTCACAAAGATCATGTATATTGTAGCAAAATGGTAAAAAAAACACAGCGTGAAAAAATTGTGGGTTAAAAATGGGAAAAACCCACTCTGGTGTTAAGTGCTCTGGGATAAATCCACACGCAGGCCAGCTAAATGTAGTGCAATGAAAGCAGCAACTGATAATTCGTGTGGCAAGTATAGGCCAGATTGCCCTATTGTGCAATCCGAAAATCAACAAAAGCGTTTCTTGCACTCAGGAAAGCTATTCGCTGTTGCCTAGCACCGTCAATTACACCACACTCAACGTAATCATTGCGTGCTCAACCTCTGTCTGAATTTAATGTCGGCTGATGGTTCGGTTGCTCACTAGTTATGCATGCATTTTATATCTATCTATTGACCTTTCGAGCAGTAGTCGACCCATATGGCATAGACCCAGATACTCTTTCTCTTATCTAAATTTGTATTCTATCAGTTTTCAATCTTTGTAAAGATCTTTTATCAAATCTCGTCAGATATCTCTGTTCTGTGCAAGCAACTCTATCTCGTTGAGGGCGTTGATTATGCATTTTACTAGTATCTTTTTTTTCGTTAACCAGCATTGACCTCTGACGAAGTTCCTAGAGACTAGGAACTAAATTTTGCGTGTTAATCCATTTTTTCCCTGGCAGCCGTGTGCACAGGGGTTCCTCGTCGTATAGGCAGATAACTCCGTCTTCGGAGGTACTCATATAATTTTCCGTCGATGAGTAATTGACGTTTCAAGCCGGGCCTCGCTGCTGAGACCAGGGGTGGTTGCTGCAGAAAGAAATCATAAATAAAAATCCCAACTGGTGCAGCCAGAATTTGAACCCACAACCTCTCTGTCTCGAGGCCGGCGTCTTGCTCCAAGACCAACCACCCCCCCCCCCCCCCATTGCTAGCATTTAAATAGCCTCTATTAGTCCGAAATTGACCAACTTTACTCTGCAGTTATAAAAGTGGCGTATCAAACTATCTCTAACGCTCTCTCCAAAGCCAAAAGATATGTTTTGATATTTATTATTTGATTCATTTCATTTCCTATGTCTGTAATTGATACTCTCATTGTCTTCATCTTCTGTGTACACCTCTCGACGTCAATATTAACTAGTTCGAAGAAAGCATTCATCGGTTCAAGACTGACCACGTCACCATACACCTTGTCCCGATATGGTACTGGTGATGACAAGAGTCACAAAAGTCTCCTCTGTTCATCATATGTTCGACATGATTGTATCAGATGTTCAGGAGACATTTTTCATGTTCCACAGTCACATTCAACAGGGGTTCATATCCTGAAGTTGTTGAACAGATGGTACCTCAATCTGTTATGACCTGGGAGTCATATGAGGAAGAGGTATGTATTACAGCACTCAGAAAAAAATGACAAATAAACAACAACAGAAAAAAAAGAACAACATATGGTCCGAAACAGGATCGAACCCGTACTCCCCGGCAATGCGCCTTGCCACAAGAAGGCGAACGCTAGGTAACACTACCACTCAGCTAACCAAAAAATTAGCTATCGTAGACAATGTCTTTCGCGTAGGTATTCTCATGACTATAGCATAGGTTTCTCGTGACTATAACAGGTTCTCATGACTATAACATAGGATTTTCATGACTATACATAGGTTCTCATGACTATAACATAGGGTTCTCATGACTATAGTATAGGTTTCTCATGACTATAACATAGGGTTCTCATGACTATAACATAGGGTTCTCATGACTATAGCATAGGGTTCTCATGACTATAACATAGGTTATCACGACTATTGCATAGGGTTCTCATGACTATAACATAGGGTTCTCATGACTATAACAAGGGTTCTCATGACTATAACATAGGGTTCTCATGACTATAACATAGGGTTCTCATGGCTATAGCATAGGGTTCTCATGACTATAACATAGGGTTTTCATGACTATAGCATAGGGTTCTCATGACTATAACATAGGGTTCTCATGGCTATAGCATAGGGTTCTCATGACTATAACATAGGGTTTTCATGACTATAGCATAGGGTTTTCATGACTATAACATAGGGTTCTCATGACTATAACATAGGGTTCTCATGACTATAACATAGGGTTTTCATTATTATAACATAGGGTTCTCATGACTATAACATAGGGCTATCATGACTATAACATAGGGCTCTCATGACTATAGCATAGGGTTTTCATGATTATAATATAGGGTTCTCGTGACTATAACACAGGGTTTTCATGACTATAACATAGGGTTTTCATGACTATAACATAGGGCTCTCATGACTATAACATAGGGCTCTCATGACTATAACATAGGGCTCTCATGACTATAACACAGGCTCTCATGACTATAACATAGGGTTCTCATGACTATAATATAGGGCTCTCATGACTATAACACAGGGCTCTCATGACTATAACATAGGGCTCTCATGACTATAATATAGGGCTCTCACGACTATAACACAGGGCTCTCATGACTATAACATAGGGCTCTCATGACTATAACATAGGGCTCTCATGACTATAACATAGGGTTCTCATGACTATAACATAGGGCTCTCATGACTATAACACAGGGCTCTCATGACTATAACATAGGGTTCTCATGACTATAACACAGGGACTCTCATGACTATAACATAGGGCTCTCATGACTATAACATAGGGCTCTCATGACTATAACACAGGGCTCTCATGACTATAACATAGGGCTCTCATGACTATAATATAGTGCTCTCATGACTATAACATAGGGCTCTCATGACTATAACATAGGGCTCTCATGACTATAACATAGGGCTCTCATGACTATAACATAGGGCTCTCATGACTATAACATAGGGCTCTCATGACTATAACATAGGGCTCTCATGACTATAATATAGGGCTCTCATGACTATAACATAGGGCTCTCATGACTATAATATAGGGCTCTCATGACTATAACATAGGGCTCTCATGACTATAATATAGGGCTCTCATGACTATAATATAGGGCTCTCATGACTATAATATAGGGCTGAATACATTGTTATGGCCTGTTCGGAGTCTAAAAGTTGTCGCATGTTCTTTTCTGTTCAGCTGGTGGTAGGCATCATTTTTATGGTAGCCATGGTGATACTCTCGTTGTATTTGCCAGCAACGTTATCTCGTGAGATGTTTAATCTGTTTGGGACACTTGTGTGTTCAGGTTAGAACACTATTCAACAGGTGTTACAAAACTGTACCAACGTAACACATCTAAATGCCGATCAATAGATATCGAGGAAGAAGCAACGGTTTCCAGAAAAGAAATATCTTGGAAGGAGTGACCAAATCGCAAGGAACAAAGAATAAAGGAATGACCAAATGGTCAGGAAAAAGAAGGAAGGATTGACCAAATGGTTAGGAAAAAGGAATGAAGGATTGACGAAATGGTTAGGAAAAAAAACAGGAAGGATTGATCAAATGGTTAGGAAAAAGGAAGGAAGAATTGACGAAATGGTTAGGAAAAAAAGGAGGAAGGATTGACCAATTGGTTAGGAAAAAGGAAGGAAGGATTGACGAAATGGTTAGGGAAAAAAGCAGGAAGGATTGACCAAATGATTAGGAAAAAGGAAGGAAGAATTGACGAAATGGTTAGGAAAAAAAGCAGGAAGGATTGACCAAATGGTTAGGAAAAAGGAAGGAAGCATTGACGAAATGGTTAGGAAAAAAAGCAGGAAGGATTGACCAAATGGTTAGGTACAAAGAAATAAATTAAAAGGTCAAAGGGTTTGTAATTGTAATAAATATAATAATACTAAATAATAAATCGTTTTTACACAACGCATGAGGACAGATACATTGAAATATTAACTTCAGGCCCGAAATAAGTCCTGTAATTAGGACCACATTTTGGTATTTGTATGTGACAAAAAGAAATAAGTAAAATATATATTTTTTTTAATGGGGACAGATGCTAGAATATATACACACAAACACAAAGAGCGTTGAACTTATCCATGAACGATAATTATTTGTGCAAAGTGGGCGCAGCACTCGTTTTGGGGGTTAAATATAGATGAATACCATTATAGTTATGGCTTCTTCAACGACTTGTAGTAATGTGCATTTATTGCTAGTATCAGAAAACATATTAAGAATAAGAAAAATGTGCTGCTTTCTACATATATTTATATGTTTAAAAATTGTAATATGCATACATTTGTAGCGGTGGTGGAAACAACGTTAATAATTATAACAAAATAGAAATTGAAGCGCCAAAGCCCACGATAATACTTTCCTTTACACTTACTGACACGACTCGAAGACAAAGTTGGTATTCCATCCAAATGTTTATTTCCACATCTCTCTATTTACACTTCACAAAAACTCACATTGTTAAATATGTTTCTTCCATTTAAAAGTCTCTCACTTCACAGAAATACTTAATATGAATCTATAAGAGTCTATATCGTAGGTGGTTGTTTTTATAGTGTCTGAGGCACTCGCCGATGTTTTTTATGCTTTCTAGGTACCATAACATAATCAGCACAACGCCTTTGACTATCAAAAGTCACGTATACGATATATTCTTGTCTTCGTATTCTCGTATCTTCTACTCGTATTCGTCTTCTCAAGATTTCTATATAAAAAAGGGTAATCTTTGTTTCTTTTTCAGATTCAAAGTATTACATCACAAATTGATGAGTTACATTTTTTATATGAATCTATGTTGAATTAGGACGATAATATATATATACATACATATATATAATATCTATTTTTGGCAACGGAAATAAGAAAAAGAGTTCTTAAATATTATGTAGTACCAATGTTAACATATGGATGTGAATCATGGACAATAGGACAACACACTACAAAATCAATGGAGGCTGCAGAAATGTGGTTTTACAGAAGAGTATTGAGAAAACCATGGACAATTAAGAAGATTAATGAAAGTGTTCTGAAAGTTGCCAAAACAAAAAGGGAGCTAATTTTTAATATTAGGAAGAAACAGTCATCATTTTTGGCTATGCAATGAGAATGAAACAGCTGGAACATACTGTAAAAACTTGAAAAAACTGAAAGACGAAGAGATAGAGGGAAGCAAAGAGAAAAGATACCAGACAGCTTAAGAGAATGGCTAGGCAGAAGGTCAACAACAGAAATGATAAATAACTGTCAAAATCGATAGTTGTGGATAGACATGATCACCTACGCCAGCAGGCTTGGTTCTTGATGATGAAAATTATAAATATATAAATATATAGTCTTCCCCAGGTTGCCACGAGAATTGTCAACAAAAATTACACAACACAGTATCTACTGGCAGCGCCACCACAGCCTAATTGTAACTACAATAGCGACAGAGGCGACTTAAAAACAAAGGCACCCGTACGTCTGGGTTTCTTTTTGACAAAGTGTACGTCTCTCTGGTGTCTCTGAGACAACTTACTCGGAACCTTCTCTGTATTCTCCCCGAGCGCATCAAATCCTTCTTTAGTAGCAAGTCCGGCCAAGCTTGGATTGTTCGTCAGCTTTGATAACAATATTCTCGTGTGTTGGCCTGGCGCAATTATGATACGTCAATTCATATGAATGAAAGAAATTGTTATCACACTTTTAAAGGAACAAGCATTTGAAATAAGAACAGGAGTAAGGCAAGGATGCCTTCTATCCCCATTTCTCTTTCTACTGGCCATAGATTGGATTATGAAAATAACTCAAAACAACAGAAATGGGACCCAGTGGTCACTGACCAAACAACTTGATGATTTAGACTTTGCTGATGACATAGCTCTCCTATCACACAGCCATCAACAGATGCAGGATAAAATGAGCATAATTGATCAGAGATCACAACAGCTAGGACTAAAGATCAATAGTGATAAGACCAACATTATGAGAATAAATGCAGTTGGCAATAACCAAATAAAACTAGGAGAAATACCTCTACTAGACGTACAATCTTACATATATCTGGGCAGTAATATAAAGAGGGAGGAACAGAAAATGATACCAAAATAAGGATATCAAAAGCAAGAGGAGCTTTCATTGCACTGGGAAACATATGGAAATCCAAAGAAATTAGGTTAAATACAAAAATAAAAATTTTCAACTCAAATGTTAAGTCGGTCCTATTATATGGTTGTGAAACATGGAGAATAACAAAATTGACAATCACGAAGGTACAGACTTTCATTAATGGATGCTTACGCAGAATAAAGGGATGGAAATGGCAGGACAAAGTCACTAACGTGGAATTATGGAAATGTACCGGTCAAATACCAGTGGATAAAGAGACACGGCGAAGACGATGGCGATGGATAGGACACACACTACGGTAGCCAACTGAGAGTATTACACAACAGGCCCTTTTTTGGAATCCCCAGGGGAAAAAGACAGAGAGGAAGACCAAGGAATTCTTGGAGAAGACAGATAGAGGCAGAGATGAAGATGATGGGGAAGACATGGAATGATCTTAAAAGAATTGCAAAAAACAGAACGACTTGGAAAGTATTTGTTGAAGACCTATGCTCCAGTGGGAGCTAATAGGTAGAAGAAGAAGTTTTAAAGGAACGGCCGGACCGTACGATATTAGACACAGATGAAAACAAATAGCTATGAGAAAAAGGAAGGAGTATTGTAAACATTGAAAGTGATATCTGTTGATGCATTGTGTAGCAGTTTACATGATACTACGACACTTTTCAATATATAAACCCGACTTATCCGATATCACATCAGTGTCATTTTTTAAGGAGCGCAAGCCTTGAGTTTTCATTTCCTAAAATCTTGACCTGACCTACTATCCTGTCTCTTGAATAATCAAATATGTGGAGTTGGAATAGAGTCTTGGACTACATTGGTTTAGTGACTATGACGCCCGCTTACAATTGTGAACAGATGTCTAAAGTTGCATACACAAAAATAGTGCATATAATTATCTGCATACACACAACATATTTTAATACAGTTTGTATGATTCAACGTATTAAATTAATGCAAACAAAAACTCATATTAATTTGCAAATAGATTACTAACATGTCGCATTGACTAAATAATAAGAACAATCTTGTGTACAAACAATTTATATTATAACGTATCAAACAGAACCTTATAGGAGAATTTATTTCCGTGTGTTTGACAATCTAAAAACAAATCATTGTTTGGTCATTAAAAAATGCGTTACTAATTTTATGTTACGTAATGAGCCAATACTTTCTCTCATTATTTTTTTGTGCCAGTTTTCTCCAGTTTGACAGTCTAAACACATTCTTCTAACTTTTGTTCAAATAAAATTAATCAACAGAAATTGTAGTCCAAGTGAAGTACTCGTTGTTGACTAGAATACAAACTCTATGCTATATATGTCATGTAATTAAAATAGCTACAGTAATACATCTAATATTAAACAGAGGCCAACATAAAAAATGAGACCAAAATAGAGAAATACTAAAAGAACGCTAAGGCGAGAAGTATCAACAGCGGATATCAGCTCCCTTTCATCATCATCATCATCATCATCATCATCATCATCATCGTGTACCTTCTCCGCAACGAAGGTTGGCTACCATGAATCGCCATTCTACTCTGTTTCTTGCTTTGATGGTGCATGCTGACATAGATTGACTTGTCCATCTTTTGATGTTACTCATCCATGTAAGTCTTGGTCTATCTCTGCCTCTTTAACCTTGTATTTTTCCTTCCAATATTACTTTTAGTAGGCGGTTGTGTCTTTTCACATGCCCCAAATATTTCATTTGTCTTGTCTCAATTGTATTTAGTAGTTCTCTTTTTATTTTCAGTTGTTTTAAAACTTCATCGTTTGTTATCTTTTGTTTCCATCCAATTCTACCTATTCTTCTATAAATCCACATTTCAAAGGCTTCAATTTTCTGTTCTGTTTTCTTGTCTAATGTCCATGTTTCTGCACCATACAGGAATATTGAGAAGACGTAACATTTTGCCACTCTTAGTTTTAGCCCTGCTGATATTTGTTTCCCTTCACTGCGGTTGAAATGTTTCCACAGAACAGGGACATGTGCAAAGTGTGACACATAATATCAAAGATCGTCAGACTTTGATAGAAGAGTCAAGAACTGCTGCCTTATGTGTCGCCTTCGGATCGAAGAAACAATAGATTCATGGAGAGACATATTAACATTGGATTCTAAGGGTACAGGTGGAAGAAATAAAGAAAATTAAGTGAAAGCAAAAATGCGTATTTTAGGTCAGATGTGGGCGCTCTATGATGTCTGTTCCGCTAAGGAAGACGTAAAACATTCCTGGCTTTTGTATCGAAGCGTTCCTGACTTTTGTCGAAACATTCATGACTGTTGTCGAAGCATTCCTGACTGTTGTCTAAGAATTCCTGACTGTTGTCGAAACATTCCTGGCTGTTGTGTCGAAACATTCCTGGCTGTTGTGTCGAAGCATTCCTGACTGTTGTCTAAGAATTCCTGACTTTTATCGAAACATTCCTGACTGTTGTCTAAGAATTCCTGACTTTTGTCGAAACATTCCTGACTGTTGTCTAAGAATTCCTGACTTTTGTCGAAACATTCCTGGTTGTTGCCGAAATAATCCTAACTGTTGCCGAAACATTCCTGACTGTTGTCGTAACATTCCTAACTTTTGTCGTAACATTCCTGACTGTTGTCGAAACATTCCTGACTGTTGTCGAAACATTCCTGACTGTTGTCGAAACATTCCCGGCTGTTGTATCGAAGCGTTCCTGACTTTTGTCGAAGCATTCCTGACTGTTGTCTAAATATTCCTGACTTTTGTCGAAGCATTCCTGACTGTTGTCTAAATATTCCTGACTTTTGTCGAAGCATTCCTGACTGTTGTCTAAATATTCCTGACTTTTGTCGAAGCATCCCTGACTGTTGTCTAAATATTCCTGACTTTTGTCGAAGCATTCCTGACTGTTGTCTAAATATTCCTGACTTTTGTCGAAACATTCCTGACTGCTTTCGAAACATTCCTGGCTGTTGTGTAGAAGCGTTCCTGATTTTTGTCGAAACTTTCCAAACTTTTGTCGAAGCATTCCTGGTTCTTGTCGAAACATTCCTGGCTGTTATCGAAACATTCCTGACTGTTGTCGAAGAAATCCTGATATTATTGAAGCATTCATATCTGTTGTCGAATGTTGACCAGCAGAACTTAACAGGATGGGTCTAGCCACAAGTAACAAAATGATGGGGTGCAGAATTGTTCTATTTTAAGAGAAGAAGATAAATGAAGAAAATCTAAAGTAATTTTAAATAAACCAGTGAAGCTACCAAAACAAATTGTAAAGTAAAATAAAAAGATGAAGATAATACTGAACAAGCTATCTACATAGTATTAATCTTATAACCAACTTATACAATAATCCTATCAACTGTCTTCTTCCGCCTTTTTATAAATCTGTATTCAATTGCGTTTGCTGGCTTGTATTTATTTATTTGTTTAATTAGTTTAGTTTATTTGTTCTACCTGATGAATGCTTTTGCCGAAGCGTCGTAGTTTGCTTTGTCTTTCTATTAGTTTAGCCGCTCCATACCTTTTTATGTTTATTTTACATGTTCCATGCAGCTCTACCCGCGGCCTCGCAAAGTATTTAATATTTTATATACATGTATATGTTTTCACCTCAGGCGAAATCCTAGAGACTAGGAACTGAATAGTAAAAAGTAAAGTAAAGAGCCCCCGTCACGCCAAGTGGCGTATAGGGAATATGGTGTTAGTGACCATACTTTTTACAGACCTTCAGCACATGATTTTTGGGGTAATGTGGTCGGTATTACGCCCGTGCCGCTTTACTTTCCAAGAAAAAAAAATCCGGTACCCATTTTAGGCTGGGTGAACCTGGGTTGGGATCGAACCCTACCTCTTGTCCTAAAGAAACTGAATATTGCATGTTAAATCGTTTTTGCCTGACAGCTGTGCGCACAGATGTCTCTCGCCGCACAGGCAGTTAACTCCGTTTTCGGAGGTACTCAGAGAAATGGAAGGCACGATGGTAAGGGGGATAGTAACATAGGCTTTTAAATAATCATGGTCGCGTGTAGTCGCACTCGGTCTTCTAAAGCCTCTTCTCTCTCTCTCTCTCTCTCTCTCTCTCTCTCTCTCTCTCTCTCTCTCCCGCCCCAAACCAGTCTTCTCCACACCGATATAGAAAAGGAGTTTTGACTCCACAAGCATGACGCTTTTAGCTTTGCTAGTAGGGGTGGTTGTGGCTAGTACGACGTCAGCCGTCTCTGGCTCTCATAATGTTATGCTAGTTGAGGTTTTCCTGGGTTACCCTTTTGTGTTTAGACCTATGTAAAGTAGACTATGCCTCCACCTACGTAAAGCTGTGATCCCCACCATTTTTTTTATTTACATGGCAATTGTTTTTTTTTTCTTGTGAACCTTATCGTCAGCTTTACAACAGCCTCACGTTTGAATCCCTTTACCCCATGTTACTAAAGAACTGCTAAATCAACATTGATGCTGATAAGGAGACTATTGCAGTTAATCACTCCAGCTGGCGCAAAATTACTGTTTTTATATTTTGTGTTAGGACCAGGGTGGGATTTAGACTTTGACTTAATGAGCTACAGTTTAGGGCGTCACAATCCGAGGTGGCTTCACATGTGTTTATATTGTAATCTATGATATAGGCCTTCTGGTAGTGAACTATTAACATCGTCATCATCATCAAGTACCGGGCCTACTGGCATAGGTGATCATGCCTCTCCACAACTTTCGATCTCGACAGTTATTTATCATTTCTGTTGTTGACCTTCTGCCAAGCCATTCTCTTAAGCTGTCTGGTATTTTCTCTCTTTGCTTCCCTCTAGCTCTTCGCCCCTCAATTTTTCCAGTTGTTACAATATATATATACCAGTTATTCTCTTCTCATTACATGGCCCAAAAATGATGACTGTTTCTTCCTAATATTGGAAATTAGCTCTCTTTTTTGCTTGAACCTCTCTCAGAACACTGAACTATTAACAGGGGGTTTTTAATTTGTTTATATTGTAATCTATGATACAGGCCTTCTGGTATTGATCTTTTAGTCATCATCATGTGTCATACCGGGGAGCCGCGATAGCTCAGTAGTTAGTGAACTGGACTACAACGGACAAGGGGTAGGGTTCGATCCCAACCGACGGCTTCCGGGTTCACCCAGCCTTAAATGGGTACCGGATTTTTTTCTGGGAAAGTAAAGCGGCACGGGCGTAATACCTACCACATTACCTCAAAAAGCATGTGCCGAAGGTCTGTAAAATTTATGGTCACTAACACCATATTCCCTATACGCCGCCACTTGGCGTGACGGGAGTACTTTACTTTTTTTTTTTTTTTTTAATGTGTCATACCGGTTGGCGTAGGCGATCATGTCCTTCCACAATCTTCTATCTACAGTGCATCGTATCAATTTTGTTGTTGACTGTTTTCCATGCCATGACACCAAGCTATCCAGTATTTTCTTTCTTTGTCGTCCGCCATCTCTCTTTCCTTTTATTTTGCCAGTTGTAACCAAGTATTCCAACTTTCCTCTTCTCATGATGTGCCCAAAAAATGTTGATTGTTTCTTTCTGATGTTTTTAGGAGTTCCCTTTTTGTTTTGGCCTCTTTGTGAATTTCTTCATTGCTGTTTTTAGTTGTCAAGGGAACTTTCAACATTCTTCTTAGAAATCCCATCTCTGTGGGCTCTAATCGTCTTTTCAATTGTCTACTGTTCATGATTCGCTTCCATCGGGATCTTTTAATAAGGGGGGGGGGGTGGCTCTCAAAGTTCAATTTAGATTCACCAGCTTAGGGCTTAAAAAATTGTTAACCACTGCCTGGTTACGATCTTCATCATTATACTCAAACAATATCTAGGACATTCCAATCTCTTTCCCGATAACACCGGGAGATTTAAACTTAGTGTAAGTTACAAGTATACAGTCCCGTCACGCCGAGTGGCGTATAGGGGATATGGTGTTAATGACCATAATTTTTATAGACCTTCAGCACATGATTTTTGGGGTAATGTGGTCGATATTACTCCGGTACCGCTTTACTTTCCTAGAAACAATCCGGTACCCATTTAAGGCTGGGTGAACCCGGAAGTCGTCGATTAGGATCGAACCTAACCTCTCGTCCTTTATAGTTCAGTTGTTCTCCACATCTTTCAACTTTCTATATTTTATATTTACTTTGGTATTAATTTTATTTTTGCTTTAATAATAATAATAATAATAATAATAATAATAATAATAATAATAATAATAATAATAATACTATTATAGCCAGAAAAAGAGGCCAGATCATTCGATATAAAACTGCCTTGTTCATTTCATTCCTCAGCCGTATCTGACATTGCTGTTTTACAAAAACAGCGCTGGGCTATTAACTATTGAAGATATCATCTGGCCGACAACTTAGCCAGATCCACATGGTTTCCAACCGTCTTTGATACACACGCGCGCATACACATAATGTAGAACGTTTTATTTGATATGAAGTATAGCTGGGAAAATTGAGGGACGAAGAGATAGAGGGAAGCAAAGAGAAAAGATACCAGACAGCTTAAAAGAATGGCTTGGTAGAAAGTCAACAACAAAAATGATAAATAACTGTCGTGATCGAAAGTTGTGAAGAGACATGATCACCTATGCCAGCAGGCGCGGTACTAGATGATGATGATAGCATGTCGAGAAATACTTCTTACCCGAGTTAAACGATTTGACAATTAATATTATGTAATTTGTTATTGTTTGAAGACGTTTTTACATTGGTTCTTTTCTACTGTTGGTATTGGCGGTGTCTTTTTCAAGAAATTGTTTCGTTAAAAATACGACAGTGCACAATCTCCGTACATTTTTAAAGTGGTTTTTTTCATCGATATAACAGTTTGTTAAATATATTAGCTTGGTCGAATGAAAAGACTTCTAAACTTGAAACTAATAACCTAATCCAATAATATTTTCCATACTTAAAATAATGAAAGTCTTGAACATACATATTTTGTTCACTTTCTTCATTCATATAATTATTTGCTACGAACTTCTCTTTATACTTTATTCATAAATCTACGAGATGTCAAAAAACACTGGAAGTGTCACTCTCTGGGGTTCCCCTAGAGTTGATCTCTCGGCTCAAATCGATCTCATGAAAGTTAATAGGAGAATCTGGCGCTCCGTTGTAATCATCAGATTCTATTTCACTAGCGCTGTCCCCATCTGTTGGGAAGGCAACTTTCCTGGGTCCAACAGGGGCTTTAGTTTGGTTAAAGATGAGATACGTTGTTGCTCTGTGCTCAGAACCAGGGGAAACAACTGCTCGGGCATCACTGTCACAGAAGATACTGTCGTCTCCACCACATCCACTGAAGTCATACTCTGGGTTTGGTTGCTCATCAGGAACAACAGTCGCGGATCTAAAATTTCCCCATTCTCGTGTTGACATCATATCTTCAGGGTCTGGCACGCTTAAGAATGCGTTTCTTTTTTTACAAGACCTTGAGAAATCAGCACCAGAATCAGAACTTTTTAAATTGTTGATCGCATTGTTAATGGCTGTACTATTCTCACCGTTGTTGTTGAAATTATTCGACGATTCTGTATTAGACTCGCTTATGCCCAGGACATTATAAATTGATTGCCGTAATCTTGAAGAACAAATTAGGAAATCCCTCTCATCAAACACGCAAGCATTTTTGAAGTTACTTACAAGATTTAAAACTAGGTCAATCTCCAAATTCTCAGAAAGACGATCATTTTTCTCTTGAAGACCGTCATTGCGTTTCATGTATAGATCTGTCGCTGATTTTGAACGATTACCAACGATCAAAGGAGCAAGTTTCTTTTTCACACGAGAGTTCTTAACTGATAAAGCAGACGTTGATGATGATTGTAACGAAGGCACGAATTTCTCAATGTAATCTTTCAAAGTTATACATCCATTACTGTTGACATTAATTGTTTCAGAAAACGTTTTTGGAAGCTGTGTTTTGTGATATCTCACGTAAACAACAGGAATTTTCTGAGCCAGTGCAGTGCAAAGGTCATGAAAGCAAGCAGCGTCATCTAGTGTGGTTTCGTTGAAGAGGTAAACACAGACATCGGATTCAGCCACAACGTATTGTCTCTGTGATTCTTTAGACAAGTGGACGTTAGATTGTTGTGTCCAGTTTGTAACTCGAATGTAAAAGTCCTCCTGCAGCATATCAATGACTCCGAGATGTAGAAGCTTGTCGTCTGTGGCGCTGCTGCCAATGTTATTTCTGCTAATCAAATGGACACGAGGAGTTCTGGCATGTTGCGCTGGAATAGTGAATGCTGGTCCTGAAGAAATGGTGCTCTCTGTTACCGAAATGTGGGGAATCTCTGGACCTGTTCATGGAAATATCAAGTTGTAGTTTTGCATCATAGACAGGGTGAGGTTGTGTGTGGTCATTGATTTATGATGTGTGGGTAAAATGGTGAGAAGGTATTGTAAGGTTGTGGATTTAAAATGGTGTGAGAAAGAGAGAATTGGGTGGTTTGAGATTTCATATATTTGGGTGGAGAGAAAGTGAGAATTTGGTGGTTTGAGATTTCATATATTTGGGTGGAGAGAAAGTGAGAATTGGGTGGTTTGAGATTTCATATATTTGGGTGGAGTGAAAGTGAGAATTGTGTGGTTTAAGATTTCATATATTTGGGCGGAGAGAAAGTGAGAATTGGGTGGTTTAAGATTTCATATATTTGATTGGAGAGAAAGTGAGAATTGGGTGGTTTAAGATTTCATATATTTGGGTGGAGAGAAAGTGAGAATTGGGTGGTTTAAAAATTCATATATTTGGGTGGAGAGAAAGTGAGAATTGGGTGGTTTAAGATTTCATATATTTGAGTGGAGAGAAAGTGAGAATGGGTGGTTTAAGATTTCATATATTTGTGTGGAGAGAAAGTGAGAATTGGGTGGTTTAAGATTTCATATATTTGTGTGGAGAGAAAGTGAGAATTGGGTGGTTTAAGATTTCATATATTTGTGTGGAGAGAAAGTGAGAATTGGGTGGTTTAAGATTTCATATATTTGTGTGGAGAGAATGTGAGAATTGGGTGGTTTAAGATGTCATATATTTGGGTGGAGAGAAAGTGAAAATTGAGTGGTTTAAGATTTTAAGATGTACTGCAATACCATCCCTCGGGCAATGGCTTTGGCTGCCCGGCAAAACTACAGAGGACATGTAAAGGAAGTCTCCCTTCTATAGCACACACATCTGCTGGCTGACCAGCTAAACTAACGAGGACAAGTTAAGGAAGTCTCCCTTCTATAGCACACACAGTTGCTGGCTGACCAGCTAAACTAACGAGGACAAGTTAAGGAAGTCTCCCTGCTATAGCACACACAGTTGCTGGCTGACCAGCTAAACTAACGAGGACATGTAAAGGAAGTCTCCCTTCTATAGCACACACAGTTGCTGGCTGACCAGCTAAACTAACGAGGACAAGTTAAGGAAGTCTCCCTTCTATAGTACACACAGCTGCTGGCTGACCAGCTAAACTAACGAGGACAAGTTAACGAAGTCTCCCTTCTATAGCACACACAGCTGCTGGCTGACCAGCTAAACTAACGAGGACAAGTTAAGGAAGTCTCCCGTCTATAGTACACACAGCTGCTGGCTGAAATGGCGGAGGCTCGACTCAGTCGACAACGGTCTCGAATGCAGGTGCTGGAACAGCCTAGTATCCGGCTCAGGGCATAACAAGGACTTAAAGTGTTAAACATAAATAATCAATAACAAAACAACGGGAAACTACTTTCTTGCAGATTGTGCGAGAAATCATGCAAGGAGAAGGTAGTTTCAAGACAACAATGAGACACTGAACATGACATCAGAAGAAATGAGAGATCTGGCTAGAGACAGAGATTCTTTCGGACGGGATGTGGTGAATGCAATGTTTTGAAAAGGACATAGAACCTGATGATGACCAGCATAGGGCCTCGCCAAGTCTCCGGTCCTACCACCAAGGATTTAATTTCCTGATGCTAAATTATCCACGATTTACTTCTAGATATCTGAACTGGTTTTCAATGCACTGAGAAATATTGTATTCTTTTAATTTGTTAGCAGCGTAAAGGAAGACATTGAAAAAAAAATGGTGGTGAATAATTTTATAGAGAAAGAATAGCACCTAAAAGCATCACTGACAAATCTGTTATAAAACAATTAACCATAAAATACGAATCTCAAAAGTTTCCAGATAATTGTATTTATTAATGCAATGAAGTTTAATTATTCATTAAATGGGTTGTGCTTAAATCGATTCTGGAGTTAGAAGTTCAGCTGAAAGCATGCACGACTCTGTCTCGTGTCTTTTCCTGGCTTGTTTAGACGAGACATCGATTGTTCATATTGACCTCCTAACCAAATTTAAAAATCGTTATTGGTTTCCTGATACTTGGTCATTGTGTAATACATTACATTATTGCCCGTACTGTATGCTTTTTGTAAATATGATCAAGCTATGTATTCTGGAATTGTACCATTAAATCATGTATGGAGGTGTTTCTCATATAGACTGTGGCAGGTAGTTTGAATTTAAAGTGAGTTTATGTTGGTTGCCTGGATACCGTAGTCTATTGTGTTTGAAGAAGCCATTTGATTGCCATGACAGCGGATGTTGTTATGATTCACAATTGGGTCATTACTGGGACATATTCTATTTTATATAAAGTTGCATCTATTGCATCTGTCAGTTTATTTTGTCTGTCTGAATGTCTTGATTTTTGTTTCCTTGATTGCCTTCTTGTCTGTGTGATTATCTGTTTGTCTGGCATACACCAGTTTTTCTGTCTGTTTCGTTATCTGTCTGGCTGGCTATATGCCTGAATTTTGTTTGTCTACATGACTGCATGTTAATGTTTGTTTTTTTCTGCTTGATTGTCCGCCTTGTTTGTTTTTTTAAGTCTGAATGTATGTTTTTCGGTCTGATTGGTTGTCTGCGATGCTGCGATGTCTTCTGATCTGTTTATTTTATCTTCTTGATTATCTGTCTATCTATCCGTCTTTTCTGCCTCTCTTCATGCCTGTTTGTCTGTTGTTTTTTCTGCTTGTTTGTCTGCTTGCCTAACTGCTTAACTGTTTTTCTACTGCTTTGTTATCTACCTACCTGCCTATCTTTCTGATATATGTCTGTTTGATTGTCTGCTTACCTATCTTTCTCTCTATCTGCCTATGTGCCCCCCCCCCCCTATCTCTCTCTATATCACTCTCTCTTTCTCTCATTTGCGCTCTCTCTCTCTGACATATTAAACTCTCTTTTAAGCTTAAAGATAAGCTCTGATAATAACATCTCATGTAATTACTTTTTATAACTTTGACAATGCTTTCTTTTTATATGCCTCTATGTCTCTCTCTCACTCTGCCACTCTCTCTCTCTCTCTCTCTCTCTCTCTCTCTCTCTCTCTGTCGCTCTTTCTCATTCTCTCTCCCTCTCTCTCTGACATATATAAACTGTACATTAAGCATAATCATAAGCTCTGATAATAACATCTTATCTAATTACTTTTTATACCTTTGACAATGATTTCTTTTTATCTGCCTCTGTGCCTCCCTCTCTCTACCACTCTCTCTACCACTCTCTCTACCACTCTCTCTACCACTCTCTCTCTCTCATACCCTGTCTGACATATTTAAACTCTCCATTAAGCATAAACATAAGCTCTGATTATAACATCGTATCTAATTACTTTTTGTACCTTTGAAAATGCGTTATTTCTCTGCCTATGTGCCTCTCTCTCTCTCTCTCTCTCTCTCTCTATCTCTATCTGATATATTTAAACTCTCCTTTAAGCATGGAGATAAGCTCTGATAATAACATCTCATCTAATTACTTTTTATACCTTTGAAAAGCGTTCTTTCTATCTGCCTATGTGCCTCTCTCTCTCTCTCTCTCTCTCTCTCTCTCTCTCTGATATATTTAAACTCTCCTTTAAGCATGGAGATAAGCTCTGATAATAACATCTCATCTAATTAATTTTTATACCTTTGAAAATGCGTTCTTTCTATCTGCCTATGTGCCCCTCTCTCTCTCTCTCTCTCTCTCTCTCTCTCTGATATATTTAAACTCTCCTTTAAGCATGGAGATAAGCTCTGATAATAACATCTCATCCAATTACTTTTTATACCTTTGAAAATGCGTTCTTTCTATCTGCCTATGTGCCTCTCTCTCTCTCACTCTACTACACACACACACACACTCTCTCTCTCTCTGATATATTTAAACTCTCCTTTAAGCATGAAGATAAGCTCTGATAATAACATCTCATCTAATTACTTGTTATACCTTTGACAATGCTTTCTTTCTATCTGCCTATGTGCCTCTCTCTCTCACTCTTCTACTCTCTCTCTAACTCTGCTACTCTCTCTCTCACTCTCTCTCTCTCTCTCTGATATATTTAAACTCTCCTTTAAGCATGAAGATAAGCTCTGATAATAACATCTCATCTAATTACTTGTTATACCTTTGAAAATGCGTTCTTTCTATCTGCCTATGTGCCTCTCTCTCTCTCACTCTACTACTCTCTCTCACTCTACTACTCTCTCTCTCTCTCTCTCTGATATATTTAAACTCTCCTTTAAGCATGAAGATAAGCTCTGATAATAACATCTCATCTAATTACTTGTTATACCTTTGAAAATGCGTTCTTTCTATCTGCCTATGTGCCTCTCTCTCTCACTCTACTACTCTCTCTCACTCTACTACTCTCTCTCTCTCTCTCTCTCTGATATATTTAAACTCTCCTTTAAGCATGAAGATAAGCTCTGATAATAACATCTCATCTAATTACTTTTTATACCTTTGACAATGCTTTCCTTTTCCAGATGCCTTGGGAAACTGTGCGGGTGTTTCCTTTGCTTGGCACTTACATTACGTCTCAACTCATGTTTACTGAATTGCTCACCATGAATAAGCGATTCGATAAAGTCCCAGAAAGTATCCATCGACGAGTCTTGAATGAGATTCGGATAAATTTGAAGCAGCTGCACGCACTTGGAGATGACGCTCTCATTATTACGAACCCAGTTGAGCGCGCTTTCATAACTGTACCAAAACAATGTCCCATTCGCAGGTGATGTTTTGTCCGTTTGTTGAAGGCTGTGTAGTTTGACACTTCGATTTGTCTTCTTACCTGCCCGTGCGATGTGTGACATTGCTTATAATCAATCAATTAATATTCACGTTGTGATAAAAGTGCGTGCGGTGATATTTATTCACTGTGCTTTTAATGTTAAAACCTGCACTTTAAATCTGTTGAAAATATGAACTTTATTATCTTATTATGCAAATGGCAAAAGTTCAAGCAAACAAAAGTGCACTGAGTGACCCACGCCTAAACAAATCGCGATATTAATCGACATAAATTAAATCTATTTTCACGTCGTTTTAATTTTAAAAGAAAATAACTAATTACTAATTTGACGCACAGGCTGCTGGACTGAGTTAATTACCAGTAGGTAACAAAACAGACAACGCCAATTGTTGTTGGTACCACCACATGCAGTTTTAACGTACGGTAAGGGATTAATTTATATACAAACGTATAAATATTTGTGTGATAATTATCTCTTTGGTTGCATGGAAGTCATAGTTAAAATGTAGTTCATTCCTTTAAAGGGACCACGCATTATAACTTGGAATGTCTTCACAAAAACATGTTACTCACTTAGTAACAAGATTGTAAAAAAATGTTGTTCAATGCAATAGTTAAAAGGAGTTATAGTCCGTTCAGATTCGTTTGCCGAGATGTTATGATTTATAATTCAAAAAGTTCTTGATGATTTCACATGATTTTTGGCATACGGTGTTAAAATGTCCATGTCACGAGAACATATGTGTTACTCGATGTCTAGCTATAACGGTTTTCTTAAAGCGGCGAATTCCTTTGATCTTTGCCCATGTAACTATTATTTTGACCCTAATCAAAATGTTTTACAGTAATCTAGTGCAACGATGACCCATAGGCGTGTCCATAAAATTTTACTTGGTGGCAAGTATACAAATTTTAAATTATATATAGAACTTTTGTTCGTAGAGTCAATTTGATATAGTTCCATGCTCTTGGTGTGAGTTTCCCAAATGTTGTCGCTGCCTTTCAAATACGTACATTTTGTTCCTCATCTAAGGAAAGTGTGGCTGTAATAGTGGATCCAAGATAGCTGAACTTCTGTACTGACTCAAGCAGGCTTCCATTCAAAGTAATGGTTGTTGGTTTGCTTATAACATATTTTTGATTGCTTGGGTGGTCTTGAACAATAAACTGTTTAACAAATCAACTAGGAAATTTTGCAAATCAAACTATTTATCTGTAGACTTAATCAGAGTAATGATCATTCAGAATCAGACGAGTCAAATAGGTCGATTACTGCTTTCGGCTGAACAAACAACAAACCATCCTTTTTCCAATATTCCTCTTCTTGTCGTAACACATGATCCTCACATTTTACCCAGTAGTCTTTATTTATATTTGATAGAGCCTGATTTGTAAGTGTCTCAACATCGCATAATTTGAAAGTTTTATTTGTATATGCTACGTGTCCTTTAACTTTTGCCCAAACTAGTTCTATAGGATTTAAGTGTGCATGATATGGAGGTAGTCTCAAACATCTATGGCCAAGTTCTTGAATTAACTTGTCTATTTTAAATATCTTTGTACGTTGTGTCTGTTTTACAAGGCTAAGCAATTCGGGTTTCAAGTAGCTGTCGTTAACTTTTATGTGTTCTTTTATGAGCCACGTTTTGATTGCATCTTTTGTACTTGATGATGTTGGGATTCTATCTTCTACGTTAACTACGTAATGGTATGAATCATTGTCCATTATCAGACAAGAAGGTCGATCTAATATTGGAAGGATACTTTTCTCGATCCAGTCTTTAAACATGTGCCCATTCATTTCGGAGTGGTAGTCTCTATTGTCTATGGATTTTGAAATGAAAACGAGATGAGCATTCTGCAACAACCCATTATGTCTGCTACCTGCATGTGCAACTATCAAACGTTGCCCTTTACTGCTTGGTACTGATCTTTTAATACTTCCATCTGCTAACTGCCATTCCTTTTCATTTGTATGATGAGCGTTGATCCAAGTTTCATCTAAATAAACAATATCATAATCATTTTCGCGCATTTCCTTCACTTCACGTAAATACTTGCTTCTAAGAGCTACTAGATGTGGCTTCTCACAAATAATGTTTTTTCCACCAGCATACTTTCTAAAGGTGAAGCCTGCACTTCTTAATATTTTCCATAATGAAGTTTTTGATATTTCAATGTCGTTGTTAGTTTTCAGCCAAAGCTTCAACTTTCTAAGTGTCACTTCTTCGTTTATATCAAACATTCGACAGATTTCTCTTTTTACTAGGTCCTTATCAAAACTGTCTAACGTTTCTTTCCTTCCTTGCTTTCTTGCATTTGTTGGCAATAAATATCCGCTTCCTTTAACTATTCGATCAAATGAACGTTTACACAAACCTAAAATATGCATTGTTCTCTTCTCAGGGTTTGATAAAGAACAATAAAGATGTCCCTTTTTACGCTCTCTGCAGAAGTATTGATAAATCTTTATAGCAATGTTATGCTCAGTAAAATATTTTGCCTTTATATTCATTCTCACATAGACTTGCAGAAGATAATATGGATAGTGCCGCCTCCTTTCTGTAAATATTGAGATTTGCCTCTGAATTATGACTCGAACTCGAGTCTACGGCCGTGATTTTGACGTCACATAATTTCCGGTTTCGGCTAAAATGTCATTTTGTGCTAAACGGGAAATTTCATATGTAACATTTCTTTATAAAAATTTATAGTGGAAACATAACTATTTTAGGACGGTGCGCATTCAGCCGTGAAGGTCATGCCTATATGTTAAAGAATCAGCTGTGAGATGTAAGCATCTACATAATCCCGCCGGTGTTTATAATATCGATTAACTTTTTTTTAATATAGGTTAAATAAGGCATCTTTGAAACTGGATCACATTTCTTTGATAAAAAATATTTTTATAGCGACATTAGTATTCTAAACCTAACTTCAAAAGATCAATGCAAATGAACAATAAGTTTTTGAAAAAAATAAATTAATGTCTAGGCAAACGAATCTGAACGGACTATAACATAAATATAACTGTGGTACGACAGTTAAAAGGAGTTAACATAAATATAACTGTGGTACAATAGTTAAAAGGAGTTAACATAAATATAACTGTGGTACAATAGTTAAAAGGAGTTAACATAAATATAACTGTAGTACAATAGTTAAAAAGAGTTAACATAAATATAACTGTGGTACAATAGTTAAAAAGAGTTAACATAAATATAATTGTAGTATAAATAAACCGTGTATGTGTTTTTTACTATTGATATATTATGATAATTCCAAGAAGAACATATGGCACAATATCAACAAGGCAGTAAATTAAAACTACTAAGAGCAAGTGTCTTCCCGGTAGAAACATATAGATGTGAATAATGTACAATCTCACAAACAGCAAGTTAAAAAAAAAAATTGGTTTACTCGAAACAAAAAGCTACAGACAATTTTTAGGATACCTTGAGTAATGAAAAAGAACAATGAAGATATATTAAAAGACCTAAAGATTGAAAGGAACTGGCTTATAAACAATATTTTACAGATACAATTAAAATACTACGACCACGTTAAAGGACACAGTGGGCTGGGAAGAACATTAATGGAAGACCTGGTTCCTGGACGACGAGACACAGGCTGACCAAGAATTAAGTGGTTTCATTACATCAAAGCGACTTTAAACTTGAAAACAGAAGGAGGATATCTGGCTAGAGAAAGATATTCTTTCAGACGGGCTATGATGAGAGCAAGGCCCTGCAAAGCACACGCAACTCGATGATGATGATGATGGTCTATGTCGAGAATTGTTGCACTAGGACAGTGCACATAAGTACTTCGTATCTCGTTACTGTTCATCACATAATATAAGTGGGTACACTGAACGAGCAGTACTGGCATCAGTCATTACAATAAATGCACAAAACTGTTGAATATCAATTTCTTTACATGATTCTTGATCGTATGTTCTGTAACTTTTCTTCATCGTACGCCCTTTAACAAGCGTTTGAAAAATGTAGATGAGTATGCTGTAGTTGGGTGTGCTGAAATGAATATGCTGTAGTTTGCAGCCAGCTGCGATGTCAAGGTCGGGAGGTCGACCAAAACATGGAATTCAGCATGGCACTTTTAATATATCGAAGTTACTTCTCTCTTCGATCCTTACTCTGTCGGTCAATCTGGTTAGTCGTTTGCTACGATCACTACAAGAAGATGGAGTAGAATCCTGATCATTTCTTGTTCACTAATCCTTAGTCAAGCAGTCAGCTATGAGTCGTTACACAGTTGAGCTTCTTGGGACCAACATTATTTTTAATGATGGTATACGGTGTACTGTTTCCTCTCGAAAGATGTTGCCAGGTTAGAGTTTATAGTCTCCCTTTTGTCGATCTATAATCACAAGAGGTTTTTTCTGTTACGTGCACAATTTGAATTCATGACATGTCTCCAACGAAACCTGGCACTCGAACGTGTCTATACCTGATATCTGTTATCGCTGATAAAAAGAATAGCAGTCGCTTTACATATTCTTCATCTGTCATGACAGCACTGTTTGACATTAATCTTAATTTGTTAAAAAAAAAACGTTCACTTGACACCAAAAGGCTGTTCCTTACAGCTTGTCCAGTGATGACTCTATGGCACAAGAACCTTCTCTAGTCAGCGTATGTTGGGCACTTACATAGCAGGTTATCGGTAGTCATTCTGCAGGTACTAACTATATAGTTCATGAAATAATATCATCATCATCATCATCATGTGCCATACCGGTTGGCGTAGGCGTCCATGTCCTTCCGCTATCTTCTATCTACAGTTCATCGTATCAGTTCTGTTGTTGACTGTTTTCCATGCCATGACACCAAGCTATCCAGTATTTTCTCTCGTTGTCGTCCGCGATCTTTATTTCCTATTATTTTGCCAGTTGTAACCAAGTATTCCAACTTTCCTCTTCTCATTATGTGCCCAAAAAATGTTGATTGTTTCTTTCTGCTGTTTTTTAGGAGTTCCCTTTTTGTGTTGGCCTCTTTGATAATTTCTTCATTGATCTTTTTAGCCGTCCAGGGAACTGTGAACAATCATCTGAGAAATCCCATCTCTGCGGCCTCTAATCGTCTTTTCATTTGTTTGTCTACTGTCCATGATTCGCTTATAATATATGCTTTTCAAAGAACAAAAAATAAACTTATTTTTCTAGCAGTCTGTGCACATTTATAAAAGACGTTTGAAACGACATTGTCAAGATACGAGTAAATTAAACGTGTATGTGTGAGAGAATGCTTGCTTGGTTTCACATATGATTCTTATCGATTACTCTTGAACGTGAAACAATCTAATATCAATGCAACAGTAACACCCATATGTTGTATTGTACTTTACATCCACATAAGGAAATTATGGCATTTAACGGCGAGTTGACCAGTGCTCATTTTCTTTATTATTGCATTGTCTAACTCTGCTAGGCAAATGTTTATTTTAAAACAAAGGTTAATTACAATTTGTTGTCCAGAAATTAGACCTGGATTATTTTATTGATTTCGTGAGAAATGATAGATTCTTCTTTCTGTATAATCTGCTTAACTTATTGGCATATACGTAAAACATTGTCATAACTACTTCCACTGTATGCAAATACTTTGTTGCATTAAAATAAAGTTAACCCTAATTAGTCCGTGACACTTACACGTTCATAAAACATACACTGCAACTGCAAAGTAATGGAAATACAACACAATATTCATGACATCAACAATGATATCTTATTTAGTGAGAAAATATTTCAACTCATAAAGTAAGTGTTCCCTGCACTCTTTAAGGCGTATGGGAAATATGCTATTACATCCCATAATTTTCAGTGATCAACGGCACATTTAATAGGCAATGTGGTCGGCATCACGTCAGATCACAATACTTTCCAGAAAAAAATCTCTGGTACCCATTTTCAGAGGTTGGGTAAACCCCGAAGCCCTATCAGTCCAAATGGAAAAGAAAACTCGCCACACCCTGGGTCCTTCTGTGTACACCTATCACTCAGCAGCAACGTGACTTCCTCTATATTATGATAAAAACGCAATAGGTAAAGGTCAAGTACGAGACTTAAATCGGGGACTTAGCACGCGAGTTTCCACCCATATGTGCTCGGCCGCCTATCTAGAAATGTTCGGAGACTTCTAGATAGTGTCGCTTCAAGCATCGAAACTCACTATACGAGGCGACTTTCCTCACTCCCAGAGTAATACCCTGGTACCCAATTCTGCCAGCGGCTGGGTCGACCGCGGGGGTATTTTTTTTCCAACCACGAGTACAACTCACGCTGCTTCCAGGGGAATCGAACACGGGTTGTCCGAACGTCGGTAACACAGTCGGGTATAAGCACAATATTTTACATTAATATATGCTATTACATCACGACCATCAAAATATATTTTAAAATAATGCACACGAACACAATTGTTAATGATACACATATTCGAACTCAATGCGAAAGCTGGCAGTTACATTAATTATAACAATTCTATTTTAGCTACAGTTAAGCACAATGAACAAAGACCACATCCACCAAAGCTGTGAACGTTGCAGCAGCAAACTTAAAAGTCTGCTTTACAGTGAGAATGCACTATTTCTACTGTGGGTTGGCAGTGAACGTTGGCTTACCTGGCAACTAGGAACGATCAATACAGTTAGCGGAGTAATCGGCTGAGAGAGAGAGAGAGAGAGAGAGAGGCAAACAGCAAACATTCATTAAACCAACCATGTTTCAGGGGAAAACTTATACTTTTTATACAATTTAGTACATTTTTTGTCTGTCTTCTCTCTGGAATTGTTGTATCCTCCATACACAACCCCACTCCGCGTGTTAATGCTCTGAGTACTTAATTAAATTAAATTAGCTTTAAATTAAAAAAAAAATAAATAAATAAGCATTAACAAAACAAAAGAAGCTGGCTGTTAAAAATAATCTGTAATCTACAAATCATGACGAACGATCAGCACAAACGGCTGAATTAGTTTGTTGCTGCTGATGATGAAGGGGTATATAATTATGAAAAACTGAAAATAATTGTAGCTCTTGTTGCAGATCAATGAGATTTTAGACGGAATTTGAAAAGGTATAAAGCTTTTACTTCCTTTCCTTTTTTTTTTGAGGCGGGAGGGGGTTGTTTAGAGGTACGAAATCGGTCTCAAGACATGAAGGACCTTGCTTCAAAGCCCACCAGACTTGGTGTTGCTATTGTTCAAAAATTGGAAAAAATTAATGCCTGGTTTCTTTAACATGTTACCCTCTCCTGGTATCTATAACATGATACCCTCCCATGGTTTCTTTAACATGATACGCTCCCCTGCTTTCTTTAACATATTACCCTCTCCTGGTTTCTTTAACGTATTACCTTCCCTTGGTTTCTTTAACATGTTACCCTCCCGTGGTTTCTTCAACATATTAACCTCTCCTGGTTTCATTAACATGGTACGCTCCCATGGTTTCTTTAACATGTTACCCTCTCCTGGTTTCTTTAACATGTTACCCTCCTCTGGTTTCTTTAACATGTTACACTCTCCTGATTTCTTTAACATGTTACACTCCCCTGGTTTCTTTAACATGTTACCCTCCCATGGTATCTTCAACAAATTACCCTCCCCTGGTTTCATTAACATGGTACGCTCCCATGGTTTCATTAACATGATACGCTCCCCTGGTTTCTTTAACATGTTACCCTCCCCTGGTTTCTTCAACATATTACCCTCCCCTGGTTTCTTTAACATGATACCTTCCCTTGGTTTCTTTAACATGTTACCCTCCCCTGGTTTCTTCAACATATTACCCTCTCCTGGTTTCATTAACATGGTACGCTCCCATGGTTTCATTAACATGATACGCTCCCCTGGTTTCTTTAACATGTTACCCTCCCCTGGTTTCTTCAACATATTACCCTCCCCTGGTTTCTTTAACATGATACCTTCCCTTGGTTTCTTTAACATGTTACCCTCCCCTGGTTTCTTCAACATATTACCCTCCCCTGGTTTCTTTAACATGTTACCCTCCCCTGGTTTCTTTAACATGTTACCCTCCCCTGGTTTCTTTAACATGTTACCCTCTCCTGGTTTCTTTAACATGTTACCCTGTCCTAGTTTCTTTAACATGCTATTCTCTCCTGGTATCTTTAACATGTTACCCTCTCCTGGTTTTTTAACATGTTATCCTCCCGTGGTTTTTTAACATGTTACCCTCCTCTGGTTTCTTTAACATGCTACCCTCCCCTGGTTTCTTTAACATGTTACCCTCTCCTGGTTTCTTTAACATGTTACCCTCTCCTGGTTTCTTTAACATGTTACATTTAACATGTTACCCTCCTCTGGTTACTTTAACATGCTACCCTCCCCTGGTTTCTTTAACATGTTACCCTCTCCTGGTTTCTTTAACATGCTACCCTCCCCTGGTTTCTTTAACATGTTACCCTCCTCTGGTTTCTTTAACATGTTACCCTCTCCTGGTTTCTTTAACATGATACGCTCCCCTGGTTTCTTTAACATGTTACCCTCCCGTGGTATCTTCAACATATTACCCTCTCCTGGTTTCATTAACATGGTACGCTCCCCTGATTTCATTAACATGATACGCTCCCCTGGTTTCTTTAACATGTTACCCTCCCCTCGTTTCTTCAACATATTACCCTCTCCTGGTTTCTATAACATGTTATCCACCCCTGGTTTCTTTAACATGATACGCTCTCCTGGTTTCTTTAACATGATACGCTCCCCTTGTTTATTTAACATTTTACCCTCCCCTCTTTTCTTTAACATGTTACCCTCTCCTGGTTTCTTTAACATGTTACCCTCTCCTGGTTTCTTTAACATGTTACCCTCTCCTGGTTTCTTTAACATGTTACCCTCTCCTGGTTTCTTTAACATGTTACCCTCTCCTGGTTTCTTTAACATGTTACCCTCCTCTGGTTTCTTTAACATGCTACCCTCCCCCTGGTTTCTTTAACATGTTACCCTCTCCTGGTTTCTTTAACATGCTACCCTCCCCTGGTTTCTTTAACATGTTACCCTCTCCTGGTTTATTTAACATTCTACCCTCCCCTGATTTCTTTAACATGTTACACTCTCCTGGTTTCTTTAACATGTTACCCTCTCCTGGTTTCTTTAACATGTTACCCTCCTCTGGTTTCTTTAACATGTTACCCTCTCCTGGTTTCTTTAACATGATACGCTCCCCTGGTTTCTTTAACATGTTACCCTCCCGTGGTATCTTCAACATATTACCCTCTCCTGGTTTCATTAACATGGTACGCTCCCCTTGTTTCATTAACATGATACGCTCCCCTGGTTTCTTTAACATGTTACCCTCCCCTCGTTTCTTCAACATATTACCCTCTCCTGGTTTCTATAACATGTTATCCACCCCTGGTTTCTTTAAAATGATACGCTCTCCTGGTTTCTTTAACATGATACGCTCCCCTGGTTTATTTAACATTTTACCCTCCCCTCTTTTCTTTAACATGTTACCCTCTCCTGGTTTCTTTAACATGTTACCCTCTCCTGGTTTCTTTAACCTGTTACCCTCTCCTGGTTTCTTTAACATGTTACCCTCTCCTGGTTTCTTTAACATGTTACCCTCTCCTGGTTTCTTTAACATGTTACCCTCTCCTGGTTTCTTTAACATGTTACCCTCTCCTGGTTTCTTTAACATGTTACCCTCCCCTGGTTTCTTTAACATGTTACCCACTCAAGGTTTTTTTAACATGTTACCCACCCCAGGTTTCTTTAACATGTTACCCTCCCCTGGTTTCTTTAACATGTTACCCTCTCCTGGTTTCTTTAACATGTTACCCTCTCCTGGTTTCTTTAACACGTTACCCTCTCCTGGTTTCTTTAACATGTTACCCTCCCCTGGTTTCTTTAACATGTTACCCTCTCCTGGTTTCTTTAACATGTTACCCACCCCAGGTTTCTTTAACATGTTACCCTCTCCTGGTTTCTTTAACATGTTACCCTCTCCTGGTTTCTTTAACACGTTACCCTCCCCTGGTTTCTTTAACATGTTACCCTCCCCTGGTTTCTTTAACATGTTACCCACCCCAGGTTTCTTTAACATGTTACCCACCCCAGGTTTCTTTAACATGTTACCCTCCCCTGGTTTCTTTAACATGTTACCCACCCCAGGTTTCTTTAACATGTTACCCTCTCCTGGTTTCTTTAACATGTTACCCTCTCCTGGTTTCTTTAACATGTTACCCACCCCAGGTTTCTTTATCATGTTACCCACCCCAGGTTTCTTTAACATGTTACCCTCCCCTGGTTTCTTTAACATGTTACCCACCCCAGGTTTCTTTAACATGTTACCCTCTCCTGGTTTCTTTAACATGTTACCCTCTCCTGGTTTCTTTAACATGTTACCCTCTCCTGGTTTCTTTAACATGTTACCCTCCCCTGGTTTCTTTAACATGTTACGCACCCTGGTTTCTTTAACATGTTACCCTCTCCTGGTTTCTTTAACATGTTACCCTCTCCTGGTTTCTTTAACATGTTACCCTCTCCTGGTTTCTTTAACATGTTACCCTCTCCTGGTTTCTTTAACATGTTACCGTCCCCTGGTTTCTTTAACATGTTACCCACCCTTGTTTCTTTAACATGTTACCGTCCCCTGGTTTCTTTAACATGTTACCCTCCCCTGGTTTCTTTAACATGTTACCCACCCTGGTTTCTTTAACATGTTACCCACCCTGGTTTCTTTAACATGTTACCCACCCTGGTTTCTTTAACATGTTACCCACCCTGGTTTCTTTAACATGTTACCCACCCTGGTTTCTTTAACATGTTACCCACCCAAGGTTTCTTTAACATGTTACCCACCCTGGTTTCTTTAACATGTTACCCACCCTGGTTTCTTTAACATGTTACCCACCCAAGGTTTCTTTAACATGTTACCCACCCTGGTTTCTTTAACATGTTACCCACCCTGGTTTCTTTAACATGTTACCCACCCTGGTTTCTTTAACATGTTACCCACCCTGGTTTCTTTAACATGTTACCCACCCTGGTTTCTTTAACATGTTACCCACCCTGGTTTCTTTAACATGTTACCCACCCTGGTTTCTTTAACATGTTACCCACCCTGGTTTCTTTAACATGTTACCCACCCTGGTTTCTTTAACATGTTACCCACCCTGGTTTCTTTAACATGTTACCCACCCAAGGTTTCTTTAACATGTTACCCACCCTGGTTTCTTTAACATGTTACCCACCCTGGTTTCTTTAACATGTTACCCACCCTGGTTTCTTTAACATGTTACCCACCCTGGTTTCTTTAACATGTTACCCACCCAAGGTTTCTTTAACATGTTACCCACCCTGGTTTCTTTAACATGTTACCCACCCTGGTTTCTTTAACATGTTACCCACCCTGGTTTCTTTAACATGTTACCCACCCAAGGTTTCTTCGGTAATGCGATCCGATATCCAGGTCTTTCTGATAACGGCAATAAAGAGAAGGACCCGTGTAACCTCGCGCACGTTAAAGATCCATTGGCAGTTAAAATAATAACGAATAAACCATAAATATGACCGGTGCCAGGACAAAATTGTCAGCTAAAAAGATCTACCCACATCGTGGATCCCAGGCCATTCTGCGGAGTTCGTGCATGTGAGCCAGGATTCTCTCCCGAATTTTCTCGAGATTCTCGACCGGGATATCAGAGAACCTATGGATTCGTCCAGTGTGTAGTGATGATGACCCGAAAAACAAACAACGAATGAAGCTTTTTGCTCGATATCAGTTTGACATTTTAGTTGGTAGCAAATATCCTGTTTTCAAGATCCTTAGTTGTTGACAAACGCCTTATTATTCTGGCCCAAGACTCATTACGGATACATAGTTACTTAAACCATCTATTAATCAATATGCTGTGGCTCAACTTCTAATATCAGCTCAGAATAGAAAGCACTGGTATTCGTTGGGTATTTACTTTATTGTTATCGAATAATTATAAGACACATAACAGCCTATTAGTCAATGTAATGGAACCAACAGAACAAGCATTGATATCACTACATGAAGTGTAGGCGCAATAGTTATCATTGCATTTATATCGGGCTGTTTCGTCTGCTTGCTTGCATCGATTCTACTAATAATCGAAGAATCGTATGATTATGCTATGTTTAGACTGTGCTTACGCCTTTGCGTTCCTTTATTAGCATTTTATCGCTTCCTTCCCATGCCCAATCGCTTAAAATCTTCGAAACATATTCGGTAATTGTTTGCTTCAAATATACATTAGAATGTTGTGTGAACGCGATTTGCACATAACATGTGGAAATGAAAAAAAGATTATCAGGAATTCCTAATTAAAAGAATCGACTTTACAGCTCTTTGCGCTGACACAGAAATACTCAGTTTGCAGAATAGATTGCGCAACATGCGCTTATCCAGTGCTCTGTTTTTCTAATTAAAAATTTTTTTACTGAACTTTCATCTCATTCAATTAAAGGAGAACATCTTTATTAGAAAGTAAAGTAAAGTAAAGGGCCCCCGTCACGCCAAGTGGCGTATAGGGAATATGGTGTTAGTGACCATATATTTTACTGACCTTCGGCACATGATTTTTGGGGTAATGTGGTCGCTATTACGCCCGTGCCGCTTTACTTTCCCAGAAAAAAATCCGGTACCCATTAAAGGCTGGGTGAACCCGGAAGCCGTCGGTTGGGATCGAACCCTACCTCTTGTCCTTTGTTGTCCAGTTCACTAACCACTGGGCTATCGCGGCTCCCTATCTTTATCAGAGGCTAGCCATATTTGCTGGAGGCAAGGGCAGGAAACTGGGTACAGCTGTTTGTTTTCATCTCAAAGTTGTATTTTAGTTTTTGGTTACTTGCGTTCACCTGATGACTAAAGGAATTACACCTCCTCATCATTCGCCCTTAAGAGGACGTTAAGTTGGCATCTCTGCGTTGTGTTATGATTTTCAGTAAAACTGTAATATTTGCAGGAGGATTGAAAAAAAAATAATATGGTAAAAGCTTTACGTCATTGATAGACGACACAAATTTGAACCACGTTTCGGCTCAACAGGCCTTCGGTAGGAACAAACAAACAAAGAAGTTGTTCCTGCTGAAGGCCTATTGAGCCGAAACGTCGTTCAAATTTGTGTGGTCTATCAATCACGTAAAGCTTTTACCATGCCAATTTTTTTTTCAATTCTCCCTCATATTTAGCTTTACTGCAGCTTCGCATTTGTATGCATTCATGTGCATTTCTTTGCTTTAACTCCCGTGATATTTGCACCTTTTGGCCCAACACATCCGACTTCAGCATGTTATTTTTGAGTACCGGGTTGTCTTCCCACTTCGATCCCTACTCGCTTGGCCAGACTAGACAGGTTAGTCTGTTTCTGGAGGCACTACGGAGAGGTGGAGCAGGGTCTGCGATCCTGTTGCAAGCCATTAACTGTGAGTCCCTGACAACTTCCAGCTCTGCTGCTGGGACACGTCATTGCCTCCGTGGTCTAGTTCCAATGTTGAAGACTTTCATTCATTTATGAATGAAGATGTCCTGAGCCTAGTATAATCCACTCATTCATATTATTTTTATTTTAAAAGAATCGGTTTCACTTTGTGACAGAAAACACAGAAAGTAACATTTCTAGCGAAAGTCAATAATGATATATAAACAGTTCATGCTTGTAACAAAAAAGATCAAAGATGTGTAAATCTGAGATGTGTAAATCTGAGATGTGTAAATCTGAGATGTGTAAATCTGAGATGTGTAAATCTGAGGGATACAATATGGTTATGATTATGGAAGGCCCCGGTGTCACTGCAACCGAATTAAAATCCATAATAGCTCAACCGCCCGTGCCAGTGGAATCATCCGAATTACTAACTCATCTCCAAAACAAAGAAAGGTAGCTGTAGTCCCCAACATAGCAGTCTCAGCACACGCCAAAAGACATAAGGCGAAACCGCACAGAAAGTGAACACAACCAACTGTTCTCTGTCATACGATTTCATCATTCATCACAACAACGACTGTGCATTCTTCACACAAAGATCAGATAGACGAGAGCCTGTACATTAATACCATTATAATGATCTTCCATTGGGTTGTTTTCTCAATTGTGTGTCAAGGAATTGTTGTGTTAGGCATTGGGGACAACATCATCAACATCATCTGCTTTGTGAGACAAGGTTTTAATGATCCAGTCAATGTCAGTCTATTAGGTACGTGATGTTAAATATGCTATTTTCTAACTGATCATCATTCATCGTAAACAATTGGAATATCGAAACATGATCAACACGGATGAAACACACAACTCACCTTGTGCACAGAGCACTTAACTCAGTAGCTCCTGCAATAAGCCGGACTTCGAATATGAGGAAACTGCAACAAGGAACACTTTTCATACAAAGCCTTCAATGGTTCCTGGGATACAATATTCCATCTTCAACTATATTTTTCCTCCTCGCTTTTCACACACACACACACGCACGCACGTACGTACGCACGCAAGCACGCGCGTATACACACACACACACATACACTCACACACAATGTCGGTAGAGGTGGACTGTCTTTAACCACAGCTGTACCATTGACCAACGACGTCTATTTTGTATGACATGTCCACCGTTGCGAAAACAAGATCAAGGGGACGTAGGGCTTCGGTAACTTATTTGGGAAAACCACCCACAAAAACTACCAAAGTTCGGACAACCAGTGTTCGAAAACCTCCAAACTTCCAAAACCTTTGCAATGTGTATGAGAAATAGGTAGGTCATTTCGGCTATCACCTCCTTAGTTATAATGGCAATAGTGGTTCAAGTAATAGGTTGACTTTGTCTGTCTTTACCATAACATAGACTTAGAAAGAGGCCAGTTTAGCTACTTCCTTCTGAAATCACTGCGCCACGTTTTTTTCATGCTAAAATAAACTTGAACAAAACTGTAAAAGTAAAGTAAAGATCCGCATCACACTAAGTGGCGTATAGGGAATCTGATGTTAATGACCATACTTTTTACGTACTTTCGGTACATGATTTTTGGGATAATGTGGTCAGCATTACGCCCAAGACGCTTTACTTTCCCAGAAAAAAAAACCCGGTGCCCATTTAAGGAAGGGTGAACCCGGAAGTCGATGATCAGGATCCAACCCTCTTGTCCTCTGTAGTCCAGTTCACAAACCATTGAGCTATCGCAGCTGTCTGAACAAACTTGTAAAAGATGTTAATTAACACAGAACCACGTTTTTTTTAAAGTAATTTACATTCCAAATAACAAACATTTTATTATGTAATTACTGGTATTATTATGATTAATTTCTTGCTATAATTTAAGGAACCATATAACATAGTATTATTTAGCGTAACCTTTCATGTCATAATTTATCAGGTTAGGTCAACTTAAAAATAAAGCTCTCATAGAATTTTTCGAACCCACTGTCCGATCGTAAAAAATGAGGAAGATACTATGCAATTCATTTTTGACAATAGAAATTAAAAAAGAGTTCTTAAATGTTATGTAGAACCAGTCTTAA